>CM019063.1:225678580-226881080 GCA_009667805.1 Leptobrachium leishanense
AGTGTCAGCTTCTCTGTGGCTCACACGCCAACGACCTCCAGTTGTACAAATATAACCCAGTACTCATAATTATCTTTATGTGGTTTTTGAAGCACAATACAACAGTCTATTTTTGTTACTGTGGCAAGTGATACATCGCCACATTGCGTTCATTGGAGTGGGAAAGCTTATTTTCTCCCTGTCTCACACAATTGCTGAAAGTACTGTATAGAGCTTGTGCCCCTTAGGGTAGATGCAGGGTCAGGGTACCAGAATGTACGTAAGACAAATCGAAAACACTTATGCAATTACGATTTAAAGTTAATAACCATTGTCTTAGAGATACATTGATATTAGGACATGCTTGAAACGAGTGAAATCACAATGTATCCTTCCTGGGAAAATACTTTATAAATAAATAAAAATATTAGTTGAAGATCAGATTAGTGAAGGTCAAGAAGACCAGATTTTCTTGTTTCTCTTCTTTCTAGTCTTACTCACCTTCTGAAAGAAACTGGGAGGTCGTGTTCTTCAATTTTACAACATCAGCTATGGGAGGGCACTAGGAGAATGAAGAATAGTAGGTCATAGTAGAAGGGGCTGTCTGAGAGTAAAAGGAAATGAGAAGGAACAAACTGGTCACCCTGGAAACCCTTTTCAATGAAATACAATGCATCTTATTTACAAACAGGATCTGAATTGAATAAACCTATTATTAAGGATATGCTTATGTTCTTTGCAGACCACTGTCAGAGGCGACTGGACAGACTGGATTTCTTTGTTTTTCTAGTTATATAGTGATCTGAGTTTTGCATGTCTGAGTATGGATATTCAGATAATAGAACCAGGACATATTTGATCCAAAAAAGTCCTGTCTTATTTACTTTATGGTTTACATTGCTAAAAAAAATGAGAAAGATAATACCAGTTTGCTGTGTAGTGTAAGTGCTGTTCAGCAACACATGAATTATGCAGGACTTCTATACAAATCATTTAATACATTTATACCACCTTTTTTACACTAGAACATTTTTTTTCTTTAAAGTTAACATTTTCGTACGGTACAGCTTAGGAGAAAGGCCTTACCAGCATAAGGAGTTATGCATCCAATGGTTTACAAAGAATTGTAGCCTCTTCTAAGTGTTCAAAATTGAAATGTGAAAACATGACACAAGTACTCTCCATACAATGCTATCACTTTTCTAATGAACTATATAATGCGACATATGGGCTCGCACACATTAAAGGTGAATGTTCACAAAGTTTTGTTTAAAAAAGTATATCAAATGTGCCAGATTAGCAGAGTTCAGCAACTCAAAAAGGTCACTTTCAAAACTACAGTGGTAAAAATACTGCTATGTCATTGTAGCAAAACTAGGAATGGCAAGCAACATTGTAGCAAGAGATACCCTTTTTCTACCCAGTCTGTAACAATTTAGGCTTTGTCGGGGCACCCTGCATTGCAGAATAAGGCCCCGTTCACACTGTGCGATTTGAAAATCGCGTGACCTTCCGCTCGATTTTTATATTCGCGACATGGTGCGATAATGTCGCGCGACATCACTGTTTTGTGCGATTTTTGCAAAGCACCACCAATACAAATCGCAAAATCGCAGATAGCAAATCGCAAAAAAAGGGTCATGTACGCGCGATGACGCGCGACATCGCGCGGCAAGCTGTGAACAGCTCCATTGAAATGCATTGTAGAAGCTACATAGTGCGACGTCGCGGCAAAATCCACGCGATAAATCCGCGCGATAAGTGTGAACGGGGCCTTAGAGTTAGGGTAACCCTTCCAAGCCTAGTGAAATCACATTTTGAGATTGAAACCACTGTAGTTTCCCACATAAAATTAGGGTGTTTCATATCTTTAGATACAGATTTATATAAAAGTATTTCATTTTTATTTTTGAATTTTCATTACATGGCCATGAATGGGTTAAGATGATATTTAACTATGATTGGATTATTGGGACTTAATATTCTTTATAATGCAGTTTATCCTAACCTTGATTCCACTGGCACCAATGATCCTGCCGTCCAGTAAAATTCCCCTTCAGGGTCAGAGAGCACCAAAATTGTGCCGACATTTCGGTGCCCTCTCATTCCCCGCGCTACCCTGCACTTTGGGGAATCACAGTTCACCACCCTGCGGTGTATTCAGCAAGTCCCCGTAGTGCAGGTAAAACTCGCCGCAAACCCGTCGACCACTCACCGAACTCCTGCAGAAACTGCCGCAAAAGTGCGTCCGAATGCATGGACGTACTTTTTTCAGCGGTCATACGATGCGTAATTTCGGCCGTGATTTCATACGGATCCAAACCCGGAAACTTTGGGTGTCTGGACGTTATGTATGCGGGACATGAGCAGCGTCTGACGTCTCCTAATCACGCAAACGCCGCTAGCGGACGCAGCGCACTCTGTACGTCAGTACTAGCGGTTTGACGTTCTCGAAAAAATGTGTTTGCTGTTTGCGTTGCGCGGCCGAACTTCTGTGCGGCCGTACTTCGTATATTGGCCGTCATTTGCTGCTACTACGGCCATGATAAAGTGCGGCTGAAGGCACGTTCGCACTGCGTTCGTCTGACCCTAGCCTTAAAGATCGTAAAAAAAAATCTATAAATAGACTTTTTACTGCAAAATAGAATAAATGGTTTATTAGATACTGAATTAAAACGAGACTATTTTTAACATTGAAGCCTATGGGATGCGCCTGAAAAAACCTGCCGAATGAAACCACCAAACAGCAGGGCATTTCAGCAACTATTCTCTGCTGTTCGGTGTTCTCTGAATAGATGATCCATTGCTTCTCTATGGGGATTTCACTGCCGTCGAACAGCACCGTACGTGCAGGCAATTCACCAAAATTAGGCGAACTGCTTGCTTTCTGGATAGCTGAATGGCCACAAAATGCCACCGCACGCTGAATTTCAGTGTCCGGTTATATTTCGGCGACAATTCGGACCTCTCTGAATAACCCCTCCGGTCTTCCTCGACCCCAATCCCTCTAGACTGTAAGCTCGTATGAGCAGGGCCCTCTACACCTAGTGTTTCCATCCTATGTTCGTTTATCTGTATCTTGTTCCCTCTGATTATTGTAAAGCGCTGCGGAAACTGTTGGCGCTATATAAATGAGGACAATAATAATTATATTCCCCACTTTCCCTACAATAGCCCTTACCTTCCCATTGAATGAAACCACACATTTTGGTCATATCCCAAACATCGCAGGCTGGTGTTGATGTAATGCTGATGGAAAGCAGTTTATCATTTAAAACATCACCTTTACAAATTATTGATTATTATTATTGATGTATTAAACAAATAAAATACATAAAAGGACAGATAAAAGAGCATGAAAGCATAACTAGGATTGCAAAAAAGAAACAACAGAATTGTTTGGAAACAATCACTGAAGAATCTAGTAAAAACAAATGGTGAGCTCTGCTGTTTTCTGAAAATATTTGTGAATATATTGTCCAGTTTCCCTACATAATTCTATTGTACAGTTACTAACAAACTCTTTTATTTTTACTTCCCTTCACCTAAAAGATTTCAGTTTGTTTTTCCATTGAGTTCTATAGTTTATACATCACATTAAAAAGGTGGAAGAAGTTCTGAAAGGATTCATCTTTGGCTCATTTTTTTACATCACAGAAACCTGACATTTTAACAGGGTGGGCAGACTTTTGCTATCCACTGTATAAAATTAAGTTAGTTTCACATATGGAGGATGGTAGGAAAAGAGGACTCTGCTCAAGAGCTCACAATCTAACAGGAGTGGGTGATACACACAGTTCAGGGTATGAGAAATGGTTGCATGTGGGCTGTGTGGGAAATAGTGAATATATATATCAGTATTTGTTACCTTGATGAAGACCACATCTTGGTCGACACGTCAGTGTATCTGTAATATGGATTTTGATTATAAATTGTATTTTATTTATAAGTCTTCTTGTCGGTCCTCAAGTTTTACTTATATTTTTCATGGACCTCAACACTGGGTATTATTACTTAATAATTCTGATAATTTTTTTCTGGGTAAGTTCCATACTTTTGTATATATTTGCATTTACATCACTATTATTTTTAGATACTCCACATATTCAGATTCAAAAAAGTTCATGTCAGCACCCCTAGTAAAAGATTAAGTTGTGGTAGACCCTGGTCTATATAGTGCTGATTACATTAGCTGATCAATTATAGCACATACAGCACCATCCTAGGTGAGCACCTTTTCCTCTTGTTTAGATTTTAATTAATTTTTCATTCTTTTAACTCATTACAAAATAAGTTTCACTTTCAACCATAAATGGACACTCTACTCATCCTGACCACTTAATAGCTGTAAAGTGGTCAGGATGTGAGGAGCGCTCCCCCAACCTGGCAGAAAAGCTGGGTGAAATGGCGTTTCTTCCTAGTCCTGTCAGCAGCCTCTGCCCAATTATTTAAGGGCAAAAAAGAGAACTCTATTTTTAATAGAGAATCCGTTTAAATGCCAATTCCCGCTGCATCGTCTAGCGAAATAACCGAAATGCTATTGAAGTAGACATTCAG
Source organism: Leptobrachium leishanense (assembly GCA_009667805.1). Taxonomy (NCBI): domain Eukaryota; kingdom Metazoa; phylum Chordata; class Amphibia; order Anura; family Megophryidae; genus Leptobrachium; species Leptobrachium leishanense. The sequence goes on from CM019063.1 coordinate 225,683,117, forward strand.
GTTTTCATGCATTCTGATCACCCTTTCATAAAACCTGACACTTTTGGATCACGGTTGCATTGGGATCTGAGATAAGCATTTCAGATAACATGTTGATCATGGTAGTTATTCTTAGAGGAAGGTATTTTTGTAGTAATGTGCAACATCCTGTGTTGTTTTACTACTTACTTTCTTTTTACTCATTCTGGCCACATTTTCTGGTTGGCCTCAAATGGGGAGTTTCTAGAATGGGTATAAATATAACAAAATGCAGAGATAGATTAAGAATCTTCCCCGCAGTGCTTTGAGAACTGAAATACGGGATTTGGTGACTAAACACCTTTATTAGTAAACAATTACCTCAAAAATGAGGACAAATTCCCTAATTATTAATAAAAGCAATTCTTTATTAATATACTTTAATCAGATTGTAGCTGCTTTAAGAAATTGCTTTCACAATTGTTCTTTAAGATTTACGACAAGAAAGTGAAGCCGCCAATATGCAGGGAGATTTAAAGATAATTACAACATAATATCCTCAGATCGAAAAAGTATTGTCAATTCATCAGATAGTAACAATGTCTAAATTAGTAGACTGGCAAATAAATTGATTTACATGGATAAAACAATACTTAACCACTTCAATGCTAAGGACGCGCTCAGCGCGTCCTCAGCATTACCGCTGGTGTGCTGAGGACGCGCTGAGCGCGTCCTCAGCTTGGGGTCAGCGTTCGGCCGGGTTCCGGCCGATCGCTGGCCCCTCCGGTGCGGGCTGACATCCTGGATGTCAGCCCGGCATCCGGACCACCAGCCGCCATTATTAGGTGTCATCGCGGGGGCGCGATGACACCTAATTCAGGCGCCCCCCCCGCATGTGCGGAGGAGGCGCCTGAAAGGGAGGGGGGGAGGTCCTTCGGACCTCTCTCCCTCCCGATCGGTGGCACACAGGGGCTTAACCCAGGCATCATTTGGAAGGGCACAGCCTGCCCTTCCAAATGATGCCTGGCATTAACCCCTGGGGAGCTGGATCGCAAATCGGCGCTGAAAAGCGCCGATTCGCGATCCTTCCCGGGAGCTGGCCGACATCTTGGATGTCGGCCAAGCTTCCGGGAACTCCCCCAGAGGACTGGCGTCATCGTGCGTAGCACGATGACGCCAGTCCTAGCATTAACCCCTAACTGCCACCAAGTGTGGAGATAGGGAGTTCCAATGAACTCCCTATCTCCCGATCCGTGGCAGCTAGGGGTTAAATTTTGATATCGTTGGATCGGCCAGAGCATGGCCGTTCCAACGATACCAAACATGAAAGTTAAAAAATTTGTAAAAAAAAAAAAGAAATGAAAAATAAAAAAAAAAAAAAAAATTAAAAAAAATTAAATAAACACTTTTTTTTTATTTTTTTGGGTTTGTTAATGCAGCAATATTGTTCCCATTTCAATTATAATGTGAACAATGATGCTGCACTAACGATTTTTGTATGCGGTGCGTTTGTTAAAAATAGTGTCATTTTCCCCAAAAAAAAATGTAACGAGACCCCATCTCTAATTTTTTTAACAAGCGCACCCCATACAAAATATAACCGCAATTGCTCGCATGTTAAAATGTGGAAAAAAACACTTTACACGTTGTAAATTATTGAAAATACATATTTTATTGCATTTTTTGTTATAATATACAGACATGACATAACGTATACATATAATAATGACATATTATGAATCTACCGAGTCTGACGGAAAGAACGATATATAATATGTCGGTGTCATATACTAAAATAAGTCTTCAAAACACGTTTAAACATGATGCGCAAAACAGGTAAAAAATGACCTCAGCACAGGGGCGGGAAAAGCCTCAGCAGCGAAAGGGTTAAACACTGCAAGCCTCAATTGCTTTCACGATCATTCTTTAGAATTTGCGACACAAGTGAAGCCGCCAATATGCAGGGAGGATAAAAAATATATATATTAATTGCAACACAGTCACAATTAGTAGACTGACAAATTGATTTGTATGAAGAGAACATTAATAAAACACTGCGAGCCTCAATTGCTTTCACAATTGTTCTTTAAAATTTGCGACAAGAAAGTGAAGCCGCCAATATGCAGGGAGGAAAAAATATTTGCAACATAATATCCTCAGATTCAAAAAAGTGTCAGTTTATCAGATTGTAACAATGCCTAAATAAACTTCTCTAAGGTGCCCTGTACATTCAATATGAAACACTGCTAATTAATCTACACACTTGTATTTAGAACCAAACAAAACACCTCCTCAGGTATGTTGAGTCACCAGTATCGACAGATAGATCTTTAAGCTGTCACAAACAACCATACATAAATATTGGAAGCCTCATAGGCAAAATATTTTATAATTTTACAGAACTTGTTAACATCTTATTGATGATAGCAATGTATCATTCTGCTAGATCAGCATGAACCTGCTCAACACGCGTTTCCTTGCCGCACTAGCAGAAATTTCATCAGGAGCTCTGGTGATCCTCCTTTCGGAGTCCATCTAAATAGTTTTCTAAGGCAGATTCGTAATCAACGATAATTGGGTTCAGCTACTCGTCTCCAAACAGAATAGTACGGGTCACTATGAGGATCAAATATGTTTAAGCTAAACGTAGTCAGCCATGCTTCGTTCCTCCACCATACATCCAAATCTCCCCTTAGCTCCAATCACATGACTGAAGTTACCTATTAAATCCACTGAATTTTTTGCCTATTAGTCAGGCAACCCCTACTGGGATTATTGTCAGTTATGGTAGCTAAGGACATTCTGTTCCCAATATTTACATTTTAGATTTAAATTAAATAATAATCTGCCTCATTAGATCATTATGAGTTTTTATTAACATAAGAAATTAATTGAATCCATAAATGCTCCTTTATATTATACTTATTAGTTAGTATATAACATGGTATAATTGTCATGGATCAAATAATTTTATATAATGTCGAGTATTAGGTTCCTATATATGGGATAAAACGAAATCCTTCATTCAATCCATTTGGATTAAGGGTGTTAAATTGGTAGATCCAAACACATTCCCTCCTCCTTAAATGGAGATCATAGTCTCCTTGTCTTTGTAGTTTTGCCACTTTTTCCACTCCACCTCCACAGAATCTTAGGGCATTTAGATCGTTATTATGATGTTGTTGTACATGTTTGGCAACTGGAATGTCTAACTGATTGCGGATTGACCGAATATGTTCAAGGATGCGTTGTTTAAAGGGTCTAAATGTTTTGCCAACATAGAGTATTCCACATTTACATATAATTGCATATACCAGACCCTTGGTGTTACAATTAAAGAATGATTTAACTTTATATTCATTCGTGCCCAGAGAGTCCTTAAGTTTTCCAGAATTCTGTTGGATGTATTTGCATGCACTGCAGTGACCACATTTGTACGTGCCATGAAGTTTATTATGTAACCAGGTTTTGCAGGGGTCAGATCTACTTTGATAATGACTTCTAACTACTGTATCTTTGATGTTTTTGCATCTTCGTGCTGTAATAGTAGCGTGCGGGGATAAGACTTCCTTAAGTTCGGGATCCCAAGTAATTAGAGGCCAATACCTTTCCATAATGTTCTTAACCTTCTGCCAACCTCCATCAAAATTACCAACACATCTGATAAGGGATGTATTTTCTCCTCGTTTTTTATCCTGCAATAAGGACTCTCTCAGGATATTCAGTACCCGATTATATGCATTTTTCAAGATTTTATTTGGGAAACCCTTGTCCCTAAAGTTTTGTTTTAACTCTTTTGCTCTTTCAACAGATTCTGATTCCTCCGAACATATTCTCTTTAACCTTAAATATTGTCTATAAGGTAGAAAAATGCATATAATCGGGTACTGAATATCCTGAGAGAGTCCTTATTGCAGGATAAAAAACGAGGAGAAAATACATCCCTTATCAGATGTGTTGGTAATTTTGATGGAGGTTGGCAGAAGGTTAAGAACATTATGGAAAGGTTTTGGCCTCTAATTACTTGGGATCCCCAACTTAAGGAAGTCTTATCCCCGCACGCTACTATTACAGCACGAAGATGCAAAAACATCAAAGATACAGTAGTTAGAAGTCATTATCAAAGTAGATCTGACCCCTGCAAAACCTGGTTACATAATAAACTGCATGGCACGTACAAATGTGGTCACTGCAGTGCATGCAAATACATCCAACAGAATTCTGGAAAACTTAAGGACTCTCTGGGCACGAATGAATATAAAGTTAAATCATTCTTTAATTGTAACACCAAGGGTCTGGTATATGCAATTATATGTAAATGTGGAATACTCTATGTTGGCAAAACATTTAGACCCTTTAAACAACTAATCCTTGAACATATTCGGTCAATCCGCAATCAGTTAGACATTCCAGTAGCCAGACATGTACAACAACATCATAATAACGATCTAAATGCCCTAAGATTCTGTGGAGGTGGAGTGGAAAAAGTGGCAAAACTACAAAGACAAGGAGACTTGGATTTAATAGGTAACTTCAGTCATGTGATTGGAGCTAAGGGGAGATTTGGATGTATGGTGGAGGAACGAAGCATGGCTGACTACGTTTAGCTTAAACATATTTGATCCTCATAGTGACCCGTACTATTCTGTTTGGACATGAGTAGCTGAACCCAATTATCGTTGATTGTGAATCTGCCTTAGAAAACTATTTAGATGGACTCCGAAAGGAGGATCACCAAAGCTCCTGATGAAATTTCCACTAGTGTGGCAAGGAAATGCGTGTTGAGCAGGTTCATGCTGATATAGCAGAATGATACATTTCTATCATCAATAAGATGTTAACAAGTTCTGTAAAATTATAAAATATTTTGCCTATGAGGCTTCCAATATTTATGTATGGTTGTTTGTGACAGCTTAAAGATCTATCTGTCGATACTGGTGACTCAACATACCTGAGGAGGTGTTTTGTTTGGTTCTAAATACAAGTGTGTAGATTAATTAGCAGTGTTTCATATTGAATGTACAGGGCACCTTAGAGAAGTTTATTTAGGCATTGTTACAATCTGATAAACTGACACTTTTTTGAATCTGAGGATATTATGTTGCAAATATTTTTTCCTCCCTGCATATTGGCGGCTTCACTTTCTTGTCGCAAATTTTAAAGAACAATTGTGAAAGCAATTGAGGCTCGCAGTGTTTTATTAATGTTCTCTTCATACAAATCAATTTATTTGTCAGTCTACTAATTGTGACCGTGTTGCAATTAATATATTTTTTATCCTCCCTGCATATTGGCGGCTTCACTTTTTTGTCGCAAATTCTAAAGAATAATCGTGAAAGCAATTGAGGCTTGCAGTGTTTATGTATTGTTTTATGCATGTAAATCAATTTATTTGCCAGTCTACTAATTTAGACATTGTTGACATTTGCCTTGTGGTGGTGGGTGGCCTTATACTTTTAATGGCAATTTCAAGTAAATCAAAAATCCCCATGTGATGAAAAAGTTTTTTGTTTATCCAAAAGAATGCAAAAAAGCCCTCAGTTCATTTTTCCAATTGTGCTCAAAGGGAAAAAGCACCATCTCGATTCCATAATGGAAATTATTTGTAAATGGATCAACAAGCAATGCATTATTATTTTATCAATGTTTAACTGCATTCAGACGAACGATTGCTTGTTTTGTGTTTTTACTCAAGCAGTGCCAGTTATTTGAATTTTGTCTGCAGCCGAGCGCCAGAAGGTGGATTTCTGGAAAATCACTTGGAAGTGAAGAGGTTAAAAATTGAGACTGAAAGTAGAAGTGGCTAGAGCCACTACAGCCTTATTTAACCCTTTCACTGCTGAAGACGTTTGGGGCACGTCCTCATTGATGCACGTTACATGCTGAGGACGTGCCCCACACGTCATCAGCTGTGCGGGACCCCCGGCGGAGATACTCACCTCTCTGTCCGGGGTCCCGCGGCGTTCTGACTTCAGCGTCCTCAGACGCTGAAGTCAAGCTCCTCCCGGCGTAAATGACGTCATCGCATAGCGTGATGACGTCAGATAGCCGGGGAACCCCTAGCTGCCAGGGGATTTCCCAAGGAAATCCCCTGGTGGAGATAGGGGGTTCTTGTGAACCCCGATATCTCCAGTACCGTGGCAGCTAGGGGGTCATGGAGGGTGTCATTTGAAAGGCCTGAGCATGGCCTTTCGAATGATATCCAACATGACTAGGTATAAAGTAAAAGAAAATTATAAAAAAATTATAATAAAAATAATAAATAAATTTAAAAAAAAAACATGTGTTTTATTAATGCAGCAATATTGTTCACATTTCAATTATAATGTGAACAATGATGCTGCACTAATGATTTTTTTTCTATGGGGTGCGTTTGCTAAAAATCACGTAATTCCCCCCACAAAATGTAACAAGTCCCCATTTCTAATTTTTGTACAAGCGCACCCCATAGAAATCATAACCGCAAACGATCATGTGATAAAATGTGAAAAAAAAACACTTTACACACTGCAGATGATTAAAAATTAAATTTTTATTGTATTTTTTGTTATAATATATACAGACAGGACATGACATACTTATAAAAATGATATATTATGAATCTGCGGAGTCTTCCGGAAAGAACGATATATATTATGTCTGGGTCATTTATTAAAATGTGGCTTCAAATCGCGTTTAAACATGATGAGCGAAAGCGGTAAAAATGAGCTCAGCACACAGCGGTGAAATGCCTCAGCAGTGAAGGGGTTAATGGAATTACCCAGGGAATTGAAGAGAGAATGATCATTGCACCGGTCTTTTATTAAAGTAAACACAACTGACTCAGTAACGCAAAAATAAAAATACTGTGACGAGAAAAGGCATTTACTACAAAGCAGGTTCACCATTAAAGTCTTTCTTTTTTATTAAATCATCCATGTGCAGTAATTTCAAAGACAAGCCTTGATAGCCGGAAAATTCTGCCTCAGCTTGATGTGTGTCCGTAATCTTCTATTCTCTAACTAAATTATCTCTCCGTAACAAAATAACTCATGGTCGACCAGTGAGAAGGAAGTAACTGGAAATGATGACAAGACACAAAGTTTTCCTTCGCTTCGTTCTCCGTTGTATGTTTGGTTACATGTGCTTATATACATTACATGACATTTCAATATCTTATCAGAGAGAAGTAACACCTACTAAAATGCATACAGCAGCATATTAAAAGTTAAAATACAGAGTAACACAAAGATAAACATTTCTGCAGTTTCATAAGTTTTCCTAACGTTTCACTAACATCTGTTTGCTTCTGGACTTTTTTACTCCCTATTTTCCTAACCTCCGCCCTTATCTTGGGTGTGCTTTAAGACATTTAGACAAGCCTGCAGATTCTAAAGCAAGATCCATTTCTACACTGTCAGCTTGATCATAGAATGCTAATTAGAGCAAAATTCACTGTAGGCATCAGCATAAACTCATGTCGTATATTTTCATAACTGCCTGATCGTGATGGGATTTACCTATCAAGCCTAGCCTAGTAACGCAGATTGAAAACCACCCAACATTTCAAAAGTAGTAAGTAGACAAAAGGGATTGAGATACAGGAACATAAAGCAAACAGAAGTATTTTACATAAAAATTTGTGCAAATTCTTTATTTACTTATGAAACTGATTGGGGTTGCACACTGTTACATTCAACATATCATAAAGCAAAGTGAATGATATTTTTTTTTGTAACTTCAAATGGTTGTTTAATTTTCGACTGGTCTATTATGGCACGGCTGGAGTCCTTTCCCGCTGGTGGTGTGCAGTGGGAAGGTGCTTGTTTGTCTCTCCAAGGGTTTCTCCCGTTTGTCCTTATCCTGTACTCTATGTACGAGACCCCTTAGCTTCTCATTTTCTTGACCAAGCTTTTTGCTGCCAGCCCTGACTAGCTTTCCACAACCACCTTTCACGGATTACCCCTGGATTCCTGATGAAGTGTGTCAGCTATAAACCTTATCGAGTGATCACTCTTTAACCTGCCATATATATGGACTTACAAACAATCACATACAGTGTCTGGGAGCGCACGCAAGCTAGAAACACCACGAAATATGTTATTCTTAAGAAATACTTATCCCACAAGTCCGAATTTAGGCAGATAACTGATCGTCCACCAATCGTGCAATATTGCTAATCAGAGAAGATAGATCTTATTAAAGCCGCTGCAATACTCAAACTCAAAAAATGAGTGCCTATCCGGGCTTGTATCCCATGTTTCTAAGCCTCTTAGAAGGGGGGCTTCACCTATCAACATCAATACTTCCTCTATAGGTTTCTTCCCATCGACAGTGGGGCAGTACCTCAAAAAAGACAGTATATGGCATAATATTATAAATGACTCAAAGTGTAGAAGCAGAATTTGAAAATACACTCACGTATTTCAGAGCCTCGTCTGAGTGGTGGATCTGTATATAGATGTTGAACCTCTTTGTAGGAACATCGATGCCACTGGAATCTGCACTGGAGACGTTATAACCCGCTGGTTATAGACATGGGTTGGTGAGCCAGGAAAGATTTGGATTAAAAAAAATTGGCCCAAGACCACCAAAATAAAAGATAGATAAATTGGGTTTATTAGCCCAAAAGAATCACAATCAGTAAAAACTAGAATAAAAAAAATAAAAATAAAATAATTTTGATTATTTTATTTTTTATCCTGGTTTTTACTAATGTTTCCCTTTCAGACATTTTATGGATGTGTTTAAGCAGTTATCTGCCTATATTCAGACTTGTGAGATAAGCATTTCTAATCACTTTGTATGCTGTGAAGGTAATAACCCTTAACGCCAGGCGGGTGTCGCCGTCAGGGGTGGGTTAATGCCAGCGAGGCATACAGGTAAGCCTCACCACAAGTGCTGTGCAAGCCAAGGATTTTCCGCCCACCACACAACTGACCTGCGGTGCGCATCATTGGCTGCAGGGGGAAGACTTGAGATCAGGCCGTCTCTCTTTAGCCAACCGCACGCGGCACGCACCGACTGCGGGGAGGGGCAAAGGAGGCCCATTGAAGTTAGCGGGGCGTGCCTGTACGCCTTGTGTCTTCAAAGCCCCTCAGCCACGAGGACAGCATAGAACGTCCTGTGGCGGCAAGGGGTTAAGGATAACATATTTCGTGGTGTTTCTGACTTGCATGCGCCCCCAGACACTGTATGTGATGAATGAATTTAGCATTTTGGAGTACATTTGTCAGTTTAGTGTTACACTGCTACCTATAACTTGTGAGAATGCAGCATTTGCTTATACATCGTGTCAAAAAACCCAATAGTTAAGCAGTGTATATATATATATGTGTCAGATGCTTATGTATATGTGTGTATATATATATATGTGTCAGATCCTCCATTAGGCATTCGGTAGCCCATACATTGTATTCAAATTGTGTGTGTGTTTTTTTTTCTTTCAAATGTATTCGTTCATTTTGGTCATGTTCATGTTTTACTCAGCGTTCCTTAGAAAGCCCATTTTCCTGAAATCAACATCTTGTGCGAGTCATAAATGCCAGCTTTTGAGCCTGCCAATTTTTTTTTTTTCTTACATTTTGAAAACAAAAGAACATTTCATTATTTGCTTGGAAGACTATGAACAGCAGATAAATTGGTAAGGCCTCTAATTTGGCCATTCCTCCATTTCTCTGCGCACAATTGGCTCTTTGTTAGCATTATCTGACCTTTCCCTCTGAGGTTGTGGAGCACATGAGCTTTAATCAGGGCAGCTAGGAGAGGTCTGTTTATATGAACGGCCGTACATGTCTTGAGCTCTGGTCCAAAAGGCTGCAGCTTAGAAGGATGGAGCTAGGTAGTAGGATTTCTTTTATTCTTTTACTAAAATATTATAACAGGGTGTGACAAGGAACTGACATACCTTTACAGTGAGGAATTTAATTTATATTGCTAATGGCACTATTAGACTGCTAATGACGCATTGTTTACTAGTTTCCTGGTTTACAACAAGAACAACTGTCAATCATGATATCACTTCATGAACCTTTAAAGAGGTTATTCAAAGAGCACTGAAATTTCACTGCTTTTTCATTCGGCGCACTTCGACGAGCTGAATTTGCACCGAATGGATCCAACGAATGCCAGCGATAAACCCACAGAGTGCATCCGATAAACCACCGAACGCAGCCGCAAATCGTGAATGCCTCCGATCAGCTGCCGTACGCCGCCGAACATTGGTAAAAGAAAAAAACAAAGAAACCCCGCAATTTTAAAAAGTAATTTTAAACAAAAATAATACATGAAAATGCATAGAAATAATATATATGGTCCTATGAATAACAATAAAAAGGTCTGTCTCTGAATATACAAAAATACCATTTAAAAAAAATCAGAATCAAAAATGTCGCTGAAAAAATCCAGAAAAATGCCGAAAAAAATTCAAAAAAATAAATTAACCACTTCCTGCATCCTGCCAAGTGTTCCTCCAGTGCTACGGACGCAGGTCCTAGCACAGGAGGCAGCAATCAGCCGGGATTCTGGCCCCCCTCCGCCCCGGTGCGGGCTGACATGTCAGCCCGGGACCCGAGGGGGGAGATAGATGTCATCGTGCCGCCGCGATGACATCTATTTCAGGCGCCCCCCCCCACGAGTGCGGAAGAGGTGCCTGAAAGGGAGGGGGTGGGGAGGTCCTTCAGTCCTTCGCCGGCTGAAGGTAGGCACGGTTTGGAAGGACACAGCCTGCCCTTCCAAACCGTGCCTGTCTTTAAACCCTTGGGTGCCAGATCACGATTCGGCGCCGAAAAGCGCCGAATCGTGATCCTCTCCTGGAGCTGGCCGACATCTTGGATGTCGGCCAAGCTTCCGGGAATGCCCCCTGACGGCTGGCGTCATCGTGCATAGCATAGTGCATAGTCCTGGAGTTAACCCCTAACTGCCACCAATGGTGGAGATAGGGTGTTCCAATGAAGCCCATATCTCCCGATCCGTGGCAGCTAGGGGTTAATGTTTGGTATTGTTGGATCAGCCAGAGCATGGTCTCTCCAACGATACCAAACATGACCATGTAAAAATGTAACAAAAAATATTTAAAAAAATAATAATAAAAAAAAAAAATTGTTCATTTTTTTTGTTTTATTTGTTAATGCAGCAATATTGTTCCCATTTCAATTATAATGTGAACAATGATGCTGCACTAACGATTTTTGTATGCGGTGCATTTGTTAAAAATAGCGAGGGTTTCCCCCCCAAAAAAATTGTAACGAGTCCCCATTTCTAATTTTTTTAATAAGCGCACCCCATAGAAAATATAACCGCAAATGCTCACATGTTAAAATGTGAAAAAAAAACACTTTACACATTGTAAATTATTGAAAATTCATATTTTATTGCATTTTTTGGTATAATATACAGACAGGTCATGACGTATACATATAATAATGACATATTATGAATCTGCCGAGTCTGCCGGAAAGAACGATATATAATATGTCTGGGTCATATACTAAAATAAGCCTTCAAAACGCGTTTTAACAAGATGAGCGAAACTGGTAAAAATGACCTCAGCACAGAGGCGTGAAATGCCTCAGCAGCGAAAGGGTTAATAAAAAGACACTTTGCTGTATATGAAAAGACTAAATGGTTGAATTAAAAAATTTATAAAAACGGGGACATTTTTTACATTGAAATCTATGGCATTCACCTGTTTAAATTTGTTGAACAAAAGCAATTGCACTGGAAACTCACCGTTCGGTGCAATACGATAGCAAATTCGTCAGTCTTTGAATAACCGCTTAATACAATTTGGTTTGCTTGTTCTTAATGTTCCATTGTACAGCGCTAAGGAACTTTTTGGCTCTTTATAAATACTTGTAACTGTAATGTGAGAAAAAAAAATCAACATTCGTTGGTACACAAAAGAAAAGATAAACACAGGCTAACATGGATTGTGACAGTTTCCAGGATTCCCATGCCGTGCTATGTAGGTTTTATAAAGACTAGCAGGGTTATTCAGAGAGAAGTGAAAACCAGGAGAATGACTGGAGAAGTGAAAATTCTAGGCAAAATAGCCAAAACCAGAAAAATTCTCCCATTTATCTCACTTTCCAAATCGACTATTTGATCTAGATTGTTCTCTTCTCCTGCCATTCTCCTGGTTTTCACCTCTCTCTGAATAACCCCCAGTATCTTATGTACGTGGCATCACATTTAAATAAAAAAATGCTACATATAATAGTATATCCTTGCAGGATAGTCGTAGGACAGGGGTAGTGTTGCCAGGCCCTTTTCCTGGACACATAATTTATTCACGATGATGGCCAGTGCCTCTCAAATGCAACTCTGCAGCCTGCAGCCATTTACTGCTGATGTCAAAGAGAGGAATCCCAGATTATCAATTAGATACTATCCATTTTTACTATACATGATGCAGGGCTGCATCTTCCCTGTGCTCGCTATCTGCATGAAATAGTAATATGTATCTATGAAAACATGGCTGATCTGGCACCAACATACAAGGGGCTTACCATATAGGAGTGCATTATTCATGCATTGCATCTACTTCCTTACATAATAGATGTTCAAATTGGTACCTGCAAAATCACCCACCTCTCTAGGTAACCCCTGCACTACCAAGTTATATTCCATAAAACCACTGACAGGACCAGTGGGTTTATGGAAAGCTACTTTCCATTGCTCACACAGTAAATATATAGAGTCATCCTCCTGTAGATGTTCACTCTAGGTGAGCTGTTTTTGACAAGCAGAGGGCTCCCTCTGCTGGATAAAAACTGCTACTACATTTACATTATAGCTTGAGCTCCATCAAGGAAAAAGCTGTTTTTCAGCTGTTCAAATATTTTCAACATGTCAGCTGTCGTGTTTGTGTTGAAGTTTTATGGGTACGTTCTGGAGCCCATTTTCAAATGAATTGTCAAAGAAATTTTGTTTGCATTGCTCAGAATTAGACCAGATACTGTATACTCAATCTCAGGCCAGCTTTTTTTGGAAAAGCTATAGGCTTTTTAAGAAGGACTTATAATTATTGCCTTAGTCAGCTGATGTATTGTCATGTAAATCAAGTAAATGCCAACGAGATCATTCAGTGGTTAGTGCCCCAAATGCAGCACAGATTACTCCTGGCAAAGTAACGTAAGTTCTTACTTGTAAGGTATTTTAAAATGTTAAAACTTTTCACCTGGCTTATAATAACACCTAGATCCTCCGTGCTGGACGTCTTAGACACCTTAAAGTCCTCCCCTGAGTGAAACTTTGACATGGATATCTTTTTTGCATCATAAAATTGACTTTTCCCCTTTGTAATGCTGCAATAACAGACAAGAAAATTGCAGAGAACTTCAGTAGGATATAAGTTATTAACCCTCCAATGGCAGTACCTTCTATGCTGTCAGTGTGGCGGGTGGGCCTTGAAGACGTCGGGCGTACAGCTACACCCTGCTGTCTTCAATGGACCGCCTCAGCCCCTCCCTGCAGCCGGTGCGTGCTGCGTGTCATTGGCTGCAGGGAGACGGCTGGAACTCATGTTGAACGTCAGCGGGTCAAATTAGAGGCCCTCGGCAGCGAGGTGTACATGTATGCCGTCGTTAACCCCCATCCGACAGGCAACGCCCACCCATCATAAAGGGGTTAAGTTAAGAAGGATAGTAGGATTGTGATGGGGTACATTGATGTTGTGGCAGGCTTATGCCATGTATGATCATATATTGTAACCAAACTCCAGTTGTGTATGCCTATATTAGGTGTGTTTATTAAAGTGGAATGCTCTGTATTGGTGTGGTATGTCAGATGATGATCTTGTAAAGCTTTTTGCAAAAACAGAAATTTATACAGTGAGCACAGTAGAGCTACAATACATAAAAATATTATATAAAATAAGGGGTACTAAGGGTTTGGAAACCGTTTGGTTGTGACATCGTAGTTCACCTTTGAAAAATAATATATCACCCTTCAGTCACTTGATATCTACATACATATAGTCACTGCATTTTGTTTAAGAATGCTTACAAATACAGAAAGTACAGTTATGAAATGAATTGGAAATGCAATTTATAGTAAATATTATATAAATAAATCAATATTCTCCACTTAGATTTAATACTGATTTTTTTTTCATGTTCTTTTTACATTTGTTAATATGAAATCGCTGCTACTTTTATCTGCAGTTGAGACTATGCTATACTGAATGAATATAGTGCATTCAAACGAAATACACCTCTTCTGGGACTGTATGAACTCAGGCGAATGCCTCATCAAGTTTCTAGATTTCTGTGAGAGCTGATCATGCATGGGTCTGTCATCTTTTGAGAAATACATTTTCTGTATGTGTTCTTTCGGGTGGCTAGATCATAAAACAGCAAGTAGAATTCGATTCATAAACAACCCTCATAACAATATGAGAAGACATGTTAGCGTTCCCATGTGGGAGATAAGACACATTGAATAATAAAACCTTTTATGACCTATCTGAACCCCCCCCCCCCTTCCCCACCCTCTCCCACTGTTGTCACAGCAGAAAGAGTACAACTCCGGTAATTATTTTTTGAATACCTTTGCGAATGGATACCATTTCACTTAATTTCCCTGAACAGACAACTTATGCTTGTCCTAAATATTCCCAATTCCTCCGTACCCCTCCTACATACTGCCACCATGAAGAAAATATCATTTCAAAAGGAATGCAGTATGAGTGTGTCCATGAGAGTGTCTGAAAGACTGGATGTGCTTCTGAGAGTGGCACCATTTTTCTTGCCTATTCTCTGTTTTTTCCATAAACACAAAAAATATATTTTAAAGGGACACTCACATAAGCTTTAACTGGATTACTTATAAAACTACCTTATAAAACACATGTTTGTGTTTTTTCTTTGTCTTAAGTAATTGCACATAAAAAGAAAAAATAAAGTTTGTTTTTTATCTCCTGTTTCCATTTTGTGCAACAGTTACCAAAATCTGTGCAAACGTTTTACTTTACTGCTGTAGTTTATCTTTTACAGTATTTAACAGTCTGGGGTGTAGGAGGGAATGTTTAGGTAAGGCAGAAGGAGGTGTATTGTGTTCTGCATGCTATGAGTCGGTTTACTGGACTTCGGACCAATTCACTCCATTCTATGCCCAATGCCACACAGTGAGCAACAAGTGCTGTAAAGATACTTTGGAGTGGGGCAGTTTACAACACAAATCACAAAATCGATGCACCCAGTGACACAAATACCTAACTTGAAAGCTGTAGGACAAGGATGCGGCAAAATTTGGGTCTCAGAATAATAAGCTTAGAATGGATAACAGTATGTTGGTGTTTTCAAGCCAACATAATAATCTCAATATAATATTAATCTATTAAAATCAATATGTTAACAATAATAAAATTAATATATATTAACATAAATCTGTCTATGATGGAAATCGTTAAATTCCACTTTGTAAAGCTGCACTTGGGATCAGCAGTCTAGGCTGAGTGTCATGGGAAAATGTACTTAGTTCCAAAACGGATAAGGTGGTGAAGTGGTTGAACTCGACAGCTTGACAACCACAGATCACGAATGTCTAATATCAGCCTTACTGGTGTTTGGATACATTTATGAGAAATGTACCCCTAAAGCTACTGGACGGCATGATGGGTGTGATAAGAATTAGCCTGTCCTCTACTGACATTATGGGTTATAGTCACTGGTTAGTAAAGTTAAATGTTATTCATGTAACTGACTAGCTAAACAATAATTAGCTACAGGTGATGCTTTGGGTATATTAAATTCAATTTATCATTTTAGGACACATACAGGGTAATTCAAAGAGAATCAAAAAGCCACCGCATGTTCGGTGACTTTTCGTTCTCTTCAATTCGGTTCGTTTTGCCGATCCCATTTCGGTCGCCCTGCGGTGTATTCAGCAAGCACTGCAGGGCCGCCGAAATGCAGACTAATGGAGGTGAATAAATTAGAAAAACAGTTTGCTTGAATGTTTGAAAAGTGACACGCTGTTTGCAAAGAAACTACTGAGCGAAAATGTCTGAAATTTACATATGAGGTCCAGGGAATGATAATAAAAAGGCTGTTACAGAAAAAATAAGTAAAACACGTAAGTAAATAAGTAATAGCTTTAAAAAAAAATCCGATTTTTTTAAAAAAAAAAAAATCCAGAAAAATGCTTAAAATATCCTACAAAATCTATAAATACACTATTTACTGCAGAATTTTATAATGAATGGTTTATTTGATATTGAATTAAAACAGGAATATTTTTAACATTGAAGCATATGGGATTCGCTTGAATAAATCTGCCGAATTAAACCACCAAATAGCAGGGCATTTCGGGAACCTTTCACTCCTTGTTTGTGTTCTCTGAATAGACGAAGCAGTGCTTTTTTTATGGGGATTTCACTGCCCTCGAACAGGCACTGAATGTGCAGGCAATTCGCCAGGATTTGGCGAATTGCCTGCTCTCTGGATAGCCGAATGGCCAAGAAAGGTAACCGAACGCTGATTTTCAGCTTTCGGTTACCTTTCTCCAGCTATTCGGATCTCTTTGGATAACCCTGTTTATAAAAAAAACAGTTGAGAATTCATGAGGCATCAGCAAACATATATGAATAATTACATAATATAAATATGAGCATAATATAAATATTATATAAAGTAAATGTCCTAAAAATGAATTCCATTTCCAATCTAAATTATTCTTTGCATGTTAATTTCAGATGTCCAGCCTGCATTTGGGGAAGCCATATCAGTGGATTATGAAAGTATCAAGGAGTACACGGCAGAAGAAGAGAGAGCAGACAACAGACTATGTAGAACAGTTGTAATTGGAGAACAAGAACAAAGAATTGATATGAGAGCCATTGAGCCCTACAAAAATGTTATATCTCATGGAGGTATGGAAAAAGATGGACAATGTAGTTTTTGTGATGCATTTTGTGATGTTAAAAAGGTACACTGTTCATAAATGATTTCTAAGTATGTGAGCAGCTGAAGCATTCGTTTAGCAGACAGAATATACTGACAGTGAGCTTCACCTGTATTAACGGGGAATCTTGAGTTGGTGTAAGTTAAGGAGAGAACCCCTTCACTCCCTGTCTGAATATCACAATTTTACCATCTCCGAGATCAAACTCTAGTGCTGCTCTATTTAGTACAGTTAGTAGTGGGATATGATACAATCGGGGTTATTCACAAACTACTATAGTTTACTCATATTGTAACGAAGATAATTTTTGGTGTTTCACAAAATGGAAATTGAAACAGCAACAGGAGTAGTTTCATCAATGATTCCTCTCCTTCTGCTGTTTGAATGTCCCTCTTGGTATTGATGAAGTATCGTAAGAGCAACATCAGCAAACTATGGTGGTTAGAGAATAACCCTACATATCCACATGCAATCAAAGCTCCCACCATCTTTGTGCCCTCACCTTTTATGGCACATGTTTCAATCTTACCCCCACTGTATTTGGCCTCAGTGCCTATTGGAGAAGTGTGGATGCTGGTTTCCTGCCAAGGGACCGCAGACTGAATTGGCAAAGCCATCGCTAACTGACATTGGGCATAAGTAGGCACAAAAGGGTTGTGTCTTAAGAGTTTGGTTTGTTTTAGTAACCGTTTTAAGAACTATTGTTATTACTGTCTGTGTGATTGCTTGTCCTTAGATTGATTTGATGTTAATAATGTGCTACTCCTGTTTGTTGTAAATCGATCAGATTTCTGTGTCTCTTGAAGTGATTTTCATTCCCCCTTGTGTAGACCATGTGCTCTGTTGATTATGCCATTTTATCTCCCCCTTCTCATATAAACTGCTAATTTCAAAGTAAAGATAATTATTCTTCCCGCACTAAGCAGTGTCTGGTGTTTGGGGAGAGCTAATAAGAGTTATACAATACACCCTCAAGTACCAGCTGAGTGTTGTGAAGGAAGGGAAGCTTCTTCAGATCTGCTGAACTTGGGAGAAGGGACAGATGATGTAACAGGTTGGGGTCTGGTCCTCAAGCTGGGGACCAGTCACCCTCCCTTTTAATGTTACACTCCAAAAATCTATAGTAAAATCCCTGCTCAATTTAACGGAGCACTGCTATAAAGATCTATTCTGGAGCAGACACATATCAAGCTCCATTCCAGTTGAGTTGCAAACGCTGGTGAGTGAGCAATTTCTTAGAATGGCTTTACAGATGTTAACTGCTTGACTCAATTACAAGCCCCTACTACAGCAGGTTTCAGTTCATCATTGCTTCTTATACGTTACATAAGAGACATTAAAGGCAGGGCCAGATTAACATAGGGGCTAATGGAGCAGCAGCTCCAGGCCCTTGCACCATAATAGGCACAAAGAAAGGATAACTATGTCTGCATTGATGGATGGGCATTTGGAACCCTGTATCTCCAACTCCATAGCAGCTACAGGTACATTTAGAGCATGGCCTTTCCATCAAATATGTCCAGGTTTAATGTAACACTAAAAATAAAAAAAATATTTCTTTATATTCTTTTTCTTTCTAACAGCAATATTTTTCACTTCTCAATTATGAAGTGAACAATGATGCTGCACTAACTCACCATCCCATTTCTCATGTTACCAACAAGTGTGGAGGTGATGGCACAATTTGTTATTACGCATTGTTCCATCAAAAACCTAAACCACCACACTGTAGTGAGGAGCACTTGGGGGACTTTGGAACCCTGCGTCTCTAATCTTTGACCTGTCCAGTGACGCCTCACTTGATGTTGTGTGGTGTAGAGTCTTTGCAAGGATTCCAAACATGACCATGTGAAATCTAAAGGAAATTAAGAAAACAAAAAAAACAGCCTTTTTATTTATTTATTTTTAGTTCCAAAGCGATGGCATTGTCCATTTTTCACGTCTAGAATGAGCAATACCACTGCCATTACTCACCTTCTCATTTCCCACCCTGGGAGCAAGGTCAGTGTTTTATACATAGTCATATTATTCATAAAACACCATACTCCAAAACACAAGTGGAAATTTTCTTTTTTCTTCAGTTTTGGTTAACATTGTGCATTTTCTCAGAACAATGTAGTAACAGGTTCCCATTTCAAACTTTTTTAACACGAATGCCCTATAGATTATATAACCACAAAGGTTTGGATGATAAAAATGTGAAAAAATTATTTTGCAGTCTGTAATTGATTGGAATTTCAATGGAACTTTATTCACAAACTGTATCTGTCTGGTTAGATATACCCATATCTGCACTATTAAATAACTTAAAATGTTTTCATTTCACTAAATTCCAAAATCTTAGGCTCCAGGCCCATAGAGATCTTAACCTGGCCCTGATTAAAGGGATACTCTATTGAAAAATAGAGTTCCCTTTCTTGCCTTTAAATAATTGCCCCGATCTGGAGAAAAGGCAGGATGAAGTGGAGGAGTTCCCTCAACCCCAATCACCGTCACCAGCAGCTAGGGATTTTGAATTTCAAGGCAAAAAAGTTTGTGTAAAATCACCTGAAACAAGAAAAAATATGTAAAAATAAACTTGGGCAGAGACTGTCAGCAGCTTCGGTCGAAACATTTATGGCAAAAAAGGGACACTACTTTTCAGCAGAATATGCCTTTAAAACAATAAAAATAGGCCCAAAATAAAATGTTTGCTTGCTTAGCAGGAACCATGAGCGTTATTCAGTAAGTGCCAGTGGTTGCCAGTGTGTGTCTCAGTGCTGACAACCGTGTGAGGCTTTTCCTGTCACTTTTTGAATTTTGCTTTTGTGAAATGCCAGTATTTTTAACCCCGGTAAACACTGGCATTTTTTTGAGGAAGGACACATTGAGATTTCTCTCCTTTTCAAGTATGTCCTGGGTGGTGAGTATGTACTGTTGGCTGTCTTGCCCAGGGACACTTACTGGACAGGTGCTCTTGCTGGGGATTGAGCCTATATCTCCACAGTCTCTCTCCATGGTTATAGAGCAGTGATGTTACCTCTACTCCATCCAGCCGGCACAGCTGAATAACCCCGAAGTGCATTTATTTACCCAATCGCTATATACGGATATTAGAATCCCTAGACTGTCTCAAGCTAAATAAGGTCAATAAAATCACAGGACTGGTCAGCAATTACTATTTTTGCAATTAACATGACTCATTTACGTAAATGGTCTGTTTGGGCTGTTTATGTAGTCGAAAAATGAAAATTTCATATTACGTCTTGTGTAATTAATTTAAAAAATACATAGACGTTGCCAAGGTCAGTAAAGACATCTGCAAAACACCAAACGTAAGATAACATGCTGAACAAGCACCCTAAAGAACATAAGGAAAAATGAGCCCTTTTACTACCTGAGCCGTGAACTGTATACACCATTTCCAATTGAAATACAATGTGAAATGTAAATTAGCATATGAAACCACAGTATGTATGTCTTTTAACCCATTCACTACCAAGTGACTTTCCAAAAAACCATTGTCAGAAACCAGTGTTTTTTGTAAAAGCATTTTTTAATTAATTATAAAGTAAGAAATATTTGAGCTTATACCCATTCTATACAACAATATAAGGAGGCGCTGGGGTGGCAGATGGTGGAGGAGATGATAACACAGTGGTGAAGTAGTACGGCAGCTATGTTCTCCGTGGGTCTTTCCCAAAACCCAAAAAAAAGGTACAAATACTGAAAAGAAGATGAGAACAGCGCCTATACAGTACCCCACATCCGTGGGAGGCTGATGGCACACCAAAGAGAGCACCCAATGAGAATAGTAGGTGAAGAGAACAATATAACCGGAACAATTACCCTATGTGTTCTCGTATCCAATGTGGACAGATGATGATCAAAGTACATGAAAAATAAAGAGACACATATATGGCACAGTATGTCTGTACACTTGTAAAGGTAAGTACGTGAGGGGAATAAACTCACATATGGTGGAGCCTGTAAAATAAAGGCTCAATATGAACACAGTGGGTCTCTTCAGGGATGACCCCGTCCCGTCCTCGTTTAGTTCCAAGGGTTACTTGCATGGACCGTACATAGGATAAAGCAGACACAGACCATGGTACAGCATTGTTAAACCACAGGTATATGGGCCAGGTGGTCGTAACACTTACGTGGTTATGAGCCTGTGCAGATTCACTGGTGTCACGTCTCGGCCTTGCCCCCTGGTGGTGAAGGGTCTTCATGTTTGTTTTTCCCCTATGGTGTGTCTGGCTGTGCTGTTTGGGGCTGATCTGGGGTTCTGTTGTGATCTCCTGGTCTGGGGTCACATGGCCCAATCACACAGACCCACTCCCTATATATTCCCAGCAGCACAGAGCCTCATTGACTGTTTGTGGAGTTTTGATGGTGGTTCTGTCTGGTTCGTGTTTCCTGAGTTGCTGCAAAGCATTCCTGTTCAAGTGTTTTCTGGTTCTGACCTCGGCTTTATTTTTGACTATCCCTTCTACTCCCCCTGGTACCGTATATTTCTGATCTGTTGCCAACCTCTGCCTGATTGACGATTCTTGTATGTTTCATGTTTTATGTACCTTGTCTGTCTTAGTTTAGTATTATATTCAGAGGCCGCTTATAAGGACCTCTTTTAGTATAGTCTGTCTGTTTTGTTTACTGTCCTGCAGCCTGCTCCCTTCACGGATTGTCAAGTGTATCTTTGTGTTTCTGAGTGTCCTAAGTTGTCTGTCGGTCTTGAAGCCTTCGGAGCTTAGTGGCAATTCTGTTCTGTTTTTTGGTGCTCCTTGGTTTTGGAGAAATCCGTCTGTCCTTGTGTCCAGTCAGTTACTCACCTGCCTTAAGGGCTTCATCTCATGTTCCAAGCCACCACGATGGCCCAAGCAGGGGCTAACCGTTACAACTGGCTCCGTATGAACGCCTGGGTGTAAAGAAGAATACACCAATCCCCTTTCATTAGGTAAAAAAGACTGTTAGACTCTCCAACAGAAGTAAAAAATTGTATTTAATATACAATTAAAAACAATTAAAACCAAAACGCGTTTCACTGCCAGCGCAGCTTCATCAGTTGGTATCAAAATAAAAATAGAACTGGAGGAGGCAATTAAATTGACACCCTCGGGCAAGTCTCCCGGCCCTGATGGACTCTCCCTCCAGTATTATAAATCCCTGCACGGACACCTGGCACAACACTGGCTGAGGGCCTTTAATTCACTCACGGAAGGCACAAACTTACAGGCATCGGCATTGACAGCTAACATCACACTTATCCCGAAACCGGGAAAAGATCCAGAGCTCTGCAGCAGCTATAGACCGATTTCCCTCCTTAACCAGGACCTCAAGCTGTTTGCGAAAATATTGGCCAACCGCTTGAAAGCACACGTTCCAACGCTGGTCCATTCAGACCAGACGGGCTTTATACCCGGGAGGGAGGGCAGGGCGAACACGGTACGAGCGATAGACCTCATTCACGCGGCCACCACTGGGGACCGTGAACCGACCTTACTGCTGTCCACGGATGCAGATAAGGCGTTTGACCGGGTCGGTTGGCTGTTCCTCTCACACACTTTGCGCTTTATGGGCGTAGGCACGAACATGCTGACCTGGATCAATGCTCTCTTCACTAACCCCACGGCCAGGGTCAACATTAATGGCGCATTATCGGCCCCCTTCCCGATCACAAACGGGACAAGACAGGGCTGCCCCTTGTCTCCACTCCTGTTTGCATTGACATTAGAACCATTTTTGCAGGCAGTACGATCAGATGTTGATCTGCACGGTGTGGAGGTTGGGAACAGAGAGCACTGGGTGGCGGCATATGCTGATGATATGCTGTTTTTCCTCCGCCAGCCGAGGATCTCCCTTCCGAAACTGCTACACCTCTTTGCCCAATATGGAGCCTTAAGCAATTTAAAGATTAACATGGACAAGTCTGAAATTCTGCCCCTCCATGTTCCCCCGGACATGAAGGAGTCCCTGGGGACGGCCTTTCCCTTCCGCTGGTGCTCCACGGGACTGAATTATTTAGGCATTATACTGAGGCCGGACTGTGCGACACTGTATGCAGCCAACTACCGACCGCTCCTGACGAGCCTGACTAATGACCTCTTAATGTGGTCATACCCTCATATATCGTGGTTTGGCCGAGCCGGAGTAATTAAAATGAACATACTGCCGCGCCTTCTATATCTTTTTCAGACCATCCCAATACTTCTACCAGGAGTTTTTTTCGCACAGCTAACCCGCACGCTCACTAGATACATATGGGATTCTAAAAAACCTAGAATAGCTATGGCACTACTCACCATGCCTAAAGGCGCTGGTGGGGCGGCAGTGCCGCACTTTTGGCACTATTATGGAGCGGCCCACTTGCAGCGCATGCTGGAGTGGTTGACTGGCGCACAAGATAAGCAATGGGTGGGAATTGAGCAGGCCTGTGCGAGTTGCCCTCTGTCCGACCTCCCTTGGCTACCAGCCTCCACATTACACAAAGGAACAAAAACACACCCTCTGATCAACGCTACACTACGCACTTGGAGAAGCCTCAATGCTAAATATGACCTCGCACCGTTCCCATCTCCGCTGTTGCCGCTCCAACGGCTCCCGGAGTTTTCCCGATCCTTACAGCTGACAGGCCTAGCAGACCCCCCGCCACCGCCACGCCCCTGCCATTTTCTAGCTGCTGGACAACCAGTTGCGTGCAGTCTGCTGCCCCTCTCCCAGCCGGATACCTTTTTGACTAGGTTCCACCACCACAGACTGATTCAACGACTACGCTCGCTTTCCACACTTGACTCATACACGAGACCACTCACACAGTTCGAGACGATAGTGGAACGGGGCAGGTTACCCTCCTATTGCCTCTCAGCGATGTACGATCTTATACAGTCCAGGGTTGTTTGTCCGTCCGCGGCTCGTACCGGATGGGAGAGGGAATTAGGCATACAATTTGAGGATCATCAATGGAGGTCGATTTGCTCGTTGGCCCACACCAGCTCGGTGTCCACTAGGGTGCAGGAAGCTAACTACAAACTACTAAACAGATGGCACAGGACACCCAACACACTTAGACACATGCCGGGAGGGGATGGCGCATCCTGCTGGCGTTGCAAAGCTCCTGCCGCCAATCCGCTACATATTTGGTGGTCCTGCCCGACCCTGCAACACTTTTGGCACACTATTCATGCCCAGGTTAGTGAGGTTATGGAGCCTCAACCCCCCTTCTCCCCGGAATTTTATTTATTGAGCCACACTGACATGGTCCCGGAGGTATTTCGGAAATCGGTGGCTGTCCGTCTGTTACAGGCAGCAAGGTTGACGATACCTCAGTACTGGAAACGCGCCGAACCCCCTCCACTTACGCTCTGGCTCCACGAGGTGGAATTTATCCGCGCCTCTGAGGAAAGGTTGGCCTACGCCAAGGGGAGGGCCGCAGAAAATGCATTAAAATGGTATTACTGGCTAATGACATGTCTACCGAGAATGAGTCGATGCGCACAGACTCCGGGTTCTTAATCCAATACTTACAACTGTGACACCCTGAAACCTCATGTGAATCGGTTGCCACACGGAACCAATAACACCCACTGTATAACTGTATAACTTTATTTTCTTCCTTGTATGTAAGGACTACCTGAAAGACGTGATATGACTATTTTTTCAACCTTGATTAGGCTACAATATAGTAGCTATATTGAACTGTAATATTTCATGTGGAACACAATAAACTCGAATATGTTAAAAAAAAAAAAAATAGAAAGTGACTTTGCAGACTTAACAGGTATACATTTATAGTGCCTATAATCACATTTACAGGTGTATTGAATATCAGGACGCCATGTCCGCCCCTTAATGCGTTCCAGCCTGGATCCTGGCGCTTCCGGCATTCCCTTTCAGGTGTCACATGATCTTTTCTCCCTGTATGCGTGCGGGCGCATGCGCCTAGATGTCCGTCCACCGGTCCTCCTCCTCTCATGCGCACAAAGCCGAGTTCTCCTCCTTCTGGACTCAAACGCGCCATTTTTAAAGTCCCTTAGCCCTCACAGTTGATCCACCGGGCTTTATATATAACGTAGACTGAATCCATATTTTGGGAGCGCATTTCGGAGCCACGTTCTGTAGGCAGGGGGACAAGGGCATATATACCCCCGCCAAGAATTCACTCCATATACATGGAAGACACATAAAAAAACAAATAATTATACACATGGAACAGTCTGGCCACACTACACAGAGAAAATAACAATTAAAATTAAAACATGGGTCAACATAAAACCTAATCATGGGCCATGTATGGCTGATAATCCATAGGGTGGACTATACCTTATCATAACGCACAGAACACTCATGGAGAGTACAATATGTTTACTGACCAGTACAGTCCACGGTAAACCAACGTATGAGTTGTGAAAAAGAGGGGTACCAGATAAATACTACCCTAACAGAGCCAAAGGAATGGTAGAGGGGGGTAAGAAAACAAGAAGGAACCAAATGTGGGAAGTGTTTGTGTTGTAAGAATAATTATAAAGTGAAAAGAACCCATGATTTGACTATAGGTGGCAGGACTGTACATATTAGGGGTGTATATAACTGCGCTACTAAATATGTGATATATTGCCTTACTTGCCCATGTGGACTACACTATATTGGGAGGACGTCAAGATCTTTGTCCGTTAGATTGGGGGAACATCTCCGTAATATAAGAAAGGGGTATGAGTTACACAGCCTGTCTTTACACTTTAAAGAAGTACATGCACAAGATCCAACAGGATTAGAGTTTTGCATTCTCAAAAAGGTTAAGAGGAGTTGGAGGGGGGGTGATTTGGATCTTATCTTAGCTAAGGAAGAGATGAGGTTCATTTTTGAGTGT
This sequence comes from Leptobrachium leishanense, assembly GCA_009667805.1. NCBI lineage: Eukaryota > Metazoa > Chordata > Amphibia > Anura > Megophryidae > Leptobrachium > Leptobrachium leishanense. The sequence continues at coordinate 225,708,807 of CM019063.1, forward strand.
GGCACCCTTATTCCTGCTGGCCTAAACAGTGATTTCGAAGTGCGCCACTTCTTATAATTTTGGTTCCTTCTTGTTTTCTTACCCCCCCTCTACCATTCCTTTGGCTCTATTGGGGTAGTATTTATCTGGTACCCCTCTTTTTCACAACTCATACATTGGTTTACCGTGGACTGTACTGGTCAGTAAGCATATTGTACTCTCTATGAGTGTTCTGTGCGTTATGATAAGGTATAGTCCACCCTATGGCTTATCAGCCATATATGGCCCATGATTAGGTTTTATGTTGACCCATCTTTTAATTTTAATTGTTATTTTCTCTGTGTAGTGTGGCCAGACTGTTCCATGTGTATAATTATTTGTTTTTTTATGTGTCTTCCATGGAGTGAATTCTTGGCGGGGTATATATGCCCTTGTCCCCCTGCCTACAGAACGTGGCTCCGAAATGCGCTCCCAAAATATGGATTCAGTCTACGTTATATATAAAGCCCGGTGGATCAACTGTGAGGGCTAAGGGACTTTAAAAATGGCACGTTTGAGTCCAGAAGGAGGAGAACTCGGCTTTGTGCGCATGAGAGGAGGAGGACCGGTGGACGGACATCTAGGCGCATGCGCCCGCATGCATACAGGGAGAAAAGATCATGTGACACCTGAAAGGGAATGCCGGAAGCGCCAGGATCCAGGCTGGAACGCATTGAGGGGCAGACATGGCGTCCTGATATTCGATACACCTGTAAATGTGATTATAGGCACTATAAATGTATACCTGTTAAGTCTGCAAAGTCACTTTCTATTTTTATTTTGATACCAACTGATGAAGCTGCGCTGGCAATGAAACGCGTTTTGGTTTTAATTGTTTTTATTTGTATATTAAATACAATTTTTTACTTCTGTTGGAGAGTCTAACAGTCTTTTTTACCTAATGAAAGGGGATTGGTGTATCCTTCTTTACACCCAGGTGTTCATACGGAGCCAGTGAATCTGCACAGGCTCATAACCACGTAAGTGTTACGACCACCTGGCCCATATATCTGTGGTTTAACAATGCTGTACCATGGTCTGTATCTGCTTTATCCTATGTACGGTCCATGCAAGTAACCCTTGGAACTAAACGAGGACGGGACGGGGTCATCCCTGAAGAGACCCACTGTGTTCATATTGAGCCTTTATTTTACAGGCTCCACCATATGTGAGTTTATTCCCCTCACGTACTTACCTTTACAAGTGTACAGACATACTGTGCCATATATGTGTCTCTTTATTTTTCATGTACTTTGATCATCATCTGTCCACATTGGATACGAGAACACATAGGGTAATTGTTCCGGTTATATTGTTCTCTTCACCTACTATTCTCATTGGGTGCTCTCTTTGGTGTGCCATCAGCCTCCCATGGATGTGGGGTACTGTATAGGCGCTGTTCTCATCTTCTTTTCAGTATTTATACCCATTCTATGTCTTACTGTAAATATTCTATTTTTGCCAAGTAGAGGGTGCCATCTACTGCCAAATTGAGTTAGAGGTTTGAGCGACTGGTCTATTTTCTTCTATTTCTGTCTGCATCAGTTGCTGAAAGCCCGATATTTCAGAGCTTTGAGCAGCTGATTTTACTGTTTTAGCTCTTTGGGCATTATGTCCACAGGGTTAAAACTTTGGGGGCACCTTCTGCAGACCAAAAGCAAACGCAATTTGTTTGCAGCAAACTAATTTCCTTTGGTTTTGGGCTGCAGATCAGCAGATCACGAGAGCTCGATATCGGTACACCGTATGGTGCCTTTGAAGCCCGTGATATCTCGATATCGGTAGTGAAGGGGTTAATGCAAAATTAGTGTTCCCCTTGGGGGAAAAAAATGAAATTATCATTGAGATCTCACTCCTGTATTCAGCAAAATAAAAAAAAACAGAAAGAGCAGCCAACGCTCAACAAATTTTACTGCTGTATTACAACACTTAGGAAGAGGGCAGAATACAGGGCGAGCGCTGGGGTCACTCACTGCTGTACAGGGATACGATTCAGGGGGTTAAATGACTAAAAATCCCTGTACAGTACAGATAAAAGGTGTTACTGTAATCTCTGTATGCAGACACAATGCCACATACATATTTATATTTGGTTTATTTTATAGTTATTCTGTTGATATTTTTGGAAGTTGTATTGATAATAATATCATTCTGATCACTACCAATTTACATTATTTTAATCTTTTATCTACCTCAAAATAATTATCTTTATGCAAAATTGCTATGTTATAAAATTACATAGGCATTAGGAATACACAAATTTTTGCAAAGCAAAAATGTGCAATGTCCAGGTCCATAGAGGATTTTCTTGAGCTTCAGTGTGCTTAGTGGTCACCATCTTTGATAACTATCATGGGCAGATGTAAATTATCATGGGCAGATGCAAAGGTATTCGTCTGCAACAGTGGTTCCCAACCGCGGTCCTCAAGTACCCCTAACAGGCCAGGTTTTGCGGATCACCTTGGGGAAATGCAGACAGAATCCTGCAATCACTGAGCAGCAAATCATATCACCTGTGCTGTGCTTCACATATCTGGAAAACCTGGCCTGTTGGAGTACCTGAGGACCGCTGTTAGGAATCACTGGTCTGGAACATTATTCAAGTGTTTACATATCCTTTATAGTAATGGCCTCCTGATATCCTGCTATACATGGAATATCATCCGTCATAACTGTGATAGACATTGCTACTTTACTATTGTGCTTTTGAAGTAACTTTATAAAGACAGAAAGACAGCAAACCTTGGTGCCTTATGTGCTCCATAAAGTAAGACAAATAGCATTACATACAGCAAAATATATTTTTATTTCTTGCTCTGAGAACCATTACCTTGTTTTTCCATAGATTTGTTCTGCCTCATTTCATTTTGCTGAACAGTCACTACATTTCGTTCCAAGTTTAGAGTTATTTTTCTAAGAAAAGGCTAATTAAAACACTTGCTCTCCCACCGTGGTGTGGGCTTGGCAGGAATCTGGTTTCGAAGACCAGCTGGTAGACAGGAGTATGAAAAAATGTTTTGAATTAGCCAATCAATGAGGAGTAAGTATATATAGATGATGTGTTATCCATAGATAATGACGCGACAGTGAAATTGTCCCATAGAGAAGTAATGTTAATCTATTCAGAGAACATCAAACTGCACCAAAGTTTCAGTGAAATGGCCTGATTTTTAATGTTTCAGTTCAACAGTTTTAAACAGGCAAAACCCATAGGATTCAATGGAAAAAATTATTATTTAAATTTTTATTCAACCATTTATTCTTTTCATTTTCAGCAAACTGTCTTTTGATTTATTTTTTGGGGATTTTTTAGGTGAAATTTTTGATTCCTATTTTTTTTCAAGACTTTTTTTTATTCTGTAGCAGACCTTTTTATTATTTTTTTAAGGACCTTTTTGTATTATTTCCACACATTTTAATGCATTTTCATTGTTTTAAACACCTTTTATAGAATAGCAGAGTTCCGTTTTTTTACCCTGTAGTTCAGTGGTGTCTGGCGGTCAGTCTGGTGTTCTTCGGCAGCGGTCAGCGACGGTCTCCAGCAGCTCCACGTTCGGCGCACTTCAGGGTCCCTGCGGTGAATAGTGAATTAATTTATCGCAGGGTCGAAGAACTGGAATCACTGTTGCACACTGAAGGGCACTGAACGAGAAAGCACTGAAATTTCAATTAAATTTGGTGCCTTCTGAATAAACACTTAGGTAGTACATAATAAGCGCATACGAGGGGAAAACCCCCCGCTTAGAACAGGAAAGAAATTCTTATGTTCTGACTAGAGATTATCAACTTCAACGATCACATACCTTCTGATAACAGTTTATTGAGCCAATTTCCTCATCAACATGCCAACAACAATGCTACTTTTCCAACTTTTGATGCTACGGTGAGACTTTCAGGTGGTGATGTCATTGTCATGTTCCTGAACGCAATATGGCTGTGGCTATTTAATGTAAGTTGAGTGGTCACCGTGTTCTCAGTCCCCTTCCTCCATAGAGTGCAAAAGAGCTTATTGAGTCCTCTGAAAGAAAGCTGGTGATCGTGCTGACTTGCTATGCAGGAAAAATGCCAGTAATGACCAGTAGCTCATTATTGGATAGCCAATGGCTCTCTATGCACTTCAGCCTTACCCTGGAAGCCATTGTCTTGTCAGATCAGGACCCCTTTATAACTAGAGTCTTTCTCCAAGTTTACACAAGAATGGAAATCTAGCCCTAAGTGTCTATACAGCGCGACACACTAAATTAAAAAACAAATGTTACTTGTGGCATAGCACATGCAATCATTTCCATGGAATCGTCACAGGTGGCCGGTATGTCGCAATGGGATAATAACATTATTGCCTTGCTAACAATCAAGGTTACTGATAGATACCACTGTGTATCACCTCCTAGAGTCCATAGGTCTCAATGGAAACTTGCACAAGCAGTCGACAAGTTTTGGTCAGTGGAAGAAAAGTAAGAATTACCGGTTATCAGTTTCCATCTGTTTGAAGCAAAATTAGGTGGTAGACTGTGCAATCCTTTGTACTGTGGGACTAGAGATGATATTATCTTTGAAATGTAATTTTATTGCACTATGTTAATTTATATTAGTAAAATCACTTAACACCACAGCCTCGGAGCCATATATATATTTTTGAACATTAGGTAAACTAGCAACCTTCGATTTACTTGTTATTATTTGGCTGCCGGTAAGATTGAAAAATCCTATACAAGTTATAATAACCATTCATTTACAGGAACCTGTCGTAACAGCAGAATAGCGTGTGAGGTTTACAAGTGGAGTTGTCATACTTAACACCCCACCATAATGGCTTATTAGAATAGGGCTCCAAGAGATGTTATTAAAGAGAAAAATGCTTCTCCATCATGCCATTTCTTTTAGAACTGCATAATAGCTCATATTACACCTTTATGTGCTGATTTAATTAAATGCGGCTGTAACAAGTACTATTTTTTTCATGGAATATAAAGTTGTGTTTCTTTGGCAGGTTACTATGGAGAAGGTATAAATGCCATCATTGTATTTTCTGCATGTTTCCTGCCTGACAGCAGCCGCTCTGACTACAACTATGTCATGGAAAACCTTTTCCTGTGAGTACCAAGTCCTCATAAACACGGTCACACTCTTGATTGTTTTGAGTTGTCTGGAGCATGTTTTGGCTCTTATGAAAACATTTGGAATTCTTTTTATTCAACAAAGAAAATGTCATTCTTTCTTGGAATCATCTCCCATCTTATCACTTGCTGCTTAGCTTGCTTTACAAAACAAGTCAGTTTTTTCCCATTACTGTTGTTCTTGTGATAGAAAAAGGAAAGTCTCTGATATGTGGTCTAGAATCTGTAATCTCAGCTGGCTGAGGGTAATTTTAAAATAAATTCACAAAATACGGCGATGAACTGTTTAATCCAATTTGTACAAATAATGTTAATAGACCCTTAAGTTCAACAAGTATCTGGACTTGTAGAAATGATCTTTAAGAAGTATATAAACCCATAGCATCATATATCAATGTAAATCATCATCTATTATCTGAAAGCAGCGCCCAAGTATACTATGGTAAGTGTCAATAGAAAAAAAACATATATAGAGTTATATAAACATATTTCAGTGACCTGACTATTATTCTTGGACAATTGAATGAATTTTAAAAACTATGTCCACAAGAGTTCGTCATATTACCATATTGTAAAGTAAGGCTGGCCGTTCACTGGCACCATATTTGTGCGATGGTGCGATCATGCAATGTCGTCTGAAGCCGCCTGATCGAATCTACAACATGCAGGTGAATCAGCCCTCTTACACTGCATTCAACCACCATCGGACAATTTCAGACGATTTTATGTGATTACAACAGATTAGCGACCCTTTCAGTTTAAATTGAATTTGGTCAGATGAAATCAGACGATCTGGTGCAAGTTTACATGAAAAAGGTGCATTGTATAGTTAAACCGCCGTGTGCAGGAAACCATGAAAAAGATGCATTGTATATTAAAACCTTCATATGCAAAGTCCATAAGATTCTATGTAAATTTTATTCGACCATTTATTTTTCAATCCACAGCAAAAACTCTTTTTATTTATTGAATTTTTTTAGCTTTTTTTCTGGATTTTTTAGCCAAATTTTGGGTTCCAATTTTTGTTTTAAAAAAAAAAAGACGAGGCTTTTTTCTCTCAAACGCATCTTCCTTCTTTCTTTTTTTTCGTGACAGCTGGCTGCATTCAGCGTTGCTGTCCCTGGTGCTGAAACCTAATTCAGCACCAGGGACAGGTGGTTAATTCCCCCTCCTGCAGACTTAGTGGAGGATTTTTTTCCCCCCTGCTTCAGCTGCACTGGCCGAGGCTGTCCTTGGTGTTGAAACTTGGGTTTTTTCTCCACACCGTGGCACCGCAGAGGTTTTTTTTTCGTTGGCCAGCCTGTCCATCTGCCGATCTGGGTCGTTTGCAGACGCTTCCAGTGGACAACCCTGATTGGCCGATGGCGTTGTCCGTAGACAGGTGTCCAAGTCAGTTGCCCGACTACGGTGCTAGTGGACGGCCAGGCTAAAATGCTTACAAGCCTAGATTACTGGTGTACAACAGATTAATTTTTAGATTATTATTATATACTGTATAATAATCTTACAAATTATTCTTATTATTGATGTATTAAATAATAGAATATATTATGTGCAGATTATATCTTGCATTTGTTCAGTTGTGCAACTGATTTACTTCAGCCTGCTTTCCTGAAAAGCGTGCACTGCTTTATGTTGGCACTGCTATACTGTACACATGCATGCGGTTGGATAATGAAGTTTTATTTTTCTTGGCTTCTAATAAAAGATTTGGAAGAACAAACCTTCATTCTCCATGTGTAAGAGGGAATACACCTTAATGGGATATGGATGTTGTTTAAGTCTGCCAAGTTTTAATTATTTTTTTTGTTCCTCAAGGGTTCACTAACATATATCCTATCTGCCACCAAAATATATCATGATTCATGTTCAGTTTTTGAAAATTCTTGTCAGATCTAAACTTTTATTTACCGTTTTTTAGTTGAATAACGTAGATGTATAACCATGAAGTGGAGCTTGTTTTCTGTAATATTCCTCCTTCTGTAATTTGATATCAATCTTCTCCCCTCTTGAGCACTAAATTTAGCAGCATAATCTACTCTGCTGTGAACAAGGAAAACAAGGAGCAGGGAGCTGAGTTTACATTATCCTGAAGGCTGCTGCTGAATAAATAAATTTAACTCATTAAACCCAGAAAATAAATTGTTTACATTAAAATAAATAAATACTGGAAATCAATGAAATGTAATAACAGGGTTCTGTGATGTATATGTCAAAGGAAAACACTTGAGTGCTACTGAGATTGAGATAACTTGGGTCTTCAAAGGCACCATCAGTTGCCCCAATATGGAGTTATCTCGATCTGCAGCTGTGGAGAACAAAAGCAAATTAAATTTGTTTGCTGCAAATTAATCTCATTTGCTTTTGGGCTGCAGAAGGTGCCCCCAAAGTTTTAGCGCCGTGGTCATAATGCCCAAGTTGCTAAAACTGGTTAGAATTGGCTAATTGTATGTCCTTATCGGGCTTTCAGCGGGCAATGCTGGGAACCACGAGCTGCAGTTCTATCTGCAGTAACTCCATTTGGCCAGTAGATGCTGATAACTGCCTGCCAAAAAGATTATTACAATATCATATACTTTAGGAATATGCCCAAATATTTCTTATTGGATAATTAATTAAAATGATTGTTCAAATGAGCCATGGTGGGACCCCCAGGAAGTTACATGGCAAACACTTCAGACGAGGACACACAGAGACAGGCGTGGTAAGAGTGAAAGTTTATTGCAGAGCACATGACCGAGAATGGAGTAGAGTCTGGGCAAGGATCCGCTGTGCAGCTGGATAAAGCAGGAAGCCACAATGCTGAACTTGGACAGGTGTAAGGTCCAGGCAATGATCCGCTGTGCAATGCTGGAACCAGACTGGACACACAGTGGTTGGACAAGGCAGGAACTACGCTGGATACGCTGCAGACCTGGATCACTGGACACGCTGCAGGCTAGGATCGCTGGATATGCTGCAGACTAGGATCACTGGACATGCTGCAGGCTTGAAGCACAGCGTACACTGCAGGCTAGGAACACAGGACACAATCTGGAGGAGTAGTACTGACTCCACACTGGGGACTCAATGCAGTATGGCAAGGCAGGACCCAGGAGGTATAGAAGCTGTACTAACTGGACACTGGAGACTCAAGAACAGAGCCTTGTCTAGAGGGATCACCGTCCCTAAATAGGGAGTGAGTCAGTGCTCTGCTGGTGAGGTGGTCTGAGACAAGACAGGCTGCAGGGAAATCCTGGACTGGATGTTGATGAGGGATAGACCAGACAAGGGTAAGATCTGGCTTGGATTGGTACAAACAAGGGTCTTCCAGCATATTTCATGGGTCTCCAGGCTTGTGGCATGAAATTTCCTGATAAAGTTTTTTTGAAAATCACTTGGTAGTGAAGAAGTTAAGTGGACACTGTGCACTGAGACCACTCAATAAAATTTGAGTGGTCACAGTGACCTGATGGCCTCACCTCTTTTCCCCCTCCTGAGGAGTCTTCGAGGGCTAATTCAGTATCCCAACTGCGGGGGATGAGCCCCATCCAGAAGCTGAGTTTAACAAGCACTTGTCTCAGGTTCCTGAGGATCGGGACTCTTTGGACTCACTCTGCAACCAATGGCTCTCAGTGTGCCTGCAATGACGTCACTGGATTGGCTGGATGTTCACACCAGGAAGCCAGTAGCATGTCATGTCCAGCTGAACACCAAGGGAGCCTGTGCTGGAAAAAGGTGAGTCATTAGAAAAACTAAAGAGGTAAATGAGAGAGGTGATGCAGAGGAGTCAGGAGGGGATAACGCCACATTCTAACTCTAGAGTGTCCCTTTAACTATCTGTCGTATGTAGGCAATATCTATATATATATAAACGTGAACGTCCTTACTGACTGACTCATCAACGCCCAGCTGAAACCTTTTAACCTAGGAATGTGAAATTTTGAAGGTGCACTGTTTTTATGATGTAGGTACCCACTAAGGAAGGATTTTTGGAAACTCCGTCCCTAAGGGGGTGAAAAAGTGGGTTGAATATAATTTAACAGGATACCTATAGCTCAAAATCAGAAGATGTTACAGATGTGAAAATCGGTATTTAGATTCGTCTTGAAAAATAAAAAAACACATATTTTACCGTTTTTCAAAAATTCGACTGGGGGGCAAAAAAAGGGGGTTGAATATTTTAAACACGATACCTATATCTTAAAAACAGAAGCTGTTACAGACGTGAAAATCGGTATTTAGATTCGTCTTGAAAAATAAAAAAACATATATTTTACCGTTTTTCATAAATTCGACTGGGGGGCGACAAAAGGGGGTTGAATATTTTAAATATTTTAAACAGGATACCTATATCTTAAAAACAGAAGATGGTACAGGCGTGAAAATCGGTATTTAGATTCATATTGACAAATAAAAAAACACTTATTTTACCATTTTCGGAAAATTCCTTGGGGGGGCAAAAAGGGGGGTTGAATACTTTTATCATAAACGCGAAAGTCCTGACTGACTCATCAACGCCCAGCTGAAACCGTTTAACCTAGGAACGTGAAATTTTGAAGGTGCACTGTTTTTATGATGTGGGCACCCACTAAGCAAGGATTTTTGGAAACCCCGCCCCTAAGAGGGTGAAAAAGGGGGTTGAATATTTTAAACACGATACCTATATCTCAAAAACAGAAGATGTTACAGATGTGAAAATCGGTATTTAGATTCTTCTTGAAAAAAAAAAACACATAATTTACCGTTTTTCAAAAATTCAACTGGTGGGGCGATAAAAGGGGTTCAATATTTTAAACACGATACCTATATCTCAAAAACAGAAGATGTTACAGACGTGAATATCGGTATTTAGATTTTTAAAACTTTTATCATAAACGCGAAATTCCTGACTGACTGACTCATCAATGCTCAGCTGAAACCGTTTAACCTAGGAACGTGAAATCATGAAGGTGCACTGTTTTTATGATGTAGGCACCAACTAACCAAGGATTTTTGGAAACTCCGCCCCTAAGGGGGTGAAAAAGGGGTTGAATATTTTAAACAGGATACCTATAGCTCAAAAACAGAAGATGCTACAGACGTGAAAATCGGCATTTAGATTCGTCTTGTAAAATAAAAACACATATTTTACCATTTTTCAAAAATCCAATTGGGGGGGCAAAAAAAGGGGTTGAATATTTTAAATATTTTAAACAGGATACCTATAGCTCAAAAACAGAAGATGTTACAGACCTGAAAATTGGTATTTAGATTCGTCTTGAAAAATAAAGCAACACATATTTTACCATGTTCTGAAAATTCCTTAGGGGGGGCAAAAAGGGGGGTTGAATACTTTTATCAGTATACCTATATTTCAAAAACCAATGATGTTACAGGTGTGAAATTTGATATTTACAATCTTCGTGCAAAAAAACATGTTTTACCATTTTCCGAAAATCCAGTTACGGGGGGTGGGGGAAAGGGATGTGAATACTTTTATCAGTATACCTATATTTCAAAAACCAAAGATGTTACAGGTGTGAAATTTGCACGTACATTCTTCTTGAAAAAAAAAAACACGTTTTTTGCAATTTTCCAAAATCCCAAGTGGGGGGGAAAGGGGGTTCCACCAAAAAAACCTCAAGTTTCTTTCAAAAATCTATTTTAACAAATCCTAAAATCCACGCGAGCGAAGCCGCGGGCAAAAGCTAGTATTTAATATAAAAGGTTGGCCCCTATTCATTCCTTTAAATATCACTCATTTGGGAGTCTAAGTCAGAACAATCATTTTATTTCCTTCAGCTTTTCTTCTGTATTCATTTTGCATTTCTACAGAAATGTGCATATTTCAAATGTTTTATATAGCAATATACTTTGTCATTCTTAATCTAAGGGGCTACTTCTCGATTGGTTCCTCCATTAAATTCTTCACAACCAATGTTTCATTCACAGCTTCAGGTCTTGTCAGCCTACGCATTTCTTTGCGTGGTTAAAGCAGGTTGCACAATTCAGTATTCGTGGGTATTTAATTCCAGGAAACCCTTTAGCCTGTGGTTTAAAATGCAACGAATGCGTCTAAAATTTGGACAAAATAATTTATAAAATATGCTTCAATAAGGAAGCTATTCTTAACCAGTAACTAGTGGTCATCCGCAACTGTCTCAGGAGTCCGTATGGTTTATCTATGTTGAGAACGTTTAGACCTTCTTGCATAAACAAACAGTGCACGATTAATATCTTCCTTTCAATATACCGATTGGTATCTCCTCTGGTGCACACAATGTGGAGGTCTAATTCCCAACCTTGTTACCAACTTGGATACTTAGGAACTCTGAATAATTGCACAGGGTTATTTAGGTTTGAATACGTAGCCATGTGTCTGGCCTCTGTTGCTTTACTGCTACTCTGTTACTGCCCTTTCATGTTAGATGAACATGCCTAATACACAGATTTGGGGGAAAAAGGACCTGAAAAAGAATATTTATCCAGTGTTGGTGATTGTTGTTCTTACCATCCCACATGTAGGCGATCTAAGCAGTTTTGTATGTTGTAAAAGTTATTGAAAAATACCAGAGTTGATGAATGCAGGGATGCTCATGTTATACTTGTGATAAAATAAAACTTTGAGTATACGTCACAAACGGCTACTACAGATTTATGAATATTTTAAACAAACACTAAACATGGAAGCTTTGTTTTCCAAGATTGATTTAAAAATAAAGATTATAGATCACAATTGAAATAAGAAATTAATTTAGAATTTCTCATTGATGTTATTGAAATGTTGTCTAAATTTCTCTGTCTTGCTAGATATGTTATAAGTACTTTGGAGCTTATGGTAGCAGAGGACTACATGATCGTCTATTTAAATGGAGCTACACCGAGGAGGAAGATGCCCGGCTTAGGATGGATGAAGAAGTGTTACCAGATGATTGACAGGCGGTATGAATCAATAATGAAATAGTCCTGGTAGTTTGAATATATATATATATAGCTCCATCCATGTGTGTTAAGCTTACAACCATAATCTTAAGAGATGATATGATCTCCCTTTTATCCTACAAGGGTTCATTTTAATGCAAAGCTAATAAAGGTACACTCTAGGCAAAAATATGGTTTCTTAATTTCAAGTCACTGTGATACCTCCCAGCATTCCTGATCATATTCAATCACATGCTGTAACAGAGAATTACTGTGGACATATGGAGGGAAATATGCACTAAAACAGACAAGTATGCATACATAATATTATCATATTGACACTTTTCCAACTACAACACAAAATCATCATTTAATATTTTAAAATAAAAACTGAAAAGATCATATATTTAAAGTTCACTTTTCATCTCTCAGTGAAGAGGAGGGTTTGATCTTCTGCTTTCTCTTGACCTAGTTTGACGAGCATGGAGAAGAGCACCACCCACAAACACTAATGGCAGAACAAAACATTCAGTCTTTCATAAGAGCCCTTAATGGTTGTTCATTCGGTGATGCTTTTTTTTAGCTTGGCTATAAATATATATTTATCTATTTACAGTCAAGGTGGCAACCGGCCGGAGCCATGGTGAGAGCCAAAGATCCCTTTATTTAGATCTCATACTCTGGGGGCGAGCATCTAACACTGGACAAACTGAAACACAGTGCAGGCTCCAGACAAGGACCAATGCACAGGTACAGCTGAGGCTAGTATAACACAGACAGGAGCAAGCAGGATTCCTGTAGCCACAATAGAAGTCATGGACACTGGATGCTGGTTAACGTGGTGTGCAACTGCAGAGAAGAAAAATGAAGGACAGGCACTGATGTGGCTGAGTCACACAGTTTCTGGTCTTAGTAGGCTGGGTACCTGTAGCCACAGTAAAGGTCTTGGACACAGGATGCTGGTAAACATAATGCACGGCTGTAGCCACAATAGAGGTCTTGGACGTGGATGCTGGTAAATGTAGTGCACAGCTATGGACAGGAATCAGGAACAGTAGGAACAAAGTGAGGATAGGGCACACGAACAAGGATGGTTAAACCAAATGGGCAATAAGAGACAAGACTAGACTAAGAACACAGCTAAAGGAGATGAACAAGACAGAATTACAGGAGCGCTAGGGGAAACTCACTCAATAGCATGAGAAAGATGAGACTAATGCCAGAGCAAGGAGGAAAGGGCGTGACTCTATTAAATAGCTGGCTGCACAGGTGTACTGGGAAGCAGCCAGCCTAAGTAAACCCCGGAGTGGAGGTTGACAAGGAATGGTATGAGGGAAGCAGCGGCCTGGACTGGCTCTTAGGCGGGCAACAGAAATGGCAGCATGACATTTATATTTTCCTGGGTAAGGGGAGGCAGAGGAACACACACTCCTCTTCACCAAAGGATATATATTAAATGAAAAACTGAAAGAAAACCACTCTGAAATGATTATCTAGAATATGATAGTCTATGTCATACTAAGTCGTTGTAACCATAAATGCAATTGTATTTGTTTCAGTCTTTTCAACGCAAAAGCACTTTTTATATTTCTAATAACATCTTACTGTGAGATATGTGCATTGTGAAGATACAGGTTACACATCTTATGTCTGTTATGTTTTAGGTTACGGAAGAACTTGAAGTCATTCATAATTGTTCATCCTTCCTGGTTCATTCGAACAATATTAGCAGTGACAAGACCGTTTATAAGGTAAATCAGTAGAATCCTGCTGTTTAAACCATTCATTATTATTATCATCATTTATATAGCGCCAACTGTTTTCGCAGAGCTTTACAATAACCAAAGGGAACAAGATACAGATAAACAGATATAGAATAGAGACGAGAGGTGTAGAGGGCCCTGCTCATAGGAGCTTACAATCTAGAATAAACCTTTTGCTTCTCATGTTGCTGTTTAGCTGCTACAAACATTAGAATTAGATTGTTCTAATATGGCTGAAAGTTTGGGTTAGTAAAATAATTAAATACACTCTGGATATTGGGTAATTATCTTCAGCTATTGTTTTGTTTGGTAGATCACCTAAATTAAAGGTGTGCGGTTTGCTGAGGATTATGCAGGTTGTAGCTCCATAAAACAATCAAACCTACATGATGGTTATTGCTATGTATCTTTCATTAAGTATGTATCATCTTAATATCAATTGTTTTGTACTTTTTTATGCAATATATTTACTCCATATTTAGTTCCAAGTTCAGCAGCAAGATAAAGTATGTGTCAACATTAGCGGAACTGAGGGAATTGATTCCGATGGACCATGTACACATCCCAGACAGTATTATCAAGTAGGTTCCTCTTTCTGTAACGTTAGTGACTGTATAAAAAGTATTTTCTGTTTTTTGTTACAATCAATAACAGCTTATCATGCACATATAAAGTATGGGCTTATTAGTTAGTCAGTTTACTAATAACATAACTCCTGCATGTTTTACGAATAACATATAAATATATATACGGTTTAAGAAGGAGCATGATAATACAGTGTAACCTTGCTGTAACAGGAACACGTCATGATTTATGATTAGGCAGGTATTCTATAGGAAAGACAGGGAAAAAAAAACTTGTTAAAACAAAGACGGGATAAAAAAAGTTGATAGAGAAATAACACACTCAAATTAAGCCATTTCTAGTGTAGACACCTGAAAATTAGGGGATAGTGGAAAATTTTTGATTGCTCCTGAATTTACTACTAGGGTTAGGTTACTCTTTGCTCTTGTTTTAGGGTTAAGGTTACTTTTAGGGTTCACTCTAACCCTGCTCCATTTTTGCTTCATTCTAGGCAACAAATTCTGATCGAGCAAGTCTAACCTTAAACTTAAAACTAGCACTTCTGTCAGGACAAATGTTAAAAAAAAATTCAAGAATAAGAATTTTTTTTTTTTTTTTTACTCTGGCCAAACAAAATTAGTCAACAAACCCAAGCCCTAACCCTCACCTTGACCCTAAAATGGTTTCCAAAAAATGTTCCAAACCAGGAGCAATCCAAAAATGTCAGGTAGAGCTGAATTTGGAAATTTGGAAAATATTTGATTCCACCTTAACTATTTTTGACTGCCTCCCAAAAAAGCAGCCTGAATAATGTAAGGCTTAATTTTTGGCTGTGTCCGAATGGACCATCTTATTTTGCTATAACATCTTTTTTAACCTGTCTTTTTTTCCTGGGTCATTTCAATAGTAAACCATCCTAGGCCTAAGGTCCATACCAAACTGTTTATTTGTACTTCCCTTCTCTGTCCCAGAACCAAAGGACCTACAATTGCCTTCTAGATTATCCAATTGGTAACCCTAGTATTGCAGAGTTGTTAACAAAAAACAAAGTTCCCACAACTATCAGCCATACATTTGAAGGAGTGGAAAGGGGACCCTTTCTTTACTTGGCAAAGTGTATATATACAGTCATGGCCGAAATTGTTGGCACCCCAGACATTTTTCCAGAAAATCAAGTATTTCTCACAGAAAAGTATTGCAGTAACACATGTTTTGCTATACACATGTTTATTCCCTTTGTGTGTATTGGAACAAAACAAAAAAAGGAGGAAAAAAAGCAAATTGGACATAATGCTACACAAAACTCCAAAAATGGGCTGGACAAAATTCTTGGCACCCTTTCAAAATTGTGGATAAATAAGATTGTTTCAAGCATGTGATGCTCCTGTAAACTCACCTGGGGCAAGTAACAGGTGTGGGCAATATAAAAATCACACCTGAAAGCAGATAAAAAGGAGAGAAGTTCACTTAGTCTTTGCATTGTGTGTCTGTGTGTGCCACACTAAGCATGGACAACAGAAAGAGGAGAAGAGAACTGTCTGAGGACTTTTGAACCAAAATTGTGGAAAAATATCAACAATCTCAAGGTTACAAGTCCATCTCCAGAGATCTAGATTTGCCTTTGTCTACAGTGCGCAACATTATCAAGAAGTTTGCAACCCATGGCACTGTAGCTAATCTCTCTGGGCATGGATGGAAGAGAAAAATTGATGAAAGGTTGCAACGCAGGATAGTCTGGATGGTAGATAAGCAGCCCCAAACAAGTTCCAAAGAAATTCAAGCTGTCCTGCAGGCTCAGGGAGCATCAGTGTCAGCGCTAACTATCCTTCGACATGTAAATGAAATGAAACGCTATGGCAGGAGACCCAGGAGGACCCCACTGCTGACACAGAGACATAAAAAAGCAAGACTACAGTTTGCCAAAATGTACTTGAGTAAGCCAAAATCCTTCTGGGAAAACGTCTTGTGGACAGATGAGACCAAGATAGAGCTTTTTTGTAAAGCACATCATTCTACTGTTTACCGAAAACGGAATGAGGCCTACAAAGAAAAGAACACAGTACCTACAGTGAAATATGGTGGAGGTTCAATGATGTTCTGGGGTTGTTTTGCTGCCTCTGGCACTGGGTGCCTTGAATGTGTGCAAGGCATCATGAAATCTGAGGATTACCAAAGGATTTTGGGTCGCACTGTAAGGCCCAGTGTCAGAAAGCTGGGTTTGCGTCCGAGATCTTGGGTCTTCCAGCAGGACAATGACCCGAAACATACGTCAAAAAGCACCCAGAAATGGATGACAACAAAGCGCTGGAGAGTTCTGAAGTGGCCAGCAATGAGTCCTGATCTAAATCCCATTGAACACCTGTGGAGAGATGTTAAAATTGCTGTTGGGAAAAGGTGCCCTTCCAATAAGAGAGACCTGGAGCAGTTTGCAAAGGAAGAGTGGTCCAAAATTCCGGGTGAGAGGTTTAAGAAGCTTATTGATGGTTATAGGAAGCGACTGATTTCATTTATTTTTTCCAAAGGGTGTGCAACCAAATATTAAGTTAAGGGTGCCAAGAATTTTGTCCAGCCCATTTTTGGAGTTTTGTGTGACATTATGTCCAATTTGCTTTTTTTCCTCCCTTTTTTTGTTTTGTTCCAATACACACAAAGGGAATAAACATGTGTATAACAAAACATGTGTTACTGCAATACTTTTCTGTGAGAAATACTTAATTTTCTGGAAAAATGTCTGGGGTGCCAACAATTTCGGCCATGACTGTATATATATAAATATGTGTGTGTGTATATATGTATGAATATATGAGAGGAGAGAAGATTCGTTATACATATGAGAGAGTGTTTAAGGAAAATCAGTACCTGGTGTCAAACCTTATCGGGTCTATTCACTAAAGGTGAAACTCAGGAGAATGACTGGAGAAGTGCAAATTCTAGGTCAAAATAGCCAACCAGAAAAATATTCCCATTTATCTCCCTTTCAAAATCGGCTATTTGGTCTAAATTGTTCTCTTTTCCTGCTAATTCACCTTTTAGTCACCTTTTTTGAATAGACCTGTTAGTCTTTGCAATCTCGCATCCCCTTCAAGTAACCCAGTATTTCTATGTATCTGACTAACACACTGGTGCGGACCACTGCAGATTTCCAAAGTTGGCTAATGAGCCCGGTGGCTATCTCTGCTGTATGTGTGAAAGAATCTCATATCCATTACTGCATCAAACATACAAATAACTATAAACTCATATCGAGTTGTATTATATGTATGTAATGTTCCCATCTTCATTTCTCCCTCATCTACCCTTCACCCACTTGTCTCTTGTAAGGTACGAAGAAACAAGATGTTTTCCAAGAAGTGTGAGGTAAATGCAAGCAGCCCAAAACCCTGCCCATCACTAACTGTCCAAAGTGTTTTTCAATGGCAGAGATCTCAACAGTTGCTTAATGTCAACTCTTACATGTGTTACTGTATGTTTTCCATGAATATGACGAGTGTGTTTTGTGGAGCACCCACACTGATGTAGGCTACAGGTCACCTTGCATGGTGGAATCTTTAGTCAACATCACAAGGAGTAATAGGTAGAAATAAAAACACTTACAATGTATGTGTGCGTGCAAACATCATATGTGTAAGTTAATTGTTTTACTGCTGAGATCATCTTCCAAAGAAACCACTTAACCAAACCGTTTAACAAATGTTACCCTTGAATTCACTTTGGCTGCAGCTTGTATTACAATGTCTAGAGATTATTAGATGTGTACGCTTACAATGCTGTTTCCAGAATTCCTGCTTCCTCTTTGCCTGATCCTTCTTGCTTAACCTGAATTGGAGAAACTCCTTTTTTCACAAATGTTTCTGATGGATTACATGATATTCTAACAATATACATTGAAGTCAATACATTCCAAAAACATTTAAAAGCGGTAACATCACAAACCAGGGCTGCCGAGACTATTTGAAAGAATTTTGCCATGTCTAGTGAATGACAACACAATGAAGATAGTATCTCTGCATTAGCATTGTGTTTTGTAGTTTAAATACAGCTGGCTTAAACGTTAAAATAAAACCTAAACTGTTAGTTTTGAAATATACAATCGTTAAGCAATTTAGAAAGGGGAAGATAGTCACGAAGCACCAGTGTTTTCTACAGTTATTTCAGCCACAACAATCTTCGCTGCTTCACAAAAGAGAAATACGAACCGCAGCAAGAGATTTAGTGATGAGACGTTTTCTGCCATAGTTTGAATTTCTCTTTGCCTGTCGGGGATGCTGCAAGTGTGATTTTTGTGGTTGTTTGCAACTGATGAACACATTGGTTCTTTCTGAATAAGCCCCTATGTTTATACTTACCATAGGCAGCTGCCAGAGTAAATTTTAGTTTCTCCCTCCTTACAATGTCCTCGGATAACATGGTAAAACACTACTGGGGAATATTATTGACTCCCTAATTACAGTTTTGAGGCACATTGCTGACAAAATGTATCATGTATCCAGTAAGTAGTGCTGGTAAATATAGATAACATGTATCTTATAAGGCTTTATAACTCTCTGTAGGAAAGAAAACCATAAGCTTATTGAAAAATAGAATTATATGAGCAAAATTCATGATTTTCAGTGACTTTAGGCAAACCTTAAAAATCAACAGGCTCATCAGACCTGTATGTATGTAACTGGTCCCAATTTTCAAGAATGTGTTGAAAAGGGTCTTCTTGCTTTGCTTTGCTCTGCTTTGCTTCTTACCCTCTGCCTGATTCTCTCCCCCCTATAAATTATTACTATTGCAGACTGGATGAAGAATTGAAAGAAAATGATTCGGCCAAGTAAGAAATGAGATATCCGTCTGATGTCTCCTGTAACTTATATGTGTTGTTCCATGGGCGTATGGCATTGACGGCATAGAATAAAGCATATCCTTGTAGCATATCTTATCTTTCCTCATGTACAATAGTAAAATATCACTTTCTGTGAACATTGTATAGCAGATGTCCCTTAGGGGGGTTTCCACGGCTTTGCAACTACCATGACTACGTAAATCTTGTTATGGAAGTCTATTTGTATGACTGCTCAGATGACAGTGGGAAACCATTCTTTTCTTACATTCGCCACTGTGCTTTATAAAATTATATAAAAACTTTAGAAGAGTATCTGAGTATGAGAATGTGTCTATATAGTTCTGCTTAACTATTTTGACCCCAAATGTTTGATTCAATTAATATTTCCAACCAATTTACTGTTGATATTTGACCTTTATGCTGGAATTGAATAAATGAATCTAAGCCCTGGAACAATTAAATCAGGAAATGTTGCTAGGCTCTTGTTGAGTTGCAGCCGCATAGAATGCATATTCTATCAACTATTTCAGTGCTGGGCTGGACATCATAAAGCAGGACGGAGCTATAGTAGTCCTTAGGCTTTGCATGGCTGAACATGCTGATAATTTCATTCCAACAACGGCCATTCCATTCTTGCCCAGAATATTGACATTCTGGCTGTGAGATAGGAAAATGTTCCAAGTTATGAAATTAAAGAAATCTTATACAATATTTTATTTTTTTCCATAAAAGCTTATGTATTTAGCAATATATATATTGAAGAAAAAGGTAAAAAAAATATAACTTTATTTTTGATTGCATGTATGTTTTCTTGGCTTTCACTTAACCTCTCACTGCCAAATCTAATTAACCACCATTATTGATTTGTCTGTCATCAGTGAATGCAAGGCTGTAATTTACAGTACAGTAATACTCCTTGTCTGGTTTAAATCTCCAGAGGGACTAGAGCAGCAAAGCGGGTGTAATGAAATGTTTTTTTTTAAATCTTTACTGCCTGTTTCAAGTGGTTTAAAACTGAGATGTTCACAGGGTCATTTGCCAGACTGTGTCATGTGCTTTTCATGTAGATTTATGCTCAATCATATATTTTTACATTGGCCTTCAGATAGATTTTTTTTTCTATCAAAACCCATATCCATCTTCTGCTGCTTGCAATGGTTTGTGCAAGGAGGCCTGTGTCTCCGTCTCCCTGTATATAGAGCATTAGAACAGAAGTCATTTACTGAATAAACTTCCCCCCTGCCCTGATTTCAAACAAGGATGGAGCTCTGTTCTTCATCTCCAAAACAGGCCAGACTGAAGGTTCAAGGTGTTTCTATTATATAGATATCGGAGCTGCAGAGCTGTTAGATACAGATCAGGTATTCCACATATTATTACTAACAAAAGCAAAAGTCCTGGTTCCAGGATACAAGAACTGGAATATACAAATGCCCATGAGAGACTGGAAGGAAAAGTTATCAAGCAAGCATAATAAACTTGCACTAATTACCATGCCCATTACCTTATCAGCATGGTAATTAGTGCAAGTTTATTATGCTTGCTTGAGCTGTTGGTGGGCAGTAAATCCACCTGATCATCAAGATAATATTTAAGATAGAAGAGATGCCTGAAAGACTAACGGTTTGGTAGCCGATACAAAGGCTAGAAAAATCAAGCCAAGAATGGACAGAGACTGGCTGGACAAGTTAGCTAATGCAATGGGAACAGCTTGGTCAAGGTTGATCCATTAGAGGAGTGTTTTCCAACCGTGGTTCTCAAATTCCCCCACCAGGCCAGGTTTTCAAGATATCTGAAGTATAGCACAGGTGATATGATTTGCTGCTCAGTGATTGCAGGATTCAGTCTGCATTTCCCCAAGGGAATCCTTAAACTTGGCCTATTAGGGGTATTCGAGGACCAGAGTTGGGAACCACTGCATTAGAGGGTGCCTTATTTCAGGAACTGCGGAACCTCTGCAGACCAGAAGTATATTCCAGACCAGCGTGGGTGACTGTAAACATTTGTCAGCAATGTTTTCAGTACAGCTAGTACTGTAAGTGTTGATCTTATAACGTGTGGTTGGTTAGTATGTCTTGTGACGGGAGGAGAGGAGTGGTGTTTGAGGGACGGTATGTGTCCCCTCGAGTTTTGTCATATTGTTGGGACTAGCACTCCAGGCCGGAGTTTGGGTTCAGCTCGGGGCACACAAATCTCCGGGTTTTGCAGTTTTCCCTGGGGAGGCTTAATTGATTGATGGGTGCTGCTAGAGGGAAATAAAAGCAGGAAGTGAGGTTCATTCAGGTCTCCACCCTGGGACTCAGACCAGCTACTGAGGGAGCAAAGCTGAACCAGAGATCAGGCTGCAAAAAGGAAAGGTTGGAATACACTTTGTTGTCTGAAACGGTAGTGAGGGAAAACCTTAACTGTTTAGTTAGTGCCGGACAGGCAAGGGTATTGTTTTGTTTTGTTTTGTTTCTTGACCTGTATGCAGCTCTTGAATAAAAGTACAGAGGGCTGTACATTGTAAAGAAATCCTGCGATTGGGACTACCTTTATCCTGGGAAGGGTACCCCCATTTGAGCTGTACCCCACATATGGTGGAGAATGCGGGTAACGCCCGGAGTACATGACAAGTGACGATATGGACGACGTAGTGAAAGCCCTGGTACAGGCCACAGCGGCCCAACAGGAGACCAACCGACAGATGCAGGCTGACCGGGATCTCCTCCGCCAGATGCTGGAGGTTCAGCAAGCCGCCCAACAAACGGACAGAGCGAACCAGCGGGAAGACCGGTAGGTACTCCAGGAGTTGGCCAAGGGCCTCATAGAACTAAGACAAAACCGTGCGGTCTCCGAGCCGGTGGTGCCCAAAGTAAAGAGTGCCAACCAGTTCCTTCAGAAGATGACTACGACGGATGACGCGGAGGCCTACCTCACTACTTTCGAAAGAACCGCCGAACGAGAAGGCTGGCCGAAGGAGGAGTGGGCCGGTTTACTGGCACCGTTTCTAACGGGGGAACCTCAGAAGGCCTACTTCGATCTGGAGCCAGAAGCGGCCCGGAAATACGACACCCTGAAAGCGGAGATCCTAGCAAGACTGGGAGTAACGACGGCTGTTCACGCCCAGCGCGTGCACCAATGGCGCTATGTAGCGGAAAAAGCCCCGAGGTCACAGATGTTTGACCTCGTACACCTTACCAGAAAGTGGCTACAGCCAGAGACCTTGACCCCACCGGAGATCGTAGAATGAGTAGTGATGGACCAGTATTTGCGGGCGCTTCCGGCCCCCTGAGGAAATGGGTCGGCTACGGGAACCCAAAAACTGCCACCCAGCTTGTAGACATGGTGGAGCGGTACACCACGGCCACAAACTTACAAAGTAACTCAGCACTGGAACATTCCACGGCACCACAAGGCGGTATGCCTAAAAAACTTGGCAAGTTCGTCGGCGGCCCTAAGGACATGGGAGAGTCTAAGAAGACCTTTAGTCGGGAGGAAGAAACCCCAGGCTTGGGTCTGAAGATCGGGCCGAATCGGTCAGGAAAGTTCTTGAGGACACCCTCGGGACTCGACACCGTAAAGTGTTTTCGCTGTCGTGAAATGGGACACGTTGCTGCTCACTGTCCGGTTATGGACGAACCAATGCAATGTGATAATGCCGGGAGGCCGAAACGCCTATCCTTCTTCGCTCAATTCACATGCACTGCTGCACACAAGGAGCATATTGAGAGACAGATGTGTAAGATGTCCGTAGATGGGAAGGCGGTTACCGCCCTGTTAGATTCGGGGAGCGTAGTGACCTTAGTCCGACCCGAGTTTGTTGACCCCATCAAGTATCACCCGAGTACCATAGGTGTGGTCTGTGTCCATGGGGATACCCGCGACTACCAGACAGCCATGGTAGACATTGGTACGTCCTGGGGGATTGTGACACAGTCTGTGGGGGTGGTACCTTCCCTGCCATATGAGGTGTTAGTCGGGAGGAACTTTCCACGGTTTTGGAGATTATGGGAAGAGAAAAACCTCCGAATAGATAGTGTGGACCCTGTCACGAATCTTAACCCCGAACCGTTTGAACCGGATACGGAAGAGGGCATTGTGGGGGTCCCAAAGGGGGATAGTGTACCTTTTCCTTTCTCGGTCATGGCTGGGGAGCAGGAAGAAGAACCGGGCCCTGGGGGGGTGAACGGATCGGTTGACGTGCCTGATTTATAAGTCAGAAGGGACGATTTTCTTAGCGAACAGGTGAAGGACCCCACCTTGGCCAGAGCCCCGGAGAATATAAAGGTTATAGACGATAAACCCGTTGACCCAGATATGAGGCTAGCTTTTCCACACATGGCACAAAGGAAAGACTTGTTGTACCAGGTCGTGAGACAAGGGGAGGATGTGGTGGAACAGCTACTGGTGCCTCAACCATACCGCAAGTTGGTGCTAGATCTTGCTCATGGGCACGTACTGGGGGGACACCTAGGGGTAGAAAAGACCAAAGAAAGAATATGCCGGAGGTTCTTCTGGCCGGGTCTGCATGCAGATATAAAGAATTATTGTGAGTCTTGCCCGGAGTGTCAACAATCCGCGCCCGCGCCCCATTGTCGTAGCCAGCTGGTGCCGTTGCCTATCATAGAGGTTCCCTTTGAGAGGGTTGGCATGGACCTGGTGGGTCTGGTGGTGAAGTCTGCCCGGGGTCACCAATATATCCTCGTGATAATGGATTATGCCACGCGATATCCGGAAGCGATTCCACTACGCAACACCTCGGCCAAAACCATAGCCAAAGAACTGGTCCAAGTGTTTAGCCGGGTAGGCATTCCGAAAGAGATACTAACGGACCAGGGTACCCCTTTTATGTCGAAGGTGACCAAGGAGTTGTGTAGGTTGTTTAAAATCTCCCATCTGCGCACATCTGTATACCACCCCCAAACCGACGGGCTAGTGGAGAGGTTCAATAAAACCCTAACAAATATGTTAAAGAAAGTTGTGGACAAAGATGGGAGGAACTGGGACTTCTTACTCCCGTATCTCATGTTTGCCATCCGAGAGGTGCCCCAGGCCTCTACGGGCTACTCCCCCTTTGAGCTCGTATATGGCAGGCATCCCAGAGGACTCCTAGATATTGCCAAGGAGACGTGGGAGGGTCAGACCACCCCTTTTAAGACTGTCATTGAACATGTGTCCATGATGCAGGACAGGATTGCCGCCGTTATGCCCCTGGTGAGGGAACATATGGAGCAAGCCCAGGAAGCCCAGAGGAGGGTGTATAATCGGGGGGTGAAAATGCGTAGTTTCAACCCCGGGGATAAGGTCTTAGTGTTGGTCCCAACGGCTGAGAGCAAATTCCTAGCAAAGTGGCAAGGCCCTTATGAGATAGCCAAAAAAAAAAGTGAAGTAAACTATAAAGTCCTCCAGCCCGGTAGAAGGAAAACAGAACAAATCTACCATATAAATCTCCTGAAGCTGTGGAAGGACCGGGAGGCCCTGCTGAGCACCCCAGCTACTTCAAACCCCATGGCTCGCCCCACACCTGAGGTTCCTATCGCCGACACATTGTCGGTGGCTCAACGCAATGAGGTGAAGGAATTTTTGAGGGGAAACACCGATTTCTTTTCAGAGATGCCAGGACTAACCACGGTGGTTCACCATGACATAGTGGTTGAACCTGGGGTTCGCATAAATGTTAAACCCTATAGGATCCCAGAAGCCAGGCGGGAGGCCGTCTCGGCAGAAATTAGGAAAATGTTAGCCTTGGGTATAATTGAAGAGTCCCATAGCGACTGGTCGAGCCCCATAGTGCTGGTGCCAAAACCAGATGGGAGTATCCGTTTCTGCAATGACTTTAGGAAACTGAACGCTGTATCGAGATTTGATGCGTACCCTATGCCCCGGGTGGATGAGCTTATCGACCAACTGGGTACGGCCCGATACATAACTACCCTGGATTTGACGAAGGGGTACTGGCAGATACCCCTGACAAACCGGGCCAGAGAAAAGACCGCCTTTTCCACCCCGGATGGGTCGTTCCAATATACGCGAATGCCCTTTGGCTTACACGGGGCCCCTGCTTCATTCCAAAGGTTAATGGATAGGCTATTGAAGGCACACCGACGGTATGCTGCCGCATATCTAGACGATGTGGTGATCCATAGTCCTGACTGGCAGACGCACTTGGTACGAGTACAGGCCATAGTCGATTCGCTGAAGGAGGCAGGTCTCACGGCAAACCCTAAGAAATGTGCCATAGGCTCGGAAGAGGCCAAATACTTGGGATACGTCATTGGATGAGGGCTAGTTAAGCCACAAATCGACAAGGTGGAGGCTATTCAAAAATGGCCCCAGCCCCAGAATAAGAAGCAAGTCCGGGCCTTTCTAGGGATCACCGGCTACTACCGCCGCTTTGTCCCAAATTTTGCCACCATGGCCTCCCCATTGACCGACCTGACAAGGGTACGAAGTCGGGGTTGGTACGATGGAGCCCTGAGGCTGATAGTGCCTTCAAAGACTTGAAGCGGGCGTTATGCACACAACCCGTGCTGGTGGCCCCTGATTTTTCAGGGGACTTTGTAGTCCAGACTGATGCTTCGAACGTGGGTCTGGGGGCGGTTTTATCCCAGGTACGGGAGGGGGAGGAACACCCGGTGGTCTACCTAAGCAGGAAACTCAACAGGCACGAGCAGAACTACGCGATCGTTGAGAAGGAATGCTTCGCAATTAAATGGGCCCTGGACGTTCTTAGGTATTACTTGTTGGGCCGACAGTTCCGGCTCATCACCGATCACAGCCCGTTGCAGTGGATGTGCAATAGTAAGGAAAGAAACTCCCGCGTTACGAGATGGTTCTTGGCCTTACAAGCCTTTCGGTTCACGGTGGAACACAGGGCTGGGAGGTTGCAGGCTAACGCGGATGCGCTGTCACGGGCCCCCAACCCTATTGTTGCGTTTGCTCAGCCGCGGGGGCTGGAGCAGAGGGGGGGGATATGTGACGGGAGGAGAGGAGTGGTGTTTGAGGGACGGTATGTGTCCCCTCGAGTTTTGTCATATTGTTGGGACTAGCACTCCAGGCCGGAGTTTGGGTTCAGCTCGGGGCACACAAATCTCCGGGTTTTGCAGTTTTCCCTGGGGAGGCTTAATTGATTGATGGGTGCTGCTAGAGGGAAATAAAAGCAGGAAGTGAGGTTCATTCAGGTCTCCACCCTGGGACTCAGACCAGCTACTGAGGGAGCAAAGCTGAACCAGAGATCAGGCTGCAAAAAGGAAAGGTTGGAATACACTTTGTTGTCTGAAACGGTAGTGAGGGAAAACCTTAACTGTTTAGTTAGTGCCGGACAGGCAAGGGTATTGTTTTGTTTTGTTTTGTTTCTTGACCTGCATGCAGCTCTTGAATAAAAGTACAGAGGGCTGTACATTGTAAAGAAATCCTGCGATTGGGACTACCTTTATCCTGGGAAGGGTACCCCCCATTTGAGCTGTACCCCACAGTCTGTAGAGCACAGGGTGGTACAATATTAATAAAAGACAGGAAAAGCAGAATCAGGGCCAAATCCAGATGATATTAGAACAAAAATCATATAGAGTGACAGCTTTGTTGGTTTTTTCATTGGTCACATGGTCTTGAAATTCAATAAAGTCAATATATATTTTATTACTAGTCTGTAAAACAAAGGTTGGTTACTTTTTGATTGGGACATAAGATTACATTGTAGACACTAAAGATCAAGTAAGCATTCAAGGATCAAGAACAATGTTATTTACAGAAATTTATTATGTTCCGCCAGCAAAAGCATGTGTAATGTGCTGCAACATATAATATAAATTCAATATATGATAGAGCTTATCGTATTTAAAACTCCATAAATAGTCCTGGTTGCCTCTTTTAACAGACAATTAAACACATGCATACAAATTATGTTTGTATATATAATATTTAACATAATAATTTTCCCATCTTAAAGGTTGTTACTCAAGAAGAGTATGAAACTGTCCCCTTCTCTCACTATTTTAGAACAATGTAGTTAATGTTTAACAATGACTTTCCATTTGCATGTGCTTGCATGTGCCTGTCTGTCAATCGACAAAACACACACCATATGTGCTTGTATTTACTCAATGTTTCTTTGCAACCAGAGCTGGCTGTCTTCCCGCTGAGCCGGCAATGGCTTCCCTGGAACAAGGGTGAGATTTGCACTTATGCTTCCCGCTATGTAATATATGCTCTTAGGGAAAAGTGAATAACATTACAGATATGTTTTTATAAGTTTTATGTGTTTGGGATAGTTACAGAACATTGGCTCCCATCAAGTTTAATTGATTAAAAAGTATTGCCTCAAATCATATTGATTCTGTTGAGGCAAGAATAGATGCATCCAATTCTTTCTGTCATCTTTAAATATCTGAAAAATTGCTCAATATTCTATGCATCAGTGAGTTTGCGCTCTACGAAGAATATTAAAGTTACCTTGTTACCTAGGAGATTAGTTACTGTTAAATTACATGCTTTGTATTGCTATACAGTAAACTTTAAAGACACACCAACTAGAAGAAAAAAATCTATATTTTTATTCCCCATATACTAATTTAGAAATGAAATTCTTGGATACATTACTTTATTTAGAACGTTACGACACCATTCCAACGTTGGTGCTAACTTAACCAGAGCTGCTGTAAACTTACCATAGCCATTATATCTATGGAGTTGCTAACCATTTCCCGCCGCAGGGTGTACTATGACGTCCCTTCGGCGGGTGGGCCTTGAAGCCACAGGGCCTACTTGTATGCCCCGTTTCTTCAATGGGCTGCCTCGGCCCCGCCCAGCAGTCAGTGTCACTGCGCGCCATTGGTTGCTGCGAGACTGCCAGAACCCTGGCCGTCCACCTGCAGCCAATGATGCATGTCATTGGCTAGGCGGGCTGGAGGAGGGGCCTGCCTTGGTGACTTGCAAGCGTGGCATACTAATATGTTAAATTAGCACTAACCTTGGAATATTCCCCTTAAATAGTCAATTTTTTACCCTTTGTCTGTTGGTTTTTACTTTACTGCTAGACTCGATTGATCCCTGTCTGATATTGTATACAGTTGTGTTCAAAATTATTCAACCCCCACTGAAATTGAGTGTTTTGGCCAGTTTGACATTGATTTTGATCATTCAGTCATCTTGCTTACAATTAAATCAAAGAGGCATGTGTAGGTCAGACAAATATAACATAACATTTATAATGAAATAACCACAAATGTCTTTTCTGTGCTCACATCATTATCAGTTTTATTCAACCCCAAGTGACATTCAATCTTAGTACTTAGTACAACATCCTTTTACAGTTATAACAGCTTTTAAACATGAAGCATAGCTTGACACAAGTGTCTTGCAACGATCTGGGCTGCCTCGGCCCCGCCCAGCAGTCAGTGTCACTGTGCGCCATTGGTTGCTGCGAGACTGCCAGAACCCTGGCCGTCCACCTGCAGCCAATGATGCATGTCATTGGCTAGGCGGGCTGGAGGAGGGGCCTGCCTTGGTGACTTGCAAGCGTGGCATACTAATATGTTAAATTAGCACTAACCTTGGAATATTCCCCTTAAATAGTCAATTTTTTACCCTTTGTCTGTTGGTTTTTATTTTACTGCTAGACTCGATTGATCCCTGTCTGATATTGTATACAGTTGTGTTCAAAATTATTCAACCCCCACTGAAATTGAGTGTTTTGGCCAGTTTGACATTGATTTTGATCATTCAGTCATCTTGCTTACAATTAAATCAAAGAGGCATGTGTAGGTCAGACAAATATAACATAACATTTATAATGAAATAACCACAAATGTCTTTTCTGTGCTCACATCATTATCAGTTTTATTCAACCCCAAGTGACATTCAATCTTAGTACTTAGTACAACATCCTTTTACAGTTATAACAGCTTTTAAACATGAAGCATAGCTTGACACAAGTGTCTTGCAACGATCTACGGGTATCTTCGCCCATTCGTCATGGGCAAAAGCCTCCAGTTCAGTCACATTCTTAGGCTTGCGCACTGCAACTGCTTTCTTTAAGTCCCACCAGAGGTTCTCAATCGGATTTAAGTCAGATGACTGCGACGGCCACTCCAAAATGTTCCAGCCTTTAATCTGCAACCATGCTCTAGTGGACCTGGAGGTATGCTTGGGATCATTGTCCTGTTGAAAGGTCCAACGTCTCCCAAGCCTCAGGTTTGTGACGGAAGGCATCACATTGTCATCCAATATCTCCTGGTACTGAAGAGAATTCATGGTACCTTGCACACGCTGAAGCTTCCCTGTACCTGCAGAAGCAAAACAGCCCCAAAGCATGATTGACCCCCCGCCATGCTTCACAGCAGGCAAGGTGTTCTTTTCTTCATAGGCCTTGTTCTTCCTCCTCCAAACATAGCGTTGATCCATGGGCCCAAACAGTTCTAATTTTGTTTCATCAGTCCACAGAACACTATCCCAAAACTTCTGTGGTTTGTCCACATGACTTTTGGCATACTGCAGTCGACTCTTCTTATTCTTTGGAGACAGCAAGGGGGTGCGCCTGGGAGTTCTGGCATGGAGGCCTTCATTACGCAGTGTGCGCCGTATTGTCTGAGCTGAAACTTCAGTACCCACATCTGACAAATCTTTTCTCAGTTCCTCAGCAGTCACACGGGGACGTTTCTCCACTCTACGCTTCAGGTAGCGCACAGCAGTCGAAGTCAGCATCTTCTTTCTGCCACGACCAGGTAGCGTTTCAACAGTGCCCTTTGCCTTGAATTTGCAAATGATGCTTCCTATGGTCTCTCTTGGTATGTTTAACATCTTTGCAATCTTCTTATAGCCATTGCCCTTCCTGTGAAGAGTAATCACCTCTTCTCTTGTCTTCCTGGACCATTCTCTTGACTTCACCATGTTTGTAACCACACCAGTAAATGTCTAGAAGGAGCTGAGTATCACAGTCATTTTAAAGCTGCCTAATTGGTGCTTATTATGCTTTATTGCTGCTCCGTGACATCCACAGGTGTTTTCAATACCTGATTGAAAACACTTGAATGAACCTCTGTTCTTCAGAGTGGTAGTCTTTAAGGGGTTGAATAATTGTGTCAATGAAGAATTCACAAAAGAAACATTTACTACTGTATTACAAAACCAATTGATGTCATTTTAGTTGCATATGGTTCTTTAAAAAGTCCTTGTAGGATTTCATTCTGAATACAATTACAAATGTACACTAAATTCCCTAAAACCCTTTACAGCATTGGGGGTTGAATAATTTTGAACACAACTGTACATGCTGTAGATTGCAGTAGGTCAGATATTGTGGCTCCATTCAAACAGAAGGGGTGGAAATAATTTAGGACCCGTGGAATTTGAGGGACTGTATCTCATATTTATTTGTACATTAGCATGTGCAAAATACAATCTCACTGAGCCACATACACTCACTACTTTGTGTACAGATCAAAAAATTTGGTTTGGTTCAGAATATTTTGGAATCCAAAAATGTTCGATTACAAAATAATGGAAATCTGTCGATTCTGAATATTCTAAGCGTCTGATAGTTGGGGAACACTTCAATTCAGAATATAGAAAGTGTCTGATCTATTCAGCCCTTTCTGATATTTTGGACCATGATGTATTAAAATGTAGAAAACAAACAAAAAACCCACATACATTGCACAAAAGAAAAAGAAATTCAGTCAGCGAATGACATAACATGAAAAGTGCAGAGGAAGCACTTTTCGTTTGATGCAAAGTACTTTCAAAAGCATTGGTTACAATTACAGTTATGGTTAAGGGCTAAAGTTTCTGCTTGTTTTATGATTATGGTCAGGGTTACTGTTTGTGTTTGTTTTCTAAGCAGAAACAAGAACCCTAAAATGCCCCCAAAATCAAAACAATATAAAATCCTGTGCCTCTCCTATGCTGTTAAGTGGAATGCTAATATGACAATACAGTGTTAATACATCGGAGGAAAAAATTACTAGGATTTTAAGACTTTGTTTCCATGGTCCCTCACAGCACTGGTCTTGTATGGAAATGCTGAGGAAACCCTTAGCTATTCGATGTCAGTCCGTGGCCTTTGGACTCAGTTTGCTCTGTTGTAAAAGCAATCCAGGGCCACTATTACAATCCTGACGCTAACGTTAGAGCGCACCTGTGTGAGCGTTAACGTTAGCATTGGTGGTCCTAGCGTGGGCGCGCCATATTACAGTCCGAATGCTAACTGGTTAAAAAATCCCGTTAGCGATTTGGATCTTGCACTTTTCAGCGCAAGGTTTCTTTACTTTGCGCTCCCTATACTTAACATGGGGAGCGCAAAGTGTTAATTACAGTAGTTTAAGTATTACATTGTACTAACGCTAATTACCATCCGGCTGCGGTTAACCCGAATGTTAACCACTGCCAGGACCTAGTGCTAACGGATTCTGCTGTTGCAGAATCCGTCAGTACCAGCCAAAAATCCCCCCGAATAATTTATATACTCACCTTCCATCCCGCAGCGAGAACGGCGGCTCCAACCTCCTCCTCTGGCTGCCGGAAGCAGGGAGAGTCTGGGGGTAAAGTCCCCCAGTCTCCCTCTGCGGATCACTATGCCGATTTGCCGGATCTCACGGGGCGAGATCATGCAGGTCATGTGACCGGCAGCGTCAGCCTCAATGGAGTCCTATGGACTCCATGGAGGGGATGCTTGCAGCGGCGCTTATCTCTGCTGTGCCCATCCTGAGGCTTTGCGCCGGATTATGATGCAAGCAGTTTTACTAGCACCTGCACCGTAATATCACGCTAAAATGGAATCGCTATGGAGAAACCTGCAGGCGCAGGTTTTTCTCCCTAGCGTCCCCATTTTAGCGTGATGATCGTAATAGTGCACCTGGTTTTTAATGAATATTTTATACAAAATGTAATAAAGTTGTTTTATTTTTGAGAAAGGAGACTGGGAAACTATTATTAATTTACCAATCTGTTTCTTTTCTCGCTTATCTCTTCTTAGGTTCCAAAAGAAAAACGGCAACAATCTATGACACTCTGGTATAATTAATAGAAAAAGGAAATGGACTCGAAGCATTAACTAGAATACGAGTTTTATTATAGATTTTATTTTCGGTGAATTACTTTGGGGGATGTAATGGGCAAGCCAATTTATGTATATTATTTTTAAAAAATGTAATTTAATATCAGACCGCAATAAGGAAATCTCTTTAATTGGAAATGGCATCAGGTGATTGCAAGCTTGTTACAAACATGGCCGTCCTTAATATATTTATGCACATGCCCAATCAGGGAATACATTGAGCATGCTCATTAGTTTCATGATTACAAGATATACTATAAATTAGATATAACTCTATGACATCATGCTTAGGCCTCATTCTATAGGATCACAGGAGGATTATAGAAGCAAGTCATCTTGTATTTAAATCAACAGAAACATCTTAAACCCAATAACCCGTAAAAGGCAGTGCTGGATCATACGTTGTAGAAAAACATATTACCATATCTCTCTGATGTATAGCTTATCACTCTTTTTCTTTTTTTTCTACCACATGTGCAATCTCGTAATCTGAAAGGTCAGAAAAGAGAAACATGAAAAAAAATCCAATGGCAGATATGTAGGGTGCTTATTAGAGATAAGCCTAATCACTTTTCATATACTACCTGCGTTTGCAAGGTTACTAGAGAGCTATGTTTTATAAAGATTTTATGGTCATTTTATTTTAACCCCTTAAGGACCAAATGTCTTTTGAGTCGATGCATTTATGATGGAAAAGTTCTGTCATTGATCCTTAAGGGGTTAATGAAATATACGTTAACTTGAGATACAACTGAGAAAACCAAAAACCTGTGAAGGAGAAAGACAATCTATGTAATTATAGCATTCCGGAACATGGGATGAGCCAAACAGTAACAATTTATATTCTATCGTTATATTGCTGATATATATGTTGCTCGGGTTTAAACCAGGCCCTCAGGAGATGATGGGGCAGCAGGTGAGCTATGGACAGATAGTATACCAGCCCAGCTGGATTTACACCTTCAGGCAAGACTATGCTCATCTTTTAATCTTCCCACTAGCCCAAATATCAGCAGTGTCAGCCTAATGTGGTCTATTGGGAAGATCCTGAGATCTCCCTACAGTGACCAGCCTTGGCATGGGGTGGGGATACGAGTAAGACATCAAGATCTCAAAGACTATTTTTGATGTGATAAAACCATACACATTTTTCAGTTATCTGCTCAATGTTTAATGCTTAAAGTATAACTTGCTACTGGTTTAATATCTCTATTAGACATATATTCGAAAACAAAGTGACGCACTACATACACATACTGTACATCGAGTTGATTTGTTTTCATGTCTGCTTATATTTGAAATATAAAACCTAAATTCAAAATATGGCTGTATGATGATACAGAATGTTATAATATTATAGGTTATGGCAGCCTATTGTATGTCTCCCCTTGGTATTGTGACAAACGTCAATTCTGTGTCCTTGAAACATATGGGCCATAGCATGTTTGAGCTCAAATCACCTTCGTAATGTCTACTGTATTGTAGCAGTGTTTGTACAGCTGAACTGTACATATATTTTAATTACTGAATAGAAAGAAACACAATTATCCATACGTGACACATCACACTAGTGTGGAAATAATGAGAATAAGCATTTTCTTGTGTACCCTTAAAATCTATTGTATAATTCTATAATGGCAACTAATTCCTAAATTATATTTCATGTGATTACCACTTTTTACTGGAAAATACAGAATAATCTGCAATAGAATATACATTTCCCAAATATTTTTTTCTGCATGGAATACTTCCAGGCTAACGTAATGGCCATAGCAAAAGCAAGGTTAGGGATGATCCCTCAAAAAAGCAGGAGCATTCAAGGTGTACAGGTCAGATATAACTGTAAGCTCAAAGTATGTGGATGTAAATCATGTAGTCACCCACAGGTGTCCCTCCACTCAACTAAAAGACTCCAACAAATTAATAAAAATCTTTAATGAAACGAAACATAGTCTATGTCTTATGTATTACAACATTTATACCAAAAAAATTTTAAGAACACCACAAAAAGCTATTTTAAATACGGTGATGTCTTGTCTGTTGATGTGACATCTGTGGGTAAATATACATCATATACTTTGATGTTGCAGTTATATCCTTAATCAAGGCTCTGCTAACCTTACCAACTTGACAGAATGTAATGCTGTGCTTGATAGAAATGTGTAATTATGATCAAGGCCCAGCCTGGCACTAATTAGGTTCATCCAAAAACATATAAGCAGGAGGCAGAAGAAGCTGTATACAGCTAGATTTTTAATTAATACACAAAAGTTGAAAAAGAAAGAATAAGCAATTTGTATTGGTGAACGTCAGTTCTGGGGTATACAAATGTGTCCGATGCGGAAGTGACTCAGCTTAGAGTTTTATAGGGAATTTTATGGATGTTTGAGATTCTAATAATATCAATCCCCAAGCCAGGCTTTTACCCAAATATTGCTAATGCTATAACCATAACCGTAGCTATTAATTACGAATGTCACACTCGTATGAGTGCAGGGACAATTCAGTACTTCAAAATTGATAGTTGACATTTAAAACAGGCATTTCCAAACAACCCGTGACTTATTTGACTATAAAATTAGCTGTATTTTATTATGGTCAGTGGAGCATGTCTACCTACATTTAGACAAGTAAAATAGTTTCCATGATTTAGGACCATTACAAAATGCAAATAATGAAATATTTTACTAAGGTGTATGCAGTAATTAATGATTAATATTTTGAAAAGCCTGAGGATCCTATCTCTATGTCAATATACAATAGTCTTAAAGTTTAAACTAATGAGTATATATATATATATACACACAATGTAATAAAAGGCACGCACTCCGGAGTCTTTGTCAAGCTCTTGACAGTAGTCTGAGGAATGAAAGTTGATCCATTAATAAAGCCTTTAAAGTTTTAAGAAAAGAAGATGTCGGAGTGTGCTTCTCTTATTACGGTTTTACATTGAGTGGGTAGCACAGAAACCAGAATGTATGGTATTCCTGGGTGCGGATCCCCTTTATAATACATATATATGCAGATTCATTAAAGGTAAGGGGCTGAAAATCTCATCCAGTGGTTCCTAAACTGTATCTCTTCTGCTGCCTGTATCCAGAGGAACAGGAATAACTATCAGGGTTATTCAGAGAGCGTGAAAAGCAGGAGAATGACTGGAGAATGACTGGAGAATGAAAAATTCTAGGTCAAAATAGCCGATTTGGAAAGTGAGATGAAAGGGAGAATTTTTCTGGTTTGGCTATCTTGACCTAGAATTTTACATTCTCCAGTCATTCTCCAGTCATTCTCCTGCTTTTCACGCTCTCTGAATAACCCTGTAAGTCTAATCTCTTCTCTTGGTAACTTGGCCATTTTGGTTTCATGATATTCACACTGCATCATTCACTTTACAATTGTTGCAATAATATCCCATTTTATTTAACTGCTATATTAAGGTTGTACTCCCTGTCTTATAATCACACTGCTGTTAAATTTATTGTCAAATATTCCATTGAATCAATCTTTCATTAAAGAGATGTCCTTGGCAAAAAAAAGTGTGAGTTGTAAAAGTCTGATTTTGAGTTTGTATATTTTATTAAATGACTTAGACCAGGGTCAGAAGAGTGCACTACGTGCGCCCGTACGGACGTGCCTCCTGGCGTCCGTTGCAGCGTTGTGATGCTTCGACGGTGGCCGGCCACACGCAATTTGTGTGAGCGCTACAGCAGCCGTACTGCAGCCATGCTGAAAGACTCCCCGTCAAAGCGCTACGACGCACGCCATGTGGGATTGATACCTGCATGCTGTTTTTTCCTATGTAGCTAGAGTTACGGAGGCCCAGGGCAGAACAAGATTTTGGCCCCGCCCCCCATCCACCCTGTTCCTCTGGCTGTAAGGCCAATTCGACATGTGTAAACAGAATTGTATTTTTAAGAATAATCATTTAGTGCAATAGAAAAACTGGTGGAAAATTTATGATAGTCTTAGGAAGTTATGAACATTCAAGCCTTCTTCTGGAAGTCTTCAGGCTGCTAGAAGGCTTTATATAAGGTAGGACACCTGGGTCTATTCTAATCATATTTAGAAAAACATAAAATTCATTACTACATCAATTCCAATATCACTAACTCCAACATTACAACAGCTCCCTGAAGAAACACTGAAACCCATTCTATACAATCAATATGATGATAGTATTTATTATCAATAGAATTAAGCCCGATCGACTACCAGTGTTTGAAATTGAATAATTCTCCCCACTCCCTCTGTCCTTTCCTTGGTCTGCTGTGCTCGCCCTGCTGATGAGCACTGTTGTTGAGGTCTCCTCCTCTGCCCTCTCCCTGCTCTTCTGTCCTCTCTCCCTGCTGGCTGCTGCGTGCTCTCTTCCTTCTTTGTCATGGTCTACACTGAGACTCTGTCCTTTCTTCCACTTCCAACCTGTCTCCCGGGTCCATATGACCATCCCACTCCCAGTCCTCCGTTGTGTGACAAAGAAAATGGACACAGAGCGCGCCAAAAATTACAATTCATACTGGCTTTTGCTGAAGGCAGGGCTTAACGTGATGACATGGCATCCTGTCCCTCCCTCCCAGACAGTGACTGACAGACTATATCACTTTAAGTCAACGGGGAGGGTGGAGCGAAGGCATAGCATTACGTGAGGAGGCGAGAAGACGGCAATGCATCTTTCTGCTGAGCTCCTCCTCGAGTCAGTGAAGAGACACTATGTCCGGGAGCTGCACTCCGCCTGCCCCTTAGACTCAGCACCGGCTGCCGTAGATGGAGCAAAGTAGGAGTGGATGGAGGGGAGGCTGCCTGAGGGACTAAACTGCTGACTGGGATGTCGGTGGATGCTGAGTGCACAGAGCCACCGCCATTCCTGCTCCTGGGGCAGCCACACCATTGGCCCCTCCAGTCGCTACACCACTGATGTGCAGCAGTAGAGAAAGGAAATGTTGAATTGCAAATTCTCAACCCTGTTGTGTGTACATAAGTATACAACTTAAAAACCTGTTTATAATTTTGCCCCATTAGCATTATGGGTTTCCCCATGAAACTTTGCCTACAGTCTGCTAGACCATCATGCTTCTAAATGGTGCCCCCTAACGAGGTTCACTGAATCTTGGATGATGATCTCCTGTGCTTTTCACCCGAGGGCCGATATAATTATCTCTCTTTTCTGCTTAGGCTTTACTGATCGTACTCTGATGCAGACATGAGCCTCCTGAATTTCTGCTCAGCCAAATTCCAACCATAGTGCACCCCTAGCATTGCCCTACTTAGACCCACACTCCTGAATTTAAGCACTACCTCAGGCACAAAATCATATTCTTTGAGCTCAATTTATTTGGCCTATAATTTTTAGTCTGTCAATTTATATCTTTAAGCAAGTCCAGCTAGACTTTGTCAATACTGTTTATTTTGTTTAAAATGATGTTTGCCGTTAAATAATGCATTGTAAAGTGTGTAAAGTCAGTCTTACAGATAGATTGTAGGAAAGGATTATATCAAGTTGTAACATAGGGTTGTCTACAGGATTTTATGCTTTTTTTTTTTACTACTTCTATAAGTGATACTCGGAGCCACTTGTCTTTTTTTAGATATTGCATATTTCATATGTTTCCATGTAGCATTATAAAAGTATCATGAAACTATTGGCTCATCACAAATCGTATATTATCTATTTTCTTTTAATTACAGGCTTAGAATCCTGAATTGTATTTGTGTGGAAATTTTAAAAAAAAATCTACTTGTCCAATGGAGTAAAGTGGAAGCTCAATCTATTTGTCCCTCATGACAATCTACTTGCCCGGAGAAGAAATATAATTTCAACAAAATAGCACTAGGTCTAAATTCTTAACCACATAGAGAACAAACACAGGTATTTAGTTTGAATAGAACACTTATTACATTGCAGTTTTCTCGCAGTCATAAACCCACACATTACAGATCGCAGTATTGTGCGGTGTATATGAGTGTATCAGACAGTTCCACGGCAATAAAACTCACAGAAATGTGCGGTGTGTATGAGCGTATCCCACAGCTCCACGGCAATAAAACTTGCAGCAATGTGCGGTGTGTATAAGCGTATAACAGAGCTCCACGGCAATAAAACTCACAGTAATGTACAGTGTGTATGAGCGTATCCCATAGCTCCACGGCAATAAAACTTGCAGCAATGTGCGGTGTGTATAAGCGTATAACAGAGCTCCACGGCAATAAAACTCACAGAAATGTGCGGTGTGTAAGAGGGTATCACAGAGCTCCACAGCAATAAACTCACAGTAATGTGCGGTGTGTATGAGTGTATCACAGAGCTCCACGGCAATAAAACTCACAGTAATGTGCGGGTGTATGAGCATATCACACAGCTCCACGGCAATAAAACTTGC
This sequence comes from Leptobrachium leishanense, assembly GCA_009667805.1. Lineage (NCBI taxonomy): Eukaryota > Metazoa > Chordata > Amphibia > Anura > Megophryidae > Leptobrachium > Leptobrachium leishanense. The sequence goes on from CM019063.1 coordinate 225,747,386, forward strand.
AGCAATGTGTGGTGTGTGTATAAGCGTATAACAGAGCTCCACGGCAATAAAACTCACAGTAATGTGCGGTGTGTAAGAGGGTATCACAGAACTCCACGGCAATAAAACTCACAGTAATGTGCGGTGTGTAAGAGGGTATCACAGAGCTCCACGGCAATAAACTCACAGTAATGTGCGGTGTGTATGAGTGTATCACAGAGCTCCACGGCAATAAAACTCACAGTAATGTGCGTGGGTATGAGCGTATCACACAGCTCCACGGCAATAAAACTCAAAAAACAATTATGCGGTTTATTTTAATTATATTAAATTAATAAATTTATTAAATGAAAGCATATATCAAGATGCAGTATATTATTAAAATGTATTTAATTAAAGTTATAATATAAATATTTTACATTAAAATATATTATTAATATATATATATATAAATCAATTTAAATATATTAAAATATTTTAAATATATAAATTAGTGCAGCGGCATTGTTAAAGGGGGGAGCATGCTTTTAGAACAAAGAAAAGAGATATAAAAGATCTAATAATTAAAATTTTTCTAGATTTCCAAATAATGTGGTAAAGCTGGATACCTTTGGAAAGGCCAGACTCTGGCCTTTGCAGTGATATCTCAATTGTCCATGTAGGACACATGTACCCAGTGATACAGGGGCCCAAAGGACCCCTGCATCACTTGTGGGATTCCCCTGCCAGTGTGACCCCTGCACACGCGTGATGACGCCCGCGAACTGGGGGCAGTTCCACAGAGTGGACTCAGGGCTGTCATCACTGCTCGGAGCCAGATTGTCACTGAGCAGGGACATAACAGGACAGACATGGAGCATCCTCTGTGAAGCATGTCCACACAGTCCAGGGCCCTAAAGGATACTAGAAGTACTTGATGCTCAGCGCACGCGCATGCTTAGCAGCCAAATCTCCGGTATCCACTCGGACCCTGCTGCTTGCCTGTTGCAGGACTAAATGGGGAAGAAAAAACACCTGCCCGGCCCCTGGACCTGCCAGTCCCAGGAGTTGAGTGGTAGGATATGCCCACCCCGGTTTATTATAGAGAGGTGATCTAATAATAAACATAAAACCATACAAATAACTTGGTCTATTTATGAAACAGGCCTATTATGACTGTTATGCTGTATAATTTCACTAAAGCAGTTATTCAATAAGGGACAAACTTGCAACCGAATTGCACCAAATAGTGAATAGTGAACGTACAGTGCAATTTCGTGGCAGTTTGTCTATTCCCTAAGGCTAGGGTCAGATGAGCGCATTTTGTACGGACTGTGCGTCTGTGCAGTACGAACGTACTTTCTGACTGACGACAAGGTAGTGGCCACACAGTCCGTGTTTTTCACTGACGTATTTTTTGACTGATGTAGCAGGGAAAATAAATTACAATGAAAAAACATTCTGTCCGTCAAAAATGCTGGACGTATAAATGCAGTCTGTCTGACCATGCTCCATCACTCACACACAAAGCTATGCGGACGTTGTGGACGTGGCGCACTCCGCACGTCCGTTCTAGCAGTATTACGTTCTTGCCTAACCTGCGCCCGTTTGCAGCGTCCGTCAGCCTCCGCATTTCTGTGCGGACGTACTTCGTGTGTGGGGCTCCATTTAACACAATTGTATGCTATCACGGACGTACTTATGTGCGGGCAACACGGACGTTAACACTGCGCTCGTCTGACCCCAGTCTAAACTGTCAATTAACCGAATACTGGCAAATTGACAGCGAAATATAGTGCAGTTCGCATCAATTCGGTGATCATTGGCAGCAGCAAAATTGTCCCATCGCGAAGTAATGGTTAATCTATTCAGAGAACACTGCACTGCACTGAAGTGTCAGTGAAATGCCCTTATTTTCAGTGTTTGAGTTTGACAGGTTTAAGGCTGGGGTCAGACCAGCGCACTTTTAACGTGCGTTCTGGCGCACTTAATCACGGCCGCACTAGCAGCAAATGATGGGCAATGACAGCCAATATACGAAGTACGGTCGCACGAATGTCCGGCCGCGCAACGCAAGTGGAAAATGAACGCATTTTTTCGAGAACGCAGAACCGCTAGTACGGACGTACAGAGTGCGCTGCGCCCGCTAGCGGTGTGTGTGTGTGATTTGGAGACGTCAGACCCTGCTCATGTCCGGCCAACATAACGTCCAGACGCAAAAAGTTTCCTGGTTTGGATTCGTAAAACATCACGCACGAAAATGCGCATCGTATGACCGTTTTCGCATATTCCGTGAAAAAATACATCAATGCGTTCGGACGCACTTTTTTACGTTCGCGTGTAAAAATGCTTTCGTTTGACCCTAGCCTAAACAGGAGAATCCCACAGGATTCAATGTAAGAAAATATTATTGTTTCTATTTTATTTGTTTTCAACATTTATTCTTTTTTATGTCCAGCAAAAAGCATTTTTTATTTATTTCGTAGAACACTTTTTTATATTTTTTTGATGAAATGTTTGATTCACAATTTTTTTAAAAGGCATTTTTTTATTCTGTATGAGACCTTTTTATTATTTTTATAGACCCTTTTTTTAAAATATTTTCACATGTTAAATGCATCTTTATTGGTTTATACACCTATTAGAAGAATAGTAACATTCAGTTTCTTTGTTTTTTTTGCAGTTCGGCGGCGGGCAGTACAGCGGTGTTTGGCAATTAGTTCGGCAGTTTTGGGTGGCGTCGTTCAGCGGTCTTCAGTGGCTCCATGTTTGGCACACTTCAGGGACCCTGCAGAGAATAGTGAATTCACCGCAGGGTTGGCAAAATGGAAAACCGCCAAACCAGAAAGCACCAAAATTTCTATGAAATTTCAGTGCTTTCTAAATAACCTCTGAAGTGTAGAATATGTATCTATTTTTTGATGGAATACACTGGTCTTTTTGGAAATGTTAAAAACTTTATTTAAAAAAAACAACTAAACTCTGATATATGTGCCAATCTCATAGAAAAAACACTTAACCTGATGTACAAACTGGTACATACTGTGGTGATATAGCTAAGAAAAGCCGGCAGTCTAATATATGTAAGAGTCAAAGGTCCTTTTTTTTATTATAAACCGTCTCTGTAAATCCAACAGTTTCCGAGTAACTATAGGGACTGTGCTCAGACCATTAACTGTCTCAGCCAATCAGCATTCAGCAGCTTCCCTTTTTCTTTCCTTTACATCCCTTTGTGGATTGATGGAGGCACAGCAACCTCATTGCCCTATGACATCATTTATTTCCATGGAAAACAAAACACATGCTAGTATGCTCAACTTTACAAATAGACAGTTGCAGAAGGGGTAGTAGAAGAGGTTGGTCTGAATCAACAAAGTATGATTTATGTGAACAACTCACAGAAAAAGTATGGTAAAAAGGTACAATAAGAGCTATTATTCCACCTGTTTAAAGACAAATACATGCATTTACACGCAGAGCCATACGTTCACATACATAACCATATAATTCCTACACCCCAGGGGTATGTAGCAATAAAACTAACAGTAATGTGCGCTGTGTATGAGCGTATCACAGAATCCACTGCTATAAAACTTTACAGTAATATGCAGTGTGTATGACTCTAGCAGCAAAGCAAGGAGAGGGTAGGATACTGGGGTGTATAATTCTGGGGTATATAGTCAAGAGACTTTTTTCCATAGTACAGTAAAAAAATAATAATTCCGATTTTATTAAAAAATAATAGTAATAAAAGCCCTTGCTTAAAGCAGCATGAATTGCACCTTCTCCCAGTCTGCTTCCTGGTGTACATGGCATCCTGTGAGGTGCAGTGGCTATCTGGCTATGTGATCAGCAGTCAGATGTGCCCTGTGCTGTGATTGATTAGAGGGGGGTCTGGAATGTGTTAATGGTGGTGCAGTAATAGGAACAGTCGGCAGAGAGCTCGGCGCTGAGCGGTGATTTGGGAAGGTGTCCGGAAGCCCCTCGCGGCACAGCAGGAGTTAATGCTGCTGTGGCTGTGTTGCTTGTTGAATGATCTTACAGCCACTCAGTGTCACATTGTTCCACTTTGTGTCGGGGACCCGCCACTGCAGCAGCACGAGCAGGACACACACAGTGTGTCGCGCTCACTCTCACACACACACACACATCTCCTCCTATCCTGGGAAAGAGCCAGGGCCACTTGGATAATCCACCTGTGGAATTCCGCCTGTGGAACCATGAAGATGGCGACTCCCATCCACACCAAGCCTGGCAGTATGGGGGGAGGCAGCAAACCAACTTCCCCCCTGAGCTGGAATTCAGGTCTGGAGCCCGGATGTAGGAATTAAACAAACTCCTCGAAGAAATCAGCAAGCCGCTCTGTCTCGGCTCCCCCCCCGGCCTGAAAAATGTCAGCCACATGGCGCCACGCACACTCGAAGGCTGGGGGAAAACATATTTCTTTAAAACATGCCTGGTGTGCCGGTTCTTAGTACCGGCACGTACTGGGTGAAAAAAACCCTGGTTGTATCCGACTCTGATAACCCCCTCCTCCCTGCAATGTCATCCTGACAATGCCAGCCCAGGCCAATGTCATTCCAGTGACGTCACCTCAGTCCAGTGTAAAGTGATTTAATAATGCACATTCTAGCACTCCACCTCTCACTGGATCACTCCTCAGCCTTCTTCACCTTTTAAATATCCCATTGTTCCTATGCTTGTTGCGCGGTCATACTTTATTCTGACCTCTCAGTGTGTTCCGCCTGTTTATAGTGTTTTCCTAGTTTTTGATTTTGGCTTTGCTTTTGACTACAAGTATCTCTCCTGCAATGTCCTCTGCCATGTTATCTGATATCTTGTGTACCTCTCCTAGCCTTGACCTTGGCTCTGTTCTCTGGTTTCTAGTTTTCTCTAGTTAATATTCCTCTACTGACGTTTTCTCTTTGTTTAGTTACCTGGCCATCATAAGGATTGGTTCTCTTCAGCAATTCTACCTTTTCCATCTCTCAGGTCTGCGTCCTGATATAGCACACGTAACAGCTGGCAAGAGAGGCAAAAGCCCTATTGGCCAGTGGCATAAAGGACTTGTGGTTCACAACCTCTGAGCACTATTCTTCTATTCTTCTACTGACTACTTGCAGCGTGGCATGCACTTGGCTGTCTATACAGACAACACTGCAGGAGAGAGGCTAACGTGGAGTTAATTTACTCAACTACAGCAGAATTCTCAGCATTATACTGGTATCACTTCAAATCGTTACATTAATTTATACTATTAGTATCTCCTGTCTGTTTTCACAGCATTCATTTTAACTATTTAAAATGTATAAATGTTTTTTGGGATGGGGATAAATGGTGTTGGATTGGTCTCTAAAAAAGGGTTATTAATTGTTCTTCCCACTCAGACAAAAAACTTGCTAGCCTTCCCATGAGTGGTTCTTATATTTTTTCAAAGATGAAAAAGTTTGTATTATCCTCCTAAATACATGTATTTAACGCACTATGTCTATTTTTAAAGCTTGCTCTGCGGTTTACACTGTAGACCTTCTAATTACGTGTCGTTGTGTGAAGGAGAAATTGCAGGGAAGGTCTCAGTTCTAGATATCCTACTGCATAAAAATGGAGAAGCGTTTAATGATATAGAAGATAAACCAGAATTAAAATAAGTCTTTTAAAACAAACTGTTTAATCAAGTTTATTTTTACAATCATGACTTTTATTACCAATGTTTCTAAAGACAGTATATATTTGGCAATGATTTCCCTCTATAGTAGTCGATATGAATAATGATATTATTGAAGAGAAGAAAAAAGTGCTTTTACAGAAATATTAAGAAATTTAAAAACCTATTATCATGTACAGAATAGCAGTCAAAGGCAGACCATGACGGACATAGAACCACAAAATCACAGTGACGGTATACAGAAAAGTTGTGTCATGTGCTTATTACTGTAGATCCATAGAAAAAACAAAAAGCACCAGCGCTGCTGTTCAATGGTCCACTAGAGTGACCAGTATTTGGAGACACAAAACAATATACAAACATTTCAGGGACAAACCCCTTCCTCAATACAGTGCTGCTCACAGACATAATAACCCTTATAAAAAGGGCTATGCCAAAAGAAAAGCAGTGTATCCTGGGAATATATGACACAGGCAAGACGTTCTCCTGCTTACATTACAGCAGTACAGAACATGGCAACAGTGGGTGGCAATAGACCCAGCATGTCTGCCTGCACTTGCATCACAGGAGGAGCTGATATAATACCCAGGTCTCATCTCAATATATGTCATTGTTTAACTAGACCAGCTTTCCTTTAATTGAAACCTAACAAGCACTGTGATATCGCATAGTATCTGTACCATTTACAGCCAAATTTCCTTCACTTCCCACCCATTATATATCTGTTACATCAAAGCCTCTACATTTTTTCTCCATTCTCCTTCCCCACTTGTGTCCCCAAGTACCCTACCTTTTCACACTGTTTGTATCCCTCCATTTTGACCACCATTTATTTGTGTAAATGTGGTCAATTCCACACACTGCCTTTAGCTGACCTGAACGATCTCATTCTGCTGAGGCCATCTCTCAGGTTTGCCGCTTGGTTTCTTGGCTGAATGTGAAATACATGCCAAGTCCCACCAGCATTCTTATGCCATTTACCCCTTCGCTACTGAGCCATATCACCCCAGTGTGCTGAACTAATTTTCACCATTTTGTGTTCATCCTGTTTAAACACTATTTAAAGTCTGACAGGAATGGCTCAGAAATTAGCCGCCATCTTGTATACCGGCAGCCATCTTGAGCAGAGCCATGGCACAAGTATACATAGAGAATATTAACTGACTTTAGAAGAGCTTAGATAGATACTAACATTCCAGAGACTTCTGGTGTAGCAATTAGAAGAAGAATCCGGCCTCAATAAACAGAGGTGCCAAAGAACTGATTTAGCTTAGCCTAGGCCATAAAAGTCTCAGGCCTGGGTAGAACAAGAACAAAGGATTCCCTTAGCGCAGATGGGGCCTTATCAGTTTTGGGATGAACAGGCTCGCTGGGGGATGACATCAGCAGGATCTAGCCAGCTTCTAAATCAACTAAATGTCATAATTGTATAAGAAAAGGCAAATTGGAATGTTATTTGGGTCCAAATTGGAGGGAGGGCACGTTTGCCTTGGGGGTGTACCTGGGATGTTACTTTTTACGAATCAATGTATAAGAATTGTATCTCTGTCTTGGAGAGCTCACTCGAGCTTTGCGATTCAATCCAGCTTGAGTCTGACGTCATAATAAAGAACGCTTTTCCTGCCATTGACTTGTGTCCGGCCTGTCATTGTCCGCACCATACTGACCTTCTCCCAAACAAACCAGTTGATTGCCAGTAACAAAAACACTGTTGAACCCGTATGCAGGTCAGGCCCCACCAACTGTGTAAAGACCCTGTATTGCAGAGACAATCTATTCCCAGCAATGCTGGTGAAAATCAGTGCGCCAGCAATTGCAAAACCTGTCGCAACCCTAATCAATGAATCATTGTGAGCAGAACCTGCGATATGGCATGCTCTGCCTGTTTCTACTAACGAAACAACAGCTCTTAGCCAAAGTTGGTAGAGTGTCCCTCCTGAAACTTTTGGTTGGATCCACCTCAGATTTGAAGTCATGTTTAATTGTAGGACCCAGACAAATTATTTATTCTTTTTTTTTTTCTTTAGCAGACTCGGCAGATTAAATATTGCTAAATCATTGTAATGTCCTGACAAAATTCTATAACAAAAAAAATGTCAAAAATTGTGAATATCTATTTGGATTTCAATTATTTGTAGCCTAAATGTAATTTTCCACATTTTATACTCAAAATCTTTGTGGTTATATATTCACTGGGTTACTTTTAAAAAGGAAAAAAAAACAGAGCGTGTTATTGCACCTTTATAAGAGAATACGCAATTTTCATCTTAACGGAAAATACTAACAGGGTTATTCAAAGAGCTCCGAATTGGGGCTGAAAGGTAACCGAACGCTGAAATTCAGCGTTCATTTACCTTTCCTGGCCATTTGGCTATCCAGAGAGCAGGCAATTCGCCAAATCCTGGCGAATTGCCTGCACATACGGTGCCTGTTCGGTGCCTGCTCGAGGGCAGTGAATCCCCATAGAGAAGCAATGCTTCGGCTACTCAGAGAGCAAAACCCAGCAGTGAAAAGTTGCGGAATTGCCCTGCCATTCGGTTGCTTCATGCGGCAGATTTATTCAGGCGAATCCCATAGGCTTCAATGTTAAAAATATTCCCGTTTTAATCCATTATCTAATGAACCGTTCATTATAATATTCTGCATTAAAATGTCTCTTTATTTTTACATTTTTTAGGACCTTTTAGGAATTTTTTGCAAAAAAAATTTCCGTTTTTAAATAGTTTTTTCTTTTTCCTGTAACAGCCTTTTTTATTTTCATTCATTGGATCTTATATGTAAATTCCAGACATTTTCGCTCCGTAGTTTGTTTGCAAACAGCGTTTCACTTTTCAAACATTCAAGCGTACTTTTTTTTTCTTCACCTCCTTCGTCTGCGGTGTCGGGTTTTTCCAGCGGCTGTTCTGCGCTCTGACAGGCTCCTGCTCGGGTTTCTCCGGCGTCTTCAGCAGGGTTAATCCAGATGTTTTTGTGGGTTTTGGTGTGCGTTCGCCCTCGTTTTGCAGTGCGGTTTTGCAGCAGGTTTGCGGCGAATTTTCCCTGCATTACAGCGGCCCTGTGGTGCTTGCTGAATACACCGCAGGGTCGCTGAAATGGGATCGCCAAATCGCACCGAATTAAAGACAAAGAAAAGTCACCGAACGTGCGGTGACTTTTCGATTCTCTGTGAATAACCCTGTAAATTTTCCGAATGTATTTATAAGTAAGAAGCAAATAAAGCTGTGGTGCTTAACTCCATCCGGTTTATTCAAAGAAAGGTGAAAACCAGGGTAACTGGCAGGAGAAGAGAACAATCTACAGTTGCAAGAAAATGTATGTGAACCCTTTGGGATTACGTGGAGTTTTGCATGAATTCGTCATAAAATGTGCTCTGATCTTCATCTAAGTCACAACAATTTGAAAAACACAGTCTGCTTAAAATAATACAACACAAACATTATATGTTTTCATGTGTTTATTGAACAGAACATGTAAACATTCACAGTGCAGGGTGGGAAAAGTATGTGAACCCCTAGCCTAATGACTTCTCCAAGAGCTAATTGTAGCCAGGAATGAGCCAACCTTGAGTCCAATCAGTGTGTTATTTTTGGATGTGTTGCTGAAAGCTGTCCTGCCCTTTAAAAACACACACCAGTTTTGGGTTTACTGGTTTCAAGAAGCACCGCCTGATGTGAACCATGCCTCGCAGAAAAGAGCTCTCAGGAGACCTACGATCAAGAATTGTTGACTTGCATGAAGCTGGAAAGGGTTACAAAAGTATCTCCAAAAGCCTTGATGTTCATGTGTCCACGGTAAGACAGACTGTCTACAAATGGAGAAAGTTCAGCACTGTTGCTACTCTCCCTAGGCGTGGTCATCCTGTAAAGATGACTGCAAGAGAACAGCGCAGAATGCTTAATGAGGTAAAGAAGAATCCTGGAGTGTCAGCTAAAGACTTACAGAAATCTCTGGCACATACTAACATTTTTGTTGACACCTCTACAATAAGGAAAACATTAAACAAGAATGGAGTACATGGGAGGACACCACGGAGGAAGCTATTGCTGTCCAAAAAGAATATTGCAGCACATTTGAAGTTTGCAAAAGAGCACCTGGATGTTCCACAGCACTACTGGCAAAATATTCTGTGGACAGATGAAACCAAAATTGAGTTGTTTGGAAAAAACACACAACACTATGTGTGGAGAAAAAAAGGCACAGCACACCAACATCAAAACCTCATCCCCACTGTAAAACACGGCAGAGGAAGCATCATGGTTTGGGGCTGCTTTGCTGCCTCAGGGCCTGGACGGATTGTTGTCATTGATGGAAAAAGGAATTCCAGAGTTTATCAAGACATTTTGCAGGAAAACGTAAGACCATCTGTCTGCCAACTGAAGCTCCGCAGAGGATGGGTGATGCAAGAGGACAATGACCCAAAGCATACAAGTAATTCAACAAAAGAATGGCTTCAACAAAACAAAATACGCCTTCTGGAGTGGCCCAGTCAGAGTCCTGACCTCAAACCGATTGAAATGCTGTGGCATGACCTTAAGAGAGCGATTCACACCAGACATCCCAAGAATATTGCTACACTGAAACAGTTTTGTGAAGAGGAGTGGTCCAAAATTACTCCAGATCATTGTGCAGGTCTGATCTGCAACTAAAGGAAACGTTTGGTTGAGGTTATTGCTGCCAAAGGAGGGTCAACCAGTTATTAAGTCCAAGGGTTCACATACTTTTTCCACCCTGCACTGTGAATGTTTACATGTTCTGTTCAATAAAAACATGAAAACATATACAGGGTTATCCAAAGAGATTCGAAAAGTCACCGCACGTTCGGTGACTTTTCGTTCTCTTCAATTCGGTTCCTTTTGCCGATTGCATTTCGGTGACCCTGCGGTATATTCAGCAAACAGCAAAGGGTCCCCGAATTGCAGGGAAAAGCTGCCGCAAACCTGACGAAAACTAACCGAATGCACACTGAAAACAAGCAAAAACATCTGGATTAACCTTCGAAAAACCCGAACAGGAGCCGAATCACACAGAGCCGAAGCAGCTGTGAAGTAGAGGAGGCAGTGAATAAATTAGCAAAACCATTTGTATGAATCTGGGAAAATGAAACGCTGTTTGCAAAGAAACTACTGAGCGAAAATGTCTGAAATTTTCACAGGAGGTCCAGGGAATGATAATAAAGAGGGCTGTTACAAAAAAAATAAGAAAACTGAAAAAAAAATAAAAAAAATCGGACTTTTAAAAAAAAAAAAAATCAGAAAAATGCTTAAAATATCCTAAAAAAATCTATAAATAAAGAGACTTTTTACTGCAGAATTTTATAATGAACGGTTTATTAGATATTGAATTAAAACAGGAATATTTTTAAGATTGAAGCCTATGGGATTCTCCTGAATAAACTTGCCGAATTAAACCACCGAATGGCAGGGCATTAGGGGAACCTTTCACTGCTGGTTTGTGTTCTCTGAATAGCCGAAGCAGTGCTTTTTCATGGGGATTTCACTGCCCTCGAACAGGCACCGAATGTTCAGGTAATTCGCCAGGATTTGGCGAATTGCCTGCTCTCTGGATAGCCGAATGGTCAGGAAAGGTAACCGAACACTGATTTTCAGCGTTCGGTTACCTTTCATAAGCAATTCGGATCTCTTTGAATAACCCTGATAATGTTTGTGTTGTATTATTTTAAGCAGACTGTGTTTTTCAAATTGTCGTGACTTAGATGAAGATCAGAGCACATTTTATGACCAATTCATGTAAAACTCCACGTAATCCCAAAGGGTTCACATACTTTTTCTTGCAACTGTAGACCAAATAGCTGATTTGGAAAGTGAGATAAATGGGAGAATTTTTCTGGTTTGGTTATTTTAACCTCGAATTTTCACTTCTCCAGTCATTCTCCTGAGTTTCACCTTTCTTTGAATAGACCTACTTGGCTTCCGGAAGATGTCCTAGGCTAGCGTTTCACTGCAAAATGAGCAGGACATCCCACACATGTCTCGGCTTACCCGCAGCCTCAGAGGAGATCTCTGCTGGTCCAGGGGGAATATCGTGGTGATCTTCCTTCCTGGAAAATGTGAACGCTCTTGTGTTTATCCCAATTGTTTGAGCATTTGGAAACCAAAACAATTTTATTTAAAATAATTCTCTTTCTTACATGCATATTGTGATATTACTGCTCATAGATTGGCATTTCTCCCAAGAAAAGTGAACGATCTAAATCTACACCATTAATGTAGACTGGAAATATACGTATCTGATGTTAAATGGGAATATGCACTTTTCCTATGTTTTCTTGTGTTAGCTGTTTACAAGTAGACCTTTTTGGCAGATGGTGATTTGCGCTGATTTATTGTATAGAGACAGTAAAGTGTGCGCAAAGTCAGGTTTACAAATTTAAACTTTAATATTCAAAACATCACAGTCCTAACAAGTGCGGTTCATTGTGGGCTAGTAAAGCACCCCAAACTTTTATTTAAACAGAGTTTTAGGAAGGTTGCGTGATAATGCTGTAACTGTTCTACATAAGAAATTCTGAATTTGAAGCTTTCTTTGAAATAATACAAAGGGTTTTCTAAAGAAACATTCTAACAGGATTTGTAGAAAGGTCATACCTCTTGTCATTCATGCTGTGTCTTTGAAAAGAAAATGTGTTTCTCTTATTTAACCGCTTTTTTTTCTCAAAATGCAGTTCATTATGACTACTGGTCAGTAGTCCATCTTTATATTGTTAATTTCCAATGGTGGGAGTAGCATGGACTTTTCAAAACCTAGGTCACGCAGGGCCATCTGTACAGTGTGAGCACTCAATCTTATCACACTGCTGTGAGCTCGCTGCTCCCTCCGAGAGGGGTTCAGAGGGATAATTCAGCCATCCAAATGCAGGGACTTACAGGGTTATTCAGAGATCGGTAAAAAGCAGGAGAATGACTGGAGAATTCGAGGTCAAAATAGCCGATTTGGAAAATGAGAAAAATGGGAGAATTTTTCTGGTTTGGATATTTTGACCTAGAGTTTTCCATTCTCCAGTCATTCTCCTGCTTTTCACCTCTCTTTGAATAACCCTGCATGTCCTGACAGACCCTCAGCTCAGGTTTCAGGGGTTGTAAACCTTTAGGAACTAGACTTATCCAGTGGTATCAAAGACGTTCTGTATTGAGAACCACTAGATTGACTGGAATACCCAGCCCCCTTGGAGTCACATGACATACTGAGCTGGAAGTATGCCATATTTTGCAGAGATCTGAGGTAGACAAGTGTTAATGTGAGATTAATGTTTAGCCTGTCCATTTCCTACCCCCTCCTGGTTTAATGTTTAATACAGTATCTTATATAAATGAGCCATTTAATTTGTTTCATCAGCAATAGGGTCCTCCAGTCCTACTGTATCTTTGTTAATTTATACGTTGTTCTAATGTATTTATGGTTTGATTTATGAGCCCCAGATCTTGTACAGCACTGTGGAATCAACTTGTGTTGCATAAGAACCCCCCTCCCCAAAAAAATCATCCCTCATCCCACAGTGCAACACGATCCTTTGCTTCTACTCCCCAGCAGTGGAGTGAGACTGGGAACAAATAGCTCCTAGTCCCCCTCGTAATTCCTCTGCGGCGCCGTGTGATCTTGTGAGAGCGAGCCAACTCAGAGCTCGTGGTTGAGATGCAGAGGGCTCCATGGAGTCCTATGAACTCCAGGAACTGATACTCGCCGCTGTGTGCTGTTGGTGCCGGTATCTGCCAGCCTTGCATTTGTTCCGTGGCCAAGTGCTAACAAAACGTCTACCCTGGAATACTTACGGTAAAATGGAGAAGGTAAGGAAAGTCTGCAGGTGCAAATTTTGCAGGTGCAAACTATGGAATAAGGTCCGTAGTCCTTTAAAAATGTTTCTATAAGAACTGGTGGCATTTATATTGGTCCTCATGGCTACATGAGCCATCAAAGCTATAATATGAGGGAACCAGTGGTTTCAAATCATTCCTACCTATGCAATTTTTACATTATTGGTTGTTTTAATACCAGCTGTATAATCTAAGTTCTGAAACCATGTGATAGTAACTCTTGCTTTTAAAGCAGCAAGGATATAAGCCCTGATATGGATGCTATCTAGGTAGTAGGTGGCGGTGCCGATACCTACCTGAGTCATCAAATTTTAATTCACAGAATTCAACAAATTTTTTATCCAGGTAAGAATCTAGAATCTCTTTACAATTTTATTATAAAAACAAAGTCAAACTTTATACATGCAAAATAATTAATAATGAGCCAATCTGAAAAAAGTCATAATTTAAAAAAAAAAACATATACAACGCAAACACAACAATATATAGGAATAAGCGTTTTTCTTTAACAAACTTTAGAGATACTAAAAGTAGCTCAAAACTCTACATCTATGGACTGAATATTGAAAAGCAAATGACCTTCCGTTTTAGGAGACAAATATAACTTAAGTTTAAGACTTGCCTCTGGCCAAAGCTTCAAGCTGAAATTTGAGTTTTCTTGGCCTCGATTCAACATAAGTAAGCATGTTTCTAAGAGTTCAATGATGTCTTTATTCATGCTGGTACCTTTTTCATTTACTCAAAGTAAATCCATCTCCATGTAATATTTGGAAGACATACCACGCTGAGTTTCTTTTCATTAGAAATCATTCACATTACTTTCGATTGTGTTCCATTATTGTACTTAACAAGGGAGACATTTCTGAATTATATTGAATTTCTCTGCTGTTCGGCTTATTTCAGTTACTAAGCTCCATGCGTGTATTTTTAAACCCAATAATTGGCTTCAGGCCAGGAGCTGTTTTTCCATATCACTTTATATCTAACAAGGAACAAGTCTTGGGTGCATTACTAGTTTAACTCTACATGCAAAAAATAAATAACTGGTTACCTTTATCAACATCATGTAACTTTAGCTAAGAGCACAGTCAGTTTATACTTTTAGGTTTATTTTAGAATAAATAATTAATAACCCCCTGCCAAAAAATTTAATAAAGCCCAAATTATTATTTAACTAACAGTATCTTCAAAGAAAGTATATGAAAGAGGAAAGGCAACAAACTGGATCAACAAATCTGAGATAGCTCCTTTTCCGTCACCTCTTATGCCCCTTCCATTTCTTACGGTATACATTCCTTATGTAACCCCCACTTTTCTACCCGATGCCCCTCAGAATCTGCTTCCTTAACACTACCTAACTCGTGCTGGGCCCAAGCTCACTAGGTGGGGGGCGGGGGGTGCGGTCCGCACCAGGTGGCACCCGCCCTTAGGGTGACACTGTCACCAAAGTAAGACTTTTTTGATGTGTGATTTTTGAACCGGCTGCCGCACTGCAGGTCCTGCAGTGCGGCGGCCGGCGGAAAAATCAAACATCAAAAAAGTCTTACGGTGTCACCCTGAGGGCGGGTCGTGTCACCCTCCCTAAGGGGCATGAAAGATGCCGGCTCAGCAGCTGATCCCTCCCACCCCCTCTGACACCACACGCCAGAGGGAGCGGCGCACTGGCGGGCTGACGTCTCTGAGTGAGTCATCAGCGGCAGCCCGCCCTACAGCTCCCTGGTGCCTTTTCTTTCGAGGCGTGCGGCTGCACCCTGCCTGCCTCCCGGCCGAGTCCTGACCAGACTCCACTCGAGCACCCTGCCTGCCTCCCGAGTCCTGATGGGTGAGTTGCTGGGGCAATATATCCATATGTGAGTTGGGGCACTATACATCCATGTGTGAGCTGGGCACTATACATCCATGTGAGAGCTGGGCACTATACATCCATGTGTGAGCTGGGCAATATACATACATGTGTGAGCTGGGCACTATACATCCATGTGTGAGCTGGGCAATATACATCCATGTGTGAGCTGGGCACTATACATCCATGTGTGAGCTGGGGCAATATACATCCATGTGTGAGCTGGGGCAATATATATCAATGTGTGAGCTACTGTGGGCAATATATATCAATGTGTGAGCTACTGGGGCAATATATATATCCATGTTTGAGCTACTGGGGGCAATATATATCCATGTTTGAGCTGCTGGGGCAATATATATATCCATGTTTGAGCTGCTGGGGCAATATATATCCATGTTTGAGCTACTGGGGCAATATATATCTATGTTTGAGCTACTGGGGGCAATATATATCCATGTTTAAGCTGCTGGGGGCAATATATATCCATATTTGAGCTGCTGGGGACAATTTATATCCATGTTTGAGCGTCTGGGAACAATTTATATCCATGGGTGAGCTGCTGGGGGCAATATGTATCCATAGGTGAGCTGTTGGGGGCAATATATAATTGTGAGCTGTGGCAATATATCCATATGTGAGCTGGGGGCAATATATCCAGAGCTGCTGGGGTGATATATATCCATGTGTGCCTTCACTTTCACTGTCGAACAGGCACTGTACTTGCTGGCAGTTCGCCAAAATTTGTGTGTGAGCATATGAGAGAGCTCCACAGCAATAAACCTCACAGTAATGTGCACTGTGCATGAGCATTCAGTGTTATATGGGAGTACTGATTTATGAGTAAGAGTAGTTAAAGAAAATCCGTAAAACTCAGGGGGGGGGGAGACACCATAAGTTACCGCACCGGGTGACACCAACCCTAGTGACGCCACTGCCCAAGCTCCCTCAACCAATCGCCATTTCTCAACCCTCTTCGTTCCCTACTCAATTTCACCTACTCAACGCTTATCACTTACCTTTTTTATTATTATTATTCTTTATTTATAAAGCGCCAGCATATTCCGCAGCGCTGTACAATAAGCACAGTATAGACAGGGTTACAATACATTGAACAACATTTGACAAACAGTACAGGAGGAGATGAGGGCCCTATTCCCGTAGGAACTCACAATCTAGGAGGGTTGGGGTTGAAAACAGGAGGAGAGGACTGTAAGGTGAGAGTGATTGATGGTTGTGTCAGTGAGTTGGGTGGTAGGCTTCCCTAAATAGGAATGTTTTAAGGTAGCGTTTAAAGGAAGAGAAGTTAGGGGAAAGTCTGACAGTACGAGGGAGAGCGTTCCAGAGAGTGGGGGCTGCGCGTGAGAAATCCTGCAGTCTATCATGGGAAGAGGTGATGCGGGGAGAAGCTAGGCGCAGGTCACTGTTTGACCTTAGGGAGCGGGCTGGGGTGTATTTGGTGATTAGTGAGGACAGGTAGTGGGGCGCTGAGTTAGTGAGGGTTTTGTAGGTAAGGATAAGGATTTTGAATTTAATTCTGCAGTGGATGGGGAGCCAGTGAAGGGACTCGCAGAGGGAAGCGGCAGAGAGAGAGCGGCGGGTGAGGTGAATTAGCCTGGCGGAGGCGTTCAGGATGGATTGTAGGGGGGAGAGGCGGGACAGAGGGAGGCCAGATAAGAGATTATTGCAATAGTCGAGTCGGGAGATTACCAGGGCGTGTATGAGTTGTTTTGTGGTGACAGCGGTAAGAAATGGCTGAATTCTGGAAATATTACGCAGTTGGTATCGGCAGGAGGAGGAAAGAGACTGGATGTGGGGGATGAAGGAAAGAGCAGAGTCAAGTGTAACTCCAAGACAGCGAACTTGGTTTGATGGGGAGATGGTGATACCCTCCACCGTGATAGAGAAGTCGGGAGGTGGGGAGGCATTGGAGGGAGGAATAAGTAGGAGCTCAGTCTTTGACATGTTGATCTTTAGGTGGTGGGAGGCCATCCAGGAGGATATGCCAGATAAACAGTCACTGACTTTTGAAAGGACAGGGGGAGAGAGATCAGGGGTAGAGAGGTAGATCTGAGTGTCATCAGCGTAGAGGTGGTAATTAAAGCCAAAGCTGTTGATGATTTTGCCCGGGGAGGAGGTGTAGATGGAAAAGAGCAGAGGACCAAGGACAGAGCCTTGAGGTACACCAACAGATAGAGGCAATGAAGAGGAGGAGTTACCAGCAAAGGACACACAGAAGGACCTGTTGGATAAATAAGAGTCAACCCAAGCAAGTGCAGCGTCACCGAGACCCAGAGAGTTGAGGGTCTGTAGAAGGAGGGGGTGGTCAACAGTGTCAAAAGCAGCCGAGAGGTCAAGCAGGATGAGAATAGAATAGTGGCCGTGTTTTTTAGCAGTTAGGAGGTCGTTGGTGACTTTGGTGAGGGCAGTTTCAGTGGAGTGTAGGGGACGGAAGCCAGATTGCAGGGGGTCAAGTAGGGAATTGGAGGACAGGAAGAGGGAGGGAGCCACAGCAGACCCCCCCCCCTTCCGCCCAAACAGGATCCAGGGAGCCCCCACTGACCACCAGGCTAAGGTAAGACGACACATTTTTAAAAAAAATAAAATCCGGGGACATTTTTAAATGTCCCCAGCAACATAAAATAAAACTTTTTTTTTCTTTCTAATACTCACCTGATTCCTGGATCCACAAACTGTAGATTTGCTGCCCGGCAGTGTGCGGAATCATATGCTGCATTAATTATACTGTAAGGCCGGGTTCACACGTGCATGTTTTTTTCGGCGCAACACATGCGTTTTTTAACGCGCGTATCGCACAAACGTAAAAAACATGCGAACGCACATTGCAGCGCGTTCACGGCCATAGACTGCAGAGTGAACGCGCTGCAATACGCCCCAAAGAAGCTCCTGTACTTCTTTGGGCGTGAAGGCCCGGTTCACACCTAAGCGTTTTACAGCACGTTCCTGCACGTTGTAAAACGCATAAACAGGGAAATCCCATTATTTGCTATGGGACCCGTTCATACCTGGGTGTTTTACAGCGCGCAGGAACATGCTGTAAGACGTCCCACGCCCAAAGAAGTACAGGAGCTTCTTTGGGGCAGTATTGCAGTGCGTTCACTCTGCAGTCTATGGCTGTGAACGCGCTGCAATGCGCGTTCGCATGTTTTTTACGTTTGTGCGATACGCGCGTTAAAAAACGCATGTGTTGCGCGCGTAAAAAAAACGCACGTGTGAACCCGGCCTTACAGTATAATTAATGCAGCATATGATTCCGCACACTGCCGGGCAGCACATCTACAGTTTGTGGATCCAGGAATCAGGTGAGTATTAGAAAGAAAAAAAAAGTTTTATTTTATGTTGCTGGGGACATTTAAAAATGTCCTCGGATTTTATTTTTTTTTAAAAATGTGTCGCCTTACCTTAGCCTGGTGGTCAGTGGGGGCTCCCTGGATCCTGGTTGGGCGGAAGGGGGGGGTCTGCTGTGGCTCCCTCCCTGGAGTCCCTGCGCCACCTCTCTGCCACATGCACCCTGCAACCTGGATCCTGGTTGGGCGGAAGGGGGGGTCTGCCGTGGCTCCAACCCTGGAGTCCCTGCGCCACCTCTCTGCCACATGCACCCGACAGGCCAGCCTGCACAGTCACAACTCTGTAATCTTGCGGCCGCATGCTCAAGTCAAGGGGTCCTTGGGAGGGAGGCTCCGGCGGGCTGCCCTCTACAGTGCCTGATTTAGAGGGCCTCGTCTGCCTGATGTTTTAGCAACAAGAATATTTTATCTCATAGGCTTCAATGTTAAAAATATTCCCGTTTTAATGCAATATCTAATAAACCATTGCTTATAATATTCTGCAGTAAAGAGTCTCTTTATCTTTAGATTTTTTAGTATTTTTTAAGCATTTTTTATACTTTTTTCAATTTTATTTTTTTTCGAACTCGACCTGAACACGCCAAAAAGTTCGAAGTTCGCGAACGTTCGAAGTTCGCGAACTTTCGAACGACCAAAGTTCGAATCAAACTCCGAACCGATCGAATCGAACAGCTCATCCCTACCCAGGGGACGTGATCAAATGGTTTATCAACGTCACAACTTAAGACAATGTGAGAGGAATGCACATCAACCCCAGACCATGATGAGGCAGTGTCATGGATCACGTCGTTGTCGCCGTGGCAAGAAGGTCAAAGGCGGTACTGCACCCTCCTGTTCATTACCTCAAGCTGTGTGCTAGCTTCAGGTGCTGCCAATCATAGGCCTGTGGTGCCCTTCATAAGGGGGGAGCCCCCATGGTGCATTGCTCCATTGTCTGACTTACCTGGTAGCCCTTCACCTGAGACCTGCTGTCACGTTATCCCAGCGCAGCCAGGCGCCCTGGTGCTGAGAGCTCTTCAAAGCCCTCATGGTTTTCGGGGTTAATCTGTTTTGGCTCCCCGCCTGTCACGGGGGTCCTGGGCAGATGCCAGGGAAGGCCCTTCATTGCGCATATATTTGAGCCCTTGAGGCAGGTTTGTGGTTTGTTTCATAATGTTTAATCCAGCACACACTAACATAAACAGAAACAGAGCTCGAGTTTTGGTACATACAAGGACTAACTTGAATTATCTCTAAATTCTGAAGGTTTGGAGACCAACAGATTACCTAGGACACAATCAAAAAACAGCAGACGTGGAATGACAGTCCGTGAAGTACTCAAGGTGCAGGGCAGTCAGAAATGCAGAAATGACATAAAACAGAAATGAACAATGGTTAGTGATCGTGGTCTTAAGCAAAAACATAAACATAAGTTGTAACCTGGGAACAAGGACCCCGGAGGGTTGCAAACGATACCCCTAAAAGTAAAGGGATAGAACCCAAAACAGCGAGTGATCAACCCAGCAACCAGCAGGGGGTTGAGTCACTAAATCAAGGGATACAGTTTAATATACACACAGTAATTCTCAACAGGACAGACTGAGGTTTGAATGGATTCAACGGAGTGCAGGGCAGAACTCGATGGTACCTGAAAAATACCGTGAACAGGACTGCTGATCCTGGCACTCCCTCCAGGGAGATCAGAACAACAAGAGAACACTAGAAACTGCTCAGTAGCTATTGATTTCGTGACCAAAAGATCTACTGAGCAAATACACATAAACAAAACACATACAAGAGAATGGTCCAAAAACATAAGCCAGGTCATACACAAGAAATCCAGACAGAATATCTTTAGGGTACAGACGTAAGAGTAATCCAAGGGCCAGAACCAGAAGTCATACACGAGTAATCAGGAATACAATATTATCAAGGACAGTGAGTAATCTATAACAAGAGCAGGAACTTAATAGGTGTAACCTATCCAGACTCAGGGAGCAAAAGACTTACTGGGCCTATATATAGGGCTGAGAAGGTCATGAGACCGCAGACCAATCAGCCAACAGATAGTCTGTAGAACCTGAAAACCAAAAAAAACATGAATCCCTGCTACAACCAGCAGGGGGCAGGACCGAGATGTGACACCGCCTAGGGTTGCCACCTGTCCAGTTTTCACCCGGACAGTTCGGGTTTGTAATCATGTGTTCGGGTTTCAGCCCCCCTCCCATCCGAACACATGATTCGAATGGACCAGGCCCGGACTGAATATCAGCGAGTGCCTGTCTGAGTCTATACCATTGAGAGCCTGTGTGACTGTATACCTGTGAGAACCTTTGCCTGTATCTCTGAATGTATAACTGTATGTACTTGAAAATCTGACTGTATCAGTGTTAGTTTCTCTGGGAGTGTTTGTGTGTCTGTCAGTATGAAAAACAAATCTGTATGTCACACATTGGCAGTGTTTGGTCTGTGGTCCCTGAAGAATGTATGAGCAAATGGTGATCACCTAACTTCAGGATTAAGAGAGCATTATTCCATCCAAGTGGACCCGGCAACGTTTCAACTCAGAATGAGTCTTTGTCAGTTTATCGCTCACGATTCTCATCTGGAATCACTATTTAAAAAGAAAAAACAGCTCTGAGAAGCTGATATGAAATGAATTTGCAAAATCACTTAAAGAATCTATACTCCTCTCATCTTCCGCAGCGCAGAGGACAGCACAGTCCATGACCCGCTCCTGTTTTCTCTTGCATTAGGACACTGAGACAGAGTACAGCCACAATGCGTATGTGTGACTGGATGCTGACCCAGTCGCGTGTCTCCATCAGAGAGGAACCTCAGACACACTTCATACAAAAAGAGTGTATACTCTAGATAAAAAAAATGCTGTGCGATGTTAGAGTGTTCGGGTTTGGCTTGAAGGAAAGGTGGCAACCCTATCCCCGCCCCTGGAGACTCAGTGTCTGATTAGACCTGTGGTCACATGACCTGCACTGCCCTTTATATATTAGGCTTGTGCACCGATTTTTTTTTCGGTTCGATTCGGTTCGATTTTTCGGATTTTTAAACTTTTCGATTCGGCTCGTTTCGACTGATTTCGGGTTCGATTCGGTTCGGCCCGTTTTTCGGGTACATTTTTTTTTTGGAATTTCGACCATTTTTCGTATTTTCGTGTCACTGTGCTCGTTTTTTGTATCGACTTTTCGTGATTTTGGAAATTTTCGTTTTTCGGAATTGCACATTTTTCGGAATATCGAGCATTTTTCCTATTTTTCGTGTCATTTTGCTAGTTTTTTGTATCGACTTTTCGTTTTTTCGGAAAATTTTCGTTTTTCAGAAAATTTTTGTTTTTAGAAAATTTTCGTTTTTCGGAAAATTTTTGTTTTTCGGAAAATTTTCGTTTTTCGGAACATCTGTTCTCCTCGTTTGACACATTTCAAGTCCATTCGAAAAATCCGAAAATATTTTGTTTCGGCTCGGAAAACATTTCGGATCTGACATTTTCGGATCTAAAAATTTTCGGAAATTCGGCCGCATCCGAAAACACGAATCGGGAAATTTCGTGAAAATTCCGAAATTCCGAAACCCGAAACGCACATCCCTATTATATATGGCCAGCAGTGCACTAGTTCTTTGGTCCAGTATAGGTCTTTCCTGCTGTGTGCCTGCATTCTGTATCTTGATTATTCTGGTATCTGACTCCTGGCTTTGTATCCTGACGTTTCTTGTGATATATCCCTGGTACTGTATATTGATATCCTGGTTCCTGACTCCTGGCTTCGTATCCTGACATTTCTTGCAATAAACCACTGGTACTATTTATTGATATCTTGGTTCATGACTCCTGGCTTTGTATCCTGACGTTTCTTGCGATATATCCCTGGTACTGAATATAGATATCCTCATTCCTGACTCCTGGCTATATATCATAATGTTTCTGGTAATTAACCCCTGACTCTGTATATCATTATTCTAGTTCCTGTTCTGTATTTCCTGTATTTGAGTGTATCTAGTGCATCAGCTTATTGCTTTGGATTATAGATCTCAAGGATCTCTTTCTAGTTAGAACCATTGTTGCTAGATATCCCTTCCTGTCATTTCTGGTTTAACCCTTGTTATTCATTGTGTTTACTTCCCACCCTGTACTCTGTATAGACAGAAGGCCATAAAAGGACGTTACCCCAGTGCAGGGCTTTCCTCTTGTGTTTGTATCCTGTCCTGTTTCCTCTGGTTCTATTGTATCCTGTGTCCAGGGTTCTGCATGATGCAGAAAGACACATACCTGCCTAAAGGGCTTACTAAAAAACACAGCACAAAGGATCCCCCCCTTTGGCTCCTGAGGGGGGCAAATGTGACACCTGCACCCTTTCTTTGCTGAGATTGATTCCCCTTGTACCGACTTCTTGCTTATGGACATTTCTATCACGATTGCCAGCCGCCTGCCACGACCTATTGCGAGGACTTTATTACTACGTATATTGTCCCCTGCTTCCAAGCCTCCAGTGCCCTGTTTCCTGTCTTATGTAAGTCTCCTGCTGTGTTTTCCCTCAGTGTCTCTGTGTCTCTGGCTCCTCCCTGCATTGCCTCCTCAGTCATCTCCATTCCTGCCCCATCCATATTGCTGTGTTTTGACAATAAACCCCTATTATACTGTAGCGCTGCTTTAAAAACACTGTATTCTGGTGCGATGAACTATTGCTGCCACCAGAGGGAGACAGAGACATTGTTAGACTATGCTGGACAAAACAAAACTACATGTACCATTATCCTTTGCGTGGGGACAGGAAGGAAGTGGTACAGGAAGAGGAAGGAGTTCAGCAGCCTCGTGCAAGAGAGAAGCAGAGTGAGTGGAGCAGTGAAAGGTGGAGGACGCACATTGGAGCTGTCAGGGATCGCAACCAGGCCGGAGTACAGACGCTGTCTTACTGGTGCTGCAGATCAGGACAGTGACCATGTTAAGACCTACCTGCGCAGCGCTGAAAGGTCTGGAGGAAGAGTTAGATCCGGCAGGACCCCGAGTTAGGAGACCGGGCTGATCGATTGGGAGTGCAGGCGGTGGATCGTTGTTCCAGTTGTGGAGATTTGGCAAGATGAGAGCAGATTCAGTAGCACCGAGTCCCAGTACACAGAGGAGAAGATCTTGTAGTCGAGGCATCAAGTGCAGGACAGTTTCGTTCATCGGATTGGTGAGAGGCCTCCAGGCCACAGTCCCATATAAGAAACACACGCTGCAGTATTGTTTAAATCCACAGGGCCCCAACAGTGACTAGTCGAAGATTGTTTGTTTCATTCACTGGCCAGTTGAATACAGTACCCGGGTACCCGAGACACCACACATACAGCGTTACGAATTCTTGTCATTCAAATACCGTATATGTGTAATATATGCTGCTTTATTGGGATCAGTAAAGAATATAATATATAAAAAACCCGAGGTTTATTCAGCGGCTCCTCCAGGAGTGAGCTCTACACGTGGGGGCTCATCCGGGATTACAGTCTCTGTGTATACCGCAATTAAGGGGTTAATATGGATCCAGAAGAAGCAGCAGAGTGGTGTAAAGCACAAAATGGCCAGTTAGGGTTGAGTGTAGAAATGGACATTCCTGCAGGCACCTGGGCAAAGAGCCTCTGCAGAAGTGAGGCAGCTGAGGAAAACAGAAGGGACTGAGAAGGTTATACAGTCCAGAGAAGTCCCTGAAATAATCTCTGCAAGAGTTTTGAAACGGACAAGTGGAAGAGTTTCCGTCAAGGTATGTAATGTGTCTGACTCTTCAGTAAATTTGAAGACACGGATGTCAATCGGGCGAGTGGCTTCTGTTAAGCCCCTCTCCACTACCGATCTAGGGAGGAGAGTGAATAAAGCGATTAAAGCTGAACGGTTCTACCCTAAAGATGCTTCTATCTCGTTCAAGCGGAAAAAGCGGGTTCAGTCTCCAATACTCAAGTCGGAAAATTCGTTCTCCAAGAGCACTAAACACCACATTCGTCTCCAGGATGATAAGACTTGTCAAGAAAGGTCAAGACGAGTTCCAGTGGGATGCCTAGTTGAACCACAGAATCAAAGCCCAAACGTTCGATACGGCCCCCTCGGAGACTTACCTACGATTCATCGGGTCATAGCACTGAAGAAGCTGTTACCACTGTGCAAAGGTTGCCCGAAGTGTCTGATACGCTAGCTGAGGTAGTCAGGGACATGAGTCAGCTTGAGGATGTATATCTGACCCATTGTATGTCTGCTACTGAACCTGAATGTATTGCTTAATGTAAATATTGCAATGTTATGTATCTGTTACACTCCCTTGGAGGGACCCAAGAGTTTAAGGGGGGGAGAGTGTAGCGCTGCTTTAAAAACACTGTATTCTGGTGCGATGAACTATTGCTGCCACCAGAGGGAGACAGAGACATTGTTAGACTATGCTGGACAAAACAAAACTACATGTACCATTATCCTTTGCGTGGGGACAGGAAGGAGGTGGTACAGGAAGAGGAAGGAGTTCAGCAGCCTCGTGCAAGAGAGAAGCAGAGTGAGTGGAGCAGTGAAAGGTGGAGGACGCACATTGGAGCTGTCAGGGATCGCAACCAGGCCGGAGTACAGACGCTGTCTTACTGGTGCTGCAGATCAGGACAGTGACCATGTTAAGACCTACCTGCGCAGCGCTGAAAGGTCTGGAGGAAGAGTTAGATCCGGCAGGACCCCGAGTTAGGAGACCGGGCTGATCGATTGGGAGTGCAGGCGGTGGATCGTTGTTCCAGTTGTGGAGATTTGGCAAGATGAGAGCAGATTCAGTAGCACGGAGTCCCAGTACACAGAGGAGAAGATCTTGTAGTCGAGGCATCAAGTGCAGGACAGTTTCGTTCATCGGATTGGTGAGAGGCCTCCAGGCCACAGTCCCATATAAGAAACACACGCTGCAGTATTGTTTAAATCCACAGGGCCCCAACAGTGACTAGTCGAAGATTGTTTGTTTCATTCACTGGCCAGTTGAATACAGTACCCGGGTACCCGAGACACCACACATACAGCGTTACGAATTCTTGTCATTCAAATACCGTATATGTGTAATATATGCTGCTTTATTGGGATCAGTAAAGAATATAATATATAAAAAACCCGAGGTTTATTCAGCGGCTCCTCCAGGAGTGAGCTCTACACGTGGGGGCTCATCCGGGATTACAGTCTCTGTGTATACCGCAATTAAGGGGTTAATATGGATCCAGAAGAAGCAGCAGAGTGGTGTAAAGCACAAAATGGCCAGTTAGGGTTGAGTGTAGAAATGGACATTCCTGCAGGCACCTGGGCAAAGAGCCTCTGCAGAAGTGAGGCAGCTGAGGAAAACAGAAGGGACTGAGAAGGTTATACAGTCCAGAGAAGTCCCTGAAATAATCTCTGCAAGAGTTTTGAAACGGACAAGTGGAAGAGTTTCCGTCAAGGTATGTAATGTGTCTGACTCTTCAGTAAATTTGAAGACACGGATGTCAATCGGGCGAGTGGCTTCTGTTAAGCCCCTCTCCACTACCGATCTAGGGAGGAGAGTGAATAAAGCGATTAAAGCTGAACGGTTCTACCCTAAAGATGCTTCTATCTCGTTCAAGCGGAAAAAGCGGGTTCAGTCTCCAATACTCAAGTCGGAAAATTCGTTCTCCAAGAGCACTAAACACCACATTCGTCTCCAGGATGATAAGACTTGTCAAGAAAGGTCAAGACGAGTTCCAGTGGGATGCCTAGTTGAACCACAGAATCAAAGCCCAAACGTTCGATACTGCCCCCTCGGAGACTTACCTACGATTCATCGGGTCATAGCACTGAAGAAGCTGTTACCACTGTGCAAAGG
This sequence comes from Leptobrachium leishanense, assembly GCA_009667805.1. Lineage (NCBI taxonomy): Eukaryota > Metazoa > Chordata > Amphibia > Anura > Megophryidae > Leptobrachium > Leptobrachium leishanense. The sequence continues at coordinate 225,773,860 of CM019063.1, forward strand.
TTGCCCGAAGTGTCTGATACGCTAGCTGAGGTAGTCAGGGACATGAGTCAGCTTGAGGATGTATATCTGACCCATTGTATGTCTGCTACTGAACCTGAATGTATTGCTTAATGTAAATATTGCAATGTTATGTATCTGTTACACTCCCTTGGAGGGACCCAAGAGTTTAAGAGGGGGAGAGTGTAGCGCTGCTTTAAAAACACTGTATTCTGGTGCGATGAACTATTGCTGCCACCAGAGGGAGACAGAGACATTGTTAGACTATGCTGGACAAAACAAAACTACATGTACCATTATCCTTTGCGTGGGGACAGGAAGGAGGTGGTACAGGAAGAGGAAGGAGTTCAGCAGCCTCGTGCAAGAGAGAAGCAGAGTGAGTGGAGCAGTGAAAGGTGGAGGACGCACGTTGGAGCTGTCATTTTCTTTAGGAGGTTTTTATGTATATATAGAAGAATCTGTGTTCTGGGCGCCACCTAGTGGTTCCTTTCACAATTGTTCATGTGTTGAGGGTTAATTAACCCCTCTAGACCTTTAAGAGCAGAAAAAAAGGCAGCAATAAAACCGTAAATTGTGAAAGTTTCTCACAGTAAATCAGCAGCTTGTCCGTTCACTCGGGCTTATCCCTAGAACCCAGTTAGAAGCATAAATAGAGAAAAAATGTGGCGGGACAGGCGCTTCCTTCACACTGACAGGGATGTCCTCACTTAAATGACAGTTCTCCCCTCTGTTGGATGAGTGTAAACCTCAAACAGAACAGAAAACAAAAATAATGGTGCAGTATGTCAAGGCAGTATACTATTAAAATAAAGATAAGAGGATTGCACTCACATGGTGTGGTGTCTTAGTATCAGACACCAGATGTTTATAGCGGCTGGCAGAATTATGGAAGGAACGCCAGACTTCCCTTGGTGGTGCTCCAACGTCTGTGGTGGTCCTCCAATCTTTGGGTACTCCAAGAGCCTTGATGTTGTTTCAGTATCCGTTCCCCTGATCCTCAGCAGCGGTGTAGATCACAATCATGTGGGGTACAGCAGCCAGGAAACAGGAAGAATAGGGACAGCAAGCAAGGTATAATGGGATTTATTGGTATAAAATAATTAAAATAATTAAAATAATCTTGGTACATCCAAACGCGTTTCGCGGTATGAAGCCGCTTCCTCAGTAGATGTTTATGTATATATGTTTTACAATATGGTCTGAAGAAATCATATGGGCGAGCGGCATTTGATCCACCTTGTATTTGATAGAAGTTTTTTATGACATTTCCTCCTCCTTATAATAGGTATAAAGCCTATTGTTGGTACGCACAAGTTTCTTGGGATTGTGAATTCCGTTCCCCTGGTCGTGGGTGCGTGTGGAGGTGGGTGAGTGGGGCCTGTGGTATTTTTGTGTTCTCATTGATTGGGTCCAGCGGCGATTTGTTCTTATTTTTTTTTTCTCGCCGTTTTTCTGGTCCGGCCGTGGAGGTAGATATTGGTGTTCTGCTGCACGCGGTCGCCACTTCCGTTTTAGGTGGAGGCCGGATGGAGGTGGTAACATTGAGTTTATATATTTTTTTTTTCTTAACAGCTGATAAATTCGGCGTTCTGCACACCAGAAACACATTTGTTTCCAATCAATAGGGAAATAGTTTAGTTTCCTCCCCTATATAAGTGGGGGTTGTATTTGTATTATGAATGTTATTTTCTACTGATGAAGCCCGGCGAAACGCGTCTAGCTGATTGTTTTAATAATTTTATTTTAAATAAATTTTATTCCTTACTTTATTGGAATTCTTGAGAGCTTTTTTGAAAAGGTTTGGCTGACGAATAAAACCTTAGAGCTTGATTACCTAGAGCCTGGTCGAAGGCTCCAACTGGGTGAGTGCAACCTGTATATGTGTTTTATCACGGTTTTAATAAACAGTCTGCACCATCCTATTTTTTAATGTCTTTAAGTATGGAGTCGATTTTAACATTTGATGGGAAGGTGAAGATCCTCAACGTCTGAAAAACAGAGGAACTTCAGATGATATTTTGGCGTGCTGCACTCCACATATAAAGATTTGGAAGGAAAGAAAAAAATCCTTCCGAAAAAAAGAAAAAAATCCCTTAAGACTATTTGTGAGATATTTGAGAATTGTGCATATACCATCTGTGGGGTATGGGAGCGCTACACTAATATTGTTTCTATCTTAAAAGTTTGTGCGCTTGATGTTGTTGTAGTTATTCTTTTTTGATGATTTGTTCAAATCGGGTTCCAGATAGTCGCTGGGCAGCTGGTTGTTCGTTGAATGTCTGGATGTCCTGCAGGGTGTACACAAAATAGAGAGGCAATTGCGCAGTACACGGCAGTACCGGCCCCTGTTTTTCCCCTGTTGGGTACTTACGAAATAAAGAGCCCCTAGCCTGGCTCTGAGAAGATATCGCATGTAGGGTATTGTAAGGCAACCCCCTGCCCTCTTCGAGATTCTCACCAACCTGGGCCAGTTCCTTGATGGTGGAAAAAAGGAAATGCAAAATCCACCCTGGTGTAGGTGTAAATCGCCGAAATTTTATTGTGTTAAAAAATTAAAACATGAATAAAACACAGCATGGGTATACTGATAGTATACCCATGCTGTGTTTTATTCATCAGTATACCCATGCTGTGTTTTATTCATGTTTTAATTTTTTAATAAGCAGCATTAATTTTCTAAGAAGCAGAATCCGTTAACACCAAGTCCTGGCTGTGGTTAACTTCAGTTAACTGCGGCCGGACGTTAATCAGCGCTAGTAGATTGTGCTCCCTATACTTAACATGGGGAGCGCAAAGTACAGTAACCTCGCGGTGAAAAGCGCAAGATACCAAACGCAAACGGGTTACTTAACCCATTAGTGTTTGGATTGCAATATGCGGTAGCCACCGCGGCTAATGTTAATGCTCAAGCAGATGAGCGTTAACGTTAGCACCTAGATTGTAATTTGGCCCTGTATTTCTGTAACAATTCAAAGTAATGAAATGAAAGATATTAAAAACAACAACAACACAAATATACAGATTAACACAGAAAATAAATATGTAGGAAATATATTCACTATGTTACATGATTACAGGTGTATTCTGTATCGAGGAATGTTAATAGAGATCTCTTAAGTGACTTTAGACTAGGGAAAGGATTTGATGGCGTATGGGAGGTTATTCCATAATTGCGGTGCTCTGTAGGAAATGAGGATGGAGACACTTTCTTTTTGTATTGTGGTATTGCAAGTAAGGTGCAGGTCTTGGATCGGAGGTTATAGGATGAGGGAACTGCTAGGGGAAGCAGCCTATTCAGGTAGGGTGGTAGCTTCCCAGAAAAGCTCTTAAACACCAGGTTGGAAAGGTGAAGGGTGCATTTGGATTCCAGCGACAGCCAGTTTAGCTCGTTTAACATGTCACAATGGTGAGTCATGTACAGTTGTGTTCAAAATTATTCATCCCCCACTGAAATTGAGTGTTTTGGCCAGTTTGACATTGATTTTGATCATTCATTCATCTTGCTTACAATTAAATCAATGAGGCACGTGTAGGTCAGACAAATATAACATAACATTTATAATGAAATAACCACAAATGTCTTTTCTGTGCTCACATCATTATCAGTTTTATTCAACCTCCAAGTGACATTCAATCTTAGTACTTAGTACAACATCCTTTTACAGTTATAACAGCTTTTAAACGTGAAGCATAGCTTGACACAAGTGTCTTGCAGCGATCTACGGGTATCTTCGCCCATTCGTCATGGGCAAAAGCCTCCAGTTCAGTCACATTCTTAGGCTTGCGCACTGCAACTGCTTTCTTTAAGACCCACCAGAGGTTCTCAATCGGATTTAAGTCAGGTGACTGCGATGGCCACTCCAAAATGTTCCAGCCTTTAATCTGCAACCATGCTCTAGTGGACTTGGAGGTATGCTTGGGATCATTGTCCTGTTGAAAGGTCCAATGTCTCCCAAGCCTCAGGTTTGTGACGGACTGCATCACATTGTCATCCAATATCTCCTGGTACTGAAGAGAATTCATGGTACCTTGCACACGCTGAAGCTTCCCTGTACCTGCAGAAGCAAAACAGCCCCAAAGCATGATTGACCCCCCGCCATGCTTCACAGTAGGCAAGGTGTTCTTTTCTTCATAGGCCTTGTTCTTCCTCCTCCAAACATAGCGTTGATCCATGGGCCCAAACAGTTCTAATTTTGTTTCATCAGTCCACAGAACACTATCCCAAAACTTCTGTGGTTTGTCCACATGACTTTTGGCATACTGCAGTCGACTCTTCTTATTCTTTGGAGACAGCAAGGGGGTCCTGGGAGTTCTGGCATGGAGGCCTTCATTACGCAGTGTGCGCCGTATTGTCTGAGCTGAAACTTCAGTACCCACATCTGACAAATCTTTTCTCAGTTCCTCAGCAGTCACACGGGGACTTTTCTCCACTCTACGCTTCAGGTAGCGCACAGCAGTCGAAGTCAGCATCTTCTTTCTGCCACGACCAGGTAGCGTTTCAACAGTGCCCTTTGCCTTGAATTTGCGAATGATGCTTCCTATGGTCTCTCTTGGTATGTTTAACATCTTTGCAATCTTCTTATAGCCATTGCCCTTCCTGTGAAGAGTAATCACCTCTTCTCTTGTCTTCCTGGACCATTCTCTTGACTTCACCATGTTTGTAACCACACCAGTAAATGTCTAGAAGGAGCTGAGTATCACAGTCATTTTAAAGCTGCCAAATTGGTGCTTATTATGCTTTATTGCTGCTCCGTGACATCCACAGGTGTTTTCAATACCTGATTGAAAACACTTGAATGAACCTCTGTTCTTCAGAGTGGTAGTCTTTAAGGGGTTGAATAATTGTGTCAATGAAGAATTCACAAAAGAAACATTTACTACTGTATTGCAAAACCAATTGATGTCATTTTAGTTGCATATGGTTCTTTAAAAAGTCCTTGTAGGATTTCATTCTGAATACAATTACAAATGTACACTAAATTCCCTAAAACCCTTTACAGCATTGGGGGTTGAATAATTTTGAACACAACTGTATTTACATTGTAGCACAAAGCGACAGAATGAGTTATACAATATAGTAAGTTTCTGGAGGTGTGTTTGCGGGGCAGCTGCATACACTACATCTCCGTATTCAATAGCCGGCATAAGAATTTGTTGTACAATCTGCTTTCTTTCCCGCGGGGCTCAGGCAGGATTTGTTTCTGTACAGTTCCCCTAGTTTGGGGTAAAGTTTAGATGAGAGTTTTTCGATGTGAGGGCCAAAGGATAGATTTGGGTCTAACAACATACCTAGATATTTGAGAGAAGTGACTGTGGTCAGCGTGCCATTTGATTTTGCCTGACGCAGTGGCAGAAGTACCAGGGTTGCAGCGGTCGCGCTTGCGACCGGGCCTGGCATTCCGCCACTGGTGGGGGGCCCAGGCAGACGCCAGAATCCGGCAATCACCGCCGGAATCTGGGAGCAGCGCCGCTGGCCGTTCCTCTCCCTACGAGTGGCCACCGGGCATGCAGCTTGGCCGCTCACATAGGATGAGAACCACCGCACGAGATCTTGCGAGAACACAGCTGCGCTGGTCAGGTGGTTCCCGGCGAGCTGCCAAGCTGCATGCTGGCGGCCGCTAGGGAGAAGAACGGCCACAGAGGTGAGAGCTAGGCTTGTGCACCGATTTTTTTTCGGTTCGATTCAGTTCGATTTTTCGGATTTTTAAACTTTTCGATTCGGCTCGTTTCGACCGATTTCGGTTTCGATTCGATTCGGTTCGGCCCGTTTTTCGGGTACATTTTTTTTTTCGGAATATCGACCATTTTTCGTATTTTCGTGTCACTGTGCTCGGTTTTTGTATCGACTTTTCGTAATTTCGGAAATTTTCGTTTTTCGGAATTGCACATTTTTCCGAATATTGACCATTTTTCGTATTTTTCGTGTCATTTTGCCCGTTTTTTGTATCGACTCGTTTTTCTGAAAATTTTCGTTTTTACAAAATTTTCGTTTTTTGGCAAATTTTCGTTTTTCGGAAAATTTTCATTTTTCGGAACATCTGTTCTCCTCGTTTGACACATTTCAAGTCCATTCGAAAAATCCGAAAATATTTCGTTTCGGCTCGGAAAACATTTCGGATCTGAAATTTTCGGATCTAAAATTTTTCGGAAATTCGGCCGCATCCGAAAACACGAATCGGGAAATTTCGTGAAAATTCCGAAATTCCGAAATCCGAAACGCACATCCCTAGTGAGAGCTGGGGGCAAATATATCCATGTGAGGCGAGCTGGGGGCAAATATATCCATGTGAGCTGGGGGCAAATATATCCATGTGAGCTGGGGGCAAATATACCCATGTGAGCTGGGGGCAAATATACCCACGTGAGCTGGGGGCAAATATACCCACATGAGCTGGGGCAATATATCCACGTGAGCTGGGGCAATATATCTACGCGAGCTGGGGCAATATATCCATGTGAGCTGGGGCAAATATACCCATGTGAGCTTTGATGTAATGTCCTTCAAACAAGTCAAAATGAGGCTCAGTAGTGTGTGTGGCCTCCACGTGCCTGTATGACCTCCCTACAACACCTGGGCATGCTCCTGATGAGGTGGCGGATGGTCTCCTGAGGGATCTCCTCCCACACCTGGACTAAAGCATCCCCCAACTCCTGGACAGTCTGTGTTGCAACGTGGCGTTGGTGGATGGAGCGAGACATGATGTCCCAGATGTGCTCATTTGGATTCAGGTCTGGGGAACGGGCGGGCCAGTCCATAGCATCAATGCCTTCGTCTTGCAGGAACTGCTGACACACTCCAGCCACATGAGGTCTAGCATTGTCTTGCATTAGGAGGAACCCAGGGCCAACCGCACCAGCAGATGGTCTCACAAGGGGTCACCTAATGGCAGTCAGGCTACCTCTGACGAGCACATGAAGAGCTGTGCGGCCCCCTAAAGAAATGCCACCCCACACCATTACTGACCCACTGCCAAACCGGTCATTCTGGAGGATGTTGCAGGCAGCAGAACGTTCTCAATGGCTTCTCCACACCCTGTCACGTCTGTCACATGTGCTCAGTGTGAACCTGCTTTCATCTGTGAAGAGCACAGGGTGCCAGTGGCGAAGCTGACAATCTTGGTGTTCTCTGGCAAACGTCCTGCACAGTGTTGGGCTGTAAGCACAACCCCCACCTGTGGACGTCGGGCCCTCATACCACCCTCATAGAGTCTGTTTCTGACCGTTTGAGCAGCCACATGCACATTTGTGGCCTGCTGGAGGTCATTTTGCAGGGCTCTGGCAGTGCTCCTCCTGTCCCTCCTTGCACAAAGGTGGAGGTAGCGGTCCTGCTGCTGGGTTGTTGCCCTCCTGTGGCCTCCTCCATGTCTCCTGATGTACTGACCTGTCTCCTGATAGCGCCTCCATGCTCTGGATACTACGCTGACAGACACAGCAAACCTTCTTGCCACAGCTCGCATTGATGTGCCATCCTGGATGAGCTGCACTACCTGAGCCACTTGTGTGGGTTGTAGACTCCGTCTCATGCTACCGCTAGAGTGACAGCACCGCCAGCATTCAAAAGTGACCAAACCATCAGCCAGAAAGCAGAGGAACTGAGAAGTGGTCTGTGGTCACCACCTGCAGAACCACTCCTTTATTGGGGATGTCTTGCTACCTGCCTATGCTTCCCACATGTTGTCTATTCCATTTGCACAACAGCATGTGGACTTGACTGTCAATCAGTGTTGCTACCTAAGTGGACAGTTTGATTTCACAGACGTGTGATTGACTTGGACTTACATTGTGTTCTTTAAGTGTTCCCTTTATTTTTTTGAGCTGGGGCAAATATATCCATGTGAGCTGGGGGCAAGTATATCCATGTGAGCTGGGGGCAAATATATCCATGTGAGCTGGGGCAAATATATCCATGTGAGCTGGGGGCAAATATATCCATGTGAGCTGGGGGCAAATATACCCATGTGAGCTGGGGCAATATATATATCCATGTGAGCTGGGGGCAATTATACCCATGTGAGCTGGGGCAATATATCCATGTGAACTGGGGCAATATATCCATGTGAGCTGGGGGCAAATATACCCATGTGAGCTGGGGCAATATATCCATGTGAGCTGGGGCAATATATCCATGTGAGCTGGGGGAAAATATACCCATGTGAGGTGAGCTGGGGGCAAATATATCCATGTGAGGCGAGCTGGGGGCAAATATATCCATGTGAGCTGGGGCAAATATATCCATGTGAGCTGGGTGCAATACTATCTTTTTTATATTGCAGGAAAAAAAAGTAAAAATATAGATTTTTTTGGAGGGGGGGCCTTCATGGATTCTTGCACTGGGGCCCTCAGGTTTCTAGTTACGCCACTGTTCTGAAGCATAGATGGCTAGTTTACAATTTATGTAGTGTAAGTGCTGTTCCAAATAGCATTGTTACAGTTGTGTCAGTGTTTAGAAAAAGTTTGTATAGCAGACTTTGCTTCCATAGAGAAGGTAAAAAGGAAAAAACAAAACATGTGTAGGGGGTCAGGGGTCCTGCCAAACAGTGCACATTCAGAGAAGCTACTTTGTTACCATAAAGTATGAAGGTAAAATAAATACAACCCCCCCCCCAAAAGCAGAAAGTAAGCATAAGCCATATAGAGTGTGGGTCTTTTTGGCTCATACTTTTTTCACTATTTTTAGAATCTTGTGATTTTTTTTTGTTTTTTCTTACTTTAAGGAAACAAAGTAACTCACCTAAATGTGCCCTGTACCCCACCTGATGACAGCTTTGCTTGTCTTGGTATTTTAACACCATATTTAAACAGAGTAATATTGTTACTTACCAAGAAACAAACCTTTCCTTTTTCCAATGGCTGTTAGGTAATTGCTGTAAGCGCCATCCCCCCCAATGTATTTTTACAGCTGTAGAACATCTACATTTATCACCTAATTCTTGATAAGCTGTGCTGTTCCCCACATCGCAAAGGCTGTGCCTTTACACTAGGATGAACACACACGGAACATTACTTACAAACCATAAATAATCACATTCAATTTTCATCCTCCAAATAAAACACCCAAAAAATGTTGAGGTGGACAAACAGGAACAATTCATTCAGCCAGCATCCCCTATGCATCTGTGATTACAGTCACAAGGTTACCGTAACCATACTCACTCCAGCTCACTCCATAATCCCCAACTATACATATTTTACACCATTTTCCCCTACAGCCCACATGCTCCCTGCTACCTCCCATACTCTACTATTTGACATTTCATCAGTTGAGAAGCTGTGTGTGCGCAATGGAAAGAAGAACGACAGGAAGCTGGGAGAAGAACAGAAAGAAACGATGAGTAATACAGATAAACCAAAACATTGTCTGAGTAATATTTTAACCATTTTACTGTAAGTACAGATAACATCACAAAAATTGCAGCTAACATATTCGTATTAATAGCAATATAGTTTTCAACTACTGTATGTAAGTTTCTAAATGGTAATTGTGGCTTATTTAGGATTCTTAAATGGACACCAACACTCACATAAGCTGTAACTAGGTTACTTGTGCATTACAAACAAACCACATTATAAAACACATGCTGCTGGTTTTGTTGTTTGAAATAATTGCATGTAAAAAGGAAAACTAAAAATCGTTTTTTTATCCGTTTCCATTTTGTGGATTTTCTCATGATGCAACATTTACCACAATCTGTGCAAAGTTTTACTTTACTGACGTAGTTTAGCTTATACAGTTTTTATCAGTCTGTGAGATGGAAGAGGGAATGTATAGATAAGGCTGCAGGGGGCTATTGTGATCAGGGTTACCAGAGATCAGATAAAGCAGCTGAATGAGATATGAAAGGGAGCTTAACCCCTTAGTGACCGAGCATTTAACACAAATCCATCCTTTAGTGACCGCTGCTGTTTTTACGTTTCTGCGCTGTTCGTGTTTAGGTCAAATTTTCCTCTTACTCGTTTATGCAACCCACACATATTATATACCGTTTTTCCCGCCATTAAAGGGACTTTCTAAAAATACCATTATTTCTATCATATCCTATAATTTACTATAAAAAATATGACATATGATGAAAAAATGGTAAAAACACACTTTTTCGTAATTTAATCCCCAAAATCTACAACTGCTAAAAAAGACCCCGGCTTTGATCATTACTTTTAGATGACAGCCTAGGTCCTATTTAACTAAACCCCCCAGACCAAAAATAATTTAAAAAAACGATTTTTTTTATTATTATTTTTTTTTTTTATTTAGCTTTTATTTTACACCAAACCTAGTCACGGCCTAGTCAAGGATCCCCCTATCTCCCCTGAATAAAGGCGACAAGCCGAAACGTTGGGTTCCCTGGTCTGGATACTTATGTCTTTCCTTTGGGCTCTCTATATCCAGGATATTCCTTTTTTCTCTTATGTATGTACAGGTATTTGGGTTTGTTTATTCAATATATAGGATACCATTGCTGCCGTTTTTTTGTTATTTGATGCTGGTCATGTCTATGTAGATATTTTTGGGCTATATAAATTGGAGTCTGTATTTTTACATGCACTCTGTAAACATTACCCTGTATACTGACTGATATCGTTTGCGTTTCATGACTGCATTCATGTGATTATTGTAATGGCTCATTATTTGCATATGGCTGTTTATTTTGTGATTATTAATAAAGAGAGATATATTTTAATTTATTTGAGTTGTGCATCAAATTATATTGGTTTCTTTCTTCTATTTTGGGCCATTGGGGGTGGCTTGTCTTACTGGATAGCACCTCCATATATATTAGTTTTATTTTGTGTGCAGCACAATCACTGTTTGGCATCAAAATTAAACAATGTCACCATTAAATGCAACAAACAATTTATTTACAAAACTTCACAGTATAGTGTTCCTCATCACCTGGACATTATACATTACATTTAAATGGGAGACGCTCAAGAGAATGTACAAACATTTAAGAATATCTAGGGTTACACCAATACCACTTTTTTATGACCAAGTACCGACACTTTTTTTCAGGTACTCACCGTTACCGATACTTTTATTTAATGTCACGTGACCGCTTTCCAATAAATAATTTAGGATTTTTCTGAAAGCCTGTCCAATTTATGTTAATATTGAAAGGTATGGCCAGACAATCCATTTACCTCCTGCACACACACACATACATATATATATATACCAGTCCTTGATTCCTTCACTCTGCGTATCTCCAGCACCCGGTGCACGCCTGGCTCACACAGACAACGAAATACAAACTGTATTGGCGGCACTCCTGGAATTCGTACAAAATTTCATCCTGATGAAAGTCCGCAGATAGCGGACTGAAACGTTGATTTTTTTACTAATTGAGTTTTGTACAAAGTCCAGGAGTGCCGCCAATACAGTTTGTATTTCGTTTTATATATGTATATATATATTATGCTTCACAGGCATCAGATACATGTACAGTATCTCAGAGAAGTGAGTACACCCCTGACAATTTTGTAAATATATTATTACATCTTTCCATGAGACGACACTGAAGAAATGACACTTTGCTACAATGTAAAGTAGTGAGTGTACAGCTTGTATACCAGTGTAAATTTGCTGTCCCCTCAAAATAACTCAACACACAGCTATTAATGTCTAAACCGCTGGCAACAAAAGTGAGCACACCCCTAAGTGAAAATGTCCAAATTGGGCTTAAAGTGTCAATATTTTGTGTGGCCACCATTATCTTCCAGCACTGCCTTAACCCTCTTGGCCATGGAGTTCGCCAGAGCTTCACATGTTGCCACTGGAGTCCTCTTCCACTTCTTCATGATGACATCACAGAGCAGGTGGATGTTAGAGACCTTGCGCTCCTCCAACTTCCATTTGAGGATGCCCCACAGATGCTCAATAGGGTTTAGGTCTGGAGACATGCTTGGCCAGTCCATCACCTTTACCCTCAGCTTCTTTAGCAAGGCAGTGGTTGTCTTGGAGGGGTGTTTGGGGTCGTTATGTTTGAATACTGCCCTGCGTTGTCACATGAAAAGAAATAATAAAATATTTACAAAAATGTGAGGGGTGTACTCACGTCTGTGAGATACTGTATATACATACACACACACACATTCCAGACCTCAGACCAGAGGTCTGTACATCATGACCTTCTACATTCAATAAGTGGTCATGGTGCCTAGTGTGTCCCTTATGTTTGTGGTGCAGCAAGTCTGGCCAAACCAGATTGAGACATGAGTGAGATACATACCAACCTTCCGGACTGTTCACTGTTCTCAGGGCTCTCACAAATGATGGTTTCTGCTATGAGAGAAGCCCCCTTAAGATAAGTTTAATGGCTGTTTTGTGTGCGAGTGATCTATTGTAACAGCACTTAACTTCCAGACTTTCCAAACCACAGTGTTTATAGCCAAAGGCTTCAGGGAGCCATTTGCTCAGTTGGGCTGATTGTCTAGAATGGCTCTTCGTTGGCAACCCCCCCCCCAGCCACGATCTCGCGAGATCATGCACAGTTTGAGATCTCGCAAATTCCGAGATCTCAAGAGATCATGGCTGGGAGGGTTCCCAACAAGCGGCCGCTCTAAACCTTTGCCGGCGGCGCTTGTTGGAATGCGGCCAGCTGCAGGGTTCTGTCGGAATGGCATTAGAGCATTCTGACAGCCGTCTTAGCCTAGTCTGTTGGATGCCAGCAAGCCAGCTCAGTGTTGGCTTCTGGTATCGGGGGCATCTGCACGAGTATCAAGTAGTCGTGCAAATACCGGTACCGACACTGATACTAGCATCGGTGCATCCCTATCAATATCACATGCACAGGATATTCGGCAGTCTACAATTAACCCAGCAAGGGCTTAGGATTTTCCAAGCTCATTTTAGGGAAATTGCACAATAAAAATTCTAAATATACCTAAAGATTATGCGAAACAATATATTTGTCATATTTCTGCAATTAATACGATTATGCTGAACAGATTCTAATGTCAAACATGGACTTATTACAATGCAGTCAATGACAGATGGTAGCTAATTAACAATTTCTGGACATAAGTCAGAGCCAGTTACAATACTGCAATGTAAAGAGAAGACAGGAGATGTTAAAAGATTTATAGAATCTCACATGGTAAAGATAGCATGATTAGGGATTGAAACATGTGCCATGGATGAGAAGAGAGCATCGGATTTATGGGGGGGGAGCGGAATCAGTTAGCACCAGCTTTTGGATGCCGGTAAGAAGAAAAAAAAAAAAGGTTAACCCATCTGTGTTAATTAGTGCCAGCACTTTATAATACCTTACTTATCCTAACGCTAATTACTGATTGCGTATCCTATGCTCAACATGGGGAGCGCAAAGTACAGTAAACTCGCGCAAGCTAACGCAATCACCGATGCACTGAATTTTTTAAAAAGTTTCGCGTTAGGAAGGTAATTTGGGGGCATGCGTTAAAGTCACTTTATCATGACGTTAACGTTTACTCACCCGAATGCTACAGTTAGCATTCAGTAGGGAATAGAGCCCATAGTGTGACATGAGCTATCAGAGTTTAGCAGCTATTTATTACTGTCTATCAGAAGTGAGCAGCTAAAATGCAAATTATTCAGTAGAAGTAGGCTGTCAGACGAGCGCATTCTGAGTGCACTCTGCGTGCGTGCAGAGCGGACAGACATCCTGACGGAAGATACTGTAGACACCACACGGTCCTTTTTTTTTGACGGACTTAGGCAAAAAAAGGGAACTATGGGAAACAAAATTAATATGAAAATTGATACATGATATGAAAAGCCACTTTGTGCGTCAAGGTGCTGGACGTCGCAAATGCGGTCCGTCACACACAACGCGGACATGGCGCACTCTGTGCGTCCGTCTACCGGTTTTACGTTCTTGCCTAACTTGCGTCCGTTTGCCACGTGCGTGGTGCGTGCGCAGTTTGGTGCACATGCACTTAGGCTAGGGTCAGACTAGCGCAGTTTTAACGTGCGTTTAGCCGCACGAAATCACGGCCGTACTAGCAGCAAATGACGTCCAATGCCGGGGAACATACGACGAACGGCCGCACGAAAGTTCGTCCGCGCAACGCAAGTGGCCAACGAACGCATTTTTTCGAGAACGTCAAACCGCTACTACTGACGTACAGAGTGCGCTGCGGCCGCATAGCGGCGTGTGTGTGTGATTAGGAGACGTCAGACGCTGCTAATGTCCGGCCAACATAACGTCCAGACTCAAAAAGTGTTTTATTGATGATCCGTACAAAATCACGGACGAAAAGGCGCATCGTATGACCGCTATCGCGTATTCCGGGGGAAAATACGTACGTTCGTTCGACCGACCTTTTTCACGCAGGACGTGAAAAATGCGTTCGTCTGACCCTAGCCTTAGTGTGTGGGTCTCTATTGCTCATGATTCTATGCTACGACGGATGTTAAACTGTGCCGCGACACGGACGTGATCACTACGTACGTCTGACATGGGCCTTAATCATTATTTTTTTATGGTTTAGAAATGTTTTATTGCTTTTATCATAAAACAACACAATCATACATGCAGCCAAAACCCTTCAAATTTTATGTGTGTGTTTGAACAGCACTGGCCTTGCACCATACATCTATAGGTGCATCTCAATAAATTAGAATGGTCGTGGAAAAGTTAATTTATTTCATTAATTCAACTTAAATGATGAAACTTGTGTATTAAATAAAACCAATTCACACAGGCTGAAGCAGTTTATGTTTTTGGTTCTTTTAATTGTGATGATTTGGCTCACATTTAACAAAAACCCACCAATTCACGATCTCAAAAAAATTGAACATTTCATAAGACCAATAAAAAAAACATTTACAGGGTTATTCAGAGAGCGGTGAAAAGCAGGAGAATGACTAGAGAACTGAAAATTCTAGGTCAAAATGGGAGAATTTTTCTGGTTTGGCTATTTTAACCTAGAATTTTCCGTTCTCCAGTCATTCTCCTGCTTTCACCACTCTCTGAATAACCCTGTTAGTGAATTGTTGGTCTTCTGGAAAGTATGTTGATATACTGTAAATGTATTCAATACTTGGTAGGGGCTCCTTTTGCTTTAATTACTGCCTCAATTCGACGTGGCATGGAGGTGATCAGTCTGCTGAGGTGCTATAGAAGCCCAGGTTTCTTTGCAATGGCCTTCAGCTCTTCTGCATTTTTTGGTCTCTTGTTTCTCATTTTCCTCTTGACAATACCCCATAGATTCTCTATGGGGTTCAGGTCTGGTGAGTTTGTTGGCCAGTCAAGCACACCAATACCATGGTTATTTAACCAACTTTTGGTGATTTTGGCAGTGTGGGCAGGTGCCAAATCCTGCTGGAAAATGAAATCAGCATCTTTAAAAAGCTGGTCAGCAGAAGGAAGCATGAAGTGCTCTAAATGTTCTTGGTAAACGGGTGAAGTGACATTTGTTTTCAAAAAACAGTGAACCAACACCACCAGATGACATTCCACCTCAAATCATCACAGAGTGTGGGAACTTAACACTGGACTTCAAGCAACTTGGGCTATGCGCCACCCTTTCTCCAGACTCTAGGACCTTGGTTTCCAAATGAAATACAAAACTTGCTCTCATCTGAAAAGAGGACTTTGGACCACTGGGCAACAGTCCAGTTCTTCTCCTTAGCCCAGGTAAGATGCCTCTGACGTTGTCTGTGGTTCAGGAGTGGCTTAACAAGAGGAATACGACAACTGTAGCCAAATTCTTTGACACGTCTGTGTGTGGTGGCTCGATAGCTTGACCACTGGTGTATTTTGGCCTAGGCCGACTAGGCCCAGGCCTAGGGCGGCACTTTCCAGGGGGCGGCGGCCCGCACTGGGTGGCCCCACCCCAAAAAAATAAAAAGAAATTTTTATTTTTTTATTTTTTTTACTTTTGCAAAGTATTTTACCAGGAAGGATACTTTGAGATTTCACTAATTTACATTTTAAATTTCACTTTCCAGGGGGCAGCAAAAAACCTCACCACTAAATGGGTTACTCACAGAGCACCGAAATGACGCCAACTTTTTGGTGTTCTGTAGTTCCCTGCACTTAGGAGAATAAAATTTCCCCACCCTGCAGTGAATTTACCATTCACCGCAGGGTCCCCAAAGTGCATGGAGTCGGCTGCTGAATGCTGCCACCGCAAACCCGTGGCCTGCTGTTTTCAAAAGAACTACTGAACGAAAATGTCTGGAATTTACATATAAGATCCTATGATTGATAATTAAAAGTTCTGTTACAGAAAAAAGAAAAACTGCTATTAAAAAAAAGGGGGGGGGAATTTTGACCAAAAAAATCTGAAAAATGACTAAAAGGTACTAAAAAAAAATCTATAAGTAAAGACTTTTTACTGCAGATTAAAATAATAAATGATTTATTAGATATTGCATAAAAACGGGAATATTTTTAACATTGAAACCTATGGGGATCGCCTGAATAAACCTGCTGATTGAAACCACCGAACATCAAGGCATTTCACTGCCATTTCTCTGTGTCTCAGTACCACATGACTGGCTGAACCACGTGAAATGCACGCGCGCAGCTGCCCGCCCTTTCATTAACACAGACTCTATTCTGGACTGAACACCCTCCGGGAAGGGAATTAAAGCTACAGTGCACCCTCTGACAGTGGCACCCCACTGCTGACAAGATGGCTCCACAGCATAATTGCCGTGTGCTCATATACACTCGGTTTGCTGGGAGTTTTACTGCAGTGGATTCTGATGCACTCATACACACCGCACATTGCATTGCTGGGAGTTTTATTGCTGTGGATTCTGATACGCTGACACACACCACACATTGCATTGCTGTGAGTTTTATTGCTGTGAATTCGAATGCACTCATACACACCGCACATTGCATTGCTGGGAGTTTTATTGCTGTGGATTCTGATACGCTGACACACACCAAACATTGCATTGCCGGGAGTTTTATTGCTGTGGATTCTGTGATACACACTGCATACTACTGTGAGTTTTATTACCCTGGAGCTCTGGGATACGCTCATACACACTGCACATTACTGTGAGTTTTATTGCTGTGCAGTTCTGTGCTATGCTCATACACACTGCACATTTCTGTGCTTTTTATTGCTGTGCAGCTCTGATATGCTCATGCACAGTGCCCATTTCTGTGGGTTTTATTGCTGTGCAGCTCTGTGATACGCTCATATGCAGTGCACGTTTCTGTGGATTTTATTGTTCAACCAATTAGAGCGGCTGTGATCCCGTTTACTTGACATGCGTGGTTGTTCTTTGTAAAAATGCTTCAATTTAAACATTTCATAATTTTCTTTATCTCAATAGATACATTTGAAATGGTATACAAAATATACAAGTAGGCACTTGGTATCCACTTTTAATATAAAGAGAGGAAAAGGCGGAGCTCTAAGGGGAAAAGGTGGAGCTTAAAGAGGAAGGGTGGGGATTAACCAGGAAGAGGTGTGCCCTTGACAGGAAGGGGTGTGTCAAATTTAAATTAGGGGGTGCACGAGTTTAGTCAGGCCTAGGGCAGCACAAAACCTAAATACACCACTGACCTTGACCCCAGTCTCAATCCATTCCTTGTGAAGTTCACCCAAATTCTTGAATCAATTTTGCTTAACAAATCTCTCAAGGCTGCGCTTCTCTTGGTTGGTTGTGCATATTTTTCTTCCGCACTTTTCCCTTCTACTCAACCTTCTGTTAACATGCTTGGATACAGCACTCTGTGAACAGCCAGCTTCTTTGGCAATGAAGGTTTGTGGCTTACCCTCCTTGTGAAGGGTGTCAATGATGGTCTTCTGGACAACTCTCAGATCAGCAGTCTTCCACATGATTGTGTAGCCTAGTGAACCAAACTGAGAGACCATTCTGAAGGCTCAGGAAACCTTTGCAGGTGTTTTGAGTGGTTTAGCTGAATGGCAAGTCAACATATTCTAATTTGTTGAGATCAGGGGTCAAGTCCTGGGAAAAAAAGTGAGGGAACTCACCCACGAATGCCACAACCCCTATTACCTGAAGAAAAAATATATATATCACGAGTATAGCCGGACGAGCCGGTGATACCATTTTTATTGGGTTAACTTTACATTTAAAAGACAAGCTTTCAAGAGTGTAAACTGGAAACTATACTGATCAGTGAAAGGTATCACTACGTACAGGTATACTCGCGATTTTGGCAACTGGACTAACGCGTTTTATATATAATCTATATATATATCCAGGCACAGACCCCCCCAGAATTATATACACAGCACTGGACCCCCAGAATAATATACACGGCACTGGTTATATGGATATATTTTCCCAGTTCACATGGATATAATTGCCCCAGCTCTCATGGATAATGCCCCCAGCTCTCATGGATAATGCCCCCAGCTCTCATGGATAATGCCCCCAGGTCTCATGGATGTATGCCCCCAGGTCTCATGGATAATGCCCCCAGGTCTCATGGATAATGCCACAGGTCTCATGGATATTGCCCCCAGGTCTCATGGATAATGTCCCCAGGTCTCATGGATAATGCCCCCAGGTCTCATGGATTATGCCCCAGCTCTCATGGATATTGCCCCCAGGTCTCATGGATATTGCCCCCAGGTCTCATGGATATTTCCCCCAGGTCTCATGGATAATGCCCCCAGGTCTCATGGATATATGCCCCAGCTCTCATGGATAATGCCCCCAGGTCTCATGGATAATGCCTCCAGGTCTCATGGATATTGTCCACAGGTCTCATGGATAATGTCCCCAGGTCTCGTGGATAATGCCCCCAGGTCTCGTGGATTATGCCCCAGCTCTCATGGATAATGCCCCCAGGTCTCATGGATAATGCCCCCAGGTCTCATGGATATTGCCCCCAGGTCTCATGGATATTGCCCCAGGTCTCATGGATAATGCCCCAGGTCTCATGGATATAGCCCCCAGGTCTCATGGATAATGCCCCCAGGTCTCATGGATATAGCCCCCAGGTCTCATGGATAGTGCCCCCAGGACAGGTCTCATGGATAGTGCCCCCAGGACAGGTCTCATGGAATGCCCCCAGCGTTTCATGGATAGTGCCCCCAGGACAGGTCTCATGGAATGCCCCCAGCGTTTCATGGATAGTGCCCCCAGGACAGGTCTCATGGAATACCCCCCAGCGTTTCATGGATAGTGCCCCAGGATAGGTCTCATGGAATGCCCCCAGCGTTTCATGGATAGTGCCCCCAGCTCACCTCTCTGTGCCCGGTGGCCGCGTGCTTCCTGTTAGAACGGCCTGCTGACAGGAAGTGCAGCCGCTCGCCTGGGATCGATGAAACAGCCAGGCGAGTGGCTCCACTTCCTGTCAGCGGGCCGTTCTAACAGGAAGCACGCGGCCGCCGGCAATGTGCGGTGGCCGCCTGCTCCAGCCTTTCGGCTCAGGCCACAGCGGGAACGCTGCATTCCCGCAGCGTTCCCGCTGTGGGAGAAGTGCGGGAACGCCGTTCCCGCGCGTTCCCGCTCGATTCGAGCCCTGGTTGAGATAGTGAATTGGTGGGTTTTTGTTAAACGTGAGTCAAATCATTACAATTAAAAGAACCAAAGACTTAAACTACTTCAGTCTGTGTGCATCAAATTTATTTAATACACAAGTTTCACAATTTGAGCTGAATTAATGAAATTAATTAACTTTTCCACCACATTATAAATTTATTGAGATGCATTGTATATTGAGGTGTCCATTGTTTTCAGAAGTCATAATGTCCTTGCTTTGGTTCATGTGCCATTGTTACGTTCAGCCAGGCCAAGTGGGTGAGGGTGCGAGCCCAGAGGTGCAGTGACACAGCAGAGGCAATATATTTCAATGAATAAAAGGGTTTTATTGAGACGTATCACAGAACATGGATGAGGGATAACATAGGAAAAAGGGATGACTAACATATGAACAAGAGAAAACAGTGGACAAGAAGGGGTTAACCATATGCTATAAAATATACAGGTTCAGGCCAGAAAGAGTAAATCTAGAAAGAGCTGAGCTGGAACAGGGCTGACAGTGGACATACAGGGGGGTCTGAGAGTGGGCAGGAAGGGGTTAATGTTCTAGCATACAGGTTCCAGGCAGAGGAGACGCGAACTAAAAGATAGAATGCGCAAAATAGATACACAGAAATACACAGACAGGACAAAAGAGAGGCAAGAAGTGAACTTACAGACAGAGGGACGACACAGGAAGGGGGCTGAGAGCAGGGATTACTGAGGAAGCAAGAGTCACTTGGATGAAGCAGGGGGTCACTTGGATGAAGCCCAACAGGTCTAGGGGTATGGAAGGCAGTTATCCGGTAGGCAAGCAAGCGGTCAGATACACAGGTAAGTCCTGAACACAGGTCTGTCAGAGGAACAGGCTCCTGGCTGCACGACTTCCACTCTGAAATGGAAGTTTGATGCTGAAGCATCTAGGTAAGGGTGTGGTTCCATTAAATAGAGGCAGTCAGGCAGAATGAATAGAAGCACGTGACAGTCAGTACAGAGCTGGATGAGACAACAGTTTATCCTGAGGTAGTACCTGAAAGGTGCTGCCCAGCAGTGTTCTGAACATCACAGCGCTATTTTATTATCTGCGGCGCCGCCGCGGACCGTGACAGCCATTTACTACTGATTTAGGAGTTTTTCTTACTGTGTTTTGTACAATTATTT
This sequence comes from Leptobrachium leishanense, assembly GCA_009667805.1. NCBI lineage: Eukaryota > Metazoa > Chordata > Amphibia > Anura > Megophryidae > Leptobrachium > Leptobrachium leishanense. Next base: position 225,794,462 of record CM019063.1, read on the forward strand.
TTTTTATGGGGAATTTAAGAATTGTTAACCGGTTAAAGAACCAAAGCTTTTTAGCACTGTGTGTCAAGAAGCAATTTTGCCATGTATAAGCTCACATCTGATTTTCTGCTTTATATTTTTCACACCACACATATTATATACCATTTTTATGTGAAGAACAAAATTAATAACGTGCGTCAAGAAGCAATTTTGCCATGTATAAGCTCAAATTTCATTTACTGCACCACATATATTATATACAGTACCTTTATGTGAAGAGCAAAATTAAAAATGTAAAACTATTGTTTTATTATATAATCTGAGAAAAAGAGAAAAAAAAAAACTTTAAAGCCATTTCTTTCAGTTCTGAATAACACATAAAAAAAACCCTGCGAAAATGGGAGGTGAGGGGGGGGGTGGCTGGCTACCATCGGGAGCAGACGTGTTCTGGTGGAGCTCCGCATGTCTGCTACCCTTAGGGACCTCCAGCTGACTACTACTGCAGAGATTTTTAACTTCGAGGTACCTAGGGGGCTGGTTACCGGAAACGAGCTTTCCAGGGCCCGCTTTGTCCCCCCCCCGGACAAGAGACACACCATCTGGAGCCTTCATTCCCTGCCGAGCGTGATCTCCTGTTGGCCATCTTGGGGCCTAGGCTCCGACTCCTTGCCTGGGTATGCGGTTGCTGCGAGCTGCGGGGATGGAGGGCCCCAAAGCGGCGGGGGGCACAGACTGGTGGTGGCTGTCTAACCCGCCCCCTGCCAGGACCCTGGGATCTGTATTGGAGGAACTCGAGGCCTGTTTGGAGTCGATACCCGGAGATGACGACAGTCCACTGACACGCGGTACATGGCGCCAACTGATGGTGGTACTGGGGATCGGTCGGCGGGTGGAGGCTCCGTATGGAGCTGATTTAGAGGATGGATCCTCTACGAGCTGCCAGGATGACATTTCTGTAGAGGAGGCTGCGCTCCCGGAGCGGTGTTTGGGGCGAGAAGCTACTGTCTGGAGAGACCGGCGGGGAATCAGAAGACCCAGCGCAGCACCCCATGCCTCTGCCCGCTTCGATTACGACGGGACCGCGGCGGACCTCCGGAGGGTTGTCTGTCGGCGGCCTGAAGCGCCTACCCCCACCTCCCGTGGCGACGCTGCCAAGAACTTTCCTCTTCTGTGTTGGCGGTGATGAGAGCTATGCTGCGGTGTAGCCACTGCTGGAGCAGTGGGCTTTGCAGTTGGACGGGAGGCCTGTGGGGGCTGCGGCCTTTGGCCAAGTTCTGGAGCGATGAATGCCTGCCGGCCGCATCTTCCACGGGATGCCTTGGCTTGATGGGTCTGCCCGCACGGTCTTTCCATTCGACACGGGATGAAGCAGTCTGTCAGCTACCTTTCCTCCTCATTTTTGTTGCAGACCCATTTTTTCTGATGACTCCACCCCCCCCTGTTGAGTATTTTTGCTTTGATTTCCTATCCCCCCACGATGACTTTTCTTTTACTTACTTTTTCTTTCACCAAGGACTATCTGTACCTTTTTTGGCTGCTGTCGGAGACACTTTGCTGATGTTCCCCGGCTCTCTGATGTGAAATCCATGTTTTTTCTTCCCCTCCTGTTATGATGTCAATTAGTCTCCCCGGCGATAAGCTGTCCCCCTCTGAGGACTCTTGTTTCTCTGTTTTTTTTTACTACACACAAGCAGAGATTTCCTATGTTTCTTTTCTGACCATTTATTCTGGCCCTTCGAGGCCTTATGTTGATGTATATGTGACTTTTATTCAAAATAAAATTTTAAATTTAAATAAAAAAATAAATGATAAAAAAGAAAAAGAAAAGAAAATGGGAGGTGAGCGTGAAGTAACTTAAAACAGCTACAGAAACTTGTACTGACTGTGGGCATGCCACAGATATCTTTGATGTCTGTAAATTGTTGTATTTCTTTTCGACTTCATATTTCACTAGATGTGTTTCGCTGTTTTAATGCTGAAATTGCACATATTTGATAGTAACACAATTGGCTTTTGCCGATCTGCCTGGCTTATCAGACAGTCTGCAAGCAATCTGCAGCTCAGAATGGGGATTTCAGTGGATGACTGTCATTGCCTTAAAGTTCTGAGCTGCATGACATCAAATGGTTAATATATTGCTTAATGTTCTATTTTGTTTTCTCTTGACAGCTCACCCCGTGGGTGGTTTAACTGTATTCGTTAATAGAACGTGCACTGGGTCTTTCTTACATACTGCAAATGTTTTTGTTTAAAATCAATTGCTCTCTGTCTAATGCCTGGATCTGGTTTCTGCTCTGGGAATACGAATATAAGGCTCATTAAATGGATTGACTGCTTTCTAAACACATTTGATTTTGAAAGGTGCCTTTAGAAAGCCAAACAATAAAATTGGTTATGCTTTGAAGAGAGGGATTTGAAAAGTTCTCATAAAAGGATATATGGAAAGATTTAATTTTTTTTAGTTCTATGGAGAAGAAAAAGAACAAGATGACTGGCCCATTGATAAGACAGGTGCAGAGCTCCTCTGACATATCTTCACTTCCTTCATGTGCGCCCATAATAGTCTATTCTTTCAGAACTTCAATCCCAAAGAGTGAATGCATTCTCTATTAAAGAACCACCAATGAGGATTAAACAAGATTATACCGTCAATAGTACACTTGAACTCCACCATGTTTGCTTTTGCATGTAGAAACCTCCAGCAGTAAACAGGACATTATGATGGCAGTATGACATTGATAGCATTTATAAAGAACTGGTGCCTTTGGCAGGATAGATGGTTAGAAATCTTGTTCACAAGTAAAAGTTGCTTTCCCTCTTGAACTCCGTAAAGTGCCATTCAGGGCTCAAAATTTCCACTCACCTGCTCACATTTGGAGAGTTGACATTAAGTGAGGGCAAGTTGGGATGCAAACACAGCAAGCACAATAAATTATTTCGTGCTGCCTGCGCATTCCGGCATCAGCCGTGTTTTTTTGTTAGGCCCGACTGCTGGTCGGAGAATCCAAGATGGTGGCCCCCTGTGATGATGTCAGAGACGGCGCACCGAATGTCTGTCGCCCATGCCTGCCCAGTGACAGACGCGCTGGATCAGGGAAGGTAGCTGATCCCCTCGTCTGTCACAGGCAGGGGGTGGAAAGGAGATCCCGGCCAGACTGGCCAACCTACTTAATTTTTGGGCTGCTGGGGTCGTCTCAGGGATCCCAAAATCCTATTGGCCATTTCACCTGTCAGTCAATCCCTGCTGCCGTCTGCGATTGGCTGATGTCAGGTCCCAGCCACCGCACTGGCACAGGCCACCTTGTCCAAACTTGCCTACCATATGCTTTTTTTATTGACCAAATTTAATTAGGTGCAAACCACAACACAAATAACAATAGTTACTGCATCAAAGCTTTGGAGAGAAAATTAGGTGCAGAAATGTATGTATACATGTAAATACAAAAAAAGAGAGAATAAACCGAAGTTGGTTGAAACAACCACCGTGGTCTGAGAACTTGGAAGTCGGGGAAAAAGTGATTAAACACCAATTATAACATGTTAATTCCTCTGGTGAGGAGATATCCCTCTATTTTCTTAGAAATTAACTTTTATTCATTCAGTTAAAATTAACCCTTCATAATATATTCTCTAAAAAAGTCATCCAATTTATGCGACAAGTACATTCAACAGTTTCACAGATTAGTACATTGAAGAACTGGATTGTGTCCATCTTACTGCGATCATATAGATTTCTTAGTAAATTGCCTGAGATTTTATATTTATCAATCAATTAACTTGAAAAAACTGTATTTCTACTGTCCCATAGGAACTACCAATCGCTATTCAGCGTGTAACAAAATTTCAAGGACTTATTAGCCCAACAGGTCTCTTTACCATTCGGACCCAATATACATGTCAGGAACCTCACGTTTAAACCCCTGGCAACCCCTTTAAAGTAATGCACCTCCTGTTTAATACAGGTTCCTATAGACTTGCCTGTAACCTGTGCACACCAAGAGACCACAGGTTCACCTGATCTCTTGCTAATGAGAAGTCCTTATGAGGAAGCCGCAAGCTCTTCTGAGGACTTCCTCATTGAAGTCTGAACTTTGCATCAAGCTGACCTGTGTCTAGAAAGCTCCTCGTTCCTGAACCCATTGAACCCCTATCTGTCTACCTTCTGGACTAATCATCTGATAACCCTATCGAGTACCCATCTGCAGGGATGCACCGGAATTATGGTCACCGATAGCCCCCTTATTATCGGCAGAATCTATCGGTTTCGGCCCGAAAGCAAATCACCAGCCGAAAAAGTCAGCCGAAAATTCATGATCCCAGTTGACACTGTGCGAGCACTCTTTCAATGCTGCTTAGCTGGAGATAATTGTAATTGGAAAGAGGCAGGAGCTGCTACACATATTTATTTCTGCACACAAAGGGTTAACTGCATGATACACACCATCAGGGCAAGCAGTAACCTCTGGCCTCTCAGTGACAAGGAACAAGTGATTTATCACTGACCTCCTGCCAGAGGTGTCTGCTCCGAGGACAAGAGGGGGGGGGGGTTAATGTGGGAGCTTACATCTATGCCTCCAAAAAGTTAATGGAACGTTTTTCTGCACTTAATAATGCACAAAATAATAGATTAAGAGAAACAGACTGTTGTTTAGGCTCCATCTGAGCCATTAGAGATATACAGTTGTGTTCAAAATTATTCAACCCCCACTGAAATTGAGTGTTTTGGCCAGTTTGACATAGATTTTGATCATTCAGTCATCTTGCTTACAATTAAATCAAAGAGGCACGTGTAGGTCAGACAAATATAACATAACATTTATAATGAAATAACCACAAATGTCTTTCTTTTCTGTGCTCACATCATTATCAGTTTTATTCAACCCCCAAGTGACATTCAATGTTAGTACTTAGCTTTTAAACGTGAAGCATAGCTTGACACAAGTGTCTTGCAGCGATCTACGGGTATCTTCGCCCATTCGTCATGGGCAAAAGCCTCCAGTTCAGTCACATTCTTAGGCTTGTGCACTGCAACTGCTTTCTTTAAGTCCCACCAGAGGTTCTCAATCGGATTTAAGTCAGGTGACTGCGATGGCCACTCCAAAATGTTCCAGCCTTTAATCTGCAACCATGCTCTAGTGGACTTGGAGGTATGCTTGGGATCATTGTCCTGTTGAAAGGTCCAACGTCTCCCAAGCCTCAGGTTTGTGACGACTGCATCACATTGTCATCCAATATCTCCTGGTACTGAAGAGAAATTCATGGTACCTTGCACACGCTGAAGCTTCCCTGTACCTGCAGAAGCAAAACAGCCCCAAAGCATGATTGACCCCCCGCCATGCTTCACAGTAGGCAAGGTGTTCTTTTCTTCATAGGCCTTGTTCTTCCTCCTCCAAAGATAGCGTTGATCCATGGGCCCAAACAGTTCTAATTTTGTTTCATCAGTTCCTAGAACACTATCCCAAAACTTCTGTGGTTTGTCCACATGACTTTTGGCATACTGCAGTCGACTCTTCTTATTCTTTGGAGACAGCAAGGGGGTGCGCCTGGGAGTTCTGGCATGTAGGCCTTCATTACGCAGTGCGCGCCGTATTGTCTGAGCTGAAACTTCAGTACCCACATCTGACAAATCTTTTCTCAGTTCCTCAGCAGTCACACGGGGACTTTTCTCCACTCTACGCTTCAGGTAGCGCACAGCAGTCGAATTCAGCATCTGCTTTCTGCCACGACCAGGTAGCGTTTCAACAGTGCCCTTTGCCTTGAATTTGCGAATGATGCTTCCTATGGTCTCTCTTGGTATGTTTAACATCTTTGCAATCTTCTTATAGCGATTGCCCTTCCTGTGAAGAGTAATCACCTCTTCTCCAGGGATGAAACCCAGCGTCTGGTGATGTCTATGCGTTCCAGACTTCAGGCTGTGATTGACTGCAAAGGATTTGCAACCAAGTATTAAGAAGTGAAAGTTTGATTTATGATTATTATTCTGTCCCATTACCTTTGGTCCCTTAACAAGTGGGAGGCACATCTGCAAACTGCTGTAAGTCCTACACCGTTCACCTGAGTTGGATGTACATACCCTCACATTAAAGCTGACAGTCTGCCATTAAAGCACATTGTGATTGTTTCATTCCAACTCCATTGTGGTGGTGTATAGAGCCAAATATGTTAGAATTGTGTAGATGTCCCAATATTTCTGGACCTGACTGTATATGCACACCTTCCCCCTTCAGTTTTACTCTGATTTGTATGCTAAAATTCTTCAGTTTGATTATGCCCGCATTATAATTGCCAGTGATTATAATGAAGTCCTGGACCTGGTGTCATGTTCGCTATAGCGCTCACCCCTGAGAAATGTGATTTGGATCCTTCTGGACAGATTTCTCTGGTACTTGAATTCACAGCAGACAAGACTGCTAATCCTAGCACTCCCAGCCAGGGAGGTCAGACAGAATGTAAATACTAGATACCACTCAGTAGCAGATGATTTTGTGACCAGGTGTCTACTGAGCGAAAGCACTTCAACTATGCACAGAGAGAGATGGTTCAGAAATGACATACAGTAATGGTCAACACAATCGTGGTCAAATGTATCATCGGAGTGTGCACCAGAGGAGGCAGACATACATGCAAGGTTGGCAACAGAGAGGACTCTCATATATACAGTTGTGTTCAAAATTATTCAACCCCCAATGCTGTAAAGGGTTTTAGGGAATTTAGTGTACATTTGTAATTGTATTCAGAATGAAATCCTACAAGGACATTTTAAAGAACCATATGCAACTAAAATGACATCAATTGGTTTTGTAATACAGTAGTAAATGTTTCTTTTGTGAATTCTTCATTGACACAATTATTCAACCCCTTAAAGACTACCACTCTGAAGAACAGAGGTTCATTCAAGTGTTTTCAATCAGGTATTGAAAACACCTGTGGATGTCACGGAGCAGCAATAAAGCATAATAAGCACCAATTTGGCAGCTTTAAAATGACTGTGATACTCAGCTCCTTCTAGACATTTACTGGTGTGGTTACAAACATGGTGAAGTCAAGAGAATGGTCCAGGAAAAAAAGAGAAGAGGTGATTACTCTTCACAGGAAGGGCAATGGCTATAAGAAGATTGCAAAGATCTTAAACGTACCAAGAGAGACCATAGGAAGCATCATTCGCAAATTCAAGGCAAAGGGCACTGTTGAAACGCTACCTGGTCGTGGCAGAAAGAAGATACTAACTTCGACTGCTGTGCGCTACCTGAAGCGTAGAGTGGAGAAAAGTCCCGTGTGCCTGCTGAGGAACTGAGAAAAGATTTGTCAGATGTGGGTACTGAAGTTTCAGCTCAGACAATACGGCGCACACTGCGTAATGAAGGCCTCCATGCCAGAACTCCCAGGCGCACTCCCTTGCTGTCTCCAAAGAATAAGAAGAGTCGACTGCAGTATGCCAAAAGTCATGTGGACAAACCACAGAAGTTTTGGGATAGTGTTCTGTGGACTGATGAAACAAAATTAGAACTGTTTGGGCCCATGGATCAACGCTATGTTTGGAGGAGGAAGAACAAGAAAATGAAGAAAAGAACACCTTGCCTACTGTGAAGCATGGCGGGGGGTCAATCATGCTTTGGGGCTGTTTTGCTTCTGCAGGTACAGGGAAGCTTCAGCGTGTGCAAGGTACCATGAATTCTCTTCAGTACCAGGAGATATTGGATGACAATGTGATGCAGTCCGTCACAAACCTGAGGCTTGGGAGACATTGGACCTTTCAACAGGACAATGATCCCAAGCATACCTCCAAGTCCACTAGAGCATGGTTGCAGATTAAAGGCTGGAACATTTTGGAGTGGCCATCGCAGTCACCTGACTTAAATCCGATTGAGAACCTCTGGTGGGACTTAAAGAAAGCAGTTGCAGTGCGCAAGCCTAAGAATGTGACTGAACTGGAGGCTTTTGCCCATGACGGATGGGCGAAGATACCCGTAGATCGCTGCAAGACACTTGTGTCAAGCTATGCTTCACGTTTAAAAGCTGTTATAACTCTAAAAGGATGTTGTACTAAGTACTAAGATTGAATGTCACTTGGGGGTTGAATAAAACTGATAATGATGTGAGCACAGAAAAGACATTTGTGGTTATTTCATTATAAATGTTATGTTATATTTGTCTGACCTACACGTGCCTCTTTGATTTAATTGTAAGCAAGATGACTGAATGATCAAAATCAATGTCAAACTGGCCAAAACACTCAATTTCAGTGGGGGTTGAATAATTTTGAACACAACTGTATATTCTCAGCAAGGCAGGACGTAAGTTCGCTGAATTCTGCACCCTGCAGGGCAGAACCACACTCAGCGGCTATATGAAAGAACCTGCACATACACACAGCGTCCGCAGAGAGCACCTTAAGCATATACAGGGAGTCAGATAGAGAATAGTCAATTAGGCAATCCGGGTCAAACACAGGGGAGGTCCTCATACAGGCAAAGTCGGCAACAGAACAGAAAGACACTGAGACACAAGTGAACACAGCTGGCTATGCGGGAAAATAACTCCACGTCAGGGCGACGAGCAGAATCTCTCGCCCTGCATCACGCCAAGTAACGCCCCCTCAGGCACATACACGTTACACACACCATACAGTAGGAGGGAAGGACCCTGCTCCAGAGCTTACAATCTAAGAGGAGAGGGGTGACACAATAGGTGAGGGTACCTGGAGTATGTGTAGTAACGGGGCGCATGTGGCTTGATTGGGAAGATGGAGCAAGAGATGTACAGTGAGGAATCATGGAGTGAGTCGATAGGCTTCTCTAAAGTAATGTGTTTTCAGAGACTTCTTGAAGGACTGGAGAGACGTGGAGAGTCTAATGTTGCGGAGGAGGGAGTTCCATAGAGGGCAGCTCAGGAGAAGTTTTGAAGGTGGGAGTTGGAACACATTTGGCTCATCCTTCTGCATAATCTGCAGAGGAGTATAAAGAAAGCAAACGTCACTATGTAAACAAATTGATTAAGATGCCCAATATTCCTCGTTTTATCAAAAAAAAGTTTATTTAGCTGGGATAAGAAAAAGGTAAGGTTACTATCCACTCTTCTAAAATTACAACAGACTTTGTTACCTCGCATCACAAAACCACGTACTGCCTATGGTGTGGTCCTAACTGATCCAATTAGGATCAATTCTACCTTCCGCGAGTATTATGAAAACCTTTATAAAGCAGAAAGCGATGTTTGGGAACCACAGGTCAAATTTTCCTATTGGCAGACATTTCCAGAGCTAGAGACAAACTAAGTGCCCCGATTCATCATACAGAAATTAGAAAGGCTATCTAGGGGGCGTGACCGGCGGTGAATGGGAACAGACACGTGTGAGTGAAGCTCCACCGTCATACCTGCTATATATGGGGCTATTTGCGATCATGGATTTGGGAATTTCCTTTATCTTTCCACCGCTGTTGGCTGCCAGGTGTTTTGCTCCGGACCCACGATCGGGGTGGAGGCTACCTTGGAGTTGTTGCTGCTGGTGGCCATCTTTGCAGCCGGGACTTTTCTGGCCCGCATCCTGTGTTTGAATCCCAGATGGGGAAGAAATCTAGAGGCGGCAGAATGGCGGAAGTGCCCCGAACCGCAGACATCCGCCAGGCGCTTGGAGGACAGAGCCGGTGGACACCTCATCCTACCCAGCTCAGGTCTGGATCGGCTAGCCCCCAACTGGCAGCCCATGAGACCGCACCGCCTGCACTGCACGCGGACGTAGACGACGGCCTCCCGGCAACTGGAGGAGCTTCAGGCTTGGTGTTGCTATTAAACCCAAAATCATTGTGCTCACAGAATCATGGTTAACCCCAAAAGTACCAGACTCTGCCGTATCAATACAGTGGTATTCATGTTATAGAGAGGACAGAGCAAGGAGAGGAGGGGGAATTGTTAGTTATGTTGAGGATCCATATAGTTCACCCCCTTACAGAATTCTAGCTCCCCTGCCACCTTTGATTCCCTCTCTGGTTTAATGGAGATCCCATTCAGTAAATAAATCATTGTTGCTGGATTCTATCGCCCACCGAGCTCTCCAGTGCACTCCCTCTCTGACATAACTCAAATCCTTAATAACCTACTTGGACAAAACCAAAAAAGTGAACTGCTGGTCCTCTGCGATTTTATTACAGATTGCCCGCGGTTTAAAACTTTGTAGCTAACTCAATTAATCTCCACCCCCACTCACATTAATATGAAAATCCCTAACCATACCTTACAGGACTGGATTCTCTCCTCATATCCTGATAGAATACAGGAGGCAGGCGTTCTTGCAAATAGCTTTAGTGACCACTGTCTAGTGTACTGCATGCACAAAATAAAAGCCACAAAATCTCCCCCAAAGGTCATAACCACCAGGTCTTTCAAGAAATGTATTCTTGAATACTTCCTAAGTGATCTCAAATAGGTCCCATGCTACAGACTAAACCTAATCCCAGACCTAGACTGTGCAATTACATACTTTCAGTCTGAGCTCCTGCAAGTCTGGAATTCCCATGCCCCGCTGTGTAAAGTGCGCGTAAAAGGGACCCATCTCCCCTGGGTTACAGCTGATCTTACACTAATGTACCAGCTTAGAGATTCACTGTGGTCAAATTTCAAGACTACTGGTTCCATGAACGATCACTATGAATACCGAAAATGCTGGAATGCATGCACAAAACAAACAAAAATGGCTAAAGCCCATTACTTCAATGAAAATCTAAACAATAACATATCAAACCCTAGAAACTTTTGGAAAACCATAAGTAACATACAAGCACCCCTTGTCCACTACCAGCCGGCTGCTGTCAAAGTAAACAACCAAACCCTGCAACACCCCCTAGATGTAGCAAATGCCTTTAATGATTATTTTGTTGGATGTGCCACCACCCTGATTGCTAAGCTAGGAAATAACATGCAATCAGAAAGGCCGCACGCAGGTCAGGCCCCTCCAACTGTGCAAAGACCCTGTATCAGACAGGAATTCAGTTTTAGACCAGTGCCTGTCAGTGTTGTTACTAAACTTCTCCGTAACCAAAAAATTAAATACCAGTCTGGACTTGATTAAATACCAGCAATGTTGCTGAAAATCAGTGCACCGGCAATTGCAAATCCTGTCGCAACCCTAATCAATGAATCCCTGGCGACTGGATACATACACAAACTCTGGAAGACTGCGAGAGTGGTACCTATCCATAAAAGTGTTGACAGTACTTTGGTATCCAACTACCGTCTGATATCATTGCTCCCTGTAATGTCAAAAATTTTGGAAAAATGCGTCTACACACAATTACGTGATTATTATCAATATTGGAACTACATAACCCCGGATCAATCAGGCTTTCGTCCAAATCACTCACCTACAACCGCCATTTTAAAAGTCTGCAATGATATCCAAGCTGGGATGGAACAAGGAAACGTAACTGGAGCCATCTTCCTTGATTTTGCCAAGGCCTTTGACACAGTAGACCATGGCATCTTGTTAAAAAGACTTAAAAACTCGGGTATTGGTGATCACACGCTTACCTGGTTTCAATCATATGGCTCCGACTGATGGCAATATGTGTCCATTTCTGGCAGCTCTTCCCTCCCCCTCCCAGTCACTTGAAGTGTACCCCAAGGCTCAATACTCGGCCCCCTGCTATCCACGATATTCATAAATGATCTGCCTAACATCTGCAAATCCTCAACTCTACACATGTAGAGTCCATTAATGTGGATAAGTGCAAGATAATGCACCTCGGACGTAAAAACCCAAGGGCTGAATATAGAATATTTGATACAGTCCTAACCTCAACATCTGAGAAAAGGGATTTAGGGGTTATTATTTCAGAGGATCTAAGGGTAAGTAGTCAATGTAATAGAGCAGCAGGAAATGCTAGCAGAATGCTTGGTTGTGTAGGGAGAGGTATTAGCAGTAGGAAAAGGGAAGTGCTCATGCCACTGTACAGAGCACTGGTGAGACCTCACTTGGAGTACTGTGTGCAGTACTATAGACCGTATCTCCAGAAGGATATAGACATCTTAGAGAGAGTTCAGAGAAGGGCTACTAAAATGGTGTACGGCTTGAAGGAGTAAAGTTACCAGGAAAGGCTTAATGATCTTAACATGTACAGCTTGTAAGGGTGCCCTGCAGGGATTCTTGCACTTGGGCCCTGCGGTTTCTAGATACACCACTGGCACTGGTATGTTTTGGGGGGTTTTTTGGTCCGCAGCAGAGGCGAAAGGTTTTTTCTTCTTCTTGCAGCACCGCCAGGAATTAGTATAGTCTCCGTAGTGTTCTATCATCTTGATGAGTAGATTGTGCACATAGGGATCCTGATTTAACTGGATATCCTTCGCTGGAACCTTACATGATTTTTATCGCAGTTTGCTGAAGTACAGCCACAGTGGAACTCTTCAAACATGTCCTCAAAACGTAAATATGACACAAATTATATTAAATATGGGTTTACGTACATTGAAGATAGACGAGATGGACAGAAACCACAATGTGTTTTGTGTAGTGAAACACTGGCTAATGAAAGTATGAAGCCATCAAAACTAAAGCGCCATTTAGACACAAAACACATGGCCTATGCAGAAAAACCTGTTGAGTATTTTCAACGAAAACTACAGGAGCTAATGGCATCACAAAAGTGCCTCACATTTTCATGTTCAAAGCAAGAACAGGCACTCCGAGCATCTCACCATGTGGCTCATCATATTACAAAATGCAAGAAAGCCCATACTATTGCAGAAGACCATCAGGGTTATTCAAAGACATCCGAATTGGGGCCGAATGGTAACCAAACGATGAAATTCATCGTACGGTTACCTTTCCTGGCCATTCGCCTATTCAGAGAGCAGGCAGTTCGCCCAATGTTGGCGAATTGCCTGCCTATACAGTGCCTGTTTGAGGGCAGCGAAATCCCCATAGAGAAGCAATGCTTTGTCTATTCAGAGAACACAAAACAGCAGGAGAAAGGTTGCCGAAATGCCCTGCTAGTCGGTGGTTTCATTCGACAGGTTTATTCAGGAGAATCCCAAAGACTTCAACGTTAAAAATATTTCCATTTTAATTCAATATCTAATAAACCGTTTATTTTATTCTGCAGTAAAAATTCTCTTTATTTTTATATTTTTCAGGATCTTTTAGGCATTTTTTTGCGGAACTTTTTTTAAATCGTGTTTTTTTCTGTAACAGCCCTTTTTATTATCATTCATTGGATCTTATATGTAAATTTCAGACATTTTCATTCAGTCATTTCTTTGCAAACAGCATTTCACTTTTCAAACATTCAAGCGTACTTTTTTTTTGTTCACTCCATTCGTCTGCGGTGTCGGGTTTTTCCGACGGCTGCTCCGCGCTCTGATCAGCTTCTGCTCGGGATCTCAGCCATGTTCGGCGGGGTTAATCCAGATGTTTTTGCAGGTTTTAGTGTGCATTCGCCAGGTTTTGCAGTGAGTGTTCGGCAGGTTTGCGGCGACTTCTCCTTGCACTACGACGGCCCTGTGGTGCTTGCTGAATACACCGCAGGGTCGCCGAAATGGAATCGCCAAATCGCACCGAATTGAAGAGAACGAAAAGTCACCGAACGTGCGGTGACTTTTCAGCTTACCTGCCGCCATTGACATGAGGATAGAGAGGTCCTGGATCAATCTGCTGTGGATAAATTGAAGACCATTCCACTATCTAATGACACCATATGCAGAAGAATTCAAGACATGTCAGATGACAAAAAAAAAAAAAAAAAAACAGACCACTGCTCGCATCAACGCTAACATATCATTCATTACAACTGGATGAATCAACGGATGTTGTGAACCATGCCATTTTACTAGTTAATGTGAGGCATGTGTGGGAAGGAGATTTAGGCTAGGGTCAGACGTACGCATTCTGTGCGGACTGTGCGTCCGAGCACAAGGGATGTACTTTCTGACTGACAAGGTAGTGGCCACACGGTCCGCTTTTGTGATGGACTTTTTTTTTTGACTGATGTATAAGGGAAATAAAATTAATATGAAAAAACATTTTGGACATCAAAAATGCAGTCTGACTACGTTCCACTCACACACAAAGCTATCCGGACGTTGCGCACTCTGCCCGTTCGTTCTAGCGGTTTTACATTCTTGCCTAACTTGTGTCCGTTTGCCACATCCGTTGTGCGTCTGCACTTCTGTGCGGACGTACTTTGTGTGTGAGTCTCTATTGATCAGAATCGTATGCTACCACAGACGTTAAAATGTGCAGCAACAGTCGTGAACACTGCTTCCCATCACTACTACTGTAGAGGAAATTTTCAATACATTGGATTCATACTTGGGTTCGGTGTGCCTGGTATGGGATATGTGTGTAGGAATCACAACTGATGGTGCAGCATGTATGACTGGAAAACACTCCAGGGTCGTGAAAAGAAATCTTGAAAAGGCACCAAATGCGATTTGGAACCATTGTTTTTTGCACAGGGAGGCATTAGAAGCCAAGGATATGGTACCAGTGTGTCACAAAACTTTGAAAGCTGTGGTCAAAGTGGTGAACTAAATTAAACGAAGTGCCAAAAATGCCAGGTGTTTTCAGAAGCTGTGCAAAGACCTGGGCAGTGAACATGTACAGGTGCTGTATCATGCAGAGGTGCGCTGGCTTTTGAGGGGCAAAGTCCGCTCACGTTTATATGAACTGAGAACTGAAATTGCGGCCTTCCTCTCTGAATGCAACTCGCCTCTTGCTGACCTGTTTAGCAGTGATACGTGGCTTGCACAAGCTGCTTACCTGGCAGGTGTGTCAGTGGAAGGGACCCAATATTTTTGCACAGACTGAAAAAAAAATTGACACTTTCAAAAAGAAAATGACATTGTGGACAAGTCAGGTTTCAAAAGAGAGAGAGAGATTTGATATGTTCCCCAATGCTTGTCACGAGTTTACACACCACAGACAGAAATGTACTATTATAGTTTTCTTCAGTTCATCTCACAAAACTGCAGGATCATTTCAATGACTACTGCCCAGAGCAGCACAGGGATGACGGCTGGATACACAATCCCTTTGGAATCAAGTTGGAAAGCATCATGTTGCCAAGCAACGAAGCGTGTCAGCTTGTAGAGCTCTCATGTGACCAGATGCTAAAAAAAAAAAAATTAAAAAAAAAAAAAAATTTATTTACTGAGGTAACCCTCTCCGTTCTGGTGTAGTGTCATGACTGAATATCCCTCCATCTCAACCCATGCTATCAAAATCATCCTACCATTCAGCACAACCTATCTTTGTGAGAGTGGCTTCTCAGTTCTGGTTCAGCTGAAGACCTAAAAATAAAAAATAAAATAAGAACTGCTTTGTCTACCATCACCCCAGACGGAGACTCTTAAGATCAAGAAGCATCCCCAGCTTTCCCATAAGTTCTAATTAATTTCAATAACAGTTTATTTAATTGGGTTTTTGCCTCAACAACACTTTTGTTTTCACTAGTGCTGTGATTACTGCACTATCAATTTTTGAACGAATCCCTGGTTGTTTACGAAACGGTTTAAAAAGTGCACACATTGCAGAATATTGAACACGTTTTGTGGAATAAAATCAGTTTTTTTTGGGTCGAGACTTAATGACCAAGGACAATTGTGGGTCCTGAGGATCCACAGGTTGAGAACCACTGCTTTAGATGGTCCTACAGGTATTGCAAATGTGTCTCACACACGAATATTGAATTTTGTTTACCCCTGTTTGATCAATCATGGCTGACTATGAACGTCTACCGCCAAATTGCGGTTTATTTAGAATGACAGATGGTTTCACAGCTGAATTTTATAAGACACTCAGTGGATGCTTTGTACACCACTAGGAATGCACCGAAATTTCAGCCACTGAAAATTTAAAAAAAAAAAAAAAAAATGGCCGAAAATGGTGGCTTTGGTTTCGGCCAAAATGGAAATTCAGCAGAAAAAAAAAATGGCTGAAAATTTACATTTCCCGGGGGGCTCGCCTGAGCCCTTGGCTTGGCCTGGGCCTAGAGGCCCAGCCGAGCCTGGGGCTCACCTGAGCTTCGAGGATGGCCGAGTTGCCTACTCAGTCGGCATCCAGGCTCAGGCAAGTCCCCGGCTCGGCCTCTAGGCCCAGGCCAAGTCGGGGGCTCGCCTGAGCCTGGATGCCAGACGAGTGTGCCCTCCACACACCCCCCCCCCCTCCTCAAATCCTCCACCGGTTGCACACATACCTACATCGGCCCGGAGCTCCTCCAGCGATGGTAGTTCTGCATCCAGTGTCCTCTCTCTGTTGGTCGCCGGTATGACGTCATGGAAGCCTTTGACCCTGGGTCAAAGGCCTTAGAGAGCGGGCACTAGATGAAGGACTGCAATCGCTGGAGGAGCTCAGGGCCGATGTAGGTATGTGTGCAACCAGTGGAGGATTTGAGGCCGATTGAGGGGGGTGTGGAGAGCACACTCGCCTACAACACCCCCCCTGGCAAACGCATGCTCGTTGTGCAGATTGGGATATGACGTTGCGAGCAAATGGTTTTTCCCTTTGCGCAAATGCACATTTGCGCACGCAAAACCATGCGGAGAATGTAATAGGGCCCATAGTGGGGAATCCCCACATGTCGTCTGCATCCAAGGGGTTATAGTTTATACCAAGCTTTGAATGTAGTTCCATGTCTCTGCGCTGACATATGCTTCTAACAATATGAATCACATGTAGTAGCTGGCGCAAGGAATTTTGCTTATCCCTTCACTACAGCAAGCACTTGATAAAAATAAAAAAATATAATTTTTTTCTAAAACATGGAATGTGTTAACTGAAAAATATATAATTTTGCATAAGGATTGTTCGGAGATGGTTAAAAGACTGAAAAATCAATGGGTTAGTTTCTTATTTACAGAAGTATTACTTAAGATTGAGAACTCTACATCGTGTCCCTTATCTTGCACAATTTCACAAGGAGTCTGAATAATTAACATACAAGCAGAAATTACCTTTGTGTCACACACAGTAAATGTATTCAATAAAAGTGGTCAGATCTCCTGCTTATGGGGCTTTGTAGCAATTATGAGATTGTAATACCAAGAAACTGCATTGCTAATGTAAAATCGAGTTAACACAAGGTAGTGAAAAGGGTTAATGTACATTTGTTCAGGGCATAAGAAAGTCGAAAGATTCTCAAAGAGCAAAAACACAAAAAGGTAGGAAACTGAAAAGGGATGGAAATTAAAGTTCAAAAACATTTAACAGAATTGACAAACTGATGCTGCACCTCCAAATTTTTTTTTAAATATATTTAATGGATGGAAAAAAAAATTAAAACTAAAAATAACTTCATTACACCACAAATTAAAGAGAAACCACTCAGTTTTAATTTTGTTTATTCTTTAAATTGGCATTACGTACAGAAATGTGTACATCTAATGGGAAGCTCCCAAAGTTAGTGTATACAAAATAAAGCTTGACCAAAAAAAAGCTCTAGAAAAATAATGTAGCTCGATTTAATTTCATCCACAAATAGATCTCTGTACAACATTAGGCACTTCATTAAATGCAAAAATGCCCTGAGCAAAGAGGTTAACTGCACTTTTGGTTATATCATGGACACTGCCAGAGAGGGAAAACTAGGCTTATTAAAATGTTTCCAAGTCACTATAGCTTTGTTTTCTTAACAGCATTTGATACAAAAATAGAAATTTACATAACATTTTAAATACAATTTCTGGTAAACAGAAAGGTCTGATCAACTGGTGCTGATCGGTCAAATGAGTTAAAGAAAAGGTCATGTCTATCTGTAACATCAACACATAAATCTACACAGACAAAAAAACACAACTTTGTGTTGTCTTCTACACATTTAACATGAAGGAAACCAAATGACAGAGCAAAAGTTCCTAACAAATTTAAACACTTAAATTCTGTCCCTTTTTAATACATTTTAAATAAACAACTGACAGTAACTATGTCTGGTCATTAAATAAAAAAAAAATATTTTAATCTAAACCGGTTTGATAAATAAATGAAAACAAAAAGATGATTGTAGGAAAGAATGGCATGTATATAGCAAAGTCCTGTAATTCCATTCATTTGAAACTGCTAGGCACGTGGGGGGGGGGGTGAATAAATACGCAGCATAAGACGCATTTGGAATCTTGACATTATAAATAGTGTATATAAATCAAGTGCAAACATTGTCAGCTTTTTCAACTCCGCTACTCAAGCCAGAAGGACTGAGACTTGTCAAACAACTAACTTTTTACCTAAAAACTGTACCATGTCAAGGAATGTACAAAAGGTTAGTTGTAAGAAAATAAATGAAATATTCTAGTACCAACATGGCATGCTCTATATAATAAACGGTTATTTTAGTCCATAGGACCTTGGCAGCTTATGTTTAGTCCCCTAAAACAGACATAAGCTATCACTGCACATGTCTATTGTATCCCACTGTCAGCATGCGATTGACTTGTAGCTCCTGTTCATACAAACCTAAAGTTGGCTTTTGTGCAGCCAATACGTGCACAATACACTCTTTCCGCAGACCACTAAGACCAAGACTACATGCACAGATGGGATGCTTTTCTTTTTCTATAACAGGGTTAGCAAAATTGCCCTCTAGAGGATTTCCCTTTAGGCTTGGACAATCCAATAGTATCTGAGCATTGTAGGAGATGTAGTTGCAAAGCATCCGGAGGGCTTAGGTTGCTGACCCCTGCAATAGAATGACATTTTTCCTAAATATTTCTTTAGGATTCCACACTAAATACCTGAGGCTTTAAATTTCTCCACAAGATATAGTGGCGTTTCATCTTAATAGTGGCCGTAAGAGTGATACTGGCAAAGAACAACAGAATATTATTTCTCTAAAGCACCAACTGCTAATAAAGTTCAAGAAATACTTTGAAAGCAACAAATAGAAATGTATCAGATGTTCCAAGGTTTGACACCATATATAAAAGTAAACAAAACATGAAAATATAGATCCTACAATATTATGGATTCCTTAAAACCAGGAAACTACTTGACAACATGTTGGCTCACTACAATGCAGACTATCCTTGGCATCGGAATTGTCTATAACAAATGTTGCGGACTATACATGTAATGAAAAATGCAGCCCACTGCTATGTCTAGGGTAATACAAATGGACTAAGACTTGGCTATAAACTCTTCACAGAAATCAGCAGGACCCATTAAAAGGTCCTTGTGTTGAGTATTGGTTGAACAAACTCCAAGCAATTGGTCATCTGCTGGTTGTTTACGATTTATTATTTCTAATCCAGACCTAAGGAATTTTACCTTGTATAATGGTGTTAGAATTATCCTCAAGGGTGTGCTCCCAATTTAGATCGTAACCAAGTAAATCATTTGGTTGTTGTATTGCAGACATATGACTCTTAAAGCTGAATTTAGAAGTGTGCACATGAAACAACTGTACCGGTGTCTGGATTTTCAGGCCAAGGAAGTCTTCCAAGTGAAGTCTGTTTCTTAAAGCAAAATATTTCCTTTCTCAATAATTATAAAAGCATGGAGATTCTACATACAGATCCACAGAAAATGTCAACCTTTGCATATCAGATGAGGAATGTTGAATTTTTATGACAATGCAAAAGCTTTGTTAAGGCAAAATTTTTCTCTTTCCTTTTACAGCCTACATAAAATGAAGCATGGAATTGTGAGCCACCATGCAGGGAAGAGGAAAGCCGCAACACTTCCGTATCATATATGACTTTCCTGGTGCAACGCTTTGTATCTTAAATGTTCTTCCAAGCATTGGACTGCAAAGGGATCAACATCAACATCAAACTTGTTGGCAAATAAATGGTGTTTGCTCAACATGAATTGCAAGTCTCCAGCCCCGAAAACACAAACTGAACGAACATGAATCCCAGTGCACAGTGGATATGTAGCTCCCTTTGACACATCTCCTTCTAAGTAATTCCATTTAACAAACCTGGCAATCGAATTCATATCGGAAACGTCATATTTGCTACTGGCAGGAACAAATCCTGGCATTTCTGGTATCCTCTGCAAAGTAGCCCACATAAACTCATCTGGACTGTACGTGTCTTTGGACCAGTCGAGAAACAATTTTATTTTCTCATTTGTCAAGACCTGGCCAATAAACGCTCGACTGAGAACAAAATAAGCACTGCCAGAAAAAATGGGTATATTATATGGTGGAGGCTTCTTTTCAGTTTCAGTTTTCTTGAGGACTCCATCCACAATTTCGTGATGTTTCCGCCATCTTGCTTCCTTGTGTGATGGCATTTTTTCTGTTTCGAGGCTGTTCTCTCCTTTCAAAGTTTTTAACATGTCCACAATCTCTCTGTTGGTTTTTATAGGGAAGTCCATTCCACAGAGATTTAATAAATACTTCCACTGTAAATTTTGAGCATGTAGATCTTTCATGCAATTCAGGTCAGCCTGTACACGAGTCCACGATGCATATATGACACTCTCCAGTTGGCTGGCAATGAAAACATTATTGAAACAAGATATTATTGCCTTGACAGCCTCCAAGAATGGCTGGGAAGATTTTTGGTCAACATGAATGCAGTAAGAATTTTGTGGCATGTATATGGAGCGTAGTAGCTTCTCAAACATGTCAATCCGATGATGAACTACAATGGAGTAGGCAATGGGGAACTTACTCTCCTCTTTGCTGAGAGGATCTAAAATATACTTTCGTTCTTTTGTGAAGGAACTGCAGTCTTTTGTCATGTTGATGTAGTCCTCTTCAGTCAGACGGTGTCGATGGCTTCTGAAATTAACACTCAACAATTGGAGTTTGGCATCTTGGATTTCCTCGAAATCTCCTTTTATAATCTTTGTGCAATTTACAGGAAATCTTGGGTTTTCCTCACTTAGTGTCAAATCACTGCTACTGTTTAAGGTCACATATTTATGGTGATGTTTTACCAATGTCAAGGTAACCGCCGTAAACAGGACAACTAATAAAAGGTTTTTCCATTTGACAGTACAATGGCGGATTATTCCTCTAAGCATTTCAGAACACGAGGTTTAAAAAGGCGAGGGGGGGAAAAACAAAAAAAAAATTGAAAAAAAGACCAGTAGTTCTCTTTCGTGATGCAAGACTCAGATTTCCACCATAGTTACTCTGTTCTTGTTGACAAGTGCTAAAATAAAAGAAAATATGTGAGATCACTCTACAGCAACACAAATAATTACATTATTATATAGAGTACATCCATGTGATGTTATTCAACCAAGAAAGTCCTTTTTAGCTTTGTAATACTGTAAATACAGTGAATATTTCATATTTACAAATAAAAAATATGAAGGTGTTATAGACCTCTTTTTATTAGAAATTTAATGTAATCTACAAACATACAATTAAAGCTTATACAAATTACACATTACCTAGTTTCCTCGCCTATTATCAATTTCTTCAAATACATAAAAACATAAACACACCTTACACAATAACTATGGTAAGTAGAACCATCATCTCTTCCTGGTATTCCTAGACTATAGCGTTTTTTTTACCCATTTCTCCCCAAAATCATTCTACTTCATCGGCCTTTCAAAGATTCCATTCTCCCCAAGTTTCTCCCTTCCCTACTGCCAGACCCAACTATCCCTATATGCATCAAGGCGTTTACCAGCTTTATTGCCATAAAAGGATTTTTTTTTATATAATATATAGAAAAAAAAAAAAAACATTTATATGTGCAGATCAGTAAACACCTGCACCCATAATCCCAAAAATACGTGCATATGCGTATATGCACGTAGCAAAATCTAAATAGTGATAAAATGTACTATTCTTAATAAAATCTATACCTCCAGTCTTGGAATTAAAAAGTTATTAAAGCTTTAATCTTCCACTAGGTCATTCCACCTCTTTTCAATAAGCTATGTCTCTATGATTAGCTAGATATTGTGCACCAATACCTCTCTCCATTATACATTGAAATAAGTGGTTTTATATGAGACCAATTATGAGTGTTCACAGATTTCCAATTTCTAGCAATTGCTAGTTTTATGGCCATTAGATAGTGAATTATACATGTTCTTTTACGGATGGAAACATTAGGAAGATTGATATGCAGAAGGGTGGCAGCGGGTGTAATATTGATGGTAATGTCCACAAGAGTATTCAAATTATGGATACAGTTCTGCCAAACAGGCTGTATCACTGAACAAGACCACCATATATGCAGAAAATCTGCATTATCCTCGCCACATCTCCAACAGTTTGCCTGCAAGGCTAACATACATCTTGGCAAGTTTTTTTGGGACTAAATACCATCTATTCAGTAATTTATAGTGAATTTCACATATATTTAAGCAGCGGATATACTGAAAAACCTCTGATGATCGATACCAATCGCTTTTATTGATCTTCATATCCAACTCTTTTTCCCACTTGTTTAAGGCAGTCGGTATGGTCTCTTTACTACAATAGTGTTATGGCACTTTGCAGCCAGCCCTTTCGTCTTCGCATATTTTAACAGCCTCCATATTGAATCTGCCCTTTTATTATACTGGTAGTATGTTTATCCACAAACGATCTTAATCGTAAATAGTAAAATATTTCACCATCAGGTATTCCATATTCATCTCTTAACACTTGAAAGAGAGAATATATATATATATATATATATACATACATACATACATACATACATACACACACACACATACACACATACATTATATACATACACACAATGCCCTTATTAACCCAATTATTAGCTGAAAATGAATCTAAGATCGTTTAGCACATTCATGGAAACCATAGGAAGTACCCCGTTTCCTAGTTTATAATTTTTTTTTAAAATGCATACCTAAAGGGCAATATAGGTTTTAAAAGTAGTAACTTCACTGTTTCTAATCAATACTCTAGTTCCTTAAGCCAAAAATTAGAAGCCATGTCCTTATAAGGGGTAATTTTAGTGAGTTCCAGGACGTATCACATTTCACTTCTTGACTCAAGAGCCATACAATTACAAGCATGAAAAAGATATGTCTGGGCATAGTCCCTTATAATTGGTACCCCTAGCCCCCCTTTTTTCCTTTTTCTGCAAAGCAAGGCTTGTTTTATTCTAGGGGGCTTTCTCTCCCAGATAAACTTTGAAATTGCAGATTAGATTAAATCATTTGACACCAGCTCAATGGTAACTTCATGGGTATCAATCTTAATATACATGTTAATTTGGGCAATACATATGACTTAACAGTATTGATCCTACCTAACCAGGACATAGCATGGTTTCTCCAGGAGTTTAATTTAGTATTAATAGCTTTAATGAACAGCAGTATGTTTGTTTCAAGCAAACTATTTACTTTTGATGTTAATCTGATCCCCAGGTATGATATACAATGTTTTGCCCACACAAAATCTAATTCCTTGGTTCATATTTTAATGTTAGAGCTTTGGACTTAACATTTAGTTTATAGTTAGAGAGATGTAGAATTAATGAAGGCAATAGAGACTATACTATAAGGGATTCTATCGGATCCTTCAGCAAAAGAATAACATCATCTGCATACAGTTTTATTTTAATATCTTTATTTTTTCCTGCCCCTTTAATCTTACCATTGTTCCGAATATCTTCCGCCAATATTTCAATAGTTAACACATACAGTAATTGTGAGAGAGGGCGCCCTTGCCTGGTCCCGTTTTTTTATTGCGAACCATTTTGAATTTAACCCACTACCTACCACCCTACCTGAAGGGACTGTATAGAGTGCCATAATGGCATCATACATTTCATCCATGAATTCAAGGCCGTTAATGTCCCTCCAATGAAATCCCAGTTGACCCTGTTGAAGGCCTTCTCAGCATCCAACGACAGGATCAGCAAGGGATACCTCTCACTACCAGCATCATACAACACATTCATTATAGTTCTTATATTATCTACCGAAGATCTTTCTGGTATAAAATCCACCTGATACCTATGCACTAAATCGCCTATCACTTATTTTAATCTACTCGCTATTACCGCTGCGTAAATATTAACATCAACATTTAATAGGGTAATTGGTCTATAACTTGAAATGTCATCAGAGGGTTTCCCTGGTTTTAAGGAGGTTACATATATACCCTCTTAAAAGATCTTCTGGTAGTGCTTTCATTTGGACACAATCAATGAAAGAGTCTTTCATCGTCTACGATAATGAATCGTTGAAAGTTTTGCAGAATAAAGCATCTAAGTCATCTGGTCCTGGTGACTTTAAGATCTCTAAATATGATTAGATATTTCTTCCAATGAGAAAGGTTTATTTAAATTCCTCAGTTGTTCCTCTGACAGTTTCGGCATCTTTTTATTCAAGAAGAACTCCTTTAGATCTCTCTTGGTTGCGTTATTCTCCAGATTATACAAATGTTGATAAGATCTAAAAGGCATTACTAATTGTCTGGATGTAGAACCCATTTGTCGTCTCCAAGATAGGTTTGTTATAGGATTATCTTTTATTTTACCCATAAACATCTGCGTTAGGTTGTAGTCCTGAGTTTATCCGATCATAATAGTTCTATTTAGCAGGGCCTCGTTAATTTTATTATTAAATTTCCTCGATTTTCACTGTAGTCGCGACTGTGGGCTGCAATTTATTAATTTTGGATAAATTAATAAATTCTGTATTTAATTCAGCTATGCTTTTCTCTTTATTCATTTGTGCTTGTAATTTAATCAATATACCCCTGATAACACATTTATAGGCTGCCCATAACACAGCCGGCGAGGTTTCTGTATTTGTGTTCTCTTTAAAATAAAATTCCGTTGCCTGCATTACTTGATCTCTATTCTGGGGGTTTAAGAGAAGTTGAAGTTTGGTCTGCAATCTGGTCTGACTTTCCTGTAGTTCCCTTTCAATTCCATCCAAACCAAATTACGATCGGACCTTGTTATATTCATAATTCCCGTTTGAACCGTCTCTAACCCAGTCAGGATATAAATCAATCCTGGAATACGATAAATAGGTTTTTGAAAAGCAAGTAAAGTCCTTTTTTTTTTGGATGAAAAATACACTATACATCATAAAGCATGTAATGGTCAATTAAATGCTTAAATTTCTGAGCTTGATAGTTCTTTTTGGTTATGGAGGTCTGGCTACACGATTATCTACAGAGGGGTCTAGAATACAATTAAAATCCCCCGTCCATATGACATTACCCGGTTTCATTTTTTCAATAATATCAGATAGCCATGCTACAAGTTTAAAATTTGGGGAATATATATTTATTAACGTATATAATAATTTGTAAATTTTGCAAATAATAATGTACCTGCCATTCTCCCCCTTTTCTTGGAAAATCATTTCTACTCTCAAACTCTGAAAAAAATATTGCTACCCCTCTTTTTTTTCTTTAATTTATGTGAGGCTGATACACAAATAGGATAATGATTTACATTAAATTGACTCTGAACAGTGGAGGCGTTTCCTGCAATGCCACTATATCAAATCTATGTTAGTGTTGTAGACCTCTTAATAGTAAAACTGTAAAAGTGTCTGTAACAGTAGTTGGGGATAAGGGGGATTTTATCTTCATGGATTCTTTGAAACACAATTGGAATGAACATCCCTTTCAATTACATATAAGCAGTACAGCAGCTTTAATATTTGAGTTTCCATGCCTCTTGTAGGCTTTCTAGAAGTATTCACAAGCATCAAGTTCTATATAATTGAGTGCTGGAACTAACCAAGATTTCGGTGCCCCAATTAACAATTGTGATCTTGCACTGAACTCACCCTACACACTAAAATTTGACACACACACACACTTTTGGTTAGAAATATAGGAGGTATAATTTATTGTCACTTAACGAGGAAACATGAATGAACATCTGAATAAAAGCTTCATAGTGTTTGGAAGCAACGGGAGCTCCGTTCCCAGTGAAAAATACTGGCGTAACTACGTTCCTGCTTGACTTGACACCTGTCTATTCAATCACATGTCTTTGAAAAGGAGTATTCGACCAGCTAGGGTCGATAGTTCGGAATGGTTTACCGCTTCCAAGAACTCATTTATTTATTTTCTGTTAATCTGTATATTTGTGTTTATTTTTATTATCTTGCATTGTATTACTTTGTATTTCTGTAACACTTCAATGTTCTTGAACCCAGGACATACTTGAAAACGAGAGAAATCTCAATGTATCCTTCCTGGTAAAATACTTTATAAATAAATCCTGAAGATTTGATCAACCCTTATTGATCTTAGTGCAGTGACTGGGTTCTGCCTGTAAACCAAGAGCTGAAATAGCTCTCTTTGAACACCCCACCCCCCCCCCCCCAGGTCACTTTGTGAGGAGTATTGTCACAAGATAATCTATCGTATCAATGTCTGAGCTGCAGAGGTATGTCAGTCCCACTTTGTTGAAACTGTTGTGCACACAGGGAAATGCTTCAGTTTATGTAATTTGTAAATATCAAGTTGAACTGTCTTAAATATACATACCTTGGGAAGTGCAAGTACCCATAAGATTTACAATTGGTCTATAGAGCAAAGGGTTTAAGATGCCCACAAGGGGATACGAGTATCAGAACTAGTTTAGATACAATTATTGTTTTGCACTTGTGCATCTCCAATTTCGTGCCCCACTGCACACAGTATGCAAGAGGAGTGTAATACTTCTGCAATTGTGTAGGTGTATTTAGTGTCATTTAGGAGAAACTCAGATACTCTTTATTTTAGATTTGTCACTCATGATCTTTAAGATCATGGCAGGTTAAATCTTGCCATTACAGTTAAGCAGAAATTTTTTTCATAAAGATAAAAAGGTGAGAGGGGGGAAAATGGAGGGAGAAAATGGGAGTAGATTTTTACTTAGAATTTTAATAGCCTGAAAATGGTTTCAATTACGGTGTTTTAATATCTCACAACATATTGGAACGTAAATTTAATGCCAGTAACGTCTCTGCAATTGTAATGTGTACGTGTTAGTCATGCTCCAAGTTTTCATGCAGAAACAAAAGATACAGTTGTGTTCAAAATTATTCAACCCCCAATGCTGTAAAGGGTTTTAGGGAATTTAGTGTACATTTGTAATTGTATTCAGAATGAAATCCTACAAGGACTTTTTAAAGAACCATATGCAACTAAAATGACATCAATTGGTTTTGTAATACTGTAGTAAATGTTTCTTTTGTGAATTCTTCATTGACACAATTATTCAACCCCTTAAAGACTACCACTCTGAAGAACAGAGGTTCATTCAAGTGTTTTCAATCAGGTATTGAAAACACCTGTGGATGTCACGGAGCAGCAATAAAGCATAATAAGCACCAATTAGGCAGCTTTAAAATGACTGTGATACTCAGCTCCTTCTAGACATTTACTGGTGTGGTTACAAACATGGTGAAGTCAAGAGAATGGTCCAGGAAGACAAGAGAAGAGGTGATTACTCTTCACAGGAAGGGCAATGGCTACAAGAAGATTGCAAAGATGTTAAACATACCAAGAGAGACCATAGGAAGCATCATTCGCAAATTCAAGGCAAAGGGCACTGTTGAAACGCTACCTGGTCGTGGCAGAAAGAAGATGCTGACTTCGACTGCTGTGCGCTACCTGAAGCATAGAGTGGAGAAAAGTCCCCGTGTGACTGCTGAGGAACTGAGAAAAGATTTGTCAGATGTGGGTACTGAAGTTTCAGCTCAGACAATACGGCGCACACTGCGTAATGAAGGCCTCCATGCCAGAACTCCCAGGCGCACCCCCTTGCTGTCTCCAAAGAATAAGAAGAGTCGACTGCAGTATGCCAAAAGTCATGTGGACAAACCACAGAAGTTTTGGGATAGTGTTCTGTGGACTGATGAAACAAAATTAGAACGGTTTGGGCCCTTGGATCAACGCTATGTTTGGAGGAGGAAGAACAAGGCCTATGAAGAAAAGAACACCTTGCCTACTGTGAAGCATGGCGGGGGGTCAATCATGCTTTGGGGCTGTTTTGCTTCTGCAGGTACAGGGAAGCTTCAGCGTGTGCAAGGTACCATGAATTCTCTTCAGTACCAGGAGATATTGGATGACAATGTGATGCAGTCCGTCACAAACCTGAGGCTTGGGAGACGTTGGACCTTTCAACAGGACAATGATCCCAAGCATACCTCCAAGTCCACTAGAGCATGGTTGCAGATTAAAGGCTGGGACATTTTGGAGTGGCCATCGCAGTCACCTGACTTAAATCCGATTGAGAACCTCTGGTGGGACTTAAAGAAAGCAGTTGCAGTGTGCAAGCCTAAGAATGTGACTGAACTGGAGGCTTTTGCCCATGACGAATGGGCGAAGATACCCGTAGATCGCTGCAAGACACTTGTGTCAAGCTATGCTTCACGTTTAAAAGCTGTTATAACTGTAAAAGGATGTTGTACTAAGTACTAAGATTGAATGTCACTTGGGGGTTGAATAAAACTGATAATGATGTGAGCACAGAAAAGACATTTGTGGTTATTTCATTATAAATGTTATGTTATATTTGTCTGACCTACACGTGCCTCTTTGATTTAATTGTAAGCAAGATGACTGAATGATCAATGTCAAACTGGCCAAAACACTCAATTTCAGTGGGGGTTGAATAATTTTGAACACAACTATATGTGGAAAGTTCTTCTCATTCCGTTTTCACAGTGAACAGCATTCTTCACATACATAGATATTTCTTTATCCCCTGACAAAACAATGCAATATTTGTCCACATTTACCTGGAAGCAGCAGATGCTAGATGGCACAATCCCGGTGCTTGTAATTATACAACGGGGACCATTGAGCTTAAACAACTTGATCTCAAAGATATGCCATATCTCTGTCCCTGGCCACTAACAACCCACGCCTGGCATGATACTGCTCAGTTTTATAAATTAAATTTTGTATAACTTAGCAAATCTATTTCCCCAAACACAATTCTTCCTCCACTGGCTTGCCCAAATATAAAAAGCTAGGATACCAACATACATCAGTTCATCCTGCAGGCACAAAAAACAAAAACAGGAAGCACACAAGTATTTACAAGGTAGCTTGAATCATGGCAGCCCACCTACAAAATTTGTGTGAGATATATATATTTCACACACACACAGTACCTCACAGAAGAAGTGAGTACACCCCTCACATTTCATGTGACAACACTGAAGAAATGACACTTTGCTACAATGTAAAGTAGGTAGTGTGCAGCTTGTATAACAGTGTAAATTTGCTGTCCCCTCAAAATAACTCAACTCAGTCATTAATATTCAAACCGCAACAAAAAGGGACTACACCCCTAAGTGAAAATGTCCAAATTGGGCCCAATTAGACATTTTTCCCTCCCCGGTGTCATGTGACTCGTTAGTGTTTGTTACAAGGTCTCAGGTGTGAATGGGGAGCAGGTGTGTTAAATTTGGTGTCATCGCTCTCTCTCAACTGGTCACTGGAAGTTCAACATGGCACCTCATGGTAAAGAACTCTGAGGATCTGAAAAAAAGAATCGTTGCTCTACATAAAGATGGGCTAGGCTATAAGAAGATTGCCAAGACCCTGAAACTGAGCTGCAGCATCGTGACCAAGACCATACAGCGGTGTAACAGGACAGGTTCCACTTAGATCAGGCCTCGCCATGGTCGACCAAAGAAGTTGAGTGTGCATGCTCAGCATCATATCCAGAGGTTGTCTTTGGGAAAGAGAGGTATGAGTGCTGCCAGCAATGCTGCAGAGGTTGAAGAGGTAGGGGGGGGGGGGGGTCAGCCTGTCAGTGCTCCGACCAAACGCCACACATTGTATAAAATTTGTCTGCATGGCTGTTTTCCCAAAAAGGAAACCTCTTCTAAAGATGATGCACAAGAAAGCCCACAAACAGTTTGCTGAAGACAAGCAGACTAAGGACATGGATTACTGGAACCATGCCCTGTGGTCTGAGGAGACCAAGATAAACTTATTTGGTTCAGATTGTGTCAAGCGTGTGTGGCGGCAACCAGGTGAGTAGTCTGGGGTTGCACGAGTGCTGCCGGCACTGGGGAGCTAAGCTACAATTCATTGAGGGAACCATGAATGCCAACATTTACTGTGACATACTGAAGCAGAGCATGATCCCCTCCGTTCAGAGACTGGGCCGCAAGGCAGTATTCCAACATAACGATCCCAAACACACCTAAGACTACCACTGCCTTGCTAAAGAAGCTGTGGGTAAAAGGTGGAGTGGTCAAGCAAATATCTAGACCTAAACCCTATTGAGCATCTGAGGGGCTCCTCAAACGGAAGGTAGAGGAGCGCAAGGTCTCTAACATCCACCAGCTCCATGATGTCGTCATGGAGGAGTGGAAGAGGACTCCAATGGCAACCTGTGAAGCGCTGGTGAACTTCATGCCCATGAGTGTTAAGGCAGTGCTGGAAAATGACACTTTGCCAAATTTGGACATTTTCACTTAGGGGTGTACTCACTTTTGTTGCCATCGGTTTAGACATTAATGGCTGTGTGTTGAGTTTAAGGCTGAAACAACTAATCGATTAAACCGTGTGTGCCGTTTACAAATCGATTACTGCGTTAAATGTTATAAGATTCTATATCAGATTCTGCTTCATCCTGCAACACCACCTCAACCTGCCTGTCATCCACTCTTTGGTCTGTAGCTGCCATTCTCTCCCTTTGGGATCGTCCCTTCCCAAAAACTACCTCCCACATTCAAGTACGGTCTTTTGCCCAAACTCACTCCCACCTCTGGACCTTCCTCCCACTCAGTTTGTTAATGAAATGATTGCAAAGGGACACTCTAAGAAGCTAAAGTGGTCAGGCTGCGTGGAGTGCCCCCCCTTCTGACCCGGATTTTGTGCTGACATGTCTGAGCGCTTGTAGCAGCGTTCAGTTGGGGAGAGAGCAGACATTGGCTTAAAGCTGCATACGCAACATCAATCCACCACTGTGACCAGGTGCTCGTGTACATTGTGTGCAAAAAGTATGCAATTTGCGTATGTATTTCTTTTATCCAATTAAATCGAAAATTTAAAACAAATTCGGCCAACTAATCGATTATGAAAATCATCATTACTTGCAGCCCTAGTTGAGTTATTTTGAGGAGACAGCACAATTACACTGTAATACAAGCTGTACACTCACTACTTTACATTATAGCAAAATAGCATTTCTTCAGTGTTGGCACATGAAAAGATAATATATTTACAAAAATGTGAGGGGTGTACTCACTTCAGAGAGAGATGCATACACTATTTCTCCCAAACAAATATCCAGCTTGATCTAAATGGCTCCTTCCCTTATATCCCAATACAAAACTCAAATCGGCCCTATTCCAAAGTTGGTGTTAACACCAACCTTGGAATAGGGCCCCTGGGCCGCAGTGTAAACTGCTAATATTCAGCCCCACTTCATGCATAAAACAGGAAAAACCTGCACTCTGCCATATATCCACAGAAGGTTTTCTATTTACCCTCAAAACGGGAAGAGCTTGATGAGAAAATAAAATAAGGAGACTGCACACGAGGCAGTGTGCTGGCATTACCCACCCGATGAGGTCTTCCTTGAAGGTTGCAGGTGGACTTAAGACACTATTGGCCATTCAAGTACAGTACAAACATTTTTATTTCATGTGAATATAGGAGTTAACATGCAGGTGCCATTTTTTTTTGGCATGTCTTATGCATGAAGTAGGCCTGAATATTTACAGTTTATGCTGATGGCCAAGTAAGGGATAGAGAGCAAGACTAATTTTTATGTCTATTTCTCCAAATTTACCCCTCTTCATAACTCACCACAAAATCAGAAAACCACATGCCCTATGAGTAGCTTTCATGATAGAGGAACCAGTTACCTTTTTCCAGCTTTTACAAGGCCAACATGACAATTTTTCGACAAACCAAAGAGAGCCGCAAAACCCCAGTTTCTGGACAAGGAACTTCAACATTTATGTAAGACACTGTTGGAGAAACAAAAACAGCAATTACATAGATATTGTGGATCAACCAACAGCAGGTTTTTCACCTTATACCATGATGCCAATACTCATGCTATCAATTAAAAGGGTGTAGCTGAGGACTTCTCAAACTGCCATTTATATACTACTGTAGCAATGAACAACAGACATTTTTGTCCCATTTCATAACCAGGAAAATACACAAAATATTTGGAATGAAGAAAAATGAACGATAGATATACATCAGTAGTAGAGACATTTTGATTGGTACATTTAAAAAGACAAGCTTTCTAGAGTATACCTCTCGCCCTCAGGTTTTAAATGAACGCGAACAAACACACTTTTAAGACTTCTATATCAATTTGTTTTCTCTTTATCCCTCCTCTCTTTTTTCACCTTCTCTCTTCTTCCCTCTGTTTGACCCCCTCTCTCTGTTTCTATATATTGATTTATATAGACATATTTTTCTGATTTATATCTGTACCAACTCTTTTGGCAACATTGAACCTTTCCCTCAGCTGATCCCTTTGTTTAGCGCCGTACGGGTTCCATAATAGGCGTTTGCAGCGGCTTTTTTGTGGACTGGAGCAGTTGTAACAATATCGTTACCGAAGTTGGAATTTATGATCTCCCTCAGGGATTCTTGATTTTTGTTGCTTTAGTTCTAAGTATACCTCCAACCATGTACTAACCATTAGTAGACTTTTTCATATCATCCTAATATTTTTGATTTGAATTTTAGTGTATTTTATCAACCCTTGCTGGATTATGTATCGAGTGTATACCACGGGAGGAGGGTGGAATTGAGCTTTGTTCGCACCAAGCACTTTAGTATGTGTTTTGAAATGTTTTGCCTTACGTTGCTTACGTATGCTTTCGTTCTCCGGTGCTTTGGATTTATTGGCATTAGGTTGCCATGGTGAGAGGTGGGTCACAGATGGGAGCCGGCGCTCCGACGTCATTCCTGTGTGAAGGCGTCCACTCGGCGATGGATGTCACAATCACGGGGAGTATGCTCGCTGCATGTTATTTAAATGTCCTGTTTGTCTATGGTTATTGATCCTGATGAAAGTCAACGGATAGCGGACTGAAACGATCTTTATTCAATAAATTTTTTCAAAGCAAGACCAGGAGTGCCGCTATCACTACGCTTGTAGGTGGAAATCTATGTGAGCCAGGCATGGAATATACATAATTGGAGTGCAAGAGTCAACGGTTGCAGATATACATACACACACACCTCAAAAAAATAAAAGGGAACACTTAAAGGGATACTCTAGGCAACATGACCACCTAAGCTTTTTTATGTGTCATGATGCCCTGAGTATGCCCTTGCCTTTCCCCCCTCCCTCCGCTCTCAGTCGATCGGCTAAAACAGCTGAGCGACGCGGAGGACTTTACTCCGCCCTCCCAGCTGTCAGCAGAGCAGGATTCATTTTCCCGCTTCTGCCAACTATTGCCGAGTAGGAGACGTCATCACGCTTTCAGCGCGATGACGTCTCCAACTCGCCACAGTAGCTGGCGGCAGCGGCTGAGGATTAGTGTTGCGCTTATCCTCTTGCACGCAACACTAGTCAAAGAAGATGGAGCCGGGAGGAAGCCTGCTGATTGGCTGGTTTACGTGAGAGGCGCGCATCTCACGTAAATCATTAGCCAAGTTAAAGATTTACAAGGATGGGAGTGGAAGAGGAGGGAGGTGAATATAAAAAATTTTTTAAAGTGTTTTTTTTTCTGCAGGTGGTGACCACAGACCACTTCAGTTCCTATGCTTTCTGGCTGATGGTTTGGTCACTTTTGAATGCTGGCGGTGTGGTCACTCTAGTGGTAGCATGAGACGGAGTCTACAACCCACACAAGTGGCTCAGGTAGAGCAGCTCATCCAGGATGGCACATCAATGCGAGCGGTGGCAAGAAGGTTTGCTGTGTCTGCCAGCATAGTGTCCAGAGCATGGACGCGCTACCAGGAGAAAGGCCAGTACATCAGGAGATGAGGAGGAGGCCGTAGGAGGGCAACAACCCAGCAGCAGGACCGCTACCTCCGCCTTTGTGCAAGGAGGGACAGGAGGAGCACTGCCAGAGCCCTGCAAAATTACCTCCAGGTGGGCCACAAATGTGCATGTGGCTGCTCAAACGGACAGAAACAGACTCCATGAGGGTGGTATGAGGGCCCGACATCCACAGGTGGGGGGTTGTGCTTACAGCCCAACACCGTGCAGGACGTTTGGCATTTTTTGCCAGAGAACACCAAGATTGTCAGCTTCACCACTGGCACCCGGTGTTCTTCACAGATGAAAGTAGGTTCACACTGAGCACATGTGACATCCTCCAGCATGACCGGTTTGGCAGTGGGTCAATAATGGTGTGGGTGGCATTTCTTTAGTGGGCCGCACAGCCCTCCATGTGCTCGCCAGAGGTAGCCTGACTGCCATTAGGTACCGAGATGAGATCCTCAGACCCCTTGTGAGACCATATGCTGGTGTGGTTGGCCCTGGGTTCCTCCTAATGCAAGACAATGCTAGACCTCATGTGGCTGGAGTGTGTCAGCAGTACCTGCAAGACGAAGGCATTGATGCTATGGACTGGCCCGCCCATTCCCCAGACCTGAATCCAATTGAGCACATCTGGGACATCATGTCTCGCTCCATCCACCAACGTCACGCTGCACCACAGACTGTCCAGGAGTTGGGGGATGCGTTAGGAGACCATCCGCCACCTCATCAGGAGCATGCCCAGGCATTGTAGGGAGGTCATACAGGCACGTGGAGGCCGGGGACACACACACAAAACTGAGCCTCATTTTGACTTGTTTGAAGGACATTACAAAGTTGGATCAGCCTGTAGTAGGGCTGTGCAATATTGACAAAATAATGATATTGCGATTTCTTGAATGAATATTGCGATTTAGACAATTGTTTTTGCTTTTTCAAACATGCTACATACATTCTAAATGTATTCAGTATTCAGCACATGGATACTGCCCCAGCACACGGGGATACTGCCCCAGCACACGGATATACTGCCCCAGCTCACGGATATACTGCCCCAGCTCACGGATATACTGCCCCAGCTCACGGATATACTGCCCCAGCTCACGGATATACTGCCCCAGCTCACGGATATACTGCCCCAGCTCACGGATATACTGCCCCAGCTCACGGATATACTGCCCCAGCTCACGGATATACTGCCCCAGCTCACGCATATACTGCCCCAGCTCACGCATATACTGCCCCAGCTCACGCATATACTGCCCCAGCACACGCATATACTGCCCCAGCACACGCATATACTGCCCCAGCACACGCATATACTGCCCAGCACACGCATATACTGCCAGCACACACGCATATACTGCCCCAGCACACGCATATACTGCCCCAGCACACGCATATACTGCCCAGCACACGCATATACTGCCCCAGCACACGCATATACTGCCCCAGCACACGCATATACTGCCCAGCACACGCATATACTGCCCAGCACACGCATATACTGCCCCAGCACACGCATATACTGCCCCAGCACACGCATATACTGCCCAGCACACGCATATACTGCCCCAGCACACGCATATACTGCCCCAGCACACGCATATACTGCCCCAGCACACGCATATACTGCCCCAGCACACGCATATACTGCCCCAGCACACGCATATACTGCCCCAGCACACGCATATACTGCCCCAGCACACGCATATACTGCCCCAGCACACGGATATACTGCCCCAGCACACGGATATACTGCCCCAGCACATGGATACTGCCCCAGCTCACCTCTGTGCGCCACGTGTTCGGCTCCCTGTTAACTTCTGGCGGCATGGAGCTTGGGCGCTCGCCTGGGGGAACCATGTGACGAGCCACGAGAACGTGGCTCGTCACGTGGTTCCCCTGCGAGCGCCCAAAGCACCATGCCGCCGGAAGTTAACAGGGAGCCGAAAATTGCAGCCTTATGCGATTTAGAAATTGCAGGGTTGGAAATCGCGATTCGATTGCGATTGCAATTAATTGCACAGCCCTAGCCTGTAGTGTTGTTTTCCACTTTAATTTTGAGTGTAACTCCAAATCCAGACCTCCATGGGTTGCTCAATTTGATTTCCATTGATAAGGTTTGTGTGATTTTGTTGTCAGCACATTCAACTATGTAATGACCACCGTATTTAAGAAGACATCCTAGATCTGAATGAAATATTCTTATGTTTGTGTTCCCTTTATTTTTTTTGAGATATATATAGTTTTGCATTTTACAATTGGGAGCATGGACCAGCTGGTCACTGGTGCAGGACCTAGTTAAATCTTGGAATGCAGAGATCTATGGGGAATGTGTGGCCCAGCAAGTGGGTTAATCTCATAGGACCAGGCACGAAATGGATCTCTGGCAAAAGTATGGCATGCAATGAAAGTTATTTGGTAAACCGATCACCATCATTTATTCCCAAGTCTTTTTTCTTTATTACTATATTACACTGGAGTGCACCGACTGTGGGAAGATAGATATGGCTACACACGTGTAATAAAACAGTCACACACCCCTTTTGTATGTCAATACACATCAAAACAGAGAAACTGCTTCAGTGGCAAATAGGCCTGATACATCATGAAATATAATTAACATCACTGGCGGTCTAATTTTTTTCAAAATTTTGTGTCTAACTAAAAGTTTAAATTTTTTTGAAAAGGAAATGTGTTTTTTTATATAGTAGCCTGTATTCTGTAGGAATAACTCACTGAAATCAGTGCAAGCAAGAGTCTAGTAAACACACGGAGTCAGAAGGTTTGAAACACAAAATTTTATTATCCCAAAAATAATTATCCAAATTAAATGGAAATAAATTATATTCAATAATATAATCAAACCAAAAACATGCCTCGTTCCGCTGGGTGCTGGGATTCCTGTTCAGATGTGGACTCCTTTGCCAATGAAATATACAGGACACGGGGTACGAAAAAAATTAGAGTATTTATTCTCAAAGCGGCTTTACTGTAATAAAAAGGCACATAAAAATCATTTCTAAAATGTAATAAGGCTTTGCAATACAAGTTTCGCTGGTGCTTGCCCAGATCCAACTGCGAAACTTATTGCAAAGCCTTATTACATTTTAGAAATGATTTTTATTTGCCTTATTACAGTAAAGCTTTGAGAATACTCATTTTTTTGGTACCACTGTGTCCTGTATATTTCATTGGCAAAGGAGTGTACATCTGGACAAGAATCCCAGCAGCCACTGCACAAAGTTTATTGTAAATAATTTACTGTAATTTTTTTTTCTCTTTTAGTTTGAATTTGCCGCCTGGTCCCGCCCCCCTGCGTCACGTGGCTCGCAGGGAGCGGAACCAGGAAGCAAGTCGCCGGCTGCCGCAATCACACTGTGGTGACTGCGGAGACGGCGAGGGAGGGAAGGATGCAGTGAGTATGTATACAACCCGAGTGTGGCTGGGGTTACCGATCGCGGAAGCG
This sequence comes from Leptobrachium leishanense, assembly GCA_009667805.1. Taxonomy (NCBI): domain Eukaryota; kingdom Metazoa; phylum Chordata; class Amphibia; order Anura; family Megophryidae; genus Leptobrachium; species Leptobrachium leishanense. The sequence continues at coordinate 225,831,717 of CM019063.1, forward strand.
AAATTTAACCCTGAGTCACACTCGGGAATACTGCCAGGCAGGTTAAGCACTTTTTTTATTGTAGCTCAAGAGCATTGTATTAAGGCAAGAGTGTTACGCTTTAAAAGAATTCAGTGTAATTAAAAGGACAATTTTTTTTTTAAAAGTAAAGCCACAAACACTTAACCCGTTAACCACAGGATGTACGATTTCAGCGCACGCAGGTGGGCCCGCTGATTTCAAATGGGCCACCTCAGCCTCACTGCCAGCACACTCAGCTGCAAAGAGACGACCTGAACTCAGGCCATCCCCTGCAGGCAAAGACACACGTCACGTGTGTGTGGGCCAAATCAGAGGCCCGCAGCGGCACATGACATCAAGGAGGGCCAGTACTCCTCGCAGGGATTAAGCCCCCAACGGGCGACAGCTGACGGTCGTTAAGGGGAAAACCCATTTGCAGCAGCGAAGCCGCTCAGCGCGTCGTCAGAATTGCTTCCCATGTGCGGATGACGCACTTGGTGCGTCCTTTCTTGGATGTCAGTCATCGCCCGCCAACGTCGGAAACCATCCCTGTTCGGCAGGAAAATCCTAGAAGTGGGACCCCTATATCTCAAAATCTGAAAGGGTCAGTGCAGGTGACATTGGAAAGGCCATTTTTCTTACACATGGTTTCATAAAAAAAAAAATGTCGCTATACCCCTACATGGAGAAGCAGGGGTACTTTGGACCTCAGTCTCTCCATTTTAAAACATACCACTACACAGGGCCGGCCCAAGACATTGTGCTGCCTGGAGCGAAGGCTGAAATGCTGCCCCCCCCTAAAATGACACCCACACACCCTGAATATATGGAGGAGCTCCTAAAAACACACACAATATATGGAGGAGCTCCTAAAAACACACACAATATATGGAGGAGCTCCTAAAAACACACACACCCTGAATATATGGATATATATTTTGCTCCCAGCTCATACGGGGATATTTTGCTCCCAGCTCATACGGGGATATTTGCCCCTCCAGCTCATACGGGGATATTTGCCCCTCCAGCTCATACGGGGATATTTGCCCCTCCAGCTCATACGGGGATATTTGCCCCTCCAGCTCATACGGGGATATTTGCCCCTCCAGCTCATACGGGGATATTTGCTCCCAGCTCATACGGAGATATTTTGCTCCCAGCTCATACGGGGATATTTTGCTCCCAGCTCATACGGGGATATTTTGCTCCCAGCTCATACGGGGATATTTTGCTCCCAGCTCATACGGGGATATTTTGCTCCCAGCTCATACGGGGATATTTTGCTCCCAGCTCATACGGGGATATTTTGCTCCCAGCTCATACGGGGATATTTTGCTCCCAGCTCATACGGGGATATTTTGCTCCCAGCTCATACGGGGATATTTTGCTCCCAGCTCATACGGGGATATTTTGCTCCCAGCTCATACGGGGATATTTTGCTCCCAGCTCATACGGAGATATTTGCTCCCAGCTCATATGGAGATATTTGCTCCCAGCTCATATGGAGATATTTGCTCCCAGCTCATATGGAGATATTTGCTCCCAGCTCATATGGAGATATTTGCCCCCAGCTCATATGGAGATATTTGCCCCCAGCTCGCCTCTCACCTCCTCTGCGGCGTTCTTCTCTATACCAGGAGGAGAGCGGCCGCTGACATGCAGCTTGGCTGCTCGCTGGAAACCACCTGACCAGCTGCGCAGCCTCGTTCTCGCGAAATCGCGCACTGGTCAGGTGGTTCCTATCCCAGGCGAGTGGCCGAGCTGCATGTCAGGGGCCGGTCGTCTCTAGGGAGAGGAAAGCTGGCGGCGGTGGCCATTTTAAGGCGGCAAAGATGCTGCCGTGGTGCAAAAAATTAAAAATAAATAGTGCAGCGGCCGCGGATTTGCCGCTTTAAAATTCTGCCGCCTGGAGTAAGTGCACCGCACTGCTCCGTCATCAGGCCGGCCCTGCCACTACATCAAGTTAGGTGTCATGTGAAATAAAATCTGGCCTTTCTAAAAAGATATTTCACATAGTCAATTCTAGTTATTGGTATGTATTCAGAAGTGCCTTGTGATTTCTGCGGTTTTAAGCTCCATCTCTAGTCTACGATTTGCTGAATTTAGGTGCATTACAACATGTTGCTGCACCGTTCGTGCAGGGATGAAGTCCTTGGCAGTCGGTCTGCTCTCACCCTAAAAAGGTGGCCAGTACCGATTTGCATATGGAGCATTCATCCCTGTAATGGCACAAGCAAGCTAAAACCTTGTGAGACCTGAGCGGGCACCCACCGCAGAGCAAGCCACTAGTGCTGCTGCTCGTCCTCAGGACCCTCACAAACCCCTCTTTCTCGCATTACAACATGTACCTGCTCCTTAGAATCCAGAACTGCACCACCTCGTGTTGTAGTCTTTCAGTTCTATTCCCGCGATAGTGAAAACTGTGATATGTAACTTGAGTCAAGGGTTAAACAAAGTCCACATATGGCAGGTTAAAAGAGTGATCACTCTTTAAAACAAAAAACAGCAGATAGACACCTTTTAGTAAAGATTTACCAGGAAAATATTTTGGGATAGAAGGGATTCTTAATATCAAGAGAATTTACACCCAGACACCGTTCTAAAATGAAGCTCACTCAGGAGAAGAAAAAAAAAAAAAAGTTTACTCCATAGAGCTAAAATGTCCAGCTAGGGGCTGAAACCTAGAAACATTACCATAAACACTGTTTGATGTACTTCCACTGATCTGTAACTGCAAGCTATCAACAGACTAAGGTCAGCCACTGGCACTGTATTTGTGCGATCAGACATCGTCTAAAAGTTATCCGACCAATTCTACAACATGCAGGTGAATCAGCCTTCCTCCACTGCATCCGACCACCGACTTCAGAAGATTATGTGATTACAACAGATTAGCGGTCCTTTTAATTTGACAATGCTGGGACAATCTGGTACAAGTTTGCATGAAAAAGATGCATTGTAAAGTATAACCACCGTGTGCAGGGGAAACGTGAAAAGATTGATTGTATACGAAAACTGTGGTGCGATAAGCCCATAGGATTCAATAGAAAAAAATACTAGTTTTTATGCAACCATTTTTTTATTCACAGCAAAAAGTCAGATATTTTAGTATTTTTTGTAGACTTCTGGTTCCTTTTTTAAAAAAAGAAAAAAGGCTTCTTTCAAATCACGTCTTTTTGTGAGCCGGCTTTGGCATTGCTGTCCCTGGTGCTGAAACATTTTTAGCACGGGGGGGGGGGGGTTAATCCCCCTGTAGCTGTGCGAGTTTTTGTTCACTGCGAGCCAGCTACACTGGACGACCACCGTCCTTGATGCTGAAACTCCGTTTCAGCAAAGAGGGTTTTTTTCCCTCCACCGGCGCTTTTTTTTCCCTCCCTTCTTTTTTCCACCTGACGGCCTGTCCATAGGCCAATCTTAGGGTCGTCCACTGGAAGCATCTATGGACGACCCAGATCAGCCGATGGTCACCGACTACAGACAACGCCAAGTTGGTCGCCTGACTACGGTGCCAGTGGAAGGCCAGCCTAACAGTCAGCTGAACGAAGCATAGATATGTAACAAAGATGTATATGTATCTGGTCAGCGCAAATTGAAAATCGCCCTCAGGGTTCAGATGACTCCCATAAATAACACAGTCCACTAATATATATATATAAATATGCAAAAATACATAAATGGTGCAGCAAGACACAATCAATGTGTTAATTCTAAATGACGTACATTTGTTCCACTCTTAAGTCTAGAGCCCCATCATTGGCTCCGAGTGGATCAGCGCATCGGAGTAGATTTCAGGACTCTTCCGAGGTAACCCACACCTTATTGAAATGATATCTCGCTGCGGCAGTAGATATAAAAGAAAGGTGGAAAGAAAATCTCCTTGTGTGGATCCAATTTATAATGTTAAAGCAAGCTTTAACCCCTTCACTGCTGACGACGTGTGGGACACGTCCTCATTGACGCCCGCTATATGCTGAGGACGTGCCCCACACGCCAGCTTTGCGGGACCCCCGGCGGAGATACTCACCTCTCTGTCCAGGGTCCTGCGGCGGTCTGACTTCAGCATCCTCAGACGCTGAAGTTAAGCCCCCCCCCCCCCGACGTAACAGACGTCATCGCGCCATGGACGATGACGACATTTCCAGGCAACCCCCCCGGCGATGCCGGGAGATCTCCTGGAAGGGGGGGGGGGTCTGTTCGGATCCTTCTCCCTCCCGATCGGGAAGGACCAGATTCAAAAGCCAGGCACCGCTTAAAAGGGGAGAGTCTCCCCTTTTAAGCGGTGCCTGGCTTGAACCCCTTCGGCAACGGGTCACACTTCAGCGCCGAAGTGCAGCCTAGCTCCAGTGGGGGCCGCTCCACCCCCGGTTTCCCCCTCGCTGCCCGACGTCAGATAACAAAGGAAATCCCCTGGTGGAGATGGAGGGTGTCATTCGAAAGGCCTGAGCATGGCCTTTCGAATGATACCCAACATGACCAGGTATAAAGTCAAAACAAAATTTAAAAAAAAAAAAAGTGTGTTTTTATTAATGCAGCAATATTGTTCACATTTCAATTATAATGTGAACAATGATGCTGCACTAATGATTTTTTTCTATGGGGTGCGTTTGCTAAAAATAATGTAATTCGTCCCAAAACAGTGTAACGAGTGCCCATTTCTAAATTTGTACATGCGCACCCATAGAAAATATAACCGCAAATGTTCATGTGATAAAAGGTGAAAAAAAAAAAAAAACACTTTACACACTGCAGATGATTAAAAAATTCTAATTTTATTGCATTTTTTGTTATATTATGAATCTGACGAGTCTGCCAGAAAGAACGATATATAATATGTCTGGGTCGTATAATAAAATGTGGCTTGAAATCACGTTTAAACATGATGAGCGAAAGCGGTAAAAATGAGCTCAGCAGCGAAAGGGTTAAGACAATTTTGAACTCACACCCCGCGCTTGGATAAGCTCCACCAATAGTAACACCTATGGATTGTTGAATGGGTCAAATCCCAAAAAAAAAAGGCCACGGAAGCAGGGACTTTATCCTCTGAGCCCCTAAACCAGCATCAAGGTATCCAGGATCCATCATTACGTTGATGCTGGTTTAGGGGCTCAGAGGATCAAGTACCTGCTTCCGTTGCGGATTTTTTGGGATTTGACCCATTCAGCAAATCCATAGGCGTTCCACCTCTAGCATGACTAGGTTTGTTGTAAAAATAAAAATAAAAAAAAAAAACACCTGCCCAGCCCCCGGAACTGCCAGTCCCGGAGAATCAGGCGGAAGGATTTGATCAACCCTGATAGAGTCACCAAAAGCAAGAAAATAAGCCTCCAAGTAAAGCTAGGTATTGTAGGCAGCATGAACCGCTGAGATTAGTTTAAGGCCAGTCTTATCAAACTCTACATGCCCTAGATCGCTCTGATCCAACTACCTCCTGACCTATACCCACTTATTAACAGTGACATTGTCATCCTACACCCCAAGCACGTTCCGCATCACATTATATATTTGTGTATGCTAGGCTGACGGCCTACTTGGTTTTACCCTCTACACCCTCCTACCTATCCAGTTGTGACCTACTTCTGTAAGCCACTTTATTGTGAGAAGTAAATCTGATATGCTTTAACCCTTTCAATGCATGCGCGATGACGTCTATTTCAGGCACCCACCCCCGCCATTGCAGGGAAGGTGCCTGAAGGGGAGGGGGGGGGGAAAGAGAGTCCTTCGGACCTCTCCCCCTACCCTTCCCCGCGGGCCAGCGATCAAAGACAGGCACCGCCTGGAAGGGCACAGCCTGCCCTTCCAAGCGGTGGCTGTCTTTAACCCCTAGGGGGCTGGATCGCGATATGGCGCTAACATGCGCCGTATGGCGGTCCCCTCCCGGAGCTGGCCGACATCTTGGATGTCGGCCAAGCTTCCGGATATCCCCCTAAAGACTGGCGTCATGGCGCAGAGCGCGATGGCGCCAGTTTTGAAATTAACCCCTTGCTGCCACCTATAGTGGAGATATGGGGTTCATTGGAACCCCCTAACTCCCAATCCGTGACAGCTAGGGGTTAATGTTTACTATCATTAATAGCGTGGCCTTTCCAATGATACCAAACATGACCATGTAAAAAAAAAAAAAAAAAAAAAAAAAAAAGAAAGGTTGGTTTTCTTTTCCGTTTTATTGTTCCCATTTTAATTATAATGTGAACAATGATGCTGCACTAACGATTTTCTCTATGGGGGGGCGTTTGCTAAAAAACACGTAATTTTCCCCCAAAAAAAGGTAACGATTCCTCATTTCTAATTTTTTTTAACAAGCGCACCCCATAGAAAATATAACCGCAAACGATCGCATGTTAAAATGTGAAAAACACTTTACACATTGTAAATTATTGAAAATTCAAATTTTATTGCATTTTTTGTTATATACAGACATGACATAACGTATACATATAATAATGACATATTATGAATCTGCACAGTCTGCCGGAAAGAACGATATATAATATGTCTGGGTCATATATTAAAATAAGGCTTCAAAACGCGGTTAAACATGATGAGCGAAACCGGTAAAAATTAGCTCAGCACAGAGGCGTGAAAAGGCTCAGCAGCGAAAGGGTTAATATTCACCCCCTTTTCTTTCTCAGCGTTTTGCCACAGCCACCTCACTTTGATCTAACCAGTGTGCATACCTAGGTATAGAGCAAAAAAAACACACTGAGCATGTGCGACTGAGTGCCCCTCCTCCTGTCAGCTCCGTGCAGAAGGGAGGACAGGGTGAGTGCTACTCCAAACTAACTTTTCTCACCTAGTTATTGCAGAGACAGGGAAGGAAAGAAATCAATACACACAGGGAGAACAAGACAGCAGAGAGAGTAACAACAAAGAGCGGAGACACAGCAAGAAAATGTAAAGCGAGACTGCAAGAAAGCGCAAGAAAAGGTTGAGTGAGCGCACGCACAAGAGACCGTGAGTGCAAGTTGGCGGGTCAGCAAGTCTTGCTCAGTTGCAGAGATGCTGACATTCAGTTCCTCAGTTTTCCCCAGTCTGATGTCCTGAGCGTGCAGAGCTTGTGCCAGTTCATGTGAAGCTTTGATGGGTGGAGTAGTGTGTGGGGAGGAGGAGGGGGAATATTCAGGAAGTGGGAGCTGAAGAAACACCCCTAGCTGAGGGATGTGGCCAGAGAAGATGAAATGACAGTTTAAACAAAAACAAATTTTTAAAACTTAAAAAGGGATATGCAGGTCTAGAAATTTCTTTTAATTTGACATTTAAAAACACCTTTATACCTACAAACTAGAATAAAAAGATGTACAAAAATTATTTTCTTGATTTAGGCCCCCGGCACACGAGCATATTTACGGCTCATGTGCGCCCGCAATTCATAGAAACATAGAAACATAGAAAAATGTCGGCAGATAAGAACCTTTCGGCCCATCTAGTCTGCCCAATTACATGGATACTTTACCTGGATTTATCTTTTGTTTAGGATAGCCTTATGCCTATCCCATGCCTGCTTAAATTCAATTACTGTTTTGGCCTCTACCACTTCTAATGGAAGACTGTTCCATGTATCCACCACCCTCTCAGTAAAATAATGCTTCCTGATGTTACTTTTAAACCTTTGCCCCTCCAATCTAAGACTATGTCCTCTTGTTTTGCGATTTTGTTTCCTTTTAAATATACTCCCTTCCTCTACCTTGTGGATTCCCTTTACGTATTTAAATGTTTCTATCATATCTCCTCTGTCTCGTCTTTTTTCCAAGCTGTACATGTTAAGATCATTAAGCCTTTCCTGGTAACTTTTCTCCTTCAAGCCGTACACCATTTTAGTAGCCCTTCTCTGAACTCTCTCTAAGATGTCTATATCCTTCTGGAGATACGGTCTCCAGTACTGCACACAGTACTCCAAGTGAGGTCTCACCAGTGCTCTGTACAGTGGCATGAGCACTCCCTTTTCCTACTGCTAATACCTCTCCCTACACAACCAAGCATTCTGCTAGCATTTCCTGCTGCTCTATTACATTGACTACTTACCCTTAGATCCTCTGAAATAATGACCCCTAAATCCCAACCCTCAGATGTTGAGGTTAGGACTGTATCAAATATTCTATATTCAGCCCTTGGGTTTTTACGTCCCAGGTGCATTATCTTGCACTTATCCACATTAAAACTCAATTGCCACAACTCCGACCATTTTTTTAGTTTACCTAAATCATTTGTCATTTGGCTGATCCCTCCAGGAACGTCAACCCTGTTGCAAATCTTTGTGTCATCAGCAAAAAGACATACTTTTCCATTAATACCTTCTGCAATATCACTAATAAAAATATTAAATAGAATGGGTCCAAGTACTGACCCCTGAGGTACCCCACTGGTAATTCCCTGCGTCCGTGCGTTTTTGACGGGGAAAGCCATCCACCGGACGTGAAAAAGCCCTCCGTCAAAAAGCTAAACGGACGCTGACAGGATACAAAGCGCGATTCTCCATAGGAGGATCGCGCTTTGTACGCTGAGCGCAGAGAGTGGAAGGAACGCCCACTTTCACGGACGTTCCTTCCTCTCTCTGTTAACGCTCCTGTGCTGCCAGCCTTAGACTGTCATTTCATCTTTGCCGGCGACGCCCCTCAGCTAGGGGTGTTAATTCAGCTCCCACTTCCTGAATATTCCCCCGCCTCCTCCCCACCCACTACCCCACCCATCAAAGCTTCACATGAACTGCATTTCTTGTTCCATCTTGCCCACAGCCCCCATGCACCCCACTACTTCACATACTCAGCTATTACCTTCACCTAGTGTCTCACCCCTCTTAGATTGTAAGCTCTTGGGCAGGGTCCTCTCTCCTACTGTTCTGTGTGTTTAACTTGTATGCACATTTGTTATTCTGCCTCTCCCATTGTACAGCGCTATGGAACTTGCTAGCACTTTATAAATACCTGAGCTTGTATGATCCAACACAAGCTGTGCAGCTCAGGACCTCAGACCGGGGAAACGGAGGAACGGAATATTAGCCATCTCTGCAACTGCGAAAGCAAAACACTCACCCGCTGACTGGCACACTCGCGCAATCTCCGAGTCCCTCACCCACTGACACGCTCACATGTGCGCTTTCATGGTTTACATACTCCCTGTCTCACTCACTCTTGTACGGTCTTTTGTTTGTGCGCTCACTGCACCCCTTCTTGGTGGCCCTCTGCTTTATCTTGCCGTCTTTCTCGCTTTACTGTTCCTTGCCGTGTCTCTTTTTCTCCCTATGTGTATGGATCCCTTTCCTTCCCTGTCTCTGCAGTAGCTGGGGGTGAAAGTTCAGAGTATGTGTGCAACCTGTGGAGGACTCTAGGCCAAAGTAGGCGAGTGTGTGCTCTCCACACCCAACACCATTCATCACCTGGGCCTGGGAGGCCCGCCTGAGCCCCCTGCTCGGCCAGCCTTCAGACTCAGGTGAGCCCTCTGCTAGGTTGGCCCTCCGGCCGACCTGGGGACTCGCCTGAGCCTGGAGGACAGCCGAGCAGGCAACTCGGCCAGCGTCCAAGCTCAGACGAGCCCCCGGCTCGGCCAAGAAATGGAAATTGTCAGCCGAAACCGAAAACACCATTTTCGGTGGCCAAAATTTTGGTGCATTACTACTTTTATGTCTGCTGAATGAGACTACCGACAGGTTTTTAAAAGCACACTAGCAAAGCATGCATGCCCCTTTATTCTACAGGTATAAAAATGTTTACGTTGCAATTTAATTTTTTGTCTCTCTAGACATGCATATCCCTTTAGGCCGGTGTCAGGCAAGCACGTTTCTGAGTGGAAGGACTGTCCGTGAGAGTGGACGTTCCTTCCACTCAGACAACCGTGTGCCCATCTCTCGCTGAGTGCAGTTAGTGCATTCAGCGCTACAAAGCCGAACCTCCTATGGAGGAGGTAGCCCCAGCCTATGTCTGTCGTAGCTTTTAGATGGGGAGGCTGAAATTACATCCGGTGTAATGGGCGCATCTAGTGCGTACGCTGCACAATGTGGCCCTCCCTGTCCAAGCGGTCACACGGATGCATTCAGTACGCTCGTGTGACCACAGCCTTAAAGTTTGACACGACATGGCAAATGGGCTCAAGACTAATAGCCATTTCAAGTAAACTAAAAACTATTCTGTTTAGTGTGGATATATGTGGAGTCTAAGCCAGTATGTTTTTTCTCAGAATTAAAACCCACTTGATGTGCATTGTATTTCAAGAATAAACAATACCTTATATTACGTGACAAGCCCAAACCCATTTTCATAAACACATACTATTTGAAAGAAAAAAGTTTGGCACACAGTACAACATAACAAAAATACTTCAGCTAAGCCAGATCAAGTTATTAAAATGATCAGCATGTAAAGTCTGTAGTTTATTGGAGAATAAGATAAACACATTCTTCACTTTTATAGTTGCCAAGGAAAATGTTGCATCATAAAAAAAAACAAAAAACACACAGAGGACTGGATTACCTAAAGCTTGCATAAATTAAAATTGATACGAATATGTAGAGGGCGACCGTAACACCTTAGCAGTTGTCAGTTTAAATCCACACTGTACATAAAATTATCTGCCCAAGTTTACAGTAGCTAAAAAGGCACACCGTTGTATCACCATACTATACCGTGAACTCTAGCTGGCATTGTTTAGAGTACAAATAACGCACACCGCCTTACCTAAACCCCCTGCGGGATACCTTAATACAGTATGGGAAGACAGTGCGCAAACTATATTGTATGGTCTAGTCACCAGAAGGATTCCACTTTACATTAATGCACTACTGGGATTTTATGTTGTGTTCTGCCATATTGTGCAGTGAGCCACGCTGAGAGATTTAGTGTATAGTACAATCCCACTAGTGGATTTGTGAATTACAATAATACTAGAATTGTAAAATGCAGACGGTGGCTGTTGTGTATACTATCACATGAGCTTTGTCATGTCACAACATTGTTAGAATATTGAAAGTCATTTTGGGCCCTGCCAATTTAACCCCTTCACGGCTTAAAAAAAAACACAAAAAAAAAAACAAAAATAATAATACAAAAAAGAAAAATGTGTTTTTTTTTTCTTTAACTTTAGACATGGTCATGTGTCATATCATTGGAAAGGCTATGCTCTGGCCTTTCTAATGATACCAAACATGACCCTGGTAGCTGAACACAGTCAGGAGATATCTCCACCCCTATCTTTCCTTAGGAGTCAATGAGGACGTTCCCCACACGTCCTCAGCAGTGAAAGGGTTAAATATGTGAATATTTCCGTCAAACTTAGGGTTGCACCGATACTAGTATCGGTATCGGGGCCGATACTGGGTACTGCAGGAGTACTTGGTACTCGTGCAGTACCCCCCCGATATTTTTACTGATACCGGAAGCCGGCATTGAGCCGGCGGGCTGCGGCGGCTGTCCGAATGCTCTATCGGCATTCGGACAGCCACCCCTGGAGCTGCTCACACAATACTTACCTTCCTGGGCGACGCTGAGAAGGTTTCCGCGCATGCGCTCATTGGAAGGAGCCCAGCCGCGACCACGTGGGACCATGTGATCACGGCTGGGGTCCTTCCAACGAGCGCGCGTGGAAACTTTCCCGGCAGCATTCGGACAGGCCCTGCAGCTGCTCTCCGCGACGATACTTACCTTCCTGGGCGACGCTGGGAAAGTTTCCCCGCGCGCGCTCGTTGGAAGGACCCCAGCCGTGATCACATGGTCCCACGCGCGGAGACATTCCCGGCGGCGCCCAGGAAGGTAAGTATCGTCGTGGGGGGGGGGAATCCATGAGTGGGGGGGCATACCCATGTGTGAGCTGTGGGGGGCATACCCATGTGTGAGCGGGGGGGGGGCAAATCCATGAGTGAGCGGGGGGGGGGCAAATCCATGAGTGAGCTGGTGGGGGCAAATCCATGAGTGAGCGGGGGGGGGGCAAATCCATGAGCGGGGGGGCAAATCCATGAGCGGGGGGGGGGGCAAATCCATGAGTGAGCGGGGGGGGGGCAAATCCATGAGTGAGCGGGGGGGGGGCAAATCCATGAGTGACCGGGGGGTGGGGGCAAATCCATGTGTGAGCTGGGGGGGCGGGCAAATCCATGTGTGAGCTGGGGGGGGCGGGCAAATCCATGTGTGAGCTGGGGGGGCGGGCAAATCCATGTGTGAGCTTGGGGGGCGGGCAAATCCATGTGTGAGCTGGGGGGGCGGGCAAATCCATGTGTGAGCTGGGGGGCGGGCAAATCCATGTGTGAGCTGGGGGGCGGGCAAATCCATGTGTGAGCTGGGGGGCGGGCAAATCCATGTGTGAGCTGGGGGGGGCGGGCAAATCCATGTGTGAGCTGGGGGGGCGGGCAAATCCATGTGTGAGCTTGGGGGGCGGGCAAATCCATGTGTGAGCTGGGGGGGGCGGGCAAATCCATGTGTGAGCTGGGGGGCGGGCAAATCCATGTGTGAGCTGGGGGGCGGGCAAATCCATGTGTGAGCTGGGGGGGCAAATCCATGTGTGAGCTGGGGGGGCGGGCAAATCCATGTGTGAGCTGGGGGGGCGGGCAAATCCATGTGTGAGCTGGGGGGGCGGGCAAATCCATGTGTGAGCTGGGGCGGGCAAAATCCATGTGTGAGCTGGGGGGGCGGGCAAAATCCATGTGTGAGCTGGGGGGGGGCAAATCCATGTGTGAGCTGGGGGGCGCGGGCAAATCCATGTGTGAGCTGGGGGGGGGTGGGCAAATCCATGTGTGAGCTGGGGGGCAAATCCATGTGTGAGCTGGGGGGCAAATCCATGTGTGAGCTGGGGGGCAAATCCATGTGTGAGCTGGGGGGCAAATCCATGTGTGAGCTGGGGGGCAAATCCATGTGTGAGCTGGGGGGCAAATCCATGTGTGAGCTGGGGGGCAAATCCATGTGTGAGCTGGGGGGCAAATCCATGTGTGAGCTGGGGGGCAAATCCATGTGTGAGCTGGGGGGAAATCCATGTGTGAGCTGGGGGGCAAATCCATGTGTGAGCTGGGGGGCAAATCCATGTGTGAGCTGGGGGGCAAATCCATGTGTGAGCTGGGGGGCAAATCCATGTGTGAGCTGGGGGGCAAATCCATGTGTGAGCTGGGGGGCAATCCATGTGTGAGCTGGGGGCAAATCCATGTGTGAGCTGGGGCAAATCCATGTGTGAGCTGGGGGGCAAATCCATGTGTGAGCTGGGGGGCATATCCATGTGTGAGCTGGGGGCATTTTTATATGGTCTGTTCTTATTGGAAAGCGTCACATGACATTAAAGAAGAGTATCGGTACTCGGTATCGGTGAGTACTTTTAAAAAGTATCGGTACTCGGTCTTAAAAAAGTGGTATCGGTGCATCCCTAGTTTTAAAGGCTTTCCTGAAGTCATCTTTGGATGTTCCAGGCTCACTTCAGTTGCATACATCAAACCCAAGCTCCTTCCTGGCGGTTCTGCCCTGTAGCAATAAACTCTAGTTTTGACAAAACGCAAGTGTTTTAGGTGGGTCTGCTTGCATCACATCAGACTCCCATCACAACTAGGTTGATGTGAACGAAATGCTGACCTGAAATAGCAGCATAAAAGTTCTCTTTAGGGCAATTCCACGAAAACATGGACATGGTCTAAAATGTAAACTGAATACAGATACCAGATTTTGGCTTTGTTTGTGGAAGTGCTATATGTGTTTTGAACGGTGCAAAATAATTATGATCTAAATCATATCACATCACTGGACTTTATTAGGTTTCACGCAAGATAAATGAGCAGGCTTTTACTTATTTGCATGTAATGCAATGAAAATATCTACCTTTGACAAAATACTCTACTCTTCCAAGTAAGGGTTAGCACAATATGGTGAAATTTCACTCACAAGCCATTTCCATAGATTATTGTGGCTAAATAAAAACCTACAATAATGAAGGTGATTCCATTACCAAAGAAAGATACAAAAGTGTTTTTACTTTTTCAAAATTTTAATTCTGTACCATGATATTCAGGTTTAGATTAACTCTTTCGCTGCGAAGGCATTTCACGCCTGAGTGCGGAGCTAATTTTTACTGGTTTCGCTTATCAGGTTTAATCGTGTTTTGAAGCCCTATTTTATTATATGACCCAGACATATTATATATCGTTCTTTCTGGCAGACTCGGCAGATTCATAATATATTATATGTACATGTCATGTCCTGTCTGTATATTATAACAAAAAAAAGCAATAAAATTTGAATTTCCAATTTACAAGATGTAAAGTGTTTTTTTTCACATTGTCACATGCGAGCGTTTGCGATTCTATTTCCTATGAGTTGCGCTTGTTAAAAAAATAAAAATTAGAAATGTGGTACTTGTTACATTTTTATGGGGGAAAATTACCATTTTGAACAAACGCACCCCATACAAAAATCGTTATGTGAACAATGATGCTGCACTAATTGAAATGGGAACAATATTGCTGCATTAAGGAAAAAAAAAAATTGTTCTATTTATTTTTTTAAATATGGTTATTATTTTCATTATTTTTTGTTAAACATGACGATGTTAAAAGTGATCGTTGGAAAGGCCATGCTCTGGCCGATCTAACGATGCCAAACATTAACCCCTAGCTGCCACGGATCAGGAGTTCATTGGAAACCCCCCATCTCCACCATAGGGAATTAACTCCAGAACTGACGTCATTGTGCTATACACGATGACGCCAGTCAACAGGGGGAGATCCCGGAAGCTTGGCCGACATCCAAGATGCCTTGCGGTGGCAAATCACGATCCAGACCCCAAGGGGTTAAAGCCAGCCACGGTTTGGAAGGGCAGGCTGTGCCCTTCCAAACGGTGCCTGCCTTTGACCGCTGCCCCCAGCCGATCGGGAGGAAGGTCTAGAGCACCCCCCCTCCCTTTCAGGCACCTTCCCCGCACGCGCGATGACATCTATTGTCCCCGCCGGGGTCCCGGAGTGCCGGGCTGACATCCGAGATGTCAGCCCGCACCAAATCGGTCGGAATCCCGGCTGATTGCTGCCTCTGTGCAAGGACGCGCTACACGTGTCCATAGCACAGGAGAACCACTTGGGTGGACGCGCTGAGTGCGTCCTTAGCAGCCAAGTGGTTAAAGGGATATGCATATCAAGAAAAAAAAAAAAAATTGACATTTAAAACACATATGCCTATAAAACAAACTAGAATAAAAGTTAAAAAAAAAAAAAAAGTACAATTTTTTATTTTCTTGCTTTAAACTGTCATTTCATCTTCGCTGGCGACGCCCTTCAGCTAGGGGTGTTTATTCAGAGGCCTGTTCAATACCTCAGCAAGTGCTAAGTTAGCAACTTGCATTGAACGCCGTTCAACCGCTCAGCGCTCAGCAGTGCTAACCTAGCACTTGCAGCGACCCGAGGAGATGCTGAGTGTGACGTTTTAAAGATGGCCGCCGCATGAAGCAAGTAAGAATGCCCTACAGCAAGATGGCAGCCGCCTCGAAGCAAGTAATAATTCCGTACAGCAATGTTAAATTTGAGGTTTTTGTTCACCAAAGCACAAAATATTTATTTATTATTTCCCCCTGCACAGACATATATTACAGTTCAATTTATATATTGTCTCAGAAGTAAACAAAACATAACGTTTATTCATTAAAAACTATCATTTGTGGTGTGTGCAAACAAAACGGAATTGTGCTGACTGCTTCTCTTTATTATTTTTTGTCCGAGTGATCCGAAAAACAATCTGAATTTTTCATTAAGAAATCATCCATTTTGGATTCAAAATTCGCATCCAAAGGGTTCAACATCACTGCTGCAGCAAACTGAATTGCTGCGCTGCAGCAATTCAGCAGCTGCTGAGGTATTGAACAGGCCTCAGCTCATACTTCCTGAATATCCCCCGCCCACTACTCCACACGAACTACATTTCTTGCTCCATCTTGCCCACAGCCCCCAATGCACCCCACTACGTCACATACTCCGCTATTACCCTCACCTAGTGTGCCACCCCTATCCGATTGTAAGCTCTTGAGCAGGGTCCTCTCCTACAGGTCGGTGTGTTTAACTTGTATGGACATTTGTTTTTCTGCCTCCGATTGTACAGCGCTACTGGACTTGCTAGCACATTTTAAATACCTGTGACTGTATGAACTAACACAAGCTGTGCAGCTCAGGACCCCAGACTGGGGAAACCGAGGAACTGAATATTAGTATTTTGCTCTCACAGTTGCAGAGATGCTCACTGCTGACTCGCTCACACACTGAGACGCTCACTTGCGCCCTTTCATGGTTTACATACTCACTGCCTCCCTCACACTCTTGTGCGCGATCTCTCTCACTGCACCTTTATCTTGCAGTCTTTCTTTACCGTGTCTCTGCTTTTCTTTGTTGTCCCTCCCTCTGATGTCCATTTTTCTCCTTGTGTTTATGGATCTCTTGCCTTCCCCGTCTCTGCAGTAGCTGGGGGGTGAAAGATCAGCTTCGCCCTTGCCTCAGCTCACAGTGCAGGAGGTAGGAGGAGCAACTCAGACGCACATGCTCAGTGCATTTTTCTTAAACTATACCTAGGTATAGTCACTGATTGGTTAGCTTAAAGTGCCCCCTGGAGGTGGGCGTGTTAAACTCCAAAGAATAAAAGTACTACTGGCCCATTCAATAGGCATTGCAGATTTTTATTTAAAAAAAAAAAAAAAGCATGCATGTCCCTTTATGCAAGCTCAAACAAACTGGGGGGGGGGGGGGTCCAAGAGATTTCTCATCATTTGTGGTAATGGAATCAGTTTGCTGGCAACGGAACCATAACATTTGGTTTAGTTCCCACATCCAATTATGTTTTTCATTGAACATGAATTGCAAACCATTTCCACGGATCTCATCAGCTGATTCCAGAGTCACTTGATAAAGTGATTATTATAGGCTTTATGCTAAATAGTTTCTAAAAGAATAAGTGTGGTGGGTAGAATATAGACGCCAGGGTGGATTTGATTTAAATCACCTTCAGCAAGACTCGATTTCAATAATGACTTTTAAATGTAAAGACTCCTCTGCTTGCTGGCCATTGCAATCGTTAATATTTGAACCAGATGCAGACTTCATATATAAAATAATAAATAATCTGTCATTAGCAAAACCACCCTAGCAGAACTGATTTTAGTTAAATGGTTTTATTCAACTCAAATTGTATATAGCATACATATTCTTGTATTTGCGTCACCCTTTTATGCTGCGGAGCGTACTATGCCGTCCCCACAGGGGATGGGACTCCATATCATGGGGTGGCATAGCACACCCCGCTGGCTTCTATGGCCTGCATCAGGCCCGCTAGAGTTGTCACGTGGTGCAGTCTGCCTGAACCTGTGCCGTGCAGGCTGGCTGGAGGAGGGTCCCGCTGCAGCAGTCGAAGATGCCCCACCGGGCACAATCTAACCAGCAGTAAGGGGATAAACAATGTTTTTTATTGAGAGTGGTTAAACAAAAAGGAGACTTTAAATTTTTTTTTTAAAAAAAAAAAAACAAACTTAAACATCACCAGGGTCCACAAGAAATGCTTAAACCACTGTATTCGCTAAAGGTTTGTAGGAGGTAAAATTGACATACCGGGATCAATACCATATAGAGAGCACCAAACTAAATAAGGAAGACTCCTAATATTGATAACTGTCCAATGGAATGGAACAGAACATAGGCTTATTTAATAGAATTGGGTTATGGGAAGGATTTACATACGTTTTTATGAAAGCCCTTGAAAAAAAGTTAGTTGCATTAGATGAAACTAGCCTGGCATGAATTTTCATTCCAACAAAATTCCTATTTTTTGTCATCGAGCCTGTGCCAAACATTTAAGTTTCTCCTTTAACCTCCCTGGCGGTATTCCCGAGTGTGACTCGGGGTTAAATGTCACTACCACGAACGGTAACCCCGAGCCACACTCACCTCCTCCTGGCTCCCTCGCTGTCCCCCGCAGTGTGATCGCGGCGAGCTGCTTCCTGGAAGGCTCCCTGCGAGTCACCTGATGCAGGGGGGCTGGACCGCAGCAAATTTCATTCATAATAAACACTGAATACAAAATGCAATGTTTATGAACGGCCACTAGCTGGCAGTACAGGATAAGAAATAGACCATACATCGTCTCACCCTTGCTTGCAGACAGATTTCAGTGTTTGTTGTTGTATTTTATCGAATATCATAGATTTGCATTATTTTGGATAATTATTTTTGGGATAATAAATTATTATGTCGTGTTTCAAACTTTATCAGACTCCGTGTATTTACAATTTTTTTTAAAATTAATTAAATTTATTTATAAAGGATTTTACCAGTAAGGACACTTGATTTCACGGATTTCAGTGCGTGATTCCTAATTATTACAGGCTAACTATGTACAAAAACACGTTTCCTTTAAAAAAAAAAAAAAAATTGAGACGCTTTTAGACAATTTTTAAAAAATTAGACCGCCAGGGAGGTTAAGGGACCTTAGACTTCCATTTTAGTGCATAGCCATGTCTGAAAGATCTGGAACAGTTCCATATTGTAAAAAGATAAGCAAGGTTTTGTGATTTTTAGGGAAACAAGATGGATAACCAGTTCATGCAAAGGCTCATGACTAACATTAAAGACCTAAAACTAGAACAGCTTCAATTCAAAATGCACTAATCCCATGAAAAAAAGAAAAAAGGCATTGCTGGAATCTCCCATATTGGTGTAAGCTAGAGGGTCATAGTAGGTACCATTGGAAAGGCCATCGCATGACCTTTCCAATTACACCAAACCTGGTCATGTTTGGTAAAAGACATTAGTCTTGGTCGTAGAATGAAAACAGGACTTCAAAAATCGCATTTAAACATGAACACAAAACTGTCAAAATGAGCTCAGCAGTGAAGGGGTTAAAAAAGTAAAAAGCTGTAAACTTTGTGTATTTCTAAACTCAGGACAAAAAAGGGACAAAGTTCGAAAAAAAAAAAATTCCATTTTTTTATAGTAAATTATACGATGTGATGAAAATAATGGTATCTTTAGAAAGTCCATTTATTAGCGAGAAACACTATAAATGTGTGTGGGCTCCATAAACAAGGGGAAAATTAGAGCTAAACACAAACAGCGCAGAAATGTAAAACCAGCAGTGGGTACTTTTGGGACTGACAATGGTAAAAGTGCCTGGTCACTATGGGGGTTAATAAACCCAGCACACTAACCGGCTACCTGCCTAAGGTAAACAGTAGCACACTCAGCAAAACCCGAGTGATTTAGGCTAGGGTCAGAGGAACGCATTCTGTGCGAACTGAACATCCGTGCACAACGGACGTACTTTCTGACTGACGGCAAGGTAGTGGCCACACGGTCCGTTTTTGTGACTTTTTTTGACTGATGTAGATGGGAAATAACATGAATATGAAAAACCATTTTGTCCGTCAAAAATGCAGTCTGACTACGTTCCATCACTCACACACAAAGCTATGCGGACATTGCGCACTCCGCACGTCCATTCTAGCGGTTTTACGTTCTTGCCTAACTTGCGTCTATTTGCCGCGTCCGCACTTATGTGTGGACGTACTTCGTGTGTGGGTCTCTTGATCACAATTGTATGGTACCACAGACGTTAAAATGTGTGGCAACACGGATGTGACCACTGCGCTCGTCTGACCCGAGCCCTAGAAGGAAGAAAGGATAGATATCTATCCTATCTAACAGTTAATGGCACACGCACATCAATTAGCTCACATTTAGAACATATTTGTAAAGCTGCAGGTTTATAAAAATAAACTATTTTCTTTAATTATAGCAAGAGAACCGCTAAATTATCCAAAGTGAAACCATAATTCAACCCCGCTGTGTGCAGTCAGTGGAAAGCATGCAGTGCCCCGTGACAAAACAGAGAGCTTTCCCTTTGGAGAACAAATTGGTTGCCACAATGGAGGCGAAACAAAATCAGTCTCATTGGGACTGAATTATGTGGCTGCAAACACACACAGCAACTAGAGCTTCTATCGCGGTTTAATAATAGCTCTGTAACAAATACAGCTATACTGACAAACAGTTGAAAAATGTAGAAAGATGGATAGATCTCCAAAGACAAACTTATTTAAAAATAGCCAACACCAAAACGAGGAAAATTAACCAGAACTTCCAATGAGCAGCCTTCACTTATTTTTTTTTAGCAGAGCTTCATAGTTCCCAGTTTTTTCTTTACAAAACACTGCATAAATCAGTCGCAAAATTATACCCCGCGTCAGTTTGCCGCATCCGTTGTGTGTCCGCAGTTCGGTGCGGATGTACTTTGTGTGTGGGGCTCCATTGGTCATAATTATATGCTATAACGGACATACAAATGTGCACCAACACGGACGTGATCAGTGCACTCGTCTGACACCGGCCTAATATAAACAGCTCTTCTGGGAACATAGCATTAGTGACATCACACACACAACCAGTGACGGCAAGTTTATATTACGGGCCATGCCTCCCTGATAGAATACAGTTATTGCCACATAACCGAGAGGCAACTGTTCCCACAGAGGAGAGCAAAGTGCCATCACATTTATTCTAAATAGAAAGTCATTGAATGGTTCTCTATCGTACAACCATTGAATGATTATTTTTAATGATTTTTTTCCTAAACTATATCCCACCTCGATAAGACCAGGAGATTGTCCCACAAATGAAGGGGTGTATAGGCAGAGATGGGGGGGGGGGGTATAAATAACCCCTTTCCAGTAGGGATAGACTAGAGATGTGAATGGCTAAATAAATAGTTTCATTCTGAACTAAAAAGGTTTGTCCGAAATGGAATTATTTTAGCTACCATTTGGTACTTTTGGGTCGATTCGGATCGGTAAAGAAATCAAGAAACACTCACTAGGGTTAGATGAGGGCTTAGGTTTCGGCACACTTCAGCAATTTGTACATCGTGAGTTCTCTATGGTACAATTTTGCTGCTGCTGAAGTGCTTCAAACTGCACTGTATTTCACTGTCAATTTGAGTGTGGTGCTGAATCCAATAGATTCAACTTTACAGGCCAATTGACAGCAAAATATGGTGCAGTTTGGCAGCACCAAAAATTGTACGATTGATTCCTCCTATCATACAGATAGCCAAAGTACGGCGAAAAACTTCAGGGTTTCTGGGTGAATGTCCAGAGCTGGCTATCATTTTACTCCAGATGAAGCCATTGCTCAGCTGGCGAAACACGTGTCGAGTCTATGCGGATCTTGCTTTTACCATCAGGGTTATTCAGAGCAAGGTGAAACTATTGAGAACTTTTGTAGAAGTGAAAATGCTAGGCCAAAATAGCCAAATTTGGAAAGGGAGATAAAAATGGGAGAATTTTTCTGGTTTGGCCATTTTGACCTAGAATTTTCACTTCTCCAAAAAGGTTCTCCCAGAGTGTCACCTTTCTCTGAATAACCCTGTGCTGGTCTTTTTGAATCTTTAAAAAGGAAAAGAGCAGACATTATTGAAATAAGGGTCGGATATAGCTTCCTTCTACCTATTGACTGTCGGCATACAGGTTATTCAGATTAAGAAATTATCTAGATTAGAAAATGATATAGGATTTTATGTCAATGTAACTACATGACCCACCATTGTGACATGTTAAAAGAGCTAAACTGGTCGTCGCTGGACTCTAGACGCACCTGTCACCTTTCCAACCTGGTGTTTAAGCATTTTTCTGGGAAGCTACCACCCTACCTGAATAGGCTGTTTCCCTCATCCTATAACCTCCTAGGACCAGCACCTTACTTGCAATACCACAATACAAAAACAAAGTGGCTCGATCCTCATTTTCCTACAGAGCGCCGCAGTTATGGAATAACCTCCCAGACGACATCAAATCTTCCCCCAGTCTAAAGTCACTTAAGAGCTCCCTATTAATATACCTCAATACAGAATGCACCTGTAAACATGTAACAGTGAATATATTTATGCTTTGTTAATATCTTTCCTTTTATTACTATTTCTGTAACGACTGTAAAATTTCAATGTTCTTGATCCCAGGACATACTTGACAAAACGACAGAAATCTCTAAAGAGTACTGTCTTGAAGCAAATTTATTTATAAAGTGGATAGAATATATATATATATATTATATATATTATATATATATATATATATATATATATATATATATATATATATATATAAATAATGGCAAGAATGCAAGCACTCATAGGGTTTTCCAAAGTAATCTTCCTTTAATGAATCCAAAAGTCAACGTTTCGGCTCAACACTGAGCCTTCATCAGGACAAACATATTTAAAAGCAAAACTTGTGTCTGTTTAAATACACACCCTAATTAAACAATAATCACAAGTCCCCCCACAGAAGTACCCCACTGACCAATGGGACAGAACAGCTATCATTTGCACATGAGGATCAGCATCAGGCACCATCTGATGACATCAGCCCGGTTAACCCTGTAGCCATGGCAACCTTGCAGGGTATTACTTGAGGGCATCACCAAAGCGATACTAGCCCCACCACCCATGTTGGCAAAGTTAATGAAAGTTTAAGACTGGGGCGGGACCAGGCAAGCAGTATTTTGGTCCGACCTCAGGCCATGCGTCATGGTTGCCTTGACAACCGGAGAGACGCCAATATACGGCGCACAGCGCTAATACACACTCTCGAATTCTATCATGATTGCAGACGTTTGGAGATCGGCTCTTTTCTTAAACTTTCATTAACTTTGCCAACATGGGGTGGTGGGGGCTAGTATCGCTTTGGTGATGCCCTCAAG
This sequence comes from Leptobrachium leishanense, assembly GCA_009667805.1. Classification (NCBI taxonomy): domain Eukaryota; kingdom Metazoa; phylum Chordata; class Amphibia; order Anura; family Megophryidae; genus Leptobrachium; species Leptobrachium leishanense. The sequence goes on from CM019063.1 coordinate 225,854,383, forward strand.
TAATACCCTGCAAGGTTGCCATGGCTACAGGGTTAACCGGGCTGATGTCATCAGATGGTGCCTGATGCTGATCCTCATGTGCAAATGATAGCTGTTCTGTCCCATTGGTCAGTGGGGTACTTCTGTGGGGGGACTTGTGATTATTGTTTAATTAGGGTGTGTATTTAAACAGACACAAGTTTTGCTTTTAAATATGTTTGTCCTGATGAAGGCTCAGTGTTGAGCCGAAACGTTGACTTTTGGATTCATTAAAGGAAGATTACTTTGGAAAACCCTATGAGTGCTTGCATTCTTGCCATCTACATTGATTCTAGCCTTTGCTTAAGCACCGGTGAGAGTGGAACCCTGCAGTGAACCGTGAGTGCAAAACCTTCGTGTACATTATATATATATATATATATAACTAGTTACATGAAGGACCTAATATGACCTGGTTTCTCTTCAAATTGCCATTATTCCCGCTTGTTTTTGTCCCATTGTTTTTATATTAGTATATTCCCCAGTCAGTAACAAAATAATTTTACTTGGCACTCCTTTTTGGTTGCTGACCTTTTTATGCGGAGTGTTCCTTTTAACCCCCCCCCCCCCCCCGACGGTATTCCCGAGTGTGGCTCTGAGTTAAACTCCTATGCTGGAAGCTGTAACCCCGAGCCACACTCAGGATGCCACTGGATACATCACCACTCCCTGCGCTCCCTCAATGTCCCCCCACAGGCTCCTACGGCAATCGCGACCCTCATACTGTCTGGATTTTCTTCTCGCGAAGAGGGAACCAGGAAGTATGAGGTCGCAATCGCCAGAGGAGACTGCGGTGATCAGCGAGGGAGCGCAGGACAGGTAATGTATGCAGCCCAAGTGTGGCCCCGGTTACTGCTGTTACCGGTGAAATTTAACCCCGAGCCACACTCTGGAAAACCATCGGGGGGGGGGGGCTAAAAAGGAACACTCCTCACATCCTTTAAAAAGATTAAAGTGGTCAGGATGTGTAGAGTGTCCCACTTCCCCTCCCCAAATGGTTTAAAAAAACCTGCATAAAAGTGGAGGCGTTGCTTTCATAACACCCAGTGTCCCCAGCAGCCAGGGAAATTTTATTTCCTGGTTGCTAGTGACATCAGCACCCACAGAGCTTGCACCGGCGACACCAATCGCATTAGCGATCTGCGCATGCTGAGGTACAAAAAAAAAAAAAAGACGGGGGGGAGGGATAATTGGACAGAGGCCATCAACAGCCTCTGTACGATTATTTAAAACGGCAAAAAAAGGACACGCTACCTTCCAGTTCCGTTAAGATATCAGTATTATCACTCGGTATTAGAAACTGGTGACAAGGAAAGGGCCTCAATCATGTTGCAAGGGTAGGAGAGTGATATATCCCTTAACCACATTAATGATGTGAACATAACAGATTATTAAAAACAATTAGGAAAAAAGTCTGGCAGCAACCTCTATTGAAAAATAGAGTTCCTTTTTGCCCTTAAATAATTGGATAGAGTATCCCTTTAATGCAGTCTAAGGACACTGAGCCACCACACAAACATTGTTATTATCGTTATTTATAACGTGCCAGCATATTCCGCATAAAACACCATAAAAAGGTCTGCTGGGTCACATGCAGGGAAATATTTTCATATGCTGGCCATATACAATGTGATACAGCTTCTAGCCACCACAACCAACTCAATGAATAGGTTATATACTGTATGTCACATTATAAAAGAATTAAAAAAATAAAACTACATACAGAACCAGATATATGACTATGTACACAAAATGGAATGTTTTTTCCTTGTTTATATATTCATAAACATATTCCAAAGTTTTCAGGCAGGACATCCTCACCTGACATTTTAGAGTTAAGTGCACCTGTCATGCCAAACACAAGTTTGTCTCATTTGCCAGCGAATCACTCCATACATTTATAAGCAGTTTTACAACTTGCAAATATAGTGCATATAGAAAAATATGGCATTCCCCATCCATGTTTTTCTGTCACCAACTTCCACTGGAGTGGGTGACCAGTTGTGAGGGAGATCTGGGCTACAGGGAGGGCTGCCATCAGAAATTTTAGGGCCATTTACTGGACCATGATCTGGGACCCCTAAAAACTGCCCCCCCCCCAACTGCAACAGCAGACATCCCTCAGCACCATTAATTATGCCCCCAATTCATTAAATCAACCCATTTCAGAATGCCTTCTACGGGTTGGTGATTGTGCTCCCACCAGGTAATTTATGACCCATGTCATTATGCCCTTTAGTTCATTGTAAATGAAATAAGGGGTATAATTAATGCATGGGGGGGGGTCAAAACACCCACCCACCGACACACTTCTGCCTTCTCCAGTTCAGGGGATTAAATCCCTGGTGTTCTAATAGACCCACATCTGTTGTCAAATTCATTGTGTAACGGTTGGCCCGTGCAGCCTCGGATATGCCAGAATCCATGATCTTGTGGGGGAGCAATGTGGACTGCACCTCGGTCAGACAGCCTAACTGTTCCCTTGTACTAGCAAGCACTCCATTTGCTCCGACACATCACCGAGTGCATTGTGCACTAGCGGATGCAAGAGTGTCTGCAACAGAGGTGCAATCTAAATTGCTCCCCCATGGGTCCAGAGATTGGGGCATATCAGGGGAAGAAGTGGCAAGGCGTCTGTCTCAGATGAGGGCCCATCAGCTCCAGGGGTAAGTGACATACAAGGAAGATGTACATTGCGGCACCTGACACTGGTAAGTGCATGTGTTTGGTCATTAAGATAAATGCAAACTACAGGTGCACTTTAAGGCTGGCAGTCCACTGGGTCTGTAGTCCGATGACTGACTTGGTTATCCACTGGAACACACAGGCAGGCAGACATACACGTTTTTCCTACATTGAATCCTATGGGCTTCACCAGTCAAACTGAATCACTTCCCTACAGGACAATTTCCCTGCCGTGGAATGGCGGTTTAACTATACAATTCCTTTTTTCCATGGAAGTTATACCAGACCGTCCCGGATTTGTCCGACAAATCCCACTGAAATGGGAAAGATAGCTAGTCTGAAGTCACAAAAAAAACCTCACACCACACCATCTGAAGTCATCTGACACAGGTCAGAAGCAGTGGATGAGGGCTGATTCACTTCCATGTTGTGGGATTGGTCAGACAATATCAGATGATCGCACCATCGCATGAATATGGACCCAGTGGACGGCCAGCCTAAATCAGGTTTTTTGGACAGAGCACACCGCAGTGCAAGTGTTAATAAATAACTTCTAAATGGAGGTACTAGGGGAAAGGAAGGCAAGGTGATGTGTGTGTGGGGGGGAGGCATGTTCCCAGTCTGCAGAAGGAAAACAAAAATCAATCCATACAGCCAAGATTTGAGGCCAACTCCCTAGTGCCCAAGATCCAGCTTTGTCTGCCAAACAATGCAGAATGGAAAGAGCCTTTAGTCGTGGATTAGGTGAAGCTGCTGGCTCATCACACCCATCGCTCTCCTGCAGACACTTATTAGAAAGCCAGCGAGCAGATGGAAAATGATGTAATAAAAAGCTGTGTGCCTGCCATCAATGCAAAGGCGCCGTCATTTTTCTTACATTATTACGCACAAGGGCCATCTTTTATAGACGCACAGCCACAGCTCCGGTAAATAAGTTTAGCAAAAAGTTTGCATAGTACATTTTGTGAAAAGATTAACAAATGAGTATTACAGAACTTGGGATGGGCAGCTTACAAATAGACTATATACAAACCGTAATATAGGGTTTAAATTTTAACAAACATATATACTTGCTTGAAATTATAAAAAGGTCTAATGGTTCCCACATCAGTTATTTCCCTGACACAGCAGTCTAAGCTCCACGGCTAAGTTCTGGTTGGTTACGAGCAGACTGACAGGATTGATTGCTTTGAAGTTTTTTTAGTGCATCTCTTTGGCCTATACTAGGATCACATTATTCCTTGCCTGATAAGGATAATGGTTTATGCTGCCCTTTTGCATCTCGCAATCTCAAGTGAGCTGCTAGCTTTGCATCTTCAATCCACACTGCTGCTAGCATCTTGTGGAGTACATCTACATCGGAATCACCTCATTCTGCAGGGTCACTATACTAAAACACCCCCTATTCCCTTAAATAATTGGGCACATGCAGCCAATGCTGGGGAGGGGCTTAACTTCAGCATCTGAGGAGACCGCCACGGGACCCCAGACAGAGAGGCATCTCCGCCGGGGCTCCCGCAAGCAGATGATGTGTGGGGCACGTCCTCCGCATAGAGCGGGAGTCAATGAGGACAGGCCCCACACGTCATCAGCAGCGAAGGGGTTAAGGAGCTCTAGACTAAATGGAAAAAAGCATATCTTCATTGTTATTTTTTTGCACAGAACAGAATCTGCTGACTCACTGCAGAGTGCATATCTTTCAGATTCTGCCCATATAGATGCTGGGCCTATTATGGGCAGCCTTTTCGTCCGAGCTTGCTTCCTGCCAGGTTACCAGCCATTGCAAACGTCAACACTAACAGGGTTATTCAAAGAGCTCCGAATTGTGGCCGAAAGGTAACCGTATAGTGAAATTCAGCGTACAGTTACCTTTCCTGGCCATACGGCTATTCAGAGAGCAGGCAGTTCGCAAATGTTAGCAAATTGCCTGCACATACGGTGCCTGTTCGAGGGCAGTGAAATCCCCATAGAGAAGCAATGCTTTGTCTATTCAGAGAACACAAACCAGCAGTGAAAAGTTGCCAAGTTGCCCTGCTGTTCGGTGGTTTCATTCGACAGGTTTATTCATGCGAATCCTATAGGCTTCAATGGTAAAAATATTCCCATTTTAATACAATATCTAAGGCTAGGGTCAGACGAAAGCATTTTTCCCCGCGAACGTGAAAAAGTGCGTCTGAACGCATTGACGTATTTTTTTCACGGAATGCACAAAAACGGTTAGACGACGTGCATTTTCGGGCGTGATTTTGTACAGATCGTCAATAAAACTCTTTTTGCGTCTGAACGTTATGTAGGCCGGACATTAGCAGCGTCTGACATCTCCTAATCACGCAAACACGCCGCTATGCCGCAGCCGCGCACTCAGTACATCAGTACTAGCGGTTCAGCGTTCTCAAAAAAATGCGTTCAAATTCCACTTGCGTTGCATGGCTGGACTTTTGTGCGGCCATACATCGTATATTGGCCGTCATTGCCCGTCATCTGCTGCTAGTGCGGCCGTAATTATGTGCGCCAGAACGCACGTTAAAAGTGCGCTGGTCTGACCCCAGCCTAAAACTGTTGATAATATTCTGCAGTAAAAAGTATATTTGTAGAATTTTAAAGGATCGTTTAGGCATTTTTAGGGTTGTTTTTTTTTTTTTTAAATCCTTTTCCTTTTTCTGTAACAGCCCTTTTTATTATCATTCATTGGATCTGATCTGTAAATTTCAGACATTTTCGTTCTGTTGTTTCTTTGCAAACAGAGTTTCACTTTTCAAACATTCAAGCGTACTGTTTTATTTTTTCACTCCATTCGTCTGTGGTGTCGGGTTTTTCCAGTGGCTGCTCTGCGATCGGCTGCTCGGGTTTCTCCGGCGTGCTATCCAGATCTTTTTGTGGGTTTCGGTGTGCGTTCACCGGGTTTGCGGCGGCTTTTCCCTTCACTAAGACGGCCCTGTGGTGCTTGCTGAATACACCGAAGGGGGATTGCCGAATTGGAGAATTTAACCCCTTAGTGACCGGGCGGTTTTACACAAATCCGTCCTTTAGTGACCGCTGCTGTTTTTACGTTTCTGCGCTGTTAGTGTTTACGTCAAATTTTCCTCTTACTCGTTTATGTAACCCACACATATTTTACACTGTTTTTCTCGTCATTAAATGGACTTTATAAAAGATACCATTTTTTTCATCATTTCATATAATTTACTATAAAAAAATATTGTGAAATATGACACAAAAATTGAAAAAAACACCACTTTTTTGAACTTTGACCCCCAAAATTTCTTATCAACAACCGTCAAAAAAAATTAATTCCTTAGTAGTTTCTAAATTTAGTACTGAGTTTAGCAATACCCAATGTTTACATATTCCTCGCTTTTTTCCTTATTTTATGCAACAATAAGTGCAAGTAGCACTTTGCCATTTCCAAAGAGTTTATTTTCAAAACTAGTGCTAGTGACATTGTAACACTGATATCTGTCACTAATTCCTGAATAACCCGCCACATATACATATTTTTTTAAAGTACACAAATCAAGGTATTAAACTTGGGGTATTTTGACTCTTTCCATGCAAACCATTTTACCACAAATCTATGCCAAAGTTTGAGAAAAAATTTTTGGGTGATTTTTTTTTTTTGAACGCAATTTAAGAATACATGTACTGTGAACTTTAAGGTTTACTGCCAAAGAGCACCCCAAAATATGTTCAGCAACATCTTCTGAGTAAATTGATACCACCCATGTATAGGTATGTCGGGTCATTTGGGGCTAATAGGCCTTATTTGGGGGGTGTGCATTTCAGTTCTCCAACTTGGAATTTTCACATTTCGTCATCATGCACCCATGTCCTATTTGGGACATTTTTGAAGCCGGCCAAAGTAATTTACCCCCATCAAACCATATATTTTTAGAAAGGGCACACCCTAGGGTGCTTCAAAGAGTTGTATTTTAACACTTTCCATGCACTAGCTCTATGTCAAACTTTCAGGTAGTCACTTTTTGGGTTATTTTTCACACACATTGTACTTTAGGCATGAATTGTCAAATCCAGTTATGGGTTACTGCCAAAAAACACCCAAAATATGTTCAGCAACATCTTCTGAGTAAATTGATACCACCCATATATAGATTTGTCTGTTGTTTTTGGGGTGCTACGCCAATCTTTGACATGTGCTTGTCAATTTTCTAATTTGACATACAGTATTTCTTTGCTTATCTTCTTTTTAGGGGCCTTTTTACATACCCCAGTTTTATGAACGTGCATATATTTGGTAAGCTAACACCCCAAAGTATTGTAAATGGAGTGTTTTTATGCTATGGATGCAACCGTTTGCTCCAAACAAATTGGATACTGTTTGGTGGTCATTTTTCATTTTCACACCCACATCAGTTTTGGACTGTGATTTAGGAGACACTGTTGTTGTTACTGCATGAAAACTCTCCAGGTTGTTTTCTGCAAGATCTCCTGAGTACACCCATGCCCCCATGCATAGGTTTGCCAGGATTTTGGGAAGGTTCAAATACAATTTTTATGACTTTGTCATTGGAGTTGAAATTGAGATTATTTCTTCAGCTAGGCCTATCTTTGGTTTTGGGTCTACCGCATACCCCAGTTTGAATTATTGCCAGAAAATTGTTTATATTTGTTATGTTGACACCCCAAGGTATTGCATATGGAGTGCTTTGATGCCATGGATGCAACGGTTTTAGCCCAAAACATTTGAGAAGGTGTGTGGTGTAATTTTTCAATTTTCAGATTTTTACGCCCACATTAGATTTGGACTGTGATTTAGGAGACACTGTTGTTTGTTACTGCATGAAAACTCTCCAGGTTGTTTTCTGCAAGATCTCCTGAGTACACCCATGCCCCCATGCATAGGTGTGCAAAGATTTTGGCAAAATACAGCACCAATTGTAGAACATAAAAATGTACGAATAAAATGTAAAAGAAAAAAAAAAAACTAAACTGAACTAACTAACTGGAGTGTGAGAAAAAAATAGAAAAAAAAAAAAAAAAAAAATCACAGATCACGCACAGTGTGATATAGCTTGAAACAGTCCAAGACACAGACCGGGTTGTCCAGGGCATTCTGGGCAGTAAAAGATTGTGTCTCTCCTCTGCCCCCTCTTGAAACACACCCTGCACCTTTTTTGGGGTTTCTGTTTGCCCTTAGTAGGGGGGATTTTATAAATAAAATGCGTAGCCCCAACTCTGTCCCCCATCACCGCCCGGGGAGCAGGTGCATCCTGGTACAAAAGCCCCGAAATGACCTGGAGCTGAAACTGTAAAAAGGACAGCGTCACTCCGGGGTTTGCCTTTTTGCAGAGCAAAAAGGCATTGTGGGTTGCAATTTGCATCAGGTAAATTGCAACCTTTTTGTACCAGGCCCTTGACTTCCGCATAATCTGGTAGGGCTGGAGCAGCTGATCTGCCAGATCAACCCCACCCATATGCCGGTTATAGTCTTTGATGCACACTGGCTTCCTGATGCGCTCAGCTCTGCCACGTACAGAGACCTCCACAGACCTCTCAGTGTGGATGGTGGATAGAAGGTATACATCCTTCTTGTCTCTGTACTTGACCGCCAACAGCTCCTCTTGGCGCAGAGCTGAGGTCTCCCCCCTTTTAGCCGGGTGCGGACAAGCTGTGCTGGGAACCTACGCGGTTCTTGCGAACAGTACCGCATGCTGCTGTATCAAAACAATACAGCAGCTTGAACAAAGGGACACTTGTATAAAAATTATCAACATACAAGTGGTACCCTTTGTTCATCAGGGGAAAAAGTAGGTCCACACAATCTTGCCACTGGTTCCCATGTGTTCTGGGCAACCTGGAGGGTCAAGGCTACTATCCTTTCCCTCGTACACCCGGAAGGCCTGAGTATACCCACTCTCGCTGTCACAGAGCTTATACACCTTCACTCCATACCTGGAGCGTTTGGAAGGAATATACTGCTTGAATCCCAGCCTTCCCTTGTATTTCATTAGGGATTCATCCACGCAGATATTCCTTCCAGGTGTATAAGCCTCTGCAAACCTGGCGGCGAAGTGGGTAATCAGGGGCGGATTTTATACAGCCTGTCAAACTGGGGATGCTCTCTAGGAGGGCACAGGCTGTTGTCACTGAAGTGCATGAAACGCAAAATGTTTTCATACCTTCTACGTGACATTGATTGGGGGTAAATGGGGGTAGAGCAGATGGGGCTACTGCTCCAGTAGGAGCGAATTGAGGGCTTCTTTATGATGCCCATCAGCATAGTAAGTGCCCAGAATTTCAGAAATTCTGGCACATCTAGCGGGGTCCATTGCTGCCTTGCCAAGTAGGAGTCTGGCTTCGCAGCACAATGCTGATGGGCATACAGATTTGATTGGGCCACGATGTGGCCCAACAAATCATCCCCCATAAACACCTGCAAAAACTGTGTGGCGGTAAATCCTGCAACATCAATATTGATGCCAGGATTTGCCGTGAAAGGAGGGATATCTGGCCTCTGGCGATGAGGCACTACCCACTCCTCAGCTGGAGCTGTGCGTCTCCTGCTGGCAGGTGGTGACCCAGGATCTGCATCAGAAACATCACTAGATACATCAGCCAGCGTAGATGATGTATCTAGCGACGTCTCTGAGCAGTTGGCGGGGTCAAAATCAGGGTCGGAGTCTGACGCAGATGCCTCAGATTCTGATGCCAGGATGGCATATGCCTCCTCGGCGCTGTAGACCCTCTCAGACATTATATATAATAGATTATAAAATTTTATAATTATTATATATAATAAGCGGATTGTTGGTTCTTAGAAGAACCGTTGGGTTTCACAAGAAAATACAAATAAACACCTAAATCTCTCTAAATCACTCTAAACCTGCCTCAATTCTTCTAAATCTCCCTAAAATCTCTCTAAATCTGCCTAAATTTTTCTAATCTCACTAAAATCTCTAACCTGTCAAATCTGATCTCTCTCTCTCTCTCTCGCTCACCAAAACACAAGTGAGGAGAGGGAGGGAGAATCACAGAGGTCAGAGCCAATATTTACAAAATATTGACCTGACCTGACAAATTAGAAATTTTATTTTGATTTTTTTTTACTTCTGATTGGATGTTGCTAGCCTGCCTCTCTGATGAGGCAGGCTAGGAACATCCCACTCAGCCCCAAGATGACCCTGCCCTTAGAAGGGCAGCGCCATCTTGGCTGTCAGTTTATTTTATTTTATTTTATACCTTTTAATAGATTTTTTATTTTATTTTTTTTTTACACTTTTTTTACTCTGCTGGGTGCCTTGATCCCTCGAGGCACCCAGCAGAGCACCTGATCACTCATGTGATCTTTTTGTACTGAGTGCCACGATACCTCGTGGCACTCAGTACTTCCTGCCGCTACCGGAAGTGATCGCTCGGGGGGGAGCGATCACTTAGCGGACCGGCGGCAGGTAAGCATATTGCAAGGATGCCTCGATGTCGAGGCATCCCTGCAATATACACAGAGCAGCTGGAAGCGATACCGATCGCTTCCAGCGCTCTCTAGAAGTGCCGGGCACCTCTCCGGTGAAACCGGATGTTGATCGCTCCCGGGGAGCGATCACAAGGTGCCCCGGCACTTCTCACCGCCATTGCACGGATGCCTGGACTCCCAGGCATCCTGCAATGGCGTTTGAGCTGCTGGAAGCGATCCGATCGCTTCCAGCGCTCAAAAAACCGCAGGACGTACCATGTACGTCAGCGGGTCTAAAACAGACCCGCTGCAATGACGTACATGGTACGTCCTAGGTCCTTAAGGGGTTAAAGTCACCGAACGTGCAGTGACTTTGATTCTCTTTGAATAACCCTGTTTGACTGTCTACTACCCCCCCCCCCATCATGCCACACGGTAATTATTTGCAAAGGTTTGCATAAGCTTGGATCCAGAAAGACAAAGTTACTTCAACTTTATGAAAGACCAACTTTACGGTCAGGTACATGAGGCGACTGCAAGAACACTAAAATTAGCATATTCCTTGAGTAGAATATTTAAAATATAAAAATCATTGCAATTGACAACAGAACAGGTCAAAGGGAAGTATATCACCTAAGAAAACTGACAACAGAAGCATTTTAGCAATTAAAATGGATTTCCTAATTTTCTACCTCCGAGCAGGTAAATTTATTCATCAGCTTCAGGATACTGCAGTACCATTTTCTTTGTTGAAAGTAGGGGGTATTTTCTGTGCATCTGCATGTGTATAGTATCCCTTTTTAAAAGTTATACTATAAAAAGGTTAAACCTGGAGGTGGGAGGAGACTGGGGTTAAATTTTAACCCTTTCAGACCCCCTGCACACTACCATTTTAACCCTAAAAATTTCCCTAACTCCATCTAGTGCTGGTCTCCCTCATCCAATTGGGAGCTATTGAATAGGACTACGTCCCAAAGACCTGGAACTCCATTTCAGAGCTCTCTGAACTCAGGTTCCAATGCATAGTGAGTCCCACGTTATCGCGGCTGGGGGGCCCTTCCAACGAGCGCACGCGCTAAGACTTTACCGACGTCGCTCAGGAAGGTAAGTATGAACGCGGAGAGCAGCTGCAGGGCCTGTCTGAATGCCGATTAGAGCATTCGAACAGCCGCCCTAATTGGCATTCAGACAGGCCCTGCAGCTGCTCTCCGCGTTCATACTTAGCACGTGCGCTTGTTGGAAGGCCCCTAGCTGCGATCACGTGGGACTCCCACGTGATCGCGGCTGGGGGCCTTTCAACGAACGCACGCGCGGAAACTTTACCGGCGTCGCTCAGGAAGGTAAGTATGAAAGGACGCGGAGAGCTCCAGGTGCCTGTCCGAATGCCGATTGGTCTGTGTGTGTAATATATACACATAGCTAGGGGGGTGGGCCATATCCCACGAGAGCTGGGGGGTGGGCCATATCCCACGAGAGCTGGGGGGGTGGGCCATATCCCACGAGAGCTGGGGGGTGGGCCATATCCCACGAGAGCTGGGGGGGTGGGCCATATCCCACGAGAGCTGGGGGGGTGGGCCATATCCCACGAGAGCTGGGGGGGTGGCCATATCCCACGAGAGCTGGGGGGGTGGGCCATATCCCACGAGAGCTGGGGGGTGGGCCATATCCCACGAGAGCTGGGGGGGTGGGCCATATCCCACGAGAGCTGGGGGGGTGGGCCATATCCCACGAGAGCTGGGGGGTGGGCCATATCCCACGAGAGCTGGGGGGTGGCCATATCCCACGAGAGCTGGGGGGGTGGGCCATATCCCACGAGAGCTGGGGGGGTGGGCCATATCCCACGAGAGCTGGGGGGTGGGCCATATCCCACGAGAGCTGGGGGGTGGGCCATATCCCACGAGAGCTGGGGGGTGGGCCATATCCCACGAGAGCTGGGGGGTGGGCCATATCCCACGAGAGCTGGGGGTGGGCCATATCCCACGAGAGCTGGGGGGTGGGCCATTTCCCACGAGAGCTGGGGGGTGGGCCATATCCCACGAGAGCTGGGGGGTGGGCCATATCCCACGAGAGCTGGGGGGTGGGCCATATCCACGAGAGCTGGGGGGTGGGCCATACCCCACGAGAGCTGGGGGGTGGGCCATACCCCACGAGAGCTGGGGGGTGGGCCATATCCCACGAGAGCTGGGGGGGGCCATATCCCACGAGAGCTGGGGGGGGGCCCATATCCCACGAGAGCTGGGGGGGGCCCATATCCCACGAGAGCTGGGGGGGGCCCATATCCCACGAGAGCTGGGGGGGGCCATATCCCATGAGAGCTGGGGGGGGCCCATATCCCATGAGAGCTGGGGGGGCCCATATCCCATGAGAGCTGGGGGGGGCCATATCCCATGAGAGCTGGGGGGGGCCCATATCCATGAGAGCTGGGGGGGCCCATATCCCATGAGAGCTGGGGGGGCCCATATCCCATGAGAGCTGGGGGTTGCATATCCCATGAGAGCTGGGGGGGCGGCATATCCCATGAGAGAGCTGGGGGGGCGGCATATCCCATGAGAGCTGGGGGGGCGGCATATCCCATGAGAGCTGGGGGGGGCGGCATATCCCATGAGAGCTGGGGGGGGGGCGGCAATATCCATGAGAGCTGGGGGGGGGCGGCAATATCCATGAGAGCTGGGGGGGGGCGGCAATATCCATGAGAGCTGGGGGGGGGGCGGCAATATCCATGAGAGCTGGGGGGGCGGCAATATCCATGAGAGCTGGGGGCATTTTTATATGAGGTCTGTGCTTATTGGAGAGCGTCACATGACATAAAATAAAAGTATCGGTACTCGGTCTTAAAAAAGTGGTATCAGTGCATCCCTAATACAAAGTCATGCTCCAGGTATATGGATTCCTGGCCAGCGGTGAGCAATATCTGCATGCTTTGTCAGCTGACACAGTATCAGGACCTGTAGATCGCACTGGCTTTGGAGCTTCAGAATTAACAAATGACTTTGCTGGATGAAAAGTGAACAGATCAGCGATTTAGAAAGGCAGGAAAGCACCAGCTTCCTGCATGGAGTGTATGATAATACAACATTTAACAAATAATGATTTGTAAGACTGAACAATCCATAAGTGAAAAAAATAAAACCCTCTTCCTCATTATGCTCTCATCTACAGGAACTCGAAAGATTCCCACTATATCCTTTGCGATTGTACAGTATGTTCAATCTTTGCAAGGCCTACCATCAGAAAAATTGGGGCCCTTCCTGAACCACTGGCCAGGTCCCCTCCTCTCAGCAAACAAAGAGGGATATCCACTAAAAGCTGGTGTTGCAAAACCAGACAAAAACAAACAACAAAAAAACATTGCAGTGCCAAGAAACTAAACACTACAATCGCAAAAGAAGCTTCTACTGTTACTGTTTAGTTTTTAGCTTTGAGAAGCGCCAGTGTTTCTTGGAACTACAATACTGGCGATTTAGGCTAGGGTCAGACGAGCGTGTTTTCTATGGCCCGTGCAGTACAGACGCACTTTTTGACGGAAGACGCAGTAGTGGCCACACAGTCGTTTTTTTTCCCACTGACGTTAATTTTCCCTCCTACATCCGTCAAAAATAAGTTAAAATGAAAAAACATTCTGTCCGTCAAAAATGCTGGACGAATAAATGCAGTCTGTCCGACCTCGCCCATCACTCACACACAAAGCTATGCGGACGTGGCGCACTCCGCACGTCCGTTCTAGCAGTATTACGTTCTTGCCTAACCTGGCCCCGTGTGCCGCATCCGTCATTCATCCGCACTTCTGTGCGGAGGTACTTTGTGTGTGGGGCTCTATTTAACACAATTGTATGCCATCACAGACGTACTTATGTGCGGTAACACGGACGTTAACACTGCGCTCGTCTGACCCTAGCCTAATGGATAACCCCCAAAATATAAGAACATTTTATGGTCTATTCAAAGCACCAAAATTACATGCAATTGCAGTGCTTTACGCCACATTTTGGCAATTCCATGTCGCTGAAAATATGGTGAATTCTCCATTTAGTGAATAGTCACTGTATTTTGCCAAAATTGGAGTTGCTGAAGCAGTTATCAACGTTGGCAAAAAGCACTGAATTGTGCCGATAACCGCATCAATTCTCCTAATAGAATCCATAAAAATGTAGAAAAAGGTGTCCAAAAATAAATAAAAAAAAAAAGGCTCTTCAAATATAAAAAGATCTGTTACATAAAACAGAAAAGTCTAAAAATTACAAACAAAAAGGCATTCATTTGTTTTGGAAAAATTACATAAAATACTACGGGATTTGCCTGCTTAGGCTAGGGACAGATGAGCGCATTTTCTGCGGCCACCGTCAAAATGTACGTCGATGCGTGCGCACGCATTTTTTCACGGAATACGCTTAAGTGGTCAGACGATGCGCAATTCTGGACGTATTTCATGACGATGGGGTGAAAAGAAGTCTAGGGAAATCCGGCTGTTTGAACGTTATGTTGGCCGCACACTAGCAGCGTCTGACGTCTCCTAATCACGCACACACGCTGCTATGCGGCCGCAGCGCACTCTGTACGTCAGTACCAGCGGTTTAACGTTCTCGAAAAAATGCGTTCATTTTCCACTTGCGTTGCGCGGCCGGACTTTTGTGCGACCGTACTTCGTATATTGGCTGTCATTGCCCGTCATCTGCTGCTAGTGCGGCCGTGATTATGTGCGCCAGAACGCGCGTTCGCACTGCCTCAGTCTGACCCTAGCCTTAAGCCTGTCGAAACACCAGAAATCATGGGATTTGACCGGCTGGGTGGAGTAGAGGTAACATCACTGCTCTGCATGGAGAGAGCCTGTGGAGACATGGGTTCGATCCCAACAAGCAACCTCTCCAGTAAGTGTCCGTGGGCAAGACACCTAACGGTACACACTCTCCACCAAGGACATACTGTATTTTTCGCTCCATAAGGCAGTCTTTAGAGGAGGAAAACAGGAAAAAAATATTCTGAATCAAATAGTGTAATAATGGATATACTGCCCCAGCTCCTCTCACGGATATACTGCCCCCAGGCCCCAACTCACCTCCTGCCGCCGCGTGTTCGGCTCCCTCTGAGCGTCCGGCAGCATGGAGCTTGGGCACTCGCCTGGGGGAGCCATGTGACCAGCCGCGATCTCGCGAGAACTCGGCTGGTGACGTGGTTCCCCCAGGCGAGCGCCGAAGCTCCATAGCTTCGGACGCTCGCAGGGAGCGAACACTGCAACGTGCAGTATTTCGCTCCATAAGACGCACACACTCCCCCCCCCCCACACACACTTTTTTCGGGGAGAAAAGTGCGTCTTATGGAGCGAAAAATACGGTACTTGAAAACAAGAGAAATCTCAATGTATCCTTCCTGGTGAAATACTTTCTCAAAAAAGAAAAAAAAATATTCAGCACTCTGAAAAGACATGATAGTCTTTTATGTGACAATGTCGGCACTACAAACACTAAAATGCTGCTATTCTTTTAAAAAGGTGTTTAAGACAATAAAATGCACAAAACTAAAATAAGAAAAGAAAGTTGAGACTATTTAGCTAAAAAAAATATGCACCTGTTTTAACCTTTCAAACTGAATCACCGAAAAACAGGACATTTCACTGACATGTCGGCGCAGTCACGCGTTCTCTGAATAGTTTAATCACATTTCTCTGTTGCTGAAGATCGCCCCGAATTGCGGCGATATACACTGTATTTCGCTGTCAATTTGCCAGCTTTCTAAATAGATGAACTGCTGCAATTACACCGTCTGGGGAAATTCACCATTAGGTACAATTCTGTGACAAGTTCATTCCTTATTGAATAACCCTTATATTAGAGTAAAATTATTTTCTTAACATACAAGAGAAAAAGCACATGTAAGATATCAGCAACAGTAAGCAAAATAAAAGGACATTTTTGGTGATAGTGGCCCGTTAATAAAAGATGAGCCCCATTACAATCTTGACGCAAACATTTCCGCCGGCATAATTTATAACACAGCGGGTAAAACCATTTGCGAGTTACATACTCAGCGCTACAACCGTGTACCGCATGTGAACCTGCGCGAACCATGCGCAAAGCTTACTGTACTTTGCGCTCCCTATACTTAAACATGTGGAGCACAAAGTGTTAACGCTGATTAACGTCCCGCCGCGGTTAGCAAAACGTTAACCACAGCCTGGACTTTGTGTTAACACCAGCCAGAAAAAAAAAATATCGTATACTCACCTCCTGTCCCGCAGCGCGGACTGCGGCTCTGTCCGCCTCCTCAGTCTGGCGGGAGCAGGGAAAGACTGGGGGAAAAAGTCTCCCCCTGCATATCACTAAGCCAACGTCTGTTTCAATGGAGTCCCGCGCACATCCCGGGGATTAACGCATGGTAACAATGCAGGCAGAATTTTTTGCGCCTGCATTGCAATCTAGCGGTAAAATGGTCGCGCGGGGGGGGGGGGACTGTGCGCAGTTTTTCCTCCCTAGCGCCCCCGTTTTACCGCTAGGAATGTAATGCGGCCCGATGAATTCACAAGACCATTGCGCACGCTTCCACTGATGTCAGTAAATGGGCGAAAAATCTGTGCCCAGTATCTGATTTCTAGGTTTCCTTTTTTAAAATGCACATGAAAACAAAGAGAAGACAACGGAGAGAACAACAGGTAAAGTAGTACATAGCATTGAAACATGAGAAGAAAAAGCCAGTGGCTTGGATACAGCTCGGTGCATGCTATAGTTACCGCTGGGGGTTCATTGTTTAGCTAGTATTGGGTCCCCTGAGGGGGTATGGCACAAGTATTGCGTATTCACAAAGGGGACTTCCTCTAAACTGGATCTAGTCAGAGCACGGAACAAAAAGTTCACTTAAAATAACAGTAAAACCTGGTTATTTTCGCAAGATTCTCTATTTTAAAGCTAAACACAGCCGTCATTTTTGCCACAATTACTACATCGCACCACACACACAACCTACCACCTGTGCCCTCAAAAATGAAAAACCTAATAAAAAAAGCAGAGTGGTTTTTTTTTTATAAAAATATAAAACACAACACAGTACCCCAACAAGTAGGAGCAGCAGAGGGTACAGACAAGCACCCATGGGGGGGGGCGCACAGACAAGCACACATGGGGGGGGGGGCGCACAGACAAGCACACATGGGGGGGGGGGTTCACAGACAAGCACACATTGGGGGGGTTCACAGACAAGCACACATTGGGGGGGTTCACAGACAAGCACACATTGGGGGGGGGTTCACAGACAAGCACACATTGGGGGGGGTTCACAGACAAGCACACATTGGGGGGGGTTCACAGACAAGCACACATTGGGGGGGGGGGGTTCACAGACAAGCACACATGGGGGGGGGGGGTTCACAGACAAGCACACATTGGGGGGGTTCACAGACAAGCACACATTGGGGGGGTTCACAGACAAGCACACATTGGGGGGGGGTTCACAGACAAGCACACATTGGGGGGGGTTCACAGACAAGCACACATTGGGGGGGGTTCACAGACAAGCACACATTGGGGGGGGGGGGTTCACAGACAAGCACACATTGGGGGGGGGGGTTCACAGACAAGCACACATTGGGGGGGGTTCACAGACAAGCACACATTGGGGGGGGTTCACAGACAAGCACACATTGGGGGGGGTTCACAGACAAGCACACATTGGGGGGGTGTTCACAGACAAGCACACATTGGGGGGTGTTCACAGACAAGCACACATTGGGGGGGGTTCACAGACAAGCACACATTGGGGGGGGTTCACAGACAAGCACACATGGGGGGGGCACAGACAAGCACACATGGGGGGGCACAGACAAGCACACATGGGGGGGCACAGACAAGCACACATGGGGGGGCACAGACAAGCACACATGGGGGGGCACAGACAGGCACACGGGTAGGGGGCACAGACAGGCACACGGGTAGGGGGCACAAACAGGCACACGGGTAGGGGGCACAAACAGGCACACGGGTAGGGGGCACAGACAGGCACACGGGTAGGGGGCATAAACAGGCACACGGGTAGGGGGTACAGATTTTGTCTAGTGATAGCAAACATACAGAATAGGGTCTTTTATTATTATACTGACAGAACAAATACCAGATTCCAGAAGTTCATCCAGAGCCCCCCCCACCTCTCGCAGCAGCTCAGGTATTCCCCTGGTGGTGGGTCTCAGAGCAGAGTACTCGGTGTAACGCTGCCCCTTGGCATGAAGCGGACAGGCAATAGAGAGCAGCGCCCAACGCAATGAGTGGCCACGAATCTCCCGGCACGCACTGCTGCCTACCTTGCGGCTCCTCCATCAAGCTACGCGTCCGTCAGCAGGGCCTCCAGCCGCCCGAGGATGCACGTCCGCCCTCACCAGGACCCTGCGCGCGGCTCCTCAAACCACTGAACACCAGACCCATCCTATCCCTGCTCCGGGGGCAAGAACCTCCCTCCCCCACGGCAACCCCGCCCTGCCAGTGCCTCACCTTGAGCCTCCCATGGGACCCCGGGGGATTTGGTGGAGGGAGGGGGCTGGCAGTGTGGATGCGGCTGGCTTGAATAGTGTGGGGTCAGCTCTGTAATAGTAATGGGCGTTTTGTGTGGTTTCCTATATACTGGCATGTATACATCACTTTTAGCTTCCAATGTAAAAGTATTATTAAAGAAAGGTAATAGATGAGCGCCCCCTGGCGGCTGTACGCATTAACACACCCTCAGACACTTAACACTGCATCTCAGGCTTCCCAGTTTATCAGTATGAAAACTTATTTATTTATAAAGGATTTTACCAGGAAGGATACATTGAGATTTCTCTCATTTTCAAGTATGTCCTGGGTTCAAGAACATTGTATTTCTGTAACAACTGTAACAAAGTAATAAATGAAATATTAAAAAAATAACACAAATATACAGATTGACACAGAAAATAAATATGTAGAAAATATATTCACTATGTTACATGTTTACAGGTGCATTTCGTATTGAGGTATGTTAATAGAGAACTCTTGAGTGACTTAAGACTGGGAGAAGATTTGATGGTGTCTGGGAGGTTATTCCATAATTGTGGTGCTCTGTAGGAAAATGAGGATGGAGACACTTTCTTTTTGTATTGTGGTATTGCAAGTAAGGTGCAGGTCTTGGATCGGAGGTTATAGGATGAGGGAACTGCTGGGGGAAGCAGTCTATTCAGGTAGGCTGGCAGCTTCCCAGAAAAGCTCTTAAACACCAGGGGCCATACTACAATCGCGCCAAGCGTTAAAGTGTTGCGCGAGCAAATCACCGCTGGAATTACAATCCTCGCGCATTTTTTCATCTGTCGAGCATGAATGTGCGTAAACCGGGGGCGCACAAATGCGCGCGCAATACTGTTGCGCACTGAATACAGTGTGCGCACTGTTTTTTTCTTGCGATTCAGCCGATCAGAATTAAGAACCACAATTATCTCACGTTAAAAAATTGCGCCTGCCAAAATCAATCTGAGCATATATGCTTCAGCAATAATAAATGCACACACAACCTCTCCACTGGTTTGGTATGAGTAGAATGTGTAACTATACTTTTCTGCATTTTTATTTTTTTGGGCTGGTGTATTTCGGGTTTGGCCAGTTTGTTCAGATTTCCCATTAACCCCAGCTTTCAGGAGTTGCTAAAATTATGCGTGCAAAGGCTATGCGTTAAATCCTGCGCATAGATTGTAATACCATCTGCGTACCAGAGCACATTTGCGTTTGCGCTCACAATGTTAAGTATAGGATGCGCGCAGTTCAGTACGCTGGCGCAGGGTTCGCGCAGGTTCACCCGCGGTAGACAATTACGCTCGTTTGTTGCGCTGATAATGTAATACGGAATTCGGCGCAAAGGGTTTTATCCCTCACGTTAATGCGTTTTTGCGCCGGCGCAAACATTTGCGCGAAGATTGTAATTTGGCCCCAGGTTGGAAAGGTGAATGGTGCGTCTAGATTCCAGCGACGGCCAGGTTAGCTCTTTTAACTTTTTATTTTTAAAATATGTGAGAAGATGCATTGTGAATTTAACCTGGGTGCCTCTGGGAAATGTGAGAAGATGCATTGTATAGGAAAACCTGCCGTATGCGAAGCCCATAGGATTCAATGTAAAAAATATTGTTTTTATTCAACCGTTTATTTTTTTAATACGCAGGAATTTGCCTTTTTATTTATTAGGTATTATTCTGGAGTTTTCAGGCGAAATTTGGGGTTCTGATTAAAAAAAAAAAAACAAGTCTTTTTTGCCCTGGAACGCTTTTTATTTTTAACCATACATTGCATTAGGGTCTTAGCGTTTCCCTAGCGTGCGCTAATGAATCTTGTACACGGACTACCAAGGTGTTCTGTTGGTGGGTCTTTAGGCACTACCTCTCAGGCTGGGGTCAGACTAGTGCACTTTTAACGTGCGTTTAGGCGCACTTAATCACGGCCGCACTAGCAGCAAATGACGCGCAATGACGGCCAATATACGAAGTATGGCCGCACGAAAGTCTGGCCGCTCAACGCAAGTGGAAAATGAACGCATTTTTCGAGAACGCAAAACCGCTAGTACTGACGTACAGAGTGCGCGGTGGCGGCATAGCGGCATGTGTGCGTGATTAGGAGACGTCAGACACTGCTCATGTCCGGCCAACATAACGTCCAGACACCCAAAGTTTCCTGGTTTGGATCCGTAAAAAATCACGCACGAAAATGCGCATCGTCTGACCGTTTTTGCACATTCCGTGAAAAAATACATCAAAGCGTTCGGACGCACTTTTTCACGAACAACGCGAAAAATGCATTAGTCTGACCCTAGCCTTAGCAACTCGCGGTATATTTTTCATGTAGCATTGGTGTTTTAGCTCATACCAGCTGATAAAGCTCAATGTGTTTATGTCAGGAGGGCGAATCTGTAGATTCCTAGAAATAGGAATAACCGGTTAACCATACAAAATAAATAAATGAAAATCCGAAAAATATTTGATTTAAGTGACGTTAAAAATAAAATAGCTAGAATGTTCTTTAACCCATTTAGTTTTTGTAATGTTGGGGGCTTCCAGCCTTTCCGGTGTGCTTGAAGACAGCATGTCTGATACTGCTCGCTGACCAACACCCGGTTTAAATAGAGACAGGCAAGGGGGTGGCTGCATGAGGCGCAGCTTGAGAGGGGGCGCGGTCTGGTGAAGGTCTTTAAAAACCCACAGTTCTAAGCAGTGCCAGATTGTGGTTATCCATACCTGTGCTCCCTGTACCTGAATTCTCTTGTGATTTAACCTGTTATTGACCTCTGCTTGTTTTCTGACCATTCTGCCTTCCGTTGCCCTAGACTATTTTCCTTGTACTACGCTACTGCACTGATATCGACCCGGCTATTCCATTTGACTATTCTATTCTCTGTATTCCTGAGTCTGGCTCGTCTGACTACCCCCGTGTTGCTGACCTGGTTTTGTATTACGACATTGTCTTTGCTTAACCCTTTCTGTCTAGCTAGTATACTTATACCTGGCCAATTTTTAAGGACCAGACAGTTAGGGATTGTTCTACGCAGGGCCGGCGCTAGTGTAAGGCAGCACAGGCGGCTGCCTTACTGCTCTGGCCTAATGCCAAACTGGGGGGCGTGAAAATCCTCTTCCCCGTTCATAGTAACTCACTGCTGGCCGGGGATTTCTTTCTGATGCCGCCCATGATGTAAATGATCCTCCCCCTTGTGGCTGGAAGCTGCTGCACTTCCGGCCTGGTGAGGGGGAGGGGTGAGGGGCGCACAGGAAGAGTCTGTAGAGTCTGGGCCATGTGCTTCCTCGTGCTGCTCCTCTTACAGCAGAACCAGTGAGGAGATTAATCAGCCCCTGCCCTGCAGCAGCAGAGACCCCATGGAGCCAGGAGGTGAGTTATCACACTGCCTGCCCTCCATCTGCCCCTCTCCCTTTCACGATATCCTCCCTCTCTGAGATACAGAGATAGTGCCCCCCCCCCCCTCACACAAACACAGCAAAAGTGTGAGATCTTCCCTGCTGTGAAGATGCTTCTGTTTTTAACTCTTGCTGGACCAGGTCATCCTTCCTGATAGTAAAGCACAGCTGAAGCACATTGTAATATGATGCTCAGATACCTGGTCCAGCAAGAGTTAAAAACAGAGCTTCTTCACAGCAGGGGAGATCTCACACTTATATCATTGTTACTGCCCCACTGGGTGACTATTCCCTGTATCTTCTACCCTTCTATATCACTGTTAAGGGAATAGCCTCCCAGTGGGGCAGTAACAGTGATATAGAAAGGGTAGTAGATACTGCTCCCACTGGGAGGCTATTCCCTGTAACAGTGATATAGAAAGGGTAGTAGATACAGGGAATAGTCTCCCAGTGGGAGCAGTATCTACTACCCTTTCTATATCACTGTTACTGCCCCCACTGTGAGGCTATTCCATGTATCTACTACCCTTTCAATATCACTGTTACATGGAATAGCCTCCCAGTGGGAGCAGCAAAAGTGATACAAAAAGGGTAGTAGATACAGGGAATAGTCACCCAGTGGGAGCAGTAACCGTGCTATAGAAAGGGTACTAGATACATGGAATAGCCTCCCAGTGGGGCAGTAACAGTGATAAAGAAAGGGTAGTAGATACAGGAATAGTCACCCAGTGGAGCAGTATCTATTACCCTTTCTATATCACTGTTACAGGGAATAGCCTCCCAGTGGGGGCAGTAACAGTGATATAGAAAGGGTAATAGATACAGGGAATAGTCACCCAGTGGAGCAGTATCTACTACCCCTTCTTTATCACTGTTACTGCCCCACTGGGAGGCTATTCCATGTATCTAGTACCCTTTCTATAGCACGGTTACTGCTCCCACTGGGTGACTATTCCCTGTAACAGTGATATAGAAAGGGTAGTAGATACAGGGAATAGTCTCCCAGTGGGGGCAGTAACAGTGATATAGAAAGGGTAGTAGATACTGCTCCCACTGGGAGACTATTCCCTGTATCTACTACCCTTTCTATATCACTGTTACTGCCCCCACTGGGAGACTATTCCCTGTATCTACTACCCTTTCTATATCACTGTTACAGGGAATAGCCTCCCAGTGGGGCAGTAACAGTGATATAGAAAGGGTAGTAGATACATGGAATAGCCTCCCAGTGGAGCAGTATCTACTACCCTTTCTATATCACTGTTACTGCCCCCACTGGGAGGCTATTCCATGCATCTACTACCCTTTCTATATCACTGTTACATGGAATAGCCTCCCAGTGGGGGCAGTAACAGTGATATAGAAAGGGTAGTAGATGCATGGAATAGCCTCCCAGTGGGGCAGTAACAGTGATATAGAAAGGGTAGTAGATGCATGGAATAGCCTCCCAGTGGGGCAGTAACAGTGATATAGAAGGGGTAGTAGATACCCAGTGGGAGCAGTATCTATCTACTACCCCTTCTATATCACTGTTACTGCCCCACTGGGAGGCTATTCCATGCATCTACTACCCTTTCTATATCACTGTTACTGCCCCCACTGGGAGGCTATTCCATGCATCTACTACCCTTTCTATATCACTGTTACTGCCCCACTGGGAGGCTATTCCATGCATCTACTACCCTTTCTATATCACTGTTACTGCCCCCACTGGGAGGCTATTCCATGTAACAGTGATATAGAAAGGGTAGTAGATGCATGGAATAGCCTCCCAGTGGGGGCAGTAACAGTGATATAGAAAGGGTAGTAGATACTGCTCCCACTGGGAGGCTATTCCATGTATCTACTACCCTTTCTATATCACTGTTACTGCCCCACTGGGAGGCTATTCCCTGTAACAGTGATATAGAAAGGGTAGTAGATACAGGGAATAGTCTCCCAGTGGGGCAGTAACAGTGATATAGAAAGGGTAGTAGATACATGGAATAGCCTCCAGTGGGAGCAGTATCTACTACCCTTTCTATATCACTGTTACTGCCCTCACTGGGAGGCTATTCCATGCATCTACTACCCTTTCTATATCACTGTTACATGGAATAGCCTCCCAGTGGGGGCAGTAACAGTGATATAGAAAGGGTACTAGATACAGGGAATAGTCTCCCAGTGGGAGCAGTATCTACTACCCTTTCTATATCACTGTTACTGCCCCCACTGGGAGACTATTCCCTGTATCTACTACCCTTTCTATATCACTGTTACAGGGAATAGTCACCCAGTGGGAGCAGTAACCGTGCTATAGAAAGGGTACTAGATACATGGAATAGCCTCCCAGTGGGGCAGTAACAGTGATAAAGAAGGGGTAGTAGATACTGCTCCCACTGGGTGACTATTCCCTGTATCTATTACCCTTTCTATATCACTGTTACTGCCCCCACTGGGAGGCTATTCCCTGTAACAGTGATATAGAAAGGGTAATAGATACTGCTCCCACTGGGTGACTATTCCCTGTATCTACTACCCCTTCTTTATCACTGTTACTGCCCCACTGGGAGGCTATTCCATGTATCTAGTACCCTTTCTATAGCACGGTTACTGCTCCCACTGGGTGACTATTCCCTGTATCTACTACCCTTTTTGTATCACTTTTGCTGCTCCCACTGGGAGGCTATTCCATGTAACAGTGATATTGAAAGGGTAGTAGATACATGGAATAGCCTCACAGTGGGGGCAGTAACAGTGATATAGAAAGGGTAGTAGATACTGCTCCCACTGGGAGGCTATTCCATGTAACAGTGATATAGAAAGGGTAGTAGATACATGGAATAGCCCAGGGGCTGACTGGCAACTTTTGGCCCAGGGGACAAGTACAACCCAGAGGCCCATGGTGCAGAAACTCGGGCTCTTGTTTAAATAAAAACAATCACCGGAAGCAAATTAAGTAATAAAATTCACAGTAACGTGCGATGTGTATGGTGTATCACAGAGCTCCACAGCAATAAAACGTGATCTTGTGACATGCATATGGATCAAGGTCTTAAAGCCGCATGGTATGATTCCCTGATCAATATTAATGACTGCATTTTGCTTCACTTCAGTGGGTAACGTGAGGGTTTACTTTAAATTGTCATTTTATGGGTGTATTTACTCGCAAATCACCATTCAAATCAGAATACAAATGTTTTCTTAGATTTATTTTCATAATCTAAAGATGGTTGGGTACCTCAATGTATAGGAATTTTTATTTCTTCAATTGATAAAGCATAAGCCACCTTACACCCAGGGGCAACTAGCAGGTCTGGACTCTTCAGGGGTAGCAATGGCTACAAGGCTGTCAGTGTCATGGGCCCCCTTCATAGTAATAAGCTAGTCAGTAGCCCATTCAAATGCTACCTGGCCCTGTAAAACTGCTGGAGGGGGGCTGTTGTGAGGGGGGGGGGGAATCCACAGGAGCTTTTAGGCAGCTGAAGGAAAAGGAATCCTCAGACCACCATCTGCTAACCTATAAGAAGGACCCTATAAGTAGTTAAATAACACCCCAGGAATTATAATATTAATAGATAAATTAAGGTTTAAAATATAAGAAATAGTTTTAAGATAAATTGATAGTCAGCAGTATTATAGGACTAAGGTTCACTTCAAGATGTTTGCAAATGTCTTTTAGAATGACAAGGATACTGATGTTTGCAAATGTTTTTCTCAAGTGATAAAAAAGTGCTGATGTCTTAAGAAATGCTGATATCTCAAGAAATCACATGCCGAGGCCACGGGACTGTCTAGAAATGTGTCACCAGACCTGTATTGAAACTGGCCAATGAACTATGTTATGTTTTGAAATGTTAACCAATGAAATAAAGAGACAACGTTTTTGTTAGAAGCATAAATATGCGTCAAAAAATGTTGGAAGGCAGAGAGAGATGCCAGACTAAAACATGCCTCGTGTGTTTTGATTTCTCTCTCTCCCTGCGCAGAAGGAGAGTTAACTCAAGGTGTGCCTAAGACAGGATCTTAGGGGTTAAGGACGGACAATTGGAGACCCTTATTCTCTTCAGCAGCCTTTATGTCACTGCATGGCTCCTGCTAATGTTGGGAAAGAAAGCTGCTCTTCATGTTCCCTCTCAGACAGGACACAATAGTTTTATTCTTTTGGTTCTCATCCCTGATGGTCCACTGGAAGCCAGGTCAGTGCTGGGTTTACAGATCAGAGCCCTGACCTACTCCTGCCCTGAAACCTAAGCTGTTCAGCTTTGGGTCAGCATTCATGGAGGAGGACAGAGGACGCTGGCTGGACCTGTGCATCATAGGGATAGGCTGCGTCAGTGATCACCCGGGGAGACAGAGAGCAGATGTAAAGCCACACATTAAATTCTCACCTCCCTGGGCCCTGGTGGTGCTTGTGTCTTGTTCAGAGAGACGAGCTGCCTGTCAGCCTGGCCCTGCAGATCCACCCGATCCACTCACTGTGCGTCATGATTTTTTCTCCCATTCTTCTACTCCTGGCCACGTGCATAGGTGTGATCACTCTCCACCAGCCTCTGACCGGCCTCACAGCTGCTTCTAAGACAAGTGTGGATGCGCGAAAAAAAAAAAAGTGCAGCAGCGGCAGAAAAAAAAGCCACCCCCGGGATTAATCACCCTAATGTAGTCCCAAAATTGATTTCTCCTGGTATCCCGGTGCGGCCCTGCCCACACAAATACTGAGGGCCTCCCTTAAATTTATTAACCCCCACAGGGGCCACAGCAGCAGGCGAGATCAGAGTCAGACAGTAGGCCGCCGCCACTCACCTTCAAGTCATCTTGAGAGACAGGGTGAGCGAGGCCTTTTAAAATGATTTTCTAGGCTGGCCCGGGTCTCTGTGTCCTGGGTGGCTGGCCTGGCTTCTCCTGCCTCCCTCGGTCTCCCTCTGCAGTTTGGAGGCACACATCCTGGGCTGGCTGGCATCTACACTCCCTCTACAGGCTGAGGCTCCCACCGTCTGACCTCACTCTCGACCGCGCCCTCTTCAGCGTGTGCACAGCACGCTTTGCATCACGTGGGGGGCCGGCACTAAACCAGCTGCTGCTGTTAGCCGACCGCGGCGTGGGCGCATGTGAAAAATAAATAAATGGCGAGCTCGGGAGGCGCATTGCAGCGGCCGGGGGGCATTCGCCCCTCTGCCCCCCGGCCCAGTCTGCCCCTGGAATAGCCTCACAGTGGGGGCAGTAACAGTGATATAGAAAGGGTAGTAGATACATGGAATAGCCTCCCAGTGGGAGCAGTAACAGTGATATAGAAAGGGTAGTAGATACATGGAATAGCCTCACAGTGGGGGCAGTAACAGTGATATAGAAAGGGTAGTAGATACATGGAATAGCCTCACAGTGGGGGCAGTAACAGTGATATAGAAAGGGTAGTAGATACATGGAATAGCCTCCCAGTGGGGCAATAACAGCAACATAGCAGAGGCAGTAGATACAGGGAATAGCCTCCCAGTGGGGGCAGTATCTACTACCCTTTCTATATCACTGTTACGGGGTATAGTCTGTCAGTGGGGGCAGTATCTACTGCCTCTTCTATGTCGCTGTTACTGCCCCCACTGGGAGGATAGTCCATGTATCTACTACCCTTTCTGCATCACTGTTACATGGAATA
This sequence comes from Leptobrachium leishanense, assembly GCA_009667805.1. Lineage (NCBI taxonomy): Eukaryota > Metazoa > Chordata > Amphibia > Anura > Megophryidae > Leptobrachium > Leptobrachium leishanense. The sequence goes on from CM019063.1 coordinate 225,882,001, forward strand.
GCCTCCCAGTGGGGGCAGTAACAGTGATGCAGAAAGGGCAGTAGATACTTCCCCTCTGGGAGCCTATTACATGTAACAGCGACATAGAAGAGGTAGTAGATACAGGGAATAGCCTCCCAGTGAGGGCAGTAACAGTGATCACGCACAATTGTAAGTCCTTTCTCTACGCTGATAGGCATGGCACAGATAAGAAGGGAGGGGGGGCACCAAAAGGCACCTTCGCCTGAGTAGACAAAAATGCTTGCACCGGCCCTGGTTCTACGGCTACTCTGTTGGAAGCTTTTTGGCTCTGTGGAGTGTTGGGCTTTAAGGGCTGCGTGGTGGGATCCGGGAACCGTGACAGTTTTAAGGATGTTTGGCACACCTCAGTTACAGTTACAAGTTTTTATAGAGCGCTAACAAGTTCCGTAGCATTACCATCACTGCTTTGATACAGCCTACCCTTCTCCTCCAGGCATGTAACTTGATGCTTAGTCTTACATCCTTGGCAGAGACAGTGCAGATCACTGCTGTTTAGTCATTATGGGGCTTATTCTACAGTGCATAGTTCATCCTCCCTATAATTTATAATAACACCTTTGGGTGGAGGGAGTTCACACTTCCTAACTGTCATTATGTTGACTGAGAGTAAGACAGAATGCAGAAAAATCGCTATAGAATGGTAATTGAACCCTCAGGAGCAGTCAACCTTGTGCTAAATTGTAAATACACGACCCACCATTGTGACATGTTAAAAGAGCTAAACTGGCTATCCCTGGAATCCAGATGCACCCTTCACCTTTCCAACCTGGTGTTTAAGAGGTTTTCAGGGAAGCTACCACCCTACCTGAATAGACTGCTTCCCCCAGCAGTTCCCTCATCCTATAACCTCTGATCCAAGACCTGCACCTTACTTGCAATACCACAATACAAAAAGAAAGTGGCTCGATCCTCATTTTCCTACAGAGCAACGCAATTATGGAATTACCTCACAGATGCCATCAAATCTTCCCCCAGTCTAAAGTCACTTAAGAGCTCCCTATTAACATACCTCAATACGGAATGCACCTGTAAATATGTAACATAGTGAATATATTATCTCAGGGGTGTGGAATTTTTTTAAAAATCCACTTGTCCAAAGGACTAAGTGGTAGTCCAATCTACTTGTCCCTCAGGACGATCTACTTGTCCTGCTAAAAAATTTTTTCAACATAATAGTGTTTAGAGGTCTTTATTCATAACAGCGTGCTCGTAAATTATAATGCCCACAGATATAGACCTCAGACCAGATAATGCCCACAGATATAGACCGCAGAGCAGATAATGCCCACAGATATAGACCGCAGGTCAGGTAATGCCCACATATATAGACCTCAGACCAGATAATGCCCACATATATAGACCTCAGACCAGATAAAGAGAATTTATTTATACGCAAGAGGTGTTGTTTTACAGTGTGTGGGGAAATGTTTTGCTTTCCTAAACCTGCACGAAAACAGAACACCTCTACTTGCCTGCTGGTTTTTGTCCACCAGAGTATCAAGGGAGCACAGCCAGAAGACCACGAGGCTTCTCATCAGCTCCCACGTGTTTTTGCTCTTGTAGGCTTCCTGGGTATTTTCAAAGTGAATGGATTCAGCAGGGCAGGGCCTGGGCAGAGGATCCCCGCTGCTCCTCTCCATGTGCTCCACTTGGGCTTCCATCCTGCTCAGCGTCTCCTCTGCATCTTCACCCATGTGCTGCTGTTTTGGATCCACAGAGCTTTTCACCTTGGGGGGCCGCCGCTGCGGTGGCCATTCTGCCAGGAACCCCGCTGCCCAGCCCCATCCTGGCAAGCGGTGCCAACTTACTGCACGCCATATGGGATGAGAGACAGGACACGTGAAGCTGCCTGGGTACAGGATGCGCAGAGAGGGTGTGAGAGAGATGCACACTGCAACTACTGAGCTAACAGCAACCAATCCCCTCCCCTGGTGCTACACACCCCTGCCCTCATCACGCCGCTCAGTGAGAGAGAGGAAGGAACGTCCGTGAGAATGGGCGTTCCTTCCTCTCTCTGCGCTCAGTGAACAAAGCACGATCCTCCTATGGAGGATCGCGCTTTGTATCCCGACGGTGCTCGTGTGCCGGGAGCAGTCCAGCAGGCTTCTTGCCCGCCGGACTGCTTCTCAAAAATATTTACTTGTCCGGCGCCCGGATCTTCATGTGTCGGGCGATAGGATTCCCACACCCCTGTAACTACATATTTATTTCCTGTTAATCCGTATATTTGTGTTGTTTTTAATATCTTGCATTTATTACTCTGAATTTCTGTAACGACTGTAACAATTTAATGTTCTTAAAACGAGAGAAGTCTCAATGTGTCCTTTTTGTCAAAATACTTAATATAAAAGTAATATTTATTTTATTTATAATTACTTACTATTCACTTTGAGTTTGGCAGGTTTCATACCAATTCACCAATTTAGCTCACTTAAGGCTAGGGCAAGACGAGCGTGATTTCTACGGACTGTACGTCCGTGCAGTACGGACATCGTCAGTACGGATGACGCAGTAGTGGTCACACAGTCCGTTTTTTCACTGAAGTTATTTTTGACGGATGTAGGAGGGAAAAATAAATTACAATGAAAAAACATTCTGTCCGTCAAAAATGCTGGACGTATAAATGCAGTCCGTCTGACCTCGCTCCATCACTCACACACAAAGCTATGCAGACGTTGTGGACGTGGCGCACTCCGCACGTCCGTTCTAGCAGAGTATTACGTTCTTGCCTAACCTGCGTCCTTTGCAGCGTCCTCATGCGTCCGCAGTTCAGTGCGGACGTACTTCATGTGTCAGGCTCCAATGGACTTTCTTTCATGCTATCACGGACGTACTTTTAGGCGCAATCACGGACGTGAACACTACGCTCGTCTGACAGCAGCCTTAGAGTCACATGTACTGAGGCTTCCCTTTAAGATGATGGGTCTCTTGCCCCCAAATAAGCTGATCATCCTACAAAAAGCTGAATGCCTGCTCTGGCAAGGAATATTTTATTATGATGGTTGAAAGATTACACAGTTTCTATCACCTATTATGATGTACTTTGTCAAGATTTATATTCAATAAGAAACTTATACGAGATATAAATATCAATCGTTTATATTTCCTAGAAATTCTCCTAAATTCTTTTAATTGTCTGTGTTTTGCTTTGAAGAATACACTAATCAATAATCGGATAAAAACATATATATATTTATTACGTATTCAAAAAAGTTTCAAATCTCATATCATAAACAAAGATTTATAAACAACCACATCCATCCATCAGCACATAGACACTAGCTTCTCAATATATGTATCTCCTGTTAGTAACTGCATATATGATTAATATAATTTACTTTATCAGTAACTATACACAAATGGTTAATAAACATTTATGCTTAACGAAAACAATTAACCTGTATTTCCCAGCAAACCAATGTTTAACAAGCTAGATCTTGTAGAGATATATGTATCTCTCTATGCTACGTGGATCAACAAAAGATGAGCTATCACTTATTCTATTTCTAGAATGATAAGTAATAAAAACTTATTTAGTGAATTCTCCCCTAATATCGAGAATTAAGCTTCTAATCTTCTGCTTTTTATATTGTAGTTATATAATTCCTTGCTTATTAATTTCAATCACAGTAACTTCCAAATTCAATATATATATCCGTATATCATTTTGCAACAATTTCTTTAGGATAAAATCCTTATATCCGATTCTTCTTCATATCTCTATCTGCAGATTTAGAAATATTTTGAAGATTCTGGATCTAACAGTAATCTGAGATATCTCAGTCTATCCGTTGCAAGAAATACTCCAGATATATATAATTACATTAATTCCTTAATTTTGCTTTCTCATACATTACCTGTCCAATCTGGATTCAATGAGCTACAGCAGCAATATTCTTTGATTGTTTTGGAATATGTGAAAATTATCAATGTCAGATATTCAATGTATGTGAGTTAGAGGTGTGGACCTAATTAAGTGATATGTAATATCTTGAATGCATTGTGTGTTGGAATGATCTGAATCTCTGAATCAATGCATTATCGTGGCCTGGGATGATCTGACTGCCAATGCATTATCGTGTCCTGGGATAATCTGAATGCTCAATGCATTATCGTGTCCTGGGATAATCTGAATGCTCAATGTATTATAGTGTCCTGGGATAATCTGAATGCCTTGCAACGAACAGTACAGCTCCAATTATAGTCAATTTGATGTCGCTGACAATCTACCCCTTTCATTTAAATATTTCTCTCTCTATTAATATAATATTTACTATACCTCAAGAGGGCAGTGTTACTCTTCAAATTAATTCCACAATTTAATTTTAATATATCTTATCTCAGGTCAAAGATCAATCTGTCTTAACAAAGACCCTATATTCAATCCTAGACTTTGGGTCTCTCCTGTCAAAACTAAATTAATATTTCTACTCCTCTCAAAACTCTGCTAAATTCCTTTCTAGTTAAAATCAACAGAAATTCTATTCTTCAGTAATTATACCGTTGGAGCATCTATTTTCTACTGTATATATAATAAAATATATATTGATTATAAGAATATATTTCATGAATATAATTATACACTTGCAAAGATTTTAACTTTGTTCCTATACCCAAAAAGAAAATATCTTTAATTCAAGGACTTGTTAAAACAAACCAATAAATTTAAATATGACATGTCTGGCACTTAGCTCAGCATTATATCAAATAAAGACATTTTATCGTCTATAACATCATGTCTGGCATTTATAGAAAAAAAACCATAACTCTTAAGGTTCACCTAGCCGTGAACTATTTTAAAAAATATCTCTGTCCATTTCTAAAACTAGGGAAAATTGAAAAAGAAAGACTTTACATTAAAACAAGATGGCTACAGGCATCCATTTTAATTCTTCCATTATAATATACCCGACAACTTAGAGGGAAAAGTAGCATTGCAATAAAAAAAAACTAGAGAATTCACTGTTTTGCATGAAGGGGTCACATCATGCTTTGATTTACATATGAACTCAGTAGTAATAGTGATAACGGTGAAGGTGCTGCTGTTAATTGAAATTCAGGGATGTTTGGCATTCCTAGTCTTTTCAGAGAACAATTATTATTTTGAAACCTGTAGCTCAATTTAATTTGGCTTGATACATAAAATCAAACAGAGCTGCAGGGTGTGTGCACTTTATTTCCATTCAGCCTTAAAGAATTTTCCAATTTTTCACACTGAACTCAGATTGAATTCCCACATTTTAAATATTAGTTTTGGTATACCAGAAGGGTTTACCAGAAGGCTAATTTAAATGTCCAAGGCAGCCATCAACATGTCTGGCCCTTCAGGTGCAGCTTTCTAGTCTATGTTGTTTCTAACTAGTTCATGGACAACAGGACATGTCGATGGATAGCCATTAAAATTAGTCTCCCTGTGTTGCAGAGTGGTAAATAGGGATGAGCCGAACACCCCCGTATTCGGTTTGAACAATTTCAAAAGTTCGAGTTTGGACGCGAACACGATCTGAACTCAAGTGCAAGTCAATGGGACTCGAACGTTCGATTTTTAGGCTAGGGTCAGACGAACGCATTTTTCGCGTTGTCCATGAAAAAGTGCGTTCGATCGAATGGACGTATTTTTCAAATGGACGTATTTTTTAATGGACTTTCGTGCGGCCGTTCTTTGTATGCTGCCCGGCATTGGACATCATTTGCTGCTAGCACGGCCGTGATTAAGTGCGGCTAAATGCACGTTAATACTGCGTTCGTCTGACCCTAGCCTTAGAGTTCCCTGCAAGAGGGCATATATGCAAGATATTTGCGATAAAAGGTGTATGGGGGTCTGGGTAGTGCCCTGGGGGACAGGAAACAAGGAAAAAAGTTTTAAAAAATACGTTTTTAAAGGAACAGTGATTTTTCCATGAAATAAAGGTTAAGAATAAAAACGAAAAATTACTTCAAATATCGTGCCTAGGAGGTCCCCATAACCTGCCCGTGAAATGGCGGATTTGTCGGATGTATAGAAACATTTTAAAAGAAAAAAATGACATTTCAAATGACGGTAAATGGTTTTCTTTCAATCTATTCATAAACAACTGCTTGGGGCGGCAGCCTGTATGAAAAGAGGAGACGTTTTAGGACACGCAGAACAAGTTTAGTGATTTTTTGGCTAAATTATGGTGAAACTTATGCAGGCTTTGGATGAGAGTAACAGGTGCATTAAAATTGGACCTTTGGTGCCAGCTAGTGCCTTCACACCGTAACCCCTCTGAGGTATTGTGGACTCTGCATTCAAATATTAAAATGACTGGAATCTGGTACACGCGTCAGTGTCAGTGCACCCAAATATTGGGCCTTTGGTGCCAACTAGTGCCTTCACACCGTAACCCCTCTGAGGTATTGTGGAAGAGTGCAGGGTTGGACTGCTGGGGGAACATGAGTGCCAGTTCTTTGTGTGTCACTGGTACCCCCTCCCTCTAGGCTGATTATACTCCCTTCCTCAACCTCAGAGTTTGAATCAGAGCACTGGAGTTGCTGCACATCCTCAAGCAGCATGTCACTGTCACTGTAGTCAAACAATTCAGGTGACTCCTCCGTGTATGATAGTGAGGCTACGGCAGGAGTAGCTGTGGACATGGAGGCTTAATTAGATGTTTTGGCAGCTGAGGTGGACTGTAAAGCACTACAAGCCTGGCTGGCAGAGGACTCGGAGGATGAGGATGGCCTGGTTAGCCAATCCTGCAAATCTTCTGTATGTTGCTGCTGCTTAAGACGGCCAGCACCAGTTAGAAACAAAGACAAGCGTGCCCCTGCAGAGGATGCACCACGTCCACGACGACCAGGGGAACAGCCTTCCGACACAGAGGCTGCTTGCCCTCTTATCTGTGTCTGGGAGCGTCTGCCTGTCCTTTTTGGTCTTTCTGACATGGTGATTAATATATAGATTAAAGATATACTGATTTTCCAGAACAATGGTATACGTCAGTGATACACCCTGATAGCTGGCAACACCCAGATTCTACTCTGAATAGATAGACAGATGAACTCTGATTAAACTGTGTTATTGTATAGTACCTAGAATTAGAATAAAGATATACTGATTTTCCAGAACAATGCTATATGTCAGTGATACAGTGACCCCAATAGCTGGCAGTGAGAAGACACAGATTACAATTCCCAGATATCTGCTAGAAGTATGTGGGACCCCCTGGTAGCTGGCAGTGAGAAGACACAGATTACAATTCCCAGATATCTGCTAGATGTCTGTGAGACCCCAATAGCTGGCAGTGAGAAGACACAGATTACAATTCCCAGGTATCTGCTAGAAGTCTGTGAGACCCCAACAGCTGGCAGTGAGAAGACACAGATTACAATTCCCAGATATCTGATAGAAGAAAGTGAGACCCCAATAGCTGGCAGTGAGAAGACACAGATTACAATTCACAGAAATCTGCTAGACGTCTGTGAGACACACTGAAAGAACAATCTCCTCTCACTCCTGGAAAAAAAACACGTGCTGGGACTGCGGGGAAGCCTTATATAGTGTGCTGCGGGACTTAGCTCTGTGAGCCCATGATTGGGTCAAAATTTGCCCAATCAGGACTCTGAGCCCTGATTGCATAGTCTTGCACCTGTCTTGCACCTGACCTGTGGTCAGGTGCAAGGCTGTAGCCAATTACAAGCTTCAGGCCAGTGGAAAAGTGCATTGCGGTCCATTGTGGGCGAACATGAACCGAACACGCGGAAATGTTGGATGTTCACCGAACGGCCAAATGGGCAATGTTTGAATCGAACTCATGTTTGAATCGAACCGCCAGCCCATCCCTAGTGGTAAGCTCACACCAAAATTGATATTGCATGCTATAGAATTGCTAGACACTTAAATTCATGACAGGAGTTATGCTTGTTGGGTTTATTCCCACCCCAATTTTTTTTTCAAAATGAAGACATTTGTTGTAATTTAGCTGTGGCCGAATCTGTTCGATTGAATCAGTTGATATTGTGAAAAGAATAATGGTCGAAACTTTCTGATATTTTTTTTCTAAAAAAACAGCCAAAGGAATTAATTGAGGACCTCTTTTGGAAAGAAGGGAACAATCACTAAGGGGCCACAGGTCACAGGCTGTAGACAGGGCAGGAGAGGGGCTGGTCACAGACTGTAGACAGGGCAGGAGAGGGGCTGGTCACAGACTGTAGACAGGGCAGGAGAGGGGCTGGTCACAGACTGTAGACAGGGCAGGAGAGGGGCTGGTCACAGGTTGTAGACAGGGCAGGAGAGATGCTTGTCACTGTGGACAGGGCAGGAAATGGAACTCGGCAAGATACACAGAACATATACAAGACTTACAGTAAGGCAGATACAGGTAGAGGACTAACCAGATACAAAGGTAAGTTATGATAAAGCTGGGGGCAAGGGTCACTGGAGTTAACTGGGTTTTAGTAGCAAGGTATAGTTGGGGCTTGGATGTAATAGAGTTTCTGATGATGCAGGGTCTTCTGGTATTAGGAGCAGGAAGACTAGAAGCAGGAACACAGTAGGTGGTACGCAGTATGGAGGGTAGGTATAGAGACTTCAGGGTGTACCTTCCAAGGTGTGCACTCCAAAGGACATGTGAAGCAGACGTCCAGAGGAAATGGTGTATTTGTCTTATAAAGGAAGTGCATTAGCAAATAATGATGAGCAGCTGGCTTTATGCAACTGAACTGGGTAAAGATAAGGAAGCCCAAACTGGTCCAACAGGAGTTGTAGCAAAAGGCTGGAAGGATCAGTGCCCAAAAGGACAAGTTTTATGCATATTTTACTTATGAGGCTAGCCCTGGATACAGGGGCGGATCCAGAGACTAGTCTCGGAAGGGGCACTGACAGAAAATAAGGTGTTTTAGCAGAGAGCCCGACTCACGAGAATTTACAGAGGGCCTGGCTCACAGGAGCTTACAATCTAGAGGAGCAGAGGGTCTGGCTCACAAGAGCTTACAATCTAGAGGAGCAGAGGGCCTGGCTCACAGGAGCTTACAATCTAGAGGAGCAGAGGGCACCCAGGAGCTTACAATCTAGAGGAGCAGAGGGCACCCAGGAGCTTACAATCTAGAGGAGCAGAGGGCATCCAGGAGTTTACAATCTAGAGGAGCAGAGGGCACCCAGGAGCTTACAATCTAGAGGACCAGAAGGCACCCAGGAGCTTACAATCTAGAGGACAAGAAGGCACCCAGGAGTTTACAATCTAGAGGAGCAGAGAGCACCCAGGAGTTTACAATCTGGAGGAGCAGAGGACACCCAGGAGCTTACAATCTAGAGGAGCAGAGAGCACCCAGGAGTTTACAATCTAGAGGAGCAGAGGACACCCAGGAGCTTACAATCTAGAGGAGCAGAGGGCACCCAGGAGTTTACAATCTAGAGGAGCAGAGGGCACCCAGGAGCTTACAATCTAGAGGAGCAGAGGGCACCCAGGAGCTTACAATCTAGAGGAGCAGAGGGCACCCAGGAGCTTACAATCTAGAGGAGCAGAGGGCACCCAGGAGTTTACAATCTAGAGGAGCAGAGGGCACCCAGGAGTTTACAATCTAGAGGATCAGAAGGCACCCAGGAGCTTACAATCTAGAGGAGCAGAGGGCACCCAGGAGTTTACAATCTAGAGGAGCAGAGGGCACCCAGGATCTTACAATCTAGAGGAGCAGAGGACACCCAGGAGCTTACAATCTAGAGGAGCAGAGAGCACCCAGGAGTTTACAATCTGGAGGAGCAGAGGACACCCAGGATTTTACAATCTAGAGGAGCAGAGAGCACCCAGGAGTTTACAATCTGGAGGAGCAGAGGACACCCAGGAGTTTACAATCTGGAGGAGCAGAGGACACCCAGGAGTTTACAATCTAGAGGAGCAGAGGACACCCAGGAGCTTACAATCTAGAGGAGCAGTTTACAGACTCATATCTGAGAGGTTTATTACTGTGCAGTTCTAGCTTTGTTATACACCCTGGAGGAAGGATCAAACTCTCAGGGACCCATTACTTACCTCCCTGGTGTCCCTGCATAGAGGCTCCAGCCTCTCTCCTCTGACCCTGTTGCTCAGTGCAGCCTCAGATCCAGCCCTTTCCTGTGGCTGTCAGGCAGGCATGGAAGGAGACAGGCTCAGCCACATGGTCACTGGGAAAAGTATCACCACGTGACACGCCCCTGACACATGACTGGGAGGGGCAATCCACAGTGCTTCTGCGCAGTGTGTGCCTCTGCAAATCGTGATGTCTGCATTCACTGCACACATCGTGATTTGAGTTCTGGAGGTCAGCCTGGCATCTGCACTGCTCCGGGGGGGGGGGGGCAATTGCCCTGTTGCCCCCCCTGGATCCGCCCCTGCCTGGATATGTCTAGGCTGACCATGTGCAGGGTTTAGCTGGTCATAGGAGGTGTTTGGGGCCCAATCATAGCACCTGTCAATTTTGACAAATGTGTCTCAGTCCTGCCACAGATAAGGAGCAACAGGTCTATTTTAGATCACATAGGATTGCAGTTAACCTCCTTTATAGACCATCCTCTTTGTGACCTCCAGCACTCGGTCGACTTTTTTCCTTAATTATTACCTGCAGTTTACAGCTTGTCTGACACTCTGGATTTTGATGTCTCCTTCATTAATGAAATGAAAACGTAGTCCACAGGCTGTGATTTCTAGAACTATCTGACTGAGTCATTTGTTTACTTTCTCTATACACACCCTGTTTGTATAGTGACATCTATTTTCTAGCAATATTACTAGGGCTGGTGCTGATTAAAATGTTCGTGTTCGATTAATCAATTTTTTTTAAATCGATTAATCGATTAATTTCGATTAATTATAACGTACTTTTAGCTGATCTGCTTGGGTCTTTGGCCCTGGGTTTTGGGTCTGGGCCCTGTGTCTGGGCCCTGGGTCTTGGGTCTGGGCCCTGGGTCTTGGGTCTGGGCCCTGATGTGTACCTGGGGTCTGGGCCCTGCTGGGGTTTGGCTGGGTCTGAGGCTGGACTGACACAGGCAGCACCATACTCACTGCTCCTCTGCTGCTATCTCATCTGCCGTCTTCTTCCCGTGCCAGTCACTGTATGTGATACGTGCGTCACACGCCTCGCAAATGTGACTGGAGGGTGGCGCCAAAGCAGCATGCCTCGCACGCTGCTGTAGGGCTGCCCAGGGCCCCAGGAAGCCAGTACTGCTCCGTATTCGGACTCCTAGAGTCCGATACTGGAGCTGATGGACCCCCCTAATTACCGCATAGCCTTTGTGCGCATAATTTTAGCAACTCCTAAAAGCTGGTGTTAATGGCAAATCTGAACAAACTGGCCGAACCCAAAAACACCAGCCAATAAAAAAAATGCAGCAAAGTATAGTTACACATTCTACTCATATCAAACCAATAAAATTGAGAAGCTGTGTGTGCATGTATTATTGCTGCAGCATATATGCTCAGATTGACTTTGGCACGCGCAAAAACTTAACGTGAGGTAATTGTGGTTCTTAATTCTGATTGGCTGAATTGGGAGAAAAAAAACAGTGCGCACACTGATTTCTGCGTGCAACGGTACTGCGCTAGCATTTGTGCGTGTCCAGTTTACACGCGTTATTGCTCGACGGATGAAAAAACGCGCGAGGATTATAATTCCAGCGGTGATTTGTGCGCGCAAACGTTTAACGCTTGGCGCAAAAATTCACGCTTTGCACGAAGATTGTAATTTAGCCCTTGGTTTCTATTTTCTGCTATTCTCTTTGTCATTTCTCAAGTTGGATTGATAATTGTATCTGTGCCTCAAGCATTTCTGGTACTTCATTTACACCTCATTTTGTTTTTGGCAGGAACACAGACTACAATATAAAGATATTTTTAAATTCATTTTTCATTCCTAACACAATATTGCTGAAAATTAGATGTATTATTCTCCAACAGATGTCACCTTTGAGTGTAAGGGTTAATTTCAGTTGCAGATACTGAAATTAACAGGGTTATTCAGAGAGAGGTGAAAACAAGGAGAATGGCTGGAGAAGTGAAAATTCTAGGTCAAAATAGCCGATTTGGAAAGTGAGATAAATGGGAGAATTTTCTGGTTTGGTTATCTTCTTACCTAGAATGTTCACTTCTCCAGTCATTATCCTGGTTTTCACCTCTCTCTGAATAACCCTGTATGTAATCATAGACGTTTAGCATTTCTATGCTCATGTTAGTGAAGAATTAAGAAAAGGATTGGGTTTTTCTTCTAAATGCTTGTGAACCCGTGTAAGGAGCTCTGGTGTCTGAATTCTAACCTATATGACATCAGAAAGCTACTTGATACATCTCACAGAGTAATATGGTCTTCTCGGAATGAGAAAAGACCCTTACACAATTCTGTTACTGGGAAATTTCTCAGACAGGCCAACAATAAGTTCTTTAACTTGTGTATGTTGATAAGCTGTATGGTAAGTTGATCTGTGGCAATTGGCATTAAAATCAGAAGTGAAACTTTAGTTCGCCATGCTTTTCTTGGACCACTTGAACAGATTGAAATAAATAGTCTAAACTTTGTGAAAAAATCTCCAGTTTCTAGAAAACAAACACCAGGGGCCATACTCCAATCTTATTGCTAAGTATAAATACTCTAACCTTTACCCGCTTCGCTGTGGAGAACGCTCACAGCAAGTCTTCGGGATTGCTTCTCGTATGCAGAAGATGTCCTGACTGCACTGCCGCGATCGGCCTATTGCTGCATTCTTCCACACTAGAATGTCAGCTCTTGCTGTGGGACTGCAGACCCACCAAACATGAACCTATCAAATGTGTTTTAAAAAAAATCAAAACATAAAAAAATCTGTCCTGTAAGGCAAAGGCATGCCCATTTTTCATGTAAAAAATAAGCAAAGCCCCCCGCCATTACTCACCTTCTCATTTCTTACATGGGTAGCAGTGTTTTATACATAGTCATATTATTCATAAAGGCGTAGTGAGGGGGGCAGGACGTGGCACTTGCCCCTGGGCATCTGCCTAATGCAAAATATGCTTGGGTTTTTGGACCCCTGCGTCTCTTGAACCACGTAACATAGGAGGTCTGTTTTGAGGTCATTGGAAAGGCCAGATCCTGACCGTTCGAATGACGCCAAACGTGGGCATGTAGCCCATGCTTTTATTGTTGAAATCAGTTACTCTTACAATAACAGGTGGTATTGAATTTAATGACATCTCTAGGATAATGGAACAGACTGTTCCCAACAATTGGATAAACCTCACTAACAATTGGTCCTTATGAGACCCTCGGATAAAAGTACTTTATATACACTGCTCCTGTTGGACCAATTTAGTAGGGTCATCTTTTACTACAAGTCCTATCTATGGCATCCCAATCTGTGCTGCTGTCATGCCCAGGTACAGGGATGGCACCGGGATGTGGGGAATTAGAACCCAGGATGCAGGTCTGCACAGATAAACAGGTTGGTAGGGGTGAAGGAGGATGAAAGTATAAGGAAACTGACCAGGTTGTATTCTGTAGGATAGATGGGAGCGTGGTATAATTGCAGGAGCCAGGAAAACAAAATAAACAGGAACAAATAGGCTTTGCAGAGCAGCAAGTAAACAGTACTTCTCACTATGCACACAGGAGCTGTAACGAACCAACAATTGGTCAGTGTGGGGGCGGAGCCCTTTATTTTGTGCGTCACGTGTTTGGTGTTTAACTGTGTTATTGCTGGATATTATTTCTGCATACAGGTTCAGGGGTGAAACAGAACATAAGTGTGTTGCCAGGAACATCAGGGATGGTGATGAGATGGGGCATGACAGTTGCTTGTGGGTATTGTCATTCATATTTGTGCGTCAAGTCCAATGTTTTTTTTTTTTTTTTTACATTTCAATGGTTTGTATTATGTCTTCTCTTGAAGGCCGGGTGCACACGAGCGCACTTCAGAGTGGAAGGAACATCCGCTTGAGTGGACGTTCCTTTCACTCAACGCCCGCCTGCCCCCCTCAGGGCTGCAAAGCGCGATCCTCCATAGGAGGATCGCGCTTTGCAGTCCCATCGACGCACATCCTAGCGCATTCACGGGGAGGCTTTCTAGGCAGATGCTTGCTGCGCGCACAAGTGTGTGACCGGCCCTGTCGCAGCGTCACATGGCTGCGACAGGCGCCGGTAAGTGCGTGCGCACGGGGCACACTAAGTGCGCTCGTGTGCACCCGGCCTAAGGCCCCGTTCACATTTTCAGATTTGAAAATCGCACATTTTTTCGCGCAATTTTCATATTCGCGACATTGTGCGACAATGTCACGCGACGTTGCGGATTTGCGCAATTTTGCAAGACACCACCAATACAAATCGCAAAATCCCAAAATGCAAAAAAAAGGGTCATGTACCAGCGACATGCTACAGCGACGCGCGACATGGCGCGGCAAGATGTGAATAGCTCCATTGAAATGCATTGGAGAAGCTACATTATCGCAGCAAAATCCGCGCGATAAATCGCACAGTGTGAACGGGGCCTAAGGTTGGGGTCAGATGAGCGCACTTTTCACGTCCATTTGACCACACTGTTTGCTGTCCGTTGTAGCTTTTCAAAGGAGTCAATAGAGAACAACACACAAACAACGTGCGCACTTTTTCACGTGTGTGCAATGCATGTTACAACAGAAGCCAAAATAGCATTGACGTGAAAAAGCTACACGGACGTAGAGAAATCCCTGCATACAGCTTTTTTTTTTCTTTTTCTCAACATCAGTCAAAACTAATTGATACAAAGTGCATCTGTTACTGTGCGCAATCAGTGCGCTCGTCTGACCCCAGCCTAAATGTGATGTGTTTGATTTAAGTATTTCTTTGTGTTTTTTTTAAATTGGGCTTATTTGCCAGAAATTTATGTTTATGAGATTTAAACAGCAGTTTTACAATCTAAAGTACTCACTTTTATACACTCAAAGGCTGTGTTTTCCTTTCAGATGCCTTTTAAAGCCAGAAACCGATCATTTATAGCGCTGGAATCCACTAAGTATTATATCACATGTTACAGAGGTTCCACTCATTAATGTGTAATGTACTTGGATAATGCTTTACTTATCTCATAAACCCTACGGTTTTACTTCACACCTCAGTGATCATTCTTGAATAAGAATTGTGGGAGATTATAAATACAAACAGTAAAAACATAGAGGGCTATAATACAATCTTCGCGCAAAACCCCCTCCGCAAAGGAAATTTTTTTTGCGCCAAGCGTAAAAGTTCTGCGTGCGCAAATCACTGCTGGAATTACAATCCTCGCGCGTCTTTTCATCTGCCGATCAATAACGCGCGCAAACAGGACGCGCCCAAATGCTCGCACAGTACCGTCGCACGCAAAAATCAGTATGCATCAGCCAATCAGAATTAAGAACCACAATTATCTCACGTTAAGAAATTGCACCTGCCACAGTCAATCTGAGCATAGATGCATTTAAGCCTGAAATACTTATCCAATGATTTGCACTTCAATATTCTCACTAATGTTGTACAGTTTTCCTGACACAAGCTATGTCCAGTACATCTCCTACTAAGGGCCCCATTACAATCTTCGCGCAAACGTTTGCGCCGGTGCAAAAAAACCATTAACGCGAGGGGTAAAACCCTTTGCGCTGAACGTCGTATTACAATGTCAGCGCAACAAACGCACGTAATCATCTACCGCAGGTGAACCTGCGCGAACGCTGCGCGAGCGTACTTTGCAGCGTGCGTCCTATACTTAACATGAGCACAAATGCGTTTGTGCGCTGGTACGCGGATGATATTACAATCTATGCGCTGGAATTAACGCATAGCTGTTGCGCGCATAACTTTAGCAACTCCTAAAAGCTGGTGTTAATGGCAAATTCTATCAACTTGGCCAAACCCAAATACACCAGCCCAAAAAAAAAAAAAATGCAGCAAAGTATAGTTACACATGACTGATTAAACATGTTGCACACGTATGACAAGCTCCACATTTGCTTTCATGACCATCCGGCCCAGGCCATCAGTCATGTCCCCCTTCCTTAAAGGTACAGGGGATTCTTGATTGATTAAACCCAGGGGCGGATCCAGAGACTAGTCTCGGGAGGGGCACTTACAGAAAATAAGGTGTTTTAGCAGAGAGCCCGACTCACGAGAATTTACAGAGGGCCCGGCTCACAGGAGCTTACAATCTAGAGGAGCAGAGGGCCCGGCTCACAGGAGCTTACAATCTAGAGGAGCAGAGGGCACCCAGGAGCTTACAATCTAGAGGAGCAGAGGACACCCAGGAGCTTACAATCTAGAGGAGCAGAGGGCACCCCAGATTTTACAATCTAGAGGAGCAGAGGGCACCCCGGATTTTACAATCTAGAGGAGCAGAGAGCCCCCAGCTCACACATGGATTTGCCCCCAGCTCAAGGATTTGCCCAGCTCATGGATTTGCCCCCAGGTCATGGATTTGCCCAGAGGTCATGGATTTGCCCAGCACATGGATTTGCCCCCAGCTCATGGATTTGCCCCCAGGTCATGGATTTGCCCAGCTCATGGATTTGCCCCAGGTCATGGATTTGCCCAGCACATGGATTTGCCCAGCTCATGGATTTGCCCCCAGGTCATGGATTTGCCCAGCTCATGGATTTGCCCCCAGGTCATGGATTTGCCCAGCACATGGATTTGCCCAGCTCATGGATTTGCCCCAGCTCATGGATATGCCCCAGCTCATGGATTTGCCCAGCTCATGGATTTGCCCCAGCACATGGATTTGCCCCAGCTCATGGATTTGCCCCAGCTCATGGATTTGCCCCAGCACATGGATTTGCCCCAGCACATGGATTTGCCCAGCTCATGGATTTGCCCCAGCTCATGGATATGCCCCAGCTCATGGATTTGCCCCCAGCTCATGGATTTGCCCCCAGGTCACACATGGATTTGCCCCCAGGTCACACATGGATTTGCCCCCAGGTCATGGATTTGCCCCAGCTCTCACCTGGATTGTTGCCCCAGCTCCGGCAGGGGGTTGAGGGACCCAGATGCAGGGCAGCGCGGGAGCGCCTGCCCGATCTTGAACAGTCCGTCCTGTGAAGTGGATGCGGCTGCGTGCGTGCGCAGCCGGTCACGCGGTCCGGCCAGTCAGGTGGTACAGAGACTCAGTACCACCTGATTAGCCGGACCACGTGACCGGCTGCGCACGCACACAGCCGCATCCACTTCACAGGACGGACTGTTCAAGACCGGGCAGGCGCTCTCGCGCTGCCTGGCATCTGGGTCCCTCAACCCCCGGGCCAAATCTCGGGGGGGGGGGGGGCAATTGCCCCGTTGCCCCCCCTGGATCCGCCCCTGATTAAACCTGGGACCTCCTTGACCCATACCCCTTAAATACAGTATAAAGAAAGACACAACACCTTCTTAACTGGAAAGGGCATGGGCCACAGCTTTATTAAATATACAACATATAATCCTGCAGTGCTTTCCCCCCATTATCCGCCCTATTACCCATGTAATAGGCAGTTACCGATCCAAACCAGGAGCTCGTCACCCCGCCTGACCAAGATCAAGCGGGGCTCGTCTCGTTAATGCCTCACCCGAAGGCGGCTTAACATTTGAAAGCACCGCTGTCCAGGAATCACGCCAACGCCAGGGGCACCATGGTCTCCTAATGGCTGCCCCTGCGCCCCACCACAGACAGCGCCTCCTCAATCCCCGACATTAAACCAGTTAAAAATATATCCAAACCAATGTCAGTCAAATGGACCCCATCACCGCGAATCACATTATGATTGTCGCCTTCCAACTCTGTGTGACGGATTGAAAACCCCCCTAACTGCCTAACAAATTTAGAAACCTCCCTGTTAACCCTCTTCCTGGCCCTGTCAATGGCCCGTGGCACCGCAATCTCCTCCCAACGAGGTTGAGAAATAATGTCAGACCACACCAGCGACAATGCCCCAAATTTAGCAAAACAGCGGGCCAGATCCAGCTTCATAGCCCGAATCAGGTCCACCGAACGAAATGTCCCCAAGTCATTTCCCCAGCATGAACAACTAAAATAACCTCCCTGGGAACCTTCCCAGCCAAAATATCTCATTCCTTCGACACTTGAGCCCAATGTAAACCCCGGATACCCAACCAGCAAATCTCCGCCACCTCTGTCGGAAAGCCAAGGTTCCTGCCATGCGGCCGTTGTTCAGCCCGCATGGCCACCCAATGCACGAAGGAATGACCCAATATCCAGACCATCCACGGGGAAGTACCTGAAATTATAAAAAGTTAGGCCGAACATACGAGCGAAAGCGTTCCAATCGCCACCTGCCCAACCGACGAATCATGCTGTCCGATGCGCCCGCGCCCGCAGCCACCGTCGCCGCGCCTATCCGAAAAGAATGGGAGGTAAACAACCCCGGGTTGTAACCCAAAACCTGCACGCACCGCTTAAAGACAACCGAAAATTGGTACCGGGTCAGAGGAACCCCATTAAGGTGAATCAAAAAGGAGTCAGCAAAATCTGGACGAACCGCCAAATACTCCCGTGTGAGGCCCAAAGGACACCCGAACCCCCAACAGCATCCAAAGTAATAAGCACACCCCTACCCAACTGGTCCGTCTTGGACCTGGCAATTAAAAACCGCACCTGAGTGGCTGCCACCGAGACATGTGAAAAGCGCAAGGCAGAATGTGTCCGAGAGTTAGGAGCAACCGGCTCACCCACCCTCAAAGCACCATAAAAAGAAAAGGCAAAAGCCACCCGAAACAATCGTGCCTCAAAAAGATTGTGACAAACCCCACTTAACCCTTTCGCTGCTGAGCCTTTCCCACCTCTGTGCTGAGCTCATTTTTACCGGTTTCGCTCATCATGTTTAAACGCGTTTTGAAGCCTTATTTTAATATATGACCCAGACATATTATATATCGTTCTTTCTGTGACTGCAGATTCATAATATGTCATTATTATATGTATACGTTATGTCATGTCTGTATATTATAACAAAAAATGCAATAAAATTAGAATTTTCAATAATTTACAATGTGTAAAGTGTTTTTTTTTCACATTTTAAAATGCGATCGTTTGCGGCTATATTTTCTATGGGGTGTGCTTGTTAAAAAAATTAGAAATGAGGAATCGTTACTTTTTTTGGGGAAAATTCCGTGTTTTTTAGCAAACGCCCCCCCATAGAAAAAATCGTTAGTGCAGCATCATTGTTCACATTATAATTGAAATGGGAACAATATTGTTGCACTAATAAATCTAAAAAAAAACAAAAAACTTTTTTTTAAATTTTTAAATTTTATTTTTTTTAAATTGTTTTTTACTTTTTACATGGTCATGTTTGGTATCATTGGAAAGGCCACACTCTGGCCGTTCCAATGATAGTAAACATTAACCCCTAGCTGTCACGGATCGGGAGATAGGGGGTTCATTGGAACCCCCTATCTCCACTATAGGTGGCAGCAAGGGGTTAATTTAAAACTGGCGCCATCGCGCTCTGCGTGATGACGCCAGTCATTAGGGGGATATTCCCCGGAAGCTTGGCCGACATCCAAGATGTCGGCCAGCTCCGGGAGGGGACCGCCAAAGGACCTCCCCCCCTCCCCTTCAGGCACCTTCTGTCACGGATCCCCCTGATACTAGAGTGGTGGTCCCTATACGCAGGACACTCTCTACCCTTCCGATCCTTAGAGTGGTCGGCACGACTAGACAGACTACAAGAATGGCAGTACAGAGCACGTACAAGAGAGACGTCACGGATCCCTCTGCTTTATCTGACTAGTGGTTTCTAGACACAGAACAGTCTCTACCCTTCCGATCCTTAGAGTGGTCGGCACGACTAGACAGACACAGAATGATACACAAGAAATTAGAATAATTAGCTCTTCCCAAGACCCTAACAACACAAGGGGTAGTCTGATGTGTGCTTAGGGTGCCACACAGACTGACCTCAATACCAGAATTAGAAGAGTTGATGCCAATACCAGGGGTTATGCACAGAATGGTTCGTTCGCCAATGCCAGGGATCATACACAGAGTGGTATTTTGCCAATGCCAAGGGGTCAATACACAGAATAGTCGTTTGCCAATGCCAAGGGGTCAATACACAGAATAGTCGTTTGCCAATGCCAAGGGGTCAATACACAGAATAGTCGTTTGCCAATGCCAAGGGGTCAATACACAGAATAGTCGTTTGCCAATGCCAAGGGGTCAATACACAGAATAGTCGTTAGCCAAATATACAAGAGCTCTGCGGGAAGTAACTACCACGTCAGGGCACCGGCATTTCTGAGAGCCTGGGCTTTAAACCCGGCGGGTCCGCGTCAGCCCGCCAGGCCCCCGCCCGGCTTCCCCACGTGTGCGGAAGCGACCGCAATATCATTCGGCGCCTGGCCAGCGAGCAGCGAGGAAGCTGCTGCCAGGCGCCGGGGTGCGGGGGCCACCGTGACAGAACCCCCCCCTCTACGGGCGGCCACTGGACGACCCCCAGGGGCGTGGGGATGAGCCAAATAGAAAGCCCTCACCAACCGAGGAGCATGAACCTCAGTAGCCGGAAGCCAAGAGCGATCCTCTGGGCCGTAGCCCACCCAGTCAACCAAGTACTGAAGGACCCCCCTAGAACCCTGGCGTCCAGAATGGCCTCAACTTCAAACTCCTCCTCGCCCTCCACAGAGACCGGAGGAGGGGGGACACGGGCCCTGGTGTACCGATTACACAAAAGTGGTTTCAAAAGGCTCACGTGAAACACATTGTGTATCTTGATATGGGAGGGCAGAGCCAGAGCATAGGAGACCGGATTGATTCGCCGCAGAACCTTATAGGGGCCTATGTACCTGGGTGCCAGTTTCATGGAGGGTACTAAAAGCTTAATGTTCCGTGAAGAAAGCCAAACCCTGTCCCAACTTGATACACGGGTGCCGGCCTCCTGTGTCTGTCGGCTTTGATCTTCTGGGTAACACTACTACCTCCAGTGCCCGTTTAACCCTTCCCCAGGTTTCTTTCAATGACACTAAATGCTCATCCAGAGCAGGAATCGCGGTATCAGGAAACGTAGCAGGGAGCACGGGAGGATCAAAACCGTAAACAGTGAAGAAGGGGGAACGTCCTGTGGCTTCGCTTACTGCACTGTTCAAGGCATACTCTGCCCACGGTATCAGGTCTGACCAGTTATCTTGTCGTTCGGATATAAAGCACCTGAGATATTTTTCTATATTTTGGTTGGCTCGTTCCGCCGCCCCGTTGGTCTGGGGGTGATAGGCCGAAGAGAAGGATAGGTCTATCCCCACACTCTTGCAAAACCCTTTCCAGAATCTGGAGACGAATTGGGTCCCCCTATCCGAGACAATCCCAAGAGGAATACCGTGTAAGCGGACCACATTGGAAACAAAAATGGGCACCAGTTCGGCTGCCGAAGGAAGTTTCCGAAGAGGAACATAGTGACCCATTTTGGAGAATCGATCTATGACCGTGAGTATTACAGTATTCCCTCTAGACTCAGGTAACTCTACTATAAAATCCATAGCTAAATGCGACCATGGTCGTTCGGGGATTGGCAGAGGCTGGAGTAAACCAATAGGCGCTGTTTTGGGACTTTTATGTCTTGTGCACACTTCACACACGGTTATGTAATCTTTACGTCACGGCGGCGCACCGTGGGCCACCAAAGGAGTTTACGTATACTAGACACTGTTTTGGTGATCCCCATGTGCCCAGAGATTTTGTTATCATGATACAGTTTTAATACCTCTTCCCTTTCGTTCTCAGGTACAAAGAGTTTCGCAGGAGGTCTCCCCCCAGGAGCTGTGCCCTGGGCGGTCTGCAATCTTAACATTAGAGGAGACGAGACACTAATCGTGGTAAGTGCTATAATCCTTTCCTGGGGTACAATGGGATGTTGATCTTGGATGTTATGTTCGTATGACTCGTACTGTCTTGACAATGCGTCTGCTTTAATGTTTCTCGACCCAGGTCTGTATGTGAGGACGAAATTAAAGCTGGAAAGAAACAATGACCATCTCGCTTGCCTGGCATTCAACCGTTTAGCGTCTCCAATGTACGTGAGATTCTTATGATCGGTTATGATGACAATGGGGTCCCTAGACCCCTCTAATAAGTATCTCCATTCCGTCAAGGCTGCAATAACTGCTAACAATTCTCTGTTCCGATATCATAGTTCCTCTCTGCCGGGGACAACTTTCGGGAATAGAAGCCGCATGGATGCAAGGGCTTGTCGGGTGCCTCCCTTTGGGACAAGACTGCACAAAGACCTAGCTCGGAGGCGTCAACTTCAACCTGGAAAGGCAGAGCCGGATCAGGATGTCGGAGAACAGGGGCAGTGGTGAAAGCCTGTTTAAGTGCCTCAAAGGCTTGACTGGCCTGGGGAGTCCACTTCTGATTCACCACCCCCTTTTTAGTCATAGCCGTGAGGGGAGCTATCAAGGCCGAAAATTTTTTAATGAACCTCCGGTAGTAGTTAGTAAACCCCAAAAACCTCTGGATGGCTTTAAGCCCTTGGGGTAAAGGCCAGTCAAGAATCGCTGAGAGTTTTTTAGGATCCATTTGGAAACCTTCAGGGGTTATTATATACCCAAGGAAGTGCACTGTCTCTATGTCGAATAAGCATTTCTCTAGCTTACAATATAACCCAGCCCTCAATAGTCTCTTCAACACTTGTCTCACGTGGGCGTGATGAGTCTCCTTATCAGGAGAGTATATCAGGATGTCGTCCAGATATACTATAATGAACGTTTGCAGAAAATCCCTTAGGGTGTCGTTTATGAGGTCCTGGAAAATGGCTGGCGCATTGCATAACCCAAAGGGCATCACCAGGTATTCATAATGCCCGCTACGTGTATTAAATGCCGTTTTCCATTCGTGCCCCTTCTTAACCCTGACCAGGTTGTACGCTCCGCGTAAATCAAGTTTCGTATAAATACGGGCCCCTTTTAAACGGTCGAACAATTCTGTTATAAGAGGTATCGGGTATGCATTTCTTATGGTAATCCTATTTAAACCTCTATAATCGATGCAAGGTCGCAGGTCACCCTCTTTTTTGGAAACGAAAAAGAAACCTGCTCCTGCTGGAGAGGAGGATCGTCTGATGAATCCTCGCTCTAGATTCTCCCTTATATATTCCTCCATAATGTCATTTTCCCTTTGAGACAAGGGTATACGTGTCCTCTAGGAGGCATAGTACCAGGGAGTAACTCTATAGCACAGTCATAAGGACGATGCGGTGGTAGGACCTCAGTCCTGGTTTTAGAGAACACCTCCTTTAGCGCCATATAACATTCTGGGACTTCAGTGGACAAAGGAGGTGCTGTGGCAATGTTGAGACTACCAATCACATTAACCCTGCCCAGGCACTTTGACTGGCAACTAGGACCCCAACACATTATATCTCGCTGGGCCCAGTCAATCACCGGGTTATGTTCTGTCAACCATGGGACCCTAGAACGACAGGACATGAGGGAGAGTCGATAACCTGGAATCGTATGGTTTCACAGTGCAGAACTCCTGTAGTCATGCACACATCGATAGTGTCGTGTGTGATATGGGGACATGACAGGGGTTTCCCGTCTATGGCTTCTACCATAAGAGGCCTCTCCTTTAGAACCAGAGGTAAGAGGTGGTTGGCAGCAAAACATCTATCCATAAAATTACCTGAGGCTCCAGAGTCTAGGAATGCCTCAGTCTCGAGGTGAACCCCTCCCAGGTGAGGGAGATGGGTAACAGAATCCGCGTTTTTTTTTTTTCATCATCCACAAAGGAGGCATACAGAGAACCAATAACCTGGGTATTACTTGTCTTTTGACCTGATTTGCCACTCTCACCCCTGCTACCCCTGGGTCTCTGAGGACATTGAAGGCGGAAATGATCTGCCCCGGCACAATAAAAACAGAGCCCCCTTTCTCTCCGGTGAGCTCTCTCTGCCTCTGAAATACCCGTTTTACCTATCTGCATAGGTTCAATGGCCGGTACATCGGTCTTAACGGTCTCCAGGTTACCTGATGCAGTGGTATGCCTGGGTACTAAGGGTAAAGGAGGTAGGACCCTTCTGGGTCTGTCTCTGGTGTGTCTCCTTTCCCTGATTTGATCGTCCATGGCGATGCAGAAATCAACCAAATGATCCAGATGTTCTGGTAATTTTAGGGGAGCCAATTCAAACATAAACGCCTCGTTCAGACCTTCGGTAAAGGCCAGGGTTAAAACGTCGTTCGGCCAGTGTACCTCAGAAGACAAAGTCTTAAATTCTATGGCATAGTCGGAAACCCTCCTATTACCTTGTTTGATGTGGAAACAGGGATCTACCCGCATTGGTAGCCCGTCTAGAGGGATCAAAAGTACGCTTTAACTCGGAGGTAAAACCCTCATAGTCGTATATGATGGGTTTCTTGTTTTCCCACAAGGGCGTGGCCCATAATAAAGCTTTTTCGGTCAAGTGATTAATCAGATAGCCTACTTTGGCTTTATCAGACATACAGGACCCGGGATTGTTTTCGAATAAGATCTCGAGTTGGGTCAGAAAGCCCCGGCATAAGTTCGGTGTTCCGTCATAACGTACGGGTGCTTTCATACTGAGCCTACAACCCTCGAGAGCGGCCGAACTGACCCTAGGCACTACTGGGTCTGGCGGGCTTGCAGTACCAGAACTGGATCGGTTTAGCAGGGTTTGCAGGGCAAGAGCAATCTGGTCCATTCTATGGTCCTGCTCTTCTTGTCTGGCTGCAATACGTGTCAACTGATTAGAGAGGTCTGCGGGATCCATGGCCCTGACGTAATGTCACGGATCCCCCTGATACTAGAGTGGTGGTCCTATACGCAGGACACTCTCTACCCTTCCGATCCTTAGAGTGGTCGGCACGACTAGACAGACTACAAGAATGGCAGTACAGAGCACGTACAAGAGAGACGTCACGGATCCCTCTGCTCTATCTGACTAGTGGTTTCTAGACACAGAACAGTCTCTACCCTTCCGATCCTTAGAGTGGTCGGCACGACTAGACAGACACAGAATGATACACAAGAAATTAGAATAATTAGCTCTTCCCAAGACCCTAACACACAAGGGGTAGTCTGATGTGTGCTTAGGGTGCCACACAGACTGACCTCAATACCAGAATTAGAAGAGTTGATGCCAATACCAGGGGTTATGCACAGAATGGTTCGTTCGCCAATGCCAGGGATCATACACAGAGTGGTATTTTGCCAATGCCAAGGGGTCAATACACAGAATAGTCGTTTGCCAATGCCAAGGGGTCAATACACAGAATAGTCGTTTGCCAATGCCAAGGGGTCAATACACAGAATAGTCGTTTGCCAATGCCAAGGGGTCAATACACAGAATAGTCGTTTGCCAATGCCAAGGGGTCAATACACAGAATAGTCGTTAGCCAAATATACAAGAGCTCTGCGGGAAGTAACTACCACGTCAGGGCACCGGCATTTCTGAGAGCCTGGCTTTAAACCCGGCGGGTCCGCGTCAGCCCGCCAGGCCCCGCCCCCGGCTTCCCCACGTGTGCGGAAGCGACCGCAATATCATTCGGCGCCTGGCCAGCGAGCAGCGAGGAAGCTGCTGCCAGGCGCCGGGGTGCGGGGGCCACCGTGACACCTTCCCTGCAATGGCGGGGGGGGGGTGCCTGAAATAGACGTCATCGCCTATCGTGCCCGCCGGGGTCCCGGAGGTTGGATGTCATCGATGCCCGGCGGGCACGATCGATGATGTCAGCCCGCACCGGGGGGCCAAGCGATCAGCCGGAATACCGGCTGATCGCGGGCTGCAAAGGGAGGACGCGCTCAGCGCGTCCTCCGCAGCCAAGTACCAATGCGCGCTGAGCGCGTCCACCGCATTGAAGTGGTTAAAACCTCCAACAAGTCCAAAAACATGGAGCCAGAAACTGGGCGCCGAACATCAGGCATCACAGTCCGCCGCCAACCCGAAACAATTCTGTGAAGCAGGAAATCCCGACCAACATCCTCCGAACCAAGCGCCTTGCACAAAAATTAAAGGGCAGTCAGTACTCTGGCCGCTCCCGAACCAGAGCCCCTTTGTTCCCGGAGCGAATTGAAATAAATCAAGGTTGCCTACCTACGATCCTCCGCCGTATGCCAACCCCGTTCACCCCGTGCCACCGACCCCCACCTACGCCAGACCTGAGAATATGCAGTCCACGACGCTCCCAACAAAGAGTCCTCAGCAACATCCTCAGCCCGGCAAAGCGAGGGTGCAGAGCCACAGAGGAAAGGGTGTCGCAGTCCTCGCTGCTCCCGGAGCCACCTGCCAAAAACGGTCCCACTGGAACCAGGAGAGAGCGTCAGCAATCATGTTCTGAACACCCGGCACATGACGAGCCCGCAACCATACATTACGCTCTAGACAGCGCAGTACCAGGTGACGCAAAAGAGCCAAGACGGGAGGGGAACTGGACGACGAACGATTTACCACCTGCGCCACGCCCAGGTTGTCCGTCCAGAACATCACCCGCCTATTAGCCAGACGCTCCCCCCACAGCTCCAGGGCCACAATCAACGGGAAAAGTTCCAGAAACGGGAGATTCCTCACCAACTCAGCCGCCGCCCAATGCGGGGGCCACGATTCGGCACACCAAGTGCCCTGGAAGTACACTCCAAAGCCATCCGCCCCAGACGCATCAGCAAAAAGCTCGAGGGACTGATTGTCCACGTCCGCCTCTTGCCAATGCGTCAGCCCATTGTACTGCAGCAAGAAGGATTGCCACACCACCAGGTCTGCCTTTAAAGCACTAGAGATGCGAACAAAATGGTGAGGTGCGCGTACCCCAGCGGTAGCCAGAGACAACCTGCGACAAAAAGCCCGGCCCATTGGCATCACCCGGCACGCAAATGTCAGGTGACCCAATAATGACTGAATATCGGAAAGCCGCATCTTCGCAACCCCTCGCGTCCTCCCCACTAATCGCAACAAGGTAATGGATTTTGTCGACCAGCAAACGGAAACAACGGAGGACGGTATCGATCTCAATGCCCAAAAATGCATGCAAGCGATTGAACCGGGCCCTCCGTCTTCTCCTCAGCCAAAGGCACACCGAATACCCCGGCAACGTCATGGAAAATCTGCAGCAGTGCGGCGCAGTCGCCGGAATCTGCCGGCCTCACAAACAGGAAATCATCCAAATAATGGACCACCGAATTCTGTCCAGCGCGCCAACACACCACCCAGTGCAAAAAGGACGAGAACAACTCAAAATAATAACAAGAGATCGAGCAGCCCATTGGAAGACAACGGTCGTAGTAAAAAACCCCACGAAGGGAACACCCCAGCAAATGATAGCAATCCGGTCGAATTGGTAACAAACGAAAAGCTGACTCAATGTCCGCTTTCGCCAAAAAACAACCAGGACCAGCCTCCCGCACAATCTGCAATGCCTCGTCAAAAGAAGAATATCGCACGCGACATCCCTCTTTTCCAATACCGTCATTTACAGAAAGACCGGCCGGGTAGGAAAGATGGTGGATAATGCGGAATTTACCCTCCTCCTTCTTGGGCACAATGCCCAATGGAGACACTCGAAGATTATAAAAGGGGAGCTCCGCAAAAGGACCCACCATCCGACCCAGCCGAACCCCATTGGCCAACTTGTCCGCCACCACCTCGCCTTGCTGACGCGCAGAAATTAAATTTTGGGAAAATTGAGGAAAGTACGACGCCACATGCGGAATAACAAAACCTTCATGAAAACCATCAAACAACAATGCAGCGCATCGCCTATTGGGGTACCTGTCTAGCAAAGGAACCATAGCCCGAACCATCACCGGGGTGATCCCTTCTATCAGGCTTACCCCGACCTGGAGCCCTAAAGGCCGAGCCATGTCCCTTTCTAAAGCATCGAAATGCTGGGTGGGATCCCCCACAGGAACAACACTCATGCTTGAAAAGGCCATTTTCGGACCAACGGCACTGGGACTCATTGAAGAGCCAGCACCTCCCCTTTCCGGTACCTTGCTGGCGCTCCTGGGGCTCTGGGCACCACGGATCCAGGAAAGGGTGACACCACTGGACGGTTCGGCATCATGAGCAGTAGCCGCAGATTTGTGTCCTGCAAATCAAAACGGAGCCCGGGCCGTACCGCCATCTTCTGCCGAAACTGTTGGTCGTACTTAAACCAGCAAAGCCCCCCGTAAATTTTGTAAGCCACCCAAATCAGATCCAAATAAGAAAATAAAGCCATGCCGCGCTCCGGAAATCGCTCGCACAAAATCGCGCTATAAGCCAAAAAATACCTGAAGCCAATTGCCAAACGTCTGGGGCAACAGCTTCACTTTTTCTTTATCCTTGTCCCCCGGTAAAGGATCAATGCGTTTAGGACGATCAACCGTCTCCCTATCCGGAGAAATCAAAGTGAGCACGTCTACGTACTCCCCCTTCCAAATCTTCTCCTGCACTTCCGCAGAGACATTCAGGCCCAGCGGAGACAAATCACACGCCCCATAAGAAAGCACCTCCGCACCAGGCACTGGAACCCCACTAACAAGCGTTGCAGGACCACTCAAAGCCGCTGGAGCCAAGACCACTGCCACGGCAGAAACCGGGGCATTCACTGCAATCGGTAACGCTGCGCCAAGCACAGCAGGGGGCTGAACCGGAGCTGAGGCAAGAGGAAGACTCACCGAGGGAGCAGTATCAGGGACCCCCAAAGCAGCCGAACCTGATGCGCCCCAGCAACAGCAACCCCAGCAGGGGACCCTGACGCAGACGCGTGCGACACAGCAGATGCCCCATCCTGCCACTGTCTGAGAGCCACAACCAGGGTTTCCATGAACCCCGTTGTTAGCTCCTCCATCCTACCTGACGCAGCATTGGCCAAACGACCCCCCGAGCCAGTAACAGCACCAACAAGGTCAGACTACCAGAAGGGATGATCTTACTGGAGCCACCGGGACAGCAGGAACAAACGGGTCTGGCGATGGGCGCCCTGGAACCACACAGCCAGACAACCTCCTCGCATTCAGCATATCCCCAGACCTGGACTCCGAGCCACTCCCAGCAGGAGAGCGCCGATTACGGTCCCCGCAAGCCACCGAACGACCTCCAGAAGCAGCTAATCCTGGCGCCGGTTGATCCACAGCCACCGCTGATGAAACACCAGCTGCAGCACCCGCTGAAATCACTCTTCTCCCCGAATTTCCACTGCCAGCATGGGTGCTGGCATCTTGTGGGCGTGTCCGTCGCTTAGCTTGTGACATTGCAGGCCTCCGACGAGCAGGAGGGGGCTTGGGGGCAGACTCTGACCTCTGCGACATTCTCCTTCCGGCCACCGGAAGCGCCGCAGCTCCACAAGGGCTCCTTGAACGCTGCAGCCGCCGGCCATCTTGACGGGTACGGAGGGGGTCTCACGCCCCTCGCCCACAGCCGGGTCCACACCATCCGCCTGCCGACTCTCCCCATCAGCCGCACCTGCAATTAAAGGAGGAACAACCACAGCGCGCCCTATGCTCACCCTCCTCCTTAGGCCAGACTGCAGCTCCCTCGGCGCCGTATCCAGGACCATCGATCCCTCAGATGACTGAGAACCAGCATCAGGCCCATCCACGCCACCATCTTGATGCAGGGCCCCACGAAGCCTGGGGGGACTAGGGCTCAGCCGAACCGGAGGCCTGAAAGGCGTCTCTCTCCGCCATTGGTGAGTCTCCCCCGCATCCTCAGGAGACTGCTCACGTGCTGGCACCAACGCATCCTGTAGCAGATCCTGCAGAGTTGCACCACAAGCAGCAGCATGCTCCCTCAACTGATCCAGCAAAGCATCCAGCGAAGTAGAAGCCATAACAGCAGAAAAAATCACCAAACTAATCACCACTTTTTTTCTTCTCTCTCACAGAATCTCCTTGATGCACAGTTGACGCTGGCAGGGAACAAAGAGACAGAACCCACCCACCACAGATGCATATATAGGTAAGTGAAACAATATTGCACACGTGTGACCAATAGCTCCACATTTCCTTTTCTGACCATCGGCCATCAGTCATGTCCCCCTTCCTTAAAGGTACAGGGGATTCTTTCTACTCATTCCAAACCAATCAAATGGAGAAGTTGTATGTGCATGTATTATTGCTGCAGCATATATGCTCGGATTGACTTTGGCAGGCGCAAAAATTACCGTGAGATAATTGTGGATCTTAATTCTGATTGGCTGAATCTCGTGAAAAAAACAGTCCACACACTGATTTCTGTGTGCAACGTTACAGCGCGCGCATTTTTACGTGTCCGTTTTATGCGCGTTATTGCTCGACGGATGAAAAATGCGCGAGGATTGTAATTCCAACGTTGATTTCTGCACGTTAAACGTTTGGCGCACAAATTCACGCGTTGCGCATGCGTTTTTGCGTAAAGAATTTTGCTCCTCTGCAACATTGCTTTCCACTATTGGTCTAATATTCCTGGTCTTCCCCTTTGTGTACTACATGGCTTCAGGCCATCCAGTACCTCTGCTTGTTTGGTAATCTGAGCATATATGCTGCAGCAATAATACATGCACACACAACTTCTCCATTTTATTGTTTGGGTATGAGTAGAATGGGCAACTATACTGTGCTGCATTATTTTTTATGGGCTGGTGTATTTGGATTCGGCCAGATTGTTCAGATTTACCATTAGCACCAGCTTTTTGCAGTTGCTAAAATTATGCACGCAAAGGCTATGCGGTAATTACCGCGAATAGAACGTAATACCATCCTCGTACCAGCGCACATTCGCATTTGCGCTCACAATGTTAAGTATAGGACACGCACAGTACAGTAAGCTCGCGTAGGGTTCGCGCAGATTCACCCACGGTAGACTATTGCGCGTGGTTGTTGCGCTGACTATATAATATGGGATTAGGCGCAAAGGGTTTTACCCCTCGCATTAATGTTTTTTTTTGCGCCGGCGCAAACGTTTGCGTGAACATTGTAATTTAGCCCAGAATATTTTATGGCAGGAGCAATTTCTTAACGTGAGATAATTGTGGTTCTTAATTCTGATTGGCTGAATCGCGAGAAAAAAACAGTGCGCACACAGATTTTTGCGCGCGACGGTACTGCGCGAGCATTTGGGCGCATCCTGTTTGCGCGCGTTATTGATCGCCGGATGAAAAGACGCGCGAGGAGTTAAACGATTTGCGCGTGCAAAAGTTTAATGCTTGGCGCAAAAATTCACGCTTTGCGCGAGGGTTCTTGCGTGAAGATTGTCTTGAAAAAACTGAAGTGATAGACGTCACATTACTTATTAAGTAGGATATATTTCAGAGACATGACTTCAAGATAATGAGGACAATAGCTGAAGGGCATAACTCATATCCCTAATATAATGAAAGGTAAAAAGAGGAATAAGCTAATACAACAGTTTGATATGAAATTGCAAATCTTTATAAATTTAAATTAAAACAATGTAGAGATTAAACCAAATGCCATGAAAATTACATAGGACAAACAGTGAACTAGAAAAAAACCACACTGATTGTGAATATTGTGGTAATTGTGTAATATACCGTACGTCTGTATGCGTGACTGATATTATATGACTATAATATCCATATAACACTAACTGCACATTATAATAATGAAAATACCGATTTTGTAATCAGGACAGATATATTAGACAATTTCCACACCACTAACTATCGGTATGCATTGTTTGTCCGGTGTAATTTTCATGCCATTTGGTTTAATCTCTACATTGTTATAATTTAAACTAATAATGATTTCCAATTTTGTTTTTTATATCTGTCACCTTACCTGCCTCCCAAGGCTTGTGACTTTTTTGCTCGTTGTAGACATAACTTGCACCCGTCAGCATCATATTTCTAGCAACACTGACGTGGACAGCACTATGCCTGGTATTATGGACCCACTTCACAATTTTGGCACAAGTCACCTGGTGTCTTCATGTTTATGACACACGCGTACATCCTGGAGCTTGGGAATGATGCTGACCTATGGGCATCTTTCACACACTATGGGCCATATTACATTCATAACGCTAATGTTAGCGCTCACCTGTGTGAGAGTTAACGTTAGCTCCGGCTGCCCTAGCACGGGCGGACCATATTACAATCCGAATGCTAGAGGGTTAAAAAAAAAACATTAGCAATTCAGATCTTGAGCTTTTCAGCGCGAGCTTAGCCTGAGTCTTAGCGCCGTGTTTTTTCTGTGATTATCAATTTTTGTTTTTTACTTTGGCACCTGCATTATTATTTTTTTTGTTTTGATCTTATGTCTATTATATAACAGGATAGACCTGTTATATAGAGTTAACATAAGAGCCAGGAATTCAAACTGTAATCATCTTGATACATAATCCACTGGAAAACTTCAAAGGATTGAGTGATAAGCACATTCTGAAGAATGTGGATTTAAGCCTTTCGCTGCTGAGGCTTTTCCCGCCTCTGTGCTGAGCTAATTTTTACCGATTTTGCTCATCATGTTTAAATGCGTTTTGAAGGCTTATTTTAGTATATGACCCAGACATATTATATATCGCTCCTTCCGTCAGACTCGGCAGATTCATAATATGTCATTATTATATGTATACGACATGACCTGTCTGTTTATTATAACAAAAAATGCAATAAAATATGAATTTTCAATAATTTACAACATGTAAAGTGTTTTTTTTTCACATTTTAAGATGCGAGCAATTGCGGTTATATTTTGTATGGGGTGCGCTTGTTAAAAAAATTAGAGATGGGGTCTCATTACATTTTTTTTTGGGGACAATTATGCGATTTTTAACAAACGCACCGCATACAAAAATCATTAGTGCAGCATCATTGTTCACATTATAATTGAAATGGGAACAATATTGCTGCATTAACAAACCAAAAAAAAGAAAATAAACTTGTTTATTTTTTTTTATAATTTTTTTTAAAATATTTTTTTATTTTTATTTTTTATTTTATTTATTTTTTTACAACTTTTTTATACTCATGTTTGGTATTGTTGGAACAGCCATGTTCTGGCCGATCCAACAATACCAAACATTAACCCCTAACATCCACGGATCGGGAGATAGGGGGTTCATTGGAACCCCCTATCTCCACCATTGGTGGCAGTTAGGGGTTAACTCCAGGACTGGCATCATCGTGCTATGCACGATGACGCCAGTCCTCAGGGGGCATTCCCGGAAGCTTGGCCGACATCCAAGATGTCGGCCAGCTCCGGGAAAGGATCACGAACCGGCGCTTTTCGGCGCCGATTCGTGATCCGGCCCCCATGGGGTTAATGCCAGGTACCATTTGGAAGGGCAGGCTGAAGGGGATGGGGAGGCCTAATTAATGTGGGGAGAGTTTTTTCTCTTTAAAACTGAGAAAGCTGGATACTAATATTGCTTTTTGTAGAAAAAAGTCATTATTTAGAAGCTTAAAAATAACTAGAAGAACGTATGTGTTTGCATATTTAGTAATGTCACAGAAAGTGGCAAAGCATAAAATATGCTAGTTATATTTTCATTGTTGCTTTTGAACCAAACTGAGAGACCATTTTCAAGGCTCAGGAAACCTTTGCAGGTGTTTTGAGTTGATTAGCTGATTGGCAAGTCAACATATTCTATTTTGTTGAGATAGTGAATTGGTGGGTTTTTGTTAAACGTGAGCCAAACCATCAGAATTAAAAGAACCAAAGACTTAAACTACTTCAGTCTGTGTGCATTGAATTTATTTAATACACAAGTTTCACAATTTGAGTTGAATTAATGAAATAAATGAACTTTTCCACCACATTCTAATTTATTGAGATGCACCTGTATATGCCCCTGCACTTTTGCTTGCCGGATTACCCCTATTGCATAAGACTAAAACCTCCTTTGTTGCTCCAGAACCCTCCATTGCTTCCAATACCCTCAGCCTATTCCACACTGGACTTTCTCCAGTTCCTTCTTGTGTGTGTTCTATATGTCCTGTCTATGTGTCCAGTCCCATTCCTGTCTCACTCCTCATATTGTGGATCAAAGGTGTAACAGAGAGAAATTAAAAAGAAAACATAGGATAAATAAAGTTAATTATGAGAGGACTCACCACACCAGTCTTGTTGGTGAGAATAGAGTGTAATCCAGTAAACAGAACAATTGGGGGTAACGCATATAAATGACTGTAGACAATAGCTATTAGCCAACAGTTTATGGGATTCAGATGAAAAGGTACTAAATCAGAGTACCAATTCACTCGCCTCATGACAATAATTGTTGTGAATTTAGCACAGGTTTTGTGTTCAATCGTCCTTATTAGGACGTAATAAAAAGTTTCTTCTTTTCGATTCGAATCAATCCGAGTGTATGGTACTCTGATTTAGTACCTTTCATCTGAATCCCGTAAACTGTTCGCTATTGTCTACTGTCTCACTCCTCACTCTGTTCTCCTGTTCCTTTGTAGATAAACCCCTGATTTATTCACCACATCTCTGTTCTCGTGTGCATCACTACATCCTGGGCTCCTATCCTTGCCCGCCGCGTCTGCTGGTGCATGACAATGGTTTAGGTAAAAACTGAGTACTTTACAGAAAAGTGTATATACACCAGCAGTCATACCGAGGTCCTCATATAGTACTGTGTAATCTAAGTGTTGGTGTAAAAGTCTATGGGCAGTATTACAATCTGCCTGTTAAAACCTGCACCTGCAGGGTTCTCCTTAGCGTCCCCGTTTTAGCTCCATGTTACGGGCAGGTGCTAAATAAGCAGTCAGCCCCGTAATGCAGCGCTAAGCCTCAGAATGCTTGAGGCAGCGAGAAGCGCTACGAGCATCCCCTCTATGGTGTCCATAGGACTCCATTGAGGCTTCGACTGCTGGCCACATGACCTGAAAGATCTCGCCCCTTGTGAGATCCTGCAGGTCGGCAGAGGGAGACTGGGGGACTTTTTCCCCCAGTCTCTCCCTGCTCCGGGCAGCAAGAAGAAGCAGATCAAGCTGCCGTTCTCACCGCAGGATGAAAGGTGATTACATTTTTTTTTTTCAGCTGTTGCTGACTGATTCCGCGGAAGCCTTATCATTTAGCAAAAGCTACTAGCTGTGGTTGACTTTTCACCGTTAGCGTTCGGAATGTAATATGGTTTGCCCGCGCTAGGACCACAAGCTATCATTAATGTGAAGTATGTAATAGGGCCCTATGTAAGTAGTAAACAATGCGGCTCTGTATGTGCTAGCAGTGGGCAGAATTCCCAGATTCTATAAAAAATGACAAATGTGCAAAAATATACTGCAACCTCAAAGCACAACTCAAAACCATATATATAACAAGTATCTAAAAGTATAGCTATGTACAAGAGTATATGATTAAAAGTACTCTCATGTGCTTGATGCTCTTAGTGACGTAAATCTGTTCAGAACGTACATATGTATAAAAGCGGATATATACTGTTTTGGAAATTAATCTAAAATCAATTCCCTAATGTAGTTTGATCCGCTGCACTTACAAGCAGCTCTATCCATGGCATACGTACCTGAGAATGCGCGCAGTAAAGAGACACAGACACCATCACGTTGTTTCTACCTTGAGTTCATCTGACCACCTCAGCCAAGAGCCAAGTCAAAAGTGCCCTCCTGGCTTCTGGTCATTTGTTTATTACACAAATAGAACAACGCCCAGTGGCTGGCTGTATAACAGAAAAACAAGTTTGTCCAGTAAATACATTTACATAATCAAAAGGACAGAGGTGTGGACTAGAATGTCGGACCGGCCCCCTGAGGTGTGGCTTGGTTTTAAAAGCACATTCAAATCCAACACAGGGAGACAGATGACAACTTATAAAAACACACACATCCTAGACTATAAGGTCCACATAATAAAATTTCCACAACAATACACACATGTTAATAAGTGGGTAAAACTGTATAAAACAGTCATGTCATATAATAAAATGGTTTGTGGTTATCACCGTTGTCGGACGCAATGCACAAGCTTACTTGCACATGTGCAATGCAAAAAACCGCCAGCATGCGCAAGGAAAAAAAAAAAGCTGATCCGTTGGAGATGTGCGTGGAAAGCACCCCTCCCTCCCTCTCGGCCATCAGCCACCTCCGCTGCTGCTCAAATGTCAGTGTCTGCCATTCCCCTCCTCCAGCACCACCTGAGCCCTGCAGCAGTCACATGAGCTGTGATGTCATCAGAGTGCACCCATCCCCCCTGTGTTGCTGCAGGAGATAGTGAGTGAGAGAAGCTGAGGATGTGCAGGGAATGTCCGGCCCTGGCCCCTTACCACAGGCTTCATGAGGCTGCTCACACCCCCCATGTGACTGGAGAAGACACACACAGGAGTAGTAAAGACTGAACAGGCAGATCCTGGGGAGCACCGAGCAGTCAGATCCTGGGAAGCACCAAGCAACCAGATACTGGGGTGCACCAAGCTGTGTAGCACCGAGAAGCCAGATCTTGGGGAGCACCGAGCAGCCAGATCCTGGGGAGTACGTAGCTGGGAAGCACCGAGCAGCCAGATCCTGGGGAGCACCGAGCTGGGGAGCACCAAACAGCCAGATCGTGGGGAGCACCGAGCAGGCAGATCCTGATGGAGCACCGAGTTGGGGAGCACCGACCAGCCAGATCCTGGAGAGCGCCAGGCAGCCAGATCCTGGTTGCACCGAGCAGCCAGATTCTGGAGAGCACCAAGCTGGGGAGCACTGAACAACCAGATCCCGGGAAGCAACGAGCAGCCAGATCCTGGGAAGCACCGAGCAGGCAGATCCTGATGGAGCACCGAGTTGGGGAGCACCGACCAGCCAGATCCTGAAGAGCACCAGGCAGCCAGATCCTGGTTGCAGTGAGCAGCCAGATCCCGGGGAGGACTGAGCTAGTGAGCACTGATCAGTAGGGATGGGCTGGCGGTTCGATTTTTTTTAAAAAAAAAATGCTTAAAAAATCCTAAAAAATCTAAAGATAAAGACACTCTTTACTGCAGAATATTATAAGCAATGGTTTATTAGATATTGAACTAAAACGGGAATATTTTTAACATTGAAGCCTATGGGATAAAACATTCTTGTTGCTAAAACATCAGGCAGACGAGGCCCTCTAATCAGGCACTATAGAGGGCAGTCAGCCGGGGCCTCCCAAGGACCCCTTGAGGAGCATGCAGCCTCAGGATGACAGAGCTGCGACTGTGCCAGCCGTGTGCATGTGGCAGAGACTGGTGGCGCAGGGAGGGAGCCACGGCAGACCACCCCCACAACCAGGATCCAGGGAGCCTACTGACCTCCAGGCTAAGGTAAGGCGACACATTTTTAAAATAAATAAAATCCGAGGACATCTTTAAATGTCCCCTGGAACATAAAATATATATATTTTTTTTCTTTCTAATCACCTGATTCCTAATAGCATATCTTCTTGTTAAATCTAGCATCAGACTGTAGAGGTGCTGCCTGGCAGTGTGAGGATTCATATACTGCATTATTATACTGTAGAGGTGCTGCGCGGCAGTGTGCGGAATCACATGCTACATTAATTATTCTTCTTACAAATTTGGTTACTTAACCCGTTTGCGTTTGGATTGTAATATTGTGACATCCAGGGCCCCAGATGGCAATCGGGGGGGGGGGGCCCTGGGCGCATGGTGCCGCCAGCTGGCCGAATGCCAGGAGCTCCGG
This sequence comes from Leptobrachium leishanense, assembly GCA_009667805.1. Taxonomy (NCBI): domain Eukaryota; kingdom Metazoa; phylum Chordata; class Amphibia; order Anura; family Megophryidae; genus Leptobrachium; species Leptobrachium leishanense. The sequence goes on from CM019063.1 coordinate 225,919,504, forward strand.
CGTCACCCGGCGCAGCTGTGAGTGATCGGGGCAGGGCCTGATGTGATGACGCAGAGCCGCTGGACCTTTAAATCAGGAGCGCGCGCTGTACACCTTGCCTTGCCGTGGAGTTTCATTCCCGCATCACTAGCTTACCAAATCAGTTTATATACTTGTTACTGACCCTGCTTGTTCTGAGGACCCGATCTGTTGCCGACTTTGCCTGCCATTTGACCATTCTCTCTGTGTACTCCCTGCCTGTTCTGTTTGCCTCCCTTTGCTACTGGTGTGCTCCAATTCTCACCATATACAGCAGCGCAGTACTAGTGCCTAAACGTTGTTGACCCAGTTTTGTTATAACAACTACTCTCGCTCTGCGCCCCTGTCTGGTATATTCGCTGCTTGTTACTGCTGGTGCGCTTCCATCCTGCCATACACTATAGCGCAGTAATATTTGGGTGCACTGACGCGTGTACCAGATTCCAATCCTTTTAATATTTGAATGTAGAGTCCATCCCTGCACTCTTCCACAATACCTCAGAGGGGTTACGGTGTGAAGGCACTAGCTGGCACCAAAGGCCCAATATTTGGGTGCCCTGACGCGTGTACTAGATTCCATTCATTTTAATATTTGAATGCAGGGTCCAACTCTGCACTCTTCCACAATACCACAAAGGGGTTACGATGTGAAGGCACTTGCTGCCACCAAAGGCACAATATTTGGGTGCACTGCCACTGACGCCTATACCAGATTCATATCATTTTAATATTGGACCGCAGGGTCCACCACTGCACTCTTCCACAATGTCACAGAGGAGTTACGGTGTGTGAAGGCACTTGCTGCCTCAAAGGTAAAATATTTGGGTGCACTGCCACTGACGCCTATACCAGATTCATATAATTTTAATATTTGACCGCAGGGTCCAACCCGGCACTCTTCCACAATACCACAGAGGGGTTACGGTGTGAAGGCACTTGCTGCCACCAAAGGCAAAATATTTGGGTGCACTGACGCCTGTACCAGATTCATATCATTTTAATATTTGACCGCAGGGTCCAACCCTGCACTCTTCCACAATACCACAGAGGGGTTACGGTGTGACAGCACTGTTGCCGACAATAAAGGCCCAATTTTAAAGCGCCTATTGTTGCTTTCATCCAAAGCCTGCATAAATTTCACCATAATTTAGCCCAAAAAATCACTAAACTTGTTCTGCGTGTCCTAAAACGTCTCCTCTTTTCATACAGGCTGCCGCCCCAAGCAGTTGTTTATGAATAGATTAAAGAAAAACCATTTACCGTCATTTGAAATGTCATTTTTTTCTTTTTAAATGTTTCTATACATCCTACAAATCCGCCACTTCACGGGCAGGTTATGGGAACCTCCTAGGCACGATATTTGAAGGAATTTTTCGTTTTTATTCTTAACCTTTATTTCATGGAAAAATCACTGTTCCTTTAAAAACGTCTTTTTTTTCAACTTTTTTCCTTGTTTCCTGTGCCCCAGGGCACTACCTGGACCCCCATACACCTTTATATGGCAAATATCTTGCATATATGCCCTCCTGCAGGGCACTCTAAAAATCTAACGTTCGAGTCCCATTGACTTGCATTGAGTTCGGATCCGGTTCGCGTCCGAACTCAAACTTTTTTGAAATTGTTCGAGTTCGAAAGCGAACCGAACACGGGGGTGAGCGGCTCATCCCTACTGATCAGCACCGAGTAGCAAGATCCTGGGGAGCACCAAGCTCGGGAGCACCGAGCAGCAAGATCCTGGGGAGCACCGAGGAGCAAGATCCTGGGGAGCAGCGAGCGGCCAGATCCTGGGGAGCACCGAGCAGCAAGATCCTGGGGAGCACCGAGCAGCAAGATCCTGGGAAGCAGCGAGCGGCCAGATCCTGGGGAGCAGCGAGCGGCCAGATCCTGGGGAGCACCGAGCGGCCAGATCCTGGGGAGCACCGAGCGGGCAGAACCTGGGGAGCACCGACCAGCCAGATCTTGGGGAGCACCGAGCTTGGGAGCACTGAGCTAGGGGGCACAGAGCAGCCAGATTCTGGGGAGCACTGAGTAGCCAAATCCAGAGGAGCACCGAACAGCCAGATCATGGGTGCACCGTGCAGCCAGATCCTGGGGAGCGCCGAACAGCCAGATCCTGGGGAACACTAGGCAGCCAGATCCTTGGTGCACTGGGCTGGGGAGCACTGAGCAGCCCGAACCTGGGGAGCACCGAGCAGCCCGAACCTGGGGAGCACCGAGCAGCCCGAACCTGGGGAGCACCGAGCGGCCAGAACCTGGGGAGCACCGAGCGGCCAGAACCTGGGGAGCACCGAGCGGCCAGAACCTGGGGAGCACTGAGCAGCCAGATCCTGGGGAGAACTGAGCAGCCAGATCCTGGGGAGAACCGAGCAGCCAGATCCTGGCGAGATCCGAGCAGCTAGATTCTGGCTAGAAGCGAGCAGCTAGATCCTGGCGAGCACCGAGCAGCCAGATTCTGTGGAGCACCGAGCAGCCAGATCCTGGGTGCACCTAGCAGCCAGATCCTGGAGAACACCGAGCAGCAAGATTCTGGTGAAGAACTTTGTTGGGGAGCCCCGAGCAGCCAGATCCTGGGGAGAACTGAGCAGCCAGATCCTGGGGAGAACCGAGCAGCCAGATCCTGGGGAGAACCGAGCAGCCAGATCCTTGCGAGAACCGAGCAGCCAGATCCTGGCGAGAACCGAGCAGCCAGATCCTAGCGAGAACCGAGCAGCTAGATCCTGGCGAGAACCGAGCAGCCAGATCCTGGGTAGCACCGAGCAGCCAGATCCTGGGTAGCACCGAGCAGCCAGATCCTGGGTAGCACCGAGCAGCCAGATCCTGGGCAGCACTGAGCAGCCAGATCCTGGGGAGCACCGAGCAGCCAGATCCTGGGCAGCACCGAGCAGCCAGATCCTGGGCAGCACCGAGCAGCCAGATCCTGAGCAGCACCGAGCAGCCAGATCCTGGGGAGCACCGAGCAGCCAGATTCTTGGTGCACTGGGCTGGGGAGCACCTCAGTGGCGTCACAAGGGGGGGGCCCACACCGGGTGACACCCAAAAATATATATATATATTTTTTTTTACACAAAAATATTTCACCAGGAAGGATACATTGAGATTTCTCTCATTTTCAAATATGTCCTGGGTAGGTAAGGCCTAGGCTGGCACTTTCCAGGGGGCGGCAACAACAAAAACCCACCACTGAAGGGGATATTCACAGAGCACTGAAATGACGCAGACATTTCAGTGTTCTGTTGTTCCCCGAACTTTGGGGAATCAGATTTCCCTGCCGAATTCACCACAGGGTCCCTGAAGTGCAGGGAATCAGCCACCGAATGCCGCTGCAAACCTGTCGCCCGCTGTTTTCAAAAATCTACTGAGTGAAAATGTCTGGTATTAACATATAAAGGTCCTATGATTGATAATAAAAAGGTCTGCTACAGAAAAAAGAAAAAACGTTATTAGAAAAAAAAATTGGATTTTTTTTAGAAATGCCTAAAGGATACAAAAAAAAATCAATAAATAAAGAGACTTTTTACTACAGATTAAAGGAATAAACGGTTTATTAGATCTTGAATTAAAACGGGAATATTTTTAACATTGAAACCTATGGTGTTCGCCTGAATAAACCTGCCAAATGAAAGCACCGGACATCAGGACATTTCTTTGCTGTTCGGTGTTCTCTGAACAGATTAACCATTACTTCTCAATGGGGACTTTCACTGCCTTCGAACAGGCACTGTACTTGCCGGCAGTTCACCACAATTTGTGAGTGAGCATATGAGAGAGCTCCACAGTAATATGCAACGTGTATTATGAGCATTCAGTAAGAGTAGTTAAAAAAACACCCGTAAAACTCAGGGGGGGGGGTTGACACCATAAATTACCGCACCGGGTGACACCAACACTAGTGACGCCACTGCCTGACCTCAATATCATTGAGCCACTCTGGGGAGATCTCTAACGTGCAGTTCATGCAAGACAGCCCAAGAATTTAAAGGAACTGGAGACATTTTGCCAAGAAGAATGGACAGCTTTACCATCTAAGAAGATAAAGAGCCTCATCCACAAATACCACAAAAGACTTCAGGCTGTCATTGATGTTAAAGAGGGCAATGCACAGTATTAAGAACTGGGGTATGTAAACTTTTGGTCAGGGTCATTTGGGTAGTTTCTGTTGTCATTAAACTCATTATGAGTTAAAAAGAGATAATAAATGGCCAGCAAAAAAACTAACCATGAGTGAAAGAAATGTTGTGTTATCATTCATATTTTCTTAATAATGGTCAAGAAATCATAAATTCTGCCAGGGTATGTAAACTTATGAGCACAATTGTACATAACTACTATAACGAGTGTATTTAAGAGTACACATACTTTATAGGGAAAGGGTTAAAAATGTATGTAAATACATATATGCCTTATTTATAGAAAGGGCGTATTATGTAAAGGTTAAAGGTTAAAAGCTTTAAAGGTTTAAAAGGTTAAAATAGAACAAATGACGATCCCTACTCTTTATTCCAAAAAGTGACACCGTTCTAAATCTGTATTTAAACTGTAGGGCTGGAGGGTGCGGAATTTATAAATTCATTTAATTTCTTTTTTCACCACAATCTTTTCATAATTACCTCATCTTCAGGGGACATGGATAAGTTTGATGCTTGTAAAAGTCATGCATTTACGGTCACTGTTGCGTTTTAATTTGTGTTTAGTGTTAAAGTGTTAAACTTAAAAACTCTATTGGTGATCGCACGCTAACCTGGTTTCAATCGTATGTATTCGATCGATCGCAATATGTTTCCATTTCTGGCAGCTCCTCCCTCCCCCTCACATGCAGTGTACCCCAAGACTCGATACTCGACCCACTGCTATTCACGATATCCATAAATGATCTGCCCAATGTCTGCAAAGCCTCAACTGTACACATGTAAGCAGGCGACACCGTAATCTATACCAGCAAACCAAATGTCCTGAAGCTGGAGGCCGTGCTGCAAGAACAATTCACAGAGGTAGAAAAGTGGATCAAAGATAACAAACTTTTTCTAAATACTGACAAAACTGTTACAATGCTCTTTGGAACAGCACTTAAACTACACAAATTTCAAACTCGCCATCTATGTGTCAGGACAAATTCAAATGGCATGCTGACCTCAGTCACTTCTCTCAAATATCTAGATATGTGGTTAGACTCAAATCTATCCTTTGGCCCTCACATTGAAAAACTCTCATTTAAACTTTACCCCAAACTAGGTGCCCTGTACAGAAACAAATCCTGCCTGAGCCCCGCGGTAAGAAAGCAAATTGTACAACAAATGCTTATGCCGGCTATTGAATACGGAGATCTAGTGTATGCAGCTGCCCCGCAAACGCACCTTCATAGACTTACTACATTGTATAACTCATTCTGCCACTTTGAGCTGCAGAGTAACTACATGACCCACCATTGTGACATGTTAAAAGAGCTAAACTGGCCGTCACTGGAATCTAGACGCACCCTTCACCTTTCCAACCAGGTGTTTAAGAGCTTTTCTGGGAAGCTACAACCCTACCTGAATAGACTGCTTCCCCCAGCAGTTCCCTCAGCCTATAACCAGGGGTCTAGTCCTAAAAAAAATGTGTAGGAACTCATCAACATTTCTGTCCATTCCAGTCTTAAAGATTACTGGGAGCTGCAGCAACTGCAGCGCTTCTTTATGCATGACAATGCAATTCCTCGAGCAAAAACTGAGGAATTGTCATTTTCAGGCCTTTCTAATGTACTTAAATCCAGGAAAAACCCTTATATATAGACAGTTTATATAATTGTGTCTATATAGAAAGGTATTGCAGCTTCCCAGTGTATCCGCTAAAAGGGAACTAAGTTCCTCCTGCTAAAATAGTGAGGGAACTGCGTTCCAAAGCTTTCCTGTAGGACTAGAACCAGCACCTTACTTGCAGTACCACAATACAAAAAGAAAGTGGCTCGATCCTCATTTTCCTACAGAGCACCGCAATTATGGAATAACCTCCCAGACGCCATCAAATCTTCTCCCAGTCGAAAGTCACTTAAGAGATCTCTATTAACATACCTCGATACAGAATGCACCTGTAAACATGTAACATAGTGAATATATGCCTTAAAAATTTATTTTCTGTTAATCTGTATATGTGTGTTGTTTTTTAACATCTTGCATTTTATTACTTTGTATTTCTGTACCTACTGTAACAATTCAATGTTCTTGAACCCAGGACATACTTAAAAACAAGAGAAATCTCAGTGTATTGTATTCTTCCTGGTAAAATACTTTATAAATAAACAAATGTGTGCTATACATTTAGGACAGACTATAGCGGATTCTTAGTGAGACGAAAGTAGAACAATTCTATGAATTATTGTTCAATTAAAAAATGCAAATTGTTTAGTTTAATATCTATGGCTCGCGTAAGTGAACCTATTAGCATATGTAGAAACCTCCCATTAAAAAATATTTTCAGATTATCCTGAATACTAAAATGAGGTCAAACTATAATACAGTATTACTGTAAAGTAGTGGGATTAACCCTTTTATGGCACCTATTCCGTGATATAGCGTGTGTGTCGTCTGTGCTGCTGCCTATCTTGGATGGAAATGCAATGCTTCGCTATTGCTAGAGATTAGATCAGGAAATTGTGGTTTATCCGTGATTGGGCACTGCCCACATCAATGTGGTTCTTATGTTGCATTTATTAAGTGGTAACTTAGACATCCTAAAGACGTGTAGATTATCAGGTGTGCTGTTAAAGTGTGTACTGCCAACAGTCATCTAAGCACTATTATGACATATGGATCAAGTAGGTGCATGCTATTCTTTTTGGGTCTGAGTTCGGATAACGTTTTCAGTGGAGAAAATGCACGAGTGTTTATGTGTGGTGCACTGCTGCCACCTTGTGGCTAAAGTCAGTATTGGTGTTGCTGATTTTACAAAAAAACAGATCTGCGGTCCTCATTCCTTTTCCCGTACAGCAGGTCTTTACCTGTGGTTTAGAGCCTAAGGTATAGCCAGGCTCAGTCTTTCTCGCTTTTCCGGTCCATCAAGGTGACCGGTGTCCCTTCTTTACCGCCTCCGATGTCCTCGCTTACTGCAGGGGTCCGTCTGTAGCCTCCAGAACCTATTGGTCTGTCTACCGAGCAAAAGGTGGGGGGCGCCGGCTGGTGGATCTCCGCTGTGCAGTGATCACAGGATACAGGAATCAGGTGTAAAAGGGGTTTATTTGGATAGGTGAACAATACAAAGAATTTATAAAAACAGGTAAATGGATACCGCGTTTCGCCTACTGGCCTCTTCCGCTGGATAGCCTATTCCTGTATCCTGTGATCACTGCGCATACAAGCTGGCAGTTGAATGAGGTCTGCTCCACCACCTCTTCCTCCTCCTCCTTCTCTGTCTCTGGCGAAGTGGCAGTTAAACCGATGCGTGGCAGGGGCTACGCAATGGCTCAAGCAAAAAGATGCCATACTGTGCTTGAGCTGGTTTGTTTAGGGAACAGGAGCCACAATGGGCCAGAAATTCTGTCAGCTCTGCAGGGGCAAGTGCAGAGATGGTTATCACCACGCCAGCTTCAGCTGGGAATGGTCGTCTGTGATAATGGCAGCAACCTGCTCTCCGCCCTACGCCAGGGTAAGTTGACGCATGTACCATGCCTAGCACACGTCCTAAATCTGGTGGTACAGCGTTTCCTAGCCAGGTACCCAGGGCTGGCAGAGCTCCTCAGCCAGGCCAGAAAAGTCTGCAGCCACTTCAGACGGTCATTCCCAGCCAGTGTTCGCCGGGCAGAAATTCAAAAAGAATTCCACCTTCCCACAAACCGTCTGATCTGTGACATGCCCACCAGGTGGAACTCAACATTAGCAATGCTGCAGCATCTGCACAACCAGCAGAGGGCCATCAATGAGTACCTGTGTGAGTATGGCACAAGGACAGGTTCAGGTCAACTTGGCCTTTTTTCCCCCACGCAGTGGCTGATCAAGGATGCATGCACTGTACTGTCACCATTTGAGGAGGCAACGAGGATGGTCAGCAGGGACAGTGCATGCATCAGTGACACAATTCCTTTAGTGTTCCTGCTGGAGCGCACTCTGCAGGGAATTATAGATGTGGCACTAGAGGCAGAGCAGCGGGAGGAAGAGGAGGCCTTCCCTAGCTCTCAAGGCCCCAGTCTTTACGCAGACAGCATTCCTGCGGGTCCTTGGATCAGACAGGAGGAGGAGGAATATTTAAGTAGTGGGGCATTGAAGGTGGGGATTCCTCAAGGGAGGGTTTTGTGTGCCCAGAAACCCAAGGACTAGTACGTGGCTGGGAGGAGGAAGTGCACGATGGGGGTCATCCTCATTGACCAGGAAGACTCGGAAGCTAATGCCACCTCCAACCTACGCTGCATGGGCTCCCTTATCCTGCAAAGCCTGCTAAAGGACCCCAGGATTCGTGCTATCAAGGAGAGGGATCATTACTGGTTGGCAAGCCTTCTTGATCCTTGATACAAGGGTAAAGTTGCAGAGCTCATCCTGCCCGCTCAGAGGGAGGACAGGATGAAACAACTTGAGTACTGTCACGTGGAGTGTGCGGTTCAGGTATGAGCCCAGCAGGCGGTGACACAGAGGAGAGGCCAGACAGGAATCACGCAATAAATAGAACTTTAATTGAACATAAATAGGCCTTGGCAGCAGGCACTAGAAAGAACAGAGGAATTATATAAAGTCCAGGGAGAGTTCTTGGAGAGTCAGTGGATTGTGGGCAATGCAATCCCTGACTGCAGACAGGGCCCACCAAGAATAAGTCTGGACAGCTGGCAGTGGTACCTGGATCAAAGGTCAGAGACAGTGGTGTACAACTGTAATCCACAGGTAGGTTTCCAGACACAGGGGATAGCAATAAAGTCCAGGGAGAGTTCTTGGCTGGAGAGCCAGAGGATTGTGGGCAATGCAGTCCCAGACTGCAGACAGGGCCCACCAAGAATAAGTCTGGACAGCTGGCAGTGGTACCTGGATCAAAAGGTCAGAGACGGTGACGAACAACTGTAATCCACAAGTAGGTTTCCAGACACAGGGGATAGTGGGCTACGCGGTTGAGAGTACCCACTTGAGCAGTGACCTGGAATCTTGACCACAGACCGTGGATACAGTGCAGGTGGTGATCGCTGAGAGTCCCTTGCACAGACGGAGATGAATCCAGGAACAATAAGGTAGACAGATGGGTACTGGATACACAGGATAGGCTGGAGCAGGTTTGCACAAATCCAAATGACCTCAGTCAGGGAGCACAATGCAGAACCACTGCTGGCTGGGTCTCTCTGCCTTTTAAGGAGGCTTAATCCCAGATGGGCCTCAGCTGGAACTCCAAGGCTGGAAAAGGAAGACCCAGGCTGGATCTCCAGGAGCCTGGTCCAGGTGCTGAGCCTGGGTAAAACCCAGAATGGAATTCAAAAACAAGAGATCCAGGGCAAAGTTCATAGAGCCAGGTGTGCAATATAGGCACCTCAGTAGGTACCCCGGGTGGACCGTGACAAGTACGCTCTAAAGCGACACTTGTGTAACACCTTTCCAGGCACTGGTAGGTTACCAAGTGATGACACAGGTGCTTCTGAGGCTGCAGATGATCAGAGGAAGAGTGGTGAAGGCCAGTGCCGCTTGACTGATGCCTTTTTAATTTTTTTTAGTCCACGACACCCAGGGACGTCAAATGTAGGCACCCATTGCCAGCGTCTTCACCATATGGTGCAGGACTACCTAGGGGCAAGGGCAGACCTGGATACCTTTCCAGCAGATGATCCACTGGCTTACTGGGTGTTGAGATTGGATCACTGGCCAGAACATAGCCAATATGCTATGCAGCTACTAGGTTACCCTTCATCCAGCGTGCTTTCTGAAAGGACGTTCAGTGCCGCTGGAGGTTTTGTCACAGACAAAAGAGTGCGTCTGTCCAATGACTCTGTAGACTGACTGACATTTATAAAAATGAATCAGTCCTGGATCAGCAGCTATCAATCCCCTGATGCTGACGTAACTGAATAGATCGGGGATTTCTTCTGCATTCCCAAAACCTCCACCACTGCACTCTTCCACAATACCACAAAGGGGGTTACGATGTGAAGGCACTTGCTGCCACCAAAGGCAAAATATTTGGGTGCACTGATGCCTGTACCAGATTCATATCATTTTAATATTTGACCGCAGGGTCCAACCCTGCACTCTTCCACAATACCACAGAGGGGTTACAGTGTGACGGCACTGTTGCCGACACTAAAGGCCCAATTTTAAAGCACCTATTGTTACTTTCATCCAAAGCCTGCATAACTTTCACCATAATTTAGCCCAAAAAATCACTAAACTTGTTTTGCGTGTCCTAAAATGTCTCCTCTTTTCATACAGACCGCCGCCCCAAGCAGTTGTTTATGAATAGATTAAAAGGGAAACCATTTACTGTCATTTGAAATGTCACTTTTTTGGTTTTAAAGGTTTCTATACATCCTACAAATCCGCCAATTCACGGGCAGGTTATGGGGACCTCCTAGGCACGATATTTGAAGGAATTTTTCGTTTTTATTCCTAACCTTTATTTCATGGAAAACTCACTGTTCCTTTAAAAACTTTTTTTTTAACTTTTTGTCCTTGTTTCCTGTCCCCAGTGCATTAACCGGACCGCCATACACCTTTTATGGCAAATATCTTGCATATACGCCCCTAGGAGGGCACTCTAAAAAAATCTAACTTTCGAGTCCCATTGACTTGCATTGAGTTCAGTTCGTGTTCGAGTTCGAACTCGAAGTTTTGAAATTGTTTGAGTTCGAATGCGAACCGAACATGGGGGTGTTCGGCTCATCACTACTGGTTGGTATGTTCAGCAGCACCGTTAGATTGTGGGTGGTAGGCAGAAGAAAAGGATAAGGTGATACCCATTTCTTTACAGAAGGATCTCCAGAATCGGGAAATGAACTGCGTACCACGATCTGAGACTATTTCTTGCGGTATACCTTGTAACCGTACCACCTCTTTAGCAAATATACCGGCTAGCTGCTCTGAAGAAGGAGGTTTTTTCAGTGGAACAAAATGGGCCATTTTAGAAAAACAGTCAATGACTGTGAGAAAGGTGGTATTACCCTCAGATGGGGGTAGGTCCACAATAAAGTCCATGGATAAATGGGTCCATGATCTCGAAGGAACAGGGAGAGGTTGTAATAGGCCCACTGGGTGATCAGCAGGGGTCTTGTTCTGGGCACACACATTACAGGATGCAACAAACTCTTGGATATCAGCACGAAGAGTGGGCCACCAGTATAGGCGAGAAACGGTGAGGTGGTCTTATTGACTCCTGGGTTGGCCTGCAACCTTTGATGCATGCAGAACTTGTAATAACTCCCTTCTCTCGTTCTCTCTGGAGGTAGAGAGCTAGGGGCGGCATTCTGATAGGACAGAATGTATTCGATCAACTGGGAAGACACTTGCATACACACAGTGGCGACTATATGAGTACTGGGTATGAGAGAAACTGGTTCGGTGTGAGGTAGTTCCTCTTCCTTGAACTGTCTGGAAAGAGCATCTGCCTTTTGTATTACGTGACCCTGGGCGGTAGGTGATCAAATAATTGAAGTGACTAAGGAATAACGACCATCTGGTCTGGCGGGGGGACAGCCGCTTCACATCTGCCAGGTAGGCTAGGTTCTTGTGGTCAGTTAGAATGATCACCGGAATTTGAGAACCCTCCAACAGATGTCTCCATTCCTTTAGAGCCATTATAATAGCCAAGAGTTCTCTGTTGCCTATATCATAGTTTCTCTCTGATTTGGACAACTTCTGGGAGAAGTAGGCGCAAGGGTGAAGTGGGGCGTCCCAGGTGTCTCTAAGGGAAAGGACTGCCCCTATCCCGGATTCTGATGCATCGACCTCCATTATAAATGGTTTTGAAGGGTTAGGATGTGCTGGAATAGGTGCAGAAGCAATGGCCGTCTTTAAGTCCTCAAGGCACTGGGAGACCAACTGGTTGTATTGGCCCCTTTCTTGGTCATAGAGGTGATAGGAGCAATTACAGAAGAAAAGTGTGGATAAACTTTCTATAATAATTGGCGAATCCGATAAATCTCTGGATAGGTTTCAACCCTTTGGGTAGAGGCCAAGACAGGATGGATTCCAGTTTTTTGGGATCCATTAAAAAACCTTTGGACGACACTATGTACCCCAGAAACGGAACCTGTGTCACATTGTCAGACCTTTTCAGATATGAAATTTCGATATTTCGCAGGACTATTTAAATTTGGGGCCAGGAATTGCTTCACACATACAACTCGTCTGCGTGGTTAATATATAACAAGAATATGCGTTCTAAAGACAATGGATCGTTATTGTTACGCATACAAGGGAAGACATTTCCATCGATCAAAGAAGGTCTAATGGACTCTGGTTGTAAAAAATAAACAAGCAGATGTTAGATCAAATTGTTTAAAAGTAAAGGAACACAATGATAACTGATCTTACCCTTGGATAGGTATCTCAGTATTGTGTTTATTTTGTCAGATCGAAACTCTGAAAGCTACGTAAACATTGAACAATGGGTTGCCCAATTAAAAAAAAAAAAAAAAACAGAGAAGGTTAAATGGCTTGGATAAACCAGCTTGTAATGCTATGCTATTCGGTGATATGATCTAACACTATATGGTATTTGAATATTTAATTTATGTGGTCAGTTAGAATAGATAACCTTGGCGTCTTATAAAAAACAGAGGCCATACCACATTCAGTTGATTATTACAAATGTCTGGTGTACTAACATGCATAAAACAGATTAAGTCTGGTAATTGTGAATGTTAAAGACGATATCACGAATGAATGAATTAATGTATGTCTGCAGAATCCTCTCATATACACATACCTGTGGATTTAAGTAAAGGGGGTATGAAATGCACACACGCCGTGGCGAAGTATGCCGGCGATGCCACAATAAAAATAAATTTTGATTTGTTAATAAAATCTATGGAGTCCCGGGGTATAGGAATAAAATGACCCCAAACCAGTAAAAGATTGGCCAAACATATAAATTAATTCCTGCAGAAGGTTGATGGTTGATCTGAGAGCGCCATCTGCTGGCCAGGTAATATAACACCTGGACAGACCCCTGGAGTTGATGAATATATATATCCTCCAATCAAATGAGGCCACATAGTAATGGGCTAGATCTAAAACTGGGCGGAAGACCACTATATAGAGGGGACAATCCAGAGCAGAGGGATCAACACACTGAGAAAAGCTTGGAGAGAGACCTGAGGGACGCTTGGAGGGGAGAAAGGGCAAATATCATCAGCCCCCCCAATAAGACGTGACCACACCCTAATCTTCCACCACTCTATCTTCACTAACCGGATGGTAAAGTATGCCTGAATAACTTGATATCTATTTTCTAATTGCATAGTCCTTACTTTAGATGTCCATCACAAATTAAAGGAATATAATGAATTATTTTGCTGTTGAAGCCTAATCAGTAGACTAGTAATCAGCCTTTCCACTCCACTGCAGAGGAGTGCTAAGGAAGAAACTATTACCAGCTAAATACTTGAGCCATAATTTAGTGAAATTATTTATATTCCAAGAATACTGGTTGTGGACATCTAAAGATCAATTGTATACCCATAGTGAGATACACTGGAACCGTGAAATAGTTTTTATATGTCAAGTGCCGTCAGCCCCATTCGTAAAACTAGCATAACTCCTTCCATATCCATCTTGCAGCCCTTTCGATTGAATGCATGTAAATCAATAAGAAGCTTTGGGTTAACGTATATTGAATGAAGTGCTGTGATTGATCTGTGGAAGAGATAGTCTACCTATCGAGTGTGTTATGTATCTCCCTGAAGGAAGTTGCATTTAGTGAATAGGCCCCCACAATAATAAATTGTGCTGCAGGTGATGCCCAGTAACTGAGTGTTTATTTTAGCCAGGTGGAGGATTGGTTTATAATGGGAAAGGTTTAAGTGAATAGAATAGAGCTTGGTGTTTAAGAACTGAGGCGTGTATATCTGTGGTGCGGTCTATAAACCTAAAATATTTGTCCATTAGATTATTGCGTGTCGCAGTATCGCTGCTAATCACGATCTATAATCACTTGTGAAATTGTATCTTGCTAATCCGTTGATAACCTATGATTGTATGAAACTTGACGTGTGAATAAATTTTGGTTTGAATTGTTTTACCGTTACGCAGTCTCATATCATCTTTATTGATTTTATTGTGTTTTAAAATATCTAGTGTGACGGGTTCACTCGGGGCAGGCTATGTGAGGGCCGGTACCTGAGTAGAAGGCTGGAAGTAGCCACCTTCCCAGTTCAGGGTTAACTGAGTGATTGCTCATTCACCACAGCTGCCCCACCCTTCCCTATAAGAAGTCTCAGTTCCTTCCAGTTCATTGAGGGGTTTGGAGACAGAAGGAGGAAGGAGTTGGAGACTGTGGTGAAAAAGTAAGGAATCTGTTATATTGGAAAGTGTGTTTTGTTTTACTGGGGGAACCCGTTTAGTGGGCCCAGGAGTAGACAGGTTTGTCTGTTGTCAGTTAGCCTCCCAATAGGGAATAGGATTTCTGTTTTTTGTTGTTTATTTTCTCTGTTGGTGGAAAACCCCTTTGCTGCTGCAAATAAAAAACGCTTAGAAAACCCACGTTGCTGTGCCCGCAGTACCTGCTTCTCCACACTAGATAGCATCAAAAGAACTCGGGATAACGCGCCATATATTTGTTAAGACGTATATTCATTGATTGGTTATTATCTTATTTTCTTAAGGGTAAAATACCAATTTATACCACTGGTATTGGAGGCACTGTCAATAATATATATATATCTATATATATCTACAATAAGAAAAATATACGTCATAATTAATATATCCCTGACCTATTAAAGAAGTCAATAATCTCTAACAACATGGAAGATGCATTTCTCTAGTTTACAGTATAAACCATTTCGTAACAGAGTGCCGAGAACAGAACGCATGTGATCGTAATGTGTATGTAGGTCAAGAGAGTGCACCAGAATGTCATCTAGATAGACTATGACACATGAGGAGAGGTAGTCCCGAAGGACGTCATTTATGCATCCTGAAAAACTGCAGGGGCGTTGCAGAACCCAAACGGCATTACCAGATACTCGTAATGCCCACTGTCACGACCCACTACGCGCGCTGCTGCGCAAAGACGCCGGGTTAAGCCGCTCACTATCTGTCTATCCTAGACCCAGATAATCACGTGCGCTTATCTACCCGTCCCGGCCACACTTTCTCTCACAACAGGCACGTAGAGTGCGATATACTGATCCCAGGATTGCAACGCAGTACAAATCTTCTCTTGAAGCGGGTACTGACTACGTCTCCCACAATCCCTGAGCTCACTTTCTTATTCTATTAGTAACGCTGCCACCAGTCCTCATGGACACTATGCGCATCGCAACAGGAGACGCGGGGCTTAGCAGCCGCACTATCCTAGACTCGGACAGTGACTACAGATCCCCACAATCCCCTGCCGTTTCCTTATACCGCAACACGCAATTTCTTATATATAACCGAGCTTAAAGCAAATAGCAATACTCCCAATCTCTTAGTTAGCGTGGATTTCATCAGCCAGAGTCAGAACTTAAATAGGTTTTATTTATGATATAGAAAAATCACAGTGCATTGTTATAGGAAAAATTATAACTAGAATAAATCAATTAATTACACACTACACAGCAAATCAAAGAAAAAGGGTGAACCATAGAGCAATTACTTACGAAGAGCTATTCATTAAGCTAGCATCAATGGTCTCCTGGAGCCTGGAGATAGAGCATGGACAGATCAGTCCTCTTTCGAAGGTACCCCAAGTGATCAGCCCAAAGCACATGGCCAGTTTTCAGAATTTATTCATTTCCTGATCCTTCCAACCCCCACCCACAAATGGCCCAGGCTCCAGTACTACATATCCCAGAGTGCCCTTCTCGCTCGTGCTCCGTACGCTTGTCAATTAATCTTTAATTGCCCAAAGGTGTCCCTCTTCCCCCCAGACCCCCCTTAGAGATCAAGGATGTGCTTCCTGTCTTTGAAGATGGGGTCTAAATCTTGGTGCCCTGCTGGCTGCCAAGGTGTGAGTACTATGTCAGAGTACAAAGGACATTCCCTTTTACAGCTACGTGTTATATCCACACCCCAAAGGAGAAAGCTAACCATTTTAATTACTTTTTTAGCAGGTAAAATGCCAATTCCTCACCAGCTGTGGACACAGGGATAAGCTTCCCAAATGGTCACACCCCAATATGAATATGGAGGGGAATATATATATATATATATATATAGGCACTTAGACACATATACACAGGCAGACCCTGATATAGATAGAAATGCAGATCTTATCTGCCACATCTCCCATACAAAGGAGACGCAGAAAAGGAGGGGCTAACTAACATGCCTCTCACGTGTGTCTTAACACGGGTTCGCCAACGGGCATCTGGCACCGGCACCAGTCGCCGGCGCCATGACGGAGTGGGGGACGCACAGGTGTCCGTGCACTTTGCCCACCAAAGCGTCCATTCCCTCTCGCAACCGCATCACACATTGCCCCATGCAGGCCTTTGGCGACTCCACCATTCTTCCCCACCTCTCCCAAACTGGGGGGAGGGGGTCACTCATACTGCACTCACAACATGGCACAGACTCGGAAAAGCCCCTGTGCTTCTGCAACCCCTCCGGGTGCAGCACGTGTGGCTCACTCTCAGCTCGCACCTCAGTCTTACAGGCAGCAGAATCCTCGTAACCCGTAGCCTGCTCTGGAGCCATTCTTACAGCAGGAGGTATGGAGAAACAGGGTGAAGCGCCCCACTCCCCAGTAAACATCCCCCCTGCATCTGCCAACGGAGTCAGGCATCGTCCTGGCTCTGGGCAGATGGCTGGGAGGTCACAGGAGCCACACCAGGACCCGCTGCCTCCCCGTCTCTGACTGTCCCCACACATTCAGAATTTGGGGAACCATACAGATGGGGCACAGGATTCTCCACGCTCACGCTCGTCTCGCCCTCCATTGCACACATTTTCCCCACTGTATCACACAGTTTATCGAGCACGCCTTGCTTCGTTACCCATGAGCATACAGCCATATGCCACCCTCCCCCACAGGGAGGTTTCTCAGTACCAGTTTCCTGTGGTACTGGGAATCTGGTTGGCTTTTCCCCAGGGCAACACGCGTCCACCCCAGGCCCTTCCTCCTGACCACACAGCATGCGCTCGGTGTCACCCGCAGCCTCAGACAGATGCGACACAGACTGGCATACCACAGTATCCTGCCCATCCAGGATGTTCTGCCCTCCACTCCTTTCACCTGGCACCGCCAACCTGGATGGTTCAGGCCCTGGATAACCCTCTGCCACCCTAGGCCTCTCCTCCTAACCACCCAGTATGCGCTCTGCGTCACGCACAGTCTCAGACACCGATGGCACAGGCTGGCACACCGCAGTATCCTGCTCATCCCAGGCCTTCCGATGCCCACACCTTCCCTCCAGCACCACCGACCCAGTTGGTTCAGCCCTAAAGGAACCTGCCTTGGTTCTTGGTTCTCCCTCCCAACCGCGTGGCGGCACAGACACACCTGAGTCTGGTCGGGGCAGGCACCCCACAGTATCCTGCCACCCCTCCCAGGAATTCTGATCTACACCATTCTCACGGGGCACTAGAGTCCTGGTTGGTTTAGGCGCAAGCAGACCCACAGTCATCCCTTGCCCTTGCTCCCAACCGTATGGCGTCACAGACACACCTGAGTCTGGTCGGGGCAGGCACACCACAGTATCCTGCCACCCCTCCCAGGCATTCTGACCCACACCATTCTCACGGGCACCAGAGTCCTGGTTGGTTTAGGCGCAAGCAGACCCGCAGTCATCCCTTGCCCTTGCTCCCAACCATATGGCGTCACAGACACACCTGAGTATGGTCTAGGCAGGCACACCACAGTATCCTGCCACCCCTCCCAGGCATTCTGATCCACACCATCACACGGCAGAGACGGGCCTTGTGCCCTACTCCCCGCCGACCGCCAGCGGGTACCCACTTCCACCATGGGCACCGCGGCCTCCCCACGCATGGTGTCCGGGGAACCAGCTGACTCGGGGCAGATGGGCATTCACTCACCCCCTGCCTTTCCTCCCAGTCACACTGCCCCCTCATGCTACCACACAACACCTCGGGCACACCTGGCGCAGGCGCAGACTGACTCACTGCCATCCCCTGCCCGCCCGTCCAGGAATCCTGTTGTGCATCCCCACTCACAGCCCTCCCCACTGTAGAGCCACTAGTGGGCCTGGGTAAATCCCCAGCATCCCTTTCCAGCACATACTGTGACACCAATTTACCAAAATCCGTGCCCAGCAACACATCTGTAGGAATATTTTCAGACACTCCCACCTCCCGCAGACCTCTCCCAGCTCCCCAGTCCAGATAAACCTGGGCCACTGGCACCGCAGGACATACCCCACCAAAACCCTTTACTGCTAGAGTCCTGCCAGGAATAAAGTCTGCAGGGCTGACTAACCCTGGACGCACCAAAGTTACTTCAGCCGCCGTATCTCTTAAACCCACAGATACCTGAGTCCCGACAATGACTGCTTGCTGGTTCACGTTGGCACTGCCCTCCGATCTGGTCACGAACAGGACAGAGGGTGATGTTGAGGGGTATCCTCCCCCAGCTGTGGATGTAGGCTTCTTCCTCTGCGGGCACGCTGCCAGGAGATGGTTGGCACTGTCACAAATAAAACAGCGATGGCGCACACTTTTTCCAGGTGAAGAAGGACTCGTTTCCCCCTCCCCAGCAGAGACTGGCACAGAGGGGGGCGCTGCCACTGTGAGGTCGGGGGGTCGTGCTGAGTTGGGCTTCCATCTCGATGATCCTTTGGGGGAACTTCTGCTCCGGTCCACAGACGCTCTGTTGGCCGCATGGAAATCGGCCAGCTCACCAGCTTCCAGGGCCGTCTTGGGTTTGCGATCCAGAAGCCATTCCTGGATCTCCGGTGGGCACAGCTGCACAAACTGCTCTTTGATTAGCAGGTCTTCCAGGGCATCCAAGGTGTCAATCTTCAGCCCCCTGACCCATTGTCGAAATAGGGTGGTCAGGTGGCTCACGACTGCAGAGTAGCTCTCCGCGGCCCGCTTCTGCAAGGACCTGAACTTTTTGCGATATACCTCTGGCGTGAGGTTATACTGTCTCTGCAACGCGGCTTTAATCGCCTCATAGTCCTGGTCGCTCTCAGCTGGTAATTCTGCAAAGGCTTCAAGCGCTGGACCTTTTAGTCCAGGAGTGAGATACCTGGCCCATTGCTCCTTGGGCAGCTGGTACTGTCGACAAGTCTTTTCAAAACTTCGCAGGAACACATCCAGGTCCCCATCTTTGTCAAGGGTGGGAAAGTTCTCGGCACGAGGTCTGGGCGTAGAGGGATCTGCAGCGCCCGCAGGGGCAGGAGATAATTGCGTTCTGCTTGCCTGTGCCAGAGCGAGCTGATGTGCCCGTTCAGCTTGGCGCTCCGCCGCTTCTCGTTCACTCACAGCCCTGCGCTCCGCAGCTTCTCGGTCCGCTTGGCGCTCTGCCACTGCTTGCTCAGCTTGGCGCGCTGCCGCCTCTCGCTCGGACTCAGCTTTGCGCTCTGCAGCTTTGCGTTCAGCTCTGCGCTCCTCTCGCTCTTGGTACTGCAGGATGAGCTGAAGCCGCATCTGCGAGTCTGCAGAGTCCACATGTTTTAAAACAGTCTGCAAGTAAACATCCAGGGCAGTATCACCCTTGGGCGAAGCACTTGACACTGTCCTTTCCACTGGACTTGCGCTTCCTTCGGCTGGGTAAAGCATGGTACCCTGCTCTGCTGCGTCCTGGACTGCTTGCCTCGCCTCATAATCCTCGAGGGCTTGCAAAAGTTCATCTTTCTTTTTATCCTTCGTCAAAATATTTTTGTCTCGACATAATTGTTCCAAAGTCTTTTTCGATGATTGTTGCGACATTCTCACTCCAGCCAAATAAAAGATAGAAAAGAAAAACAAAGAAGGGGAAGGGAACTGCTGTGTATTGTGTAAATTCTAATAAATGCACTGAGTTCTGCTCTGGAAATTGGAAAACCAATTTCTTTAGTATCTGGATCTATGTTGCTTCACAGATCCAAATACTAACCTGATATCCCACCGCTTGCCACCAGTTGTCACGACCCACTACGCGTGCTGCTGCGCAAAGACGCCGGGTTAAGCCGCTCACTATCTGTCTATGCTAGACCCAGATAATCACGCGTGCTTATCTACCCATCCCGGCCACACTTTCTCTCACAACAGGCCCGTAGAGCGGGATATACTGATCCCAGGATTGCAACGCAGTACAAATCTTTTCTTGAAGCGGGTACTGACTACGTCTCCCACAATCCCTGAGCTCACTTTCTTATTCTATTAGTAACGCTGCCACCAGTCCTCATGGACACTACATGCGTCGCAACAGGAGACGCAGGGCTTAGCAGCCGCACTATCCTAGACTCGGACAGTGACTACAGATCCCCACAATCCCCTGCCGTTTCCTGACGACCGCAACACGCAATTTCTTATATATAACCGAGCTTAAAGCAAATAGCAATACTCCCAATCTCTTAGTTAGCGTGGATTTCATCAGCCAGAGTCAGAACTTAAATAGGTTTTATTTATGATATAGAAAAATCACAGTGCATTGTTATAGGAAAAATTATAACTAGAATAAATCAATTAATTACACACTACACAGCGAATAAAATAAAAAGGGTGAACCATAGAGCAATTACTTATGAAGAGCTATTCATTAAGCTAGCATCAATGGTCTCCTGGAGCCTGGAGATAGAGCATGGACAGATCAGTCCTCTTTCGAAGGTACCCCAAGTGATCAGCCCAAAGCACATGGCCAGTTTTCAGAATTTATTCATTTCCTGGTCCTTCCAGCCCCCACCCACAAATGGCCCAGGCTCCAGTACTACATATCCCAGAGTGCCCTTCTCGCTCGTGCTCCGTACGCTTGTCAATTAATCTTTAATTGCCCAAAGGTGTCCCTCTTCCCCCCAGAACCCCCTTAGAGATCAAGGATGTGCTTCCTGTCTTTGAAGATGGGGTCTAAATCTTGGTGCCGTGCTGGCTGCCAAGGTGTGAGTACTATGTCAGAGTACAAAGGACATTCCCTTTTACAGCTACGTGTTATATCCACACCCCAAAGGAGAAAGCTAACCATTTTAATTACCTTTTTTAGCAGGTAAAATGCTAATTCCTCACCAGCTGTGGACACAGGGATATGCTTCCCAAATGGTCAGACCCCAATATGAATATGAAGATGGAGGGGAATATATATATATATATATATATATATATATATATATCACATATACATACAGGCACTTAGACACATATACACAGGCAGACCCTGATATAGATAGAAATACAGATCTTATCTGCCACACCCACTATGAGTGTTGGATGCGGTCATCCATTCATCCCCCACTTTTATGCGTACCATGTTGTATGCACCCCTGAGATCCAATTTGGAAAACACCGTGGTTCCTCTAAGATGGACAAAGAGGTCGGAGATTAGAGGAATAGGGTAGGCATTCTTAATGGTGATACGATTCAACCCTCTATAATCTATGCATGGACGGAGGTCGCCCTCTTTTTTGGCTACGAAGAAGAACCCTGCCCCAGCTGGGGAAGAGGATCTTCTTATGAAACCCTTCTCCAGCGATTCCTGGATATATTCCTCCATGATAATATGTTCCTTTGGGGACAATGGATAAATTCTCCCTTTTGGGGGAATGGTACCTGGGTATAGCTTGATAGCACAGTCATACGGACGGTGCGGGGGTAGCTTATCGGTCTCTTTTTTGTCAAACACTTGTTTCACAGACAGATATTGCTCCGGAACGGTAGAAGACAAAGGTTTTGCAGTAGGAGTATTGAGTAACCCGATAGGTAACATTGAGGGAAAACAAGAGGAGGAACAGGTGGGACCCCATGCGACAACCTTTCCCTTTACCCAGTCAATGTGAGGATTATGCTTTTGTAACCATGAAAGACCTAACACAACTGAACAAGATGGTGATGATATGATTTTAAACACGATAGATTCAGTATGATGACCCCCAAGACACATGGTAAGTACTTTAGTCTCTTGGGTTATAACAGGAGTGGCAAGGGGCCTGCCATCAATGGCCTGTACCATTAAGGGTTTGGATCTAGGGGATAGAGGAATAAGATGACCTGAGGCAAAGGACTCATCCATAAGATTATCAGCAGCCCCTGAATCCAGCACTACATTACAATCGAATTTGACAGAACCCCATGATAGACAGACAGGAAGAAGTAATCGTAGTGAGGTTGGTTTGGGGCAAAAAGTGAGAACACCTAAGGCCGGTCCCCTCCTCGGGCTTAGGTGCGAGCATTTTCCGGGGGTGATGGGCACTCAAGGCGTTGGTGCCCCCTACGTCCGCAATATAGGCAAAGACCCTCTCTACGTCTATAGGATTTTTCCTCTTCTGTCAATCTGGTGTGTCCCAATTGCATGGGTTCAGTATCAGAGACCTGTGAAGAGCGAGATGGTGGACTAATGGAACCTCGTGTAGGAACCCTAGCACTGCTTCTTCTGGGTCTCTCTCTGTGTTTAGCTCTTTCCCTGATTCTGTTATCAATATCAATAGTATAATCAACCAAATCCTCTAGCTCCCCAGGCAAATTCTTAGCTGCTATCTCGTCTAGAATAGTATCAGAAAGGACCTCCTGGAAAAGCAATACAAGGCAATCAATAGTCCAATCAACCTCTGCTACTAGGGTTTTGAAGTCTATGGCATAATCTGCAACAGACCTGGAATCTTGCTTAATTCTGATCAGGGATCTCCCAGCCCTCTTGGAATGACCAGGAGGATCAAAAGGTGCGTCTTAGAGCACGTTCAAAGTTGTGGTAGTTATAGACCACGGCATCATCATTTTCCCACAATGGGTTAGCCCATGCTAGGGCTCTACCAGACATATGATTAATCATAAATCCCACACGGGCACGATCTGAAACATAAGTTCTAGGGTTTAGTTCAAAATGAATGCTGACCTAGGTCAAAAAACCACGACACCCTGTTTGTTCCCCACCAAAACGAATTGGAGAAGTCATGAATACATGTGAGACAGGTAAAGCAACCTCAGGTGTGTGGGATTGCAGGACAGGGGAAGAGGTCACCACCTGTGGTTCAGGCTGCAAATAGGCAGTACGGACAAGAATCGTTTGTATAGCCGGAGCAAAGGCATCCATGCGGTGGTCCAATTCATCGACACGAGAGGCACATGCAGCGAGCTGCTGTCCCACGTCTGCAGGGTCCATGGCCCTAGCGTAATGTCAGGATCGGGTAACCCCGCTTGCAGACGATAAGCCAACAGACCCAGACCAACCAGTCCTTAGTAATGGCCGGTCTATGGTCAATAACACTGAGAACGACGAACACAAAGAAAGAGGTGGAGTGCAAAGTAAAACAACCTGCTGAATGAAGTAACCCACAGTGCTCTAGCTAGCCGGTCCTTACTAATGCAGCGCAGACAAACAAAAACACACTTAGGTAGGGGTTGAGGAATAGAGCGAGGTCTGTTTATACTATGCCAAAATTCAGGGCACCAGAATACAGGGAAATCGAGACAAGCCGGGATCAAATTAACCAGGAAATCAGTCAGATAGGAATGCAGCAATAACAACAAGGCACTAGGCATAAATGGAACCACGGTAGGGCAATTTGCTATGAGAAATAAAGCCCTTTAAATGGAGCCACAGCACTTCCTATTGGTGCTCAGAGGAGACGCCCTGCTCTGCTATAGGATCGCTGGTCATGTGCTGCGATTGGTTGTCCTTCCTGCATGCTGCGTCTGATTCGCGGGCGGCACCATTCTCTGTCCGGTAGTACACAGTACCCGGGAATAAGGCTTTCTGGATATCAGCTGCTGTGACGACCGCAACATTTCCCCGGACATGGGCCGAAGGCGCAACACTTCCCGGACATGGGCCGAAGGTGCAACACTTCCCTGGACATGCATGGGCCGAAGGTGCAACACTTCCCTGGACATGGGCCGAAGGCGCAACACTTCCCTGGACATGGGCCACCGTAACAGTAGTTTGTTTTTATTAATTATTTCGTATATCGGATTGATTCGTATTTAGTTTTTATTAGTTATTTCGGAAAGTGAGACTGATTAATTAATAATTACATAGATTAGGGTAAAGAAAAAAGTCACAGCAGCCAGCCTGGTACTACAATAAAATGAAAATACCCGCTGGTACTAAAAAAAATTACCAGCCAGTATTACGATAAAATACAGCCAGTACTAGAATAAAAATACCAGCCGTACAAAAGAATCTATTCAGAGAATGCCGAACACCACCGAAATGTCAGGGAAATGCCTTGATTTTCGGTGGTTCAGTTCGACAGGTTCAAACAGGCAAATCCCATGGGTTTCAATATAAAAATATTCATGGTTTTTATTAAATATTTATTCAATCATTTATGTTTATTCTTTTCATTTGCAGAAAAAGTCTATTTATTTATTTAGGCATTATTCAGGGTATTGTTTGTGAAATTTTTTGATTCCTAATATATTTTTCATTTTTTCATGATTCAAAATTTTTATTCAAGACAAGACAATACAATAAAGAAAGGAAAACATAAAGGCACTTAAAGAATAATACAAAAATCACAAGCGAGGTACACCAAACACAGGAAGGTATACAATTAGAAGCGAGGGTGACAAATTAGCTCTCTAGCAAAAAAAAAAAGCAGGGAAAAAAAGTTATCTGAGAGATCCAGGTCGGTGAACCACGAGGACATTCGGTCACATGCAAGAAGAAGGGAAAAAAGGAGAAAAGGAAAGAAAAGAAGAGAGAGGAAGAGAAAAAACAAAAAAAGGCGGTAAGGGGAGGAAGCAGAAAGGGAAGCGGGGGAAGGAGTGAGGAGTGGGAAAAACAGGAACGAGAAAGGGGGCAGCGCCACCTCGTCCCAAAGCACAGCAATGTGAGACGAGAATGTGCCACTGGAAAGATCTGCCCCTACAGCTCGAAAGGGAGGGCTTAGCTACCATGGCCCTCCGTCCTACTCTCCCCCAATGGCCTCGACCTATCTCCATCCAGGGACTGCCCTGAGTTCTGTTGTGCAGACACCATATATCATTCCCAGTAGAACCAATTCAGTACAAAATCAGCCAACACGCCGTGGGCGTCCGCATCCAAACGATCAATGGATCGAAAGTCCTCCACTCTGCGTATCCATTCCTCAAGAGATGGGACCGTTGAAGATCACCAGTGTACAGGAATCAGAGTCCAGGCAGCTAACAATAAAATAAAGTGTACCGACTGAAGCAGAAGGCGTATATGAAATAGCAGAAAGAATTCTGGGATGAGCGGTAAGTCAACATCTGTCACCTGTCGTATAACAGACTGAACCAACCTCCAGAAGTCTAGTAAACATGGGCATGACCACCAAATATGAAGGTATGAACCCTCTTCGACTTCGCAACGACAGCATGTGGGGGGAGTCAGTGGGTAAATGCGGTGCAGCAGGGTGGGCGTCCTATACCAAAAAGAGAGAGCTTTGTAAGAGGTCTCTTGGATTCGAGCCGCACAGAATCCCTTGTGCACCAGAGTGTACGTCGTAGACCATTGAGCGGTCACAATCCCCAGGCCAAGCTCCGAGTCCCATCTGGATTGAAAGAGAGGTTCAGAAGCATCCGAGGCCTGAATAATCTAATATATTTTAAAATAACAAGGCAAGAGGGGCGTGAACAGAAGTGAGTAGTGAGTAGCTGCAAATTTGAAAAGCTCTGCAGTTACCAATACAAAATCGACGATGATGGGCCCACCTCCTTCTTTGGCTGAGCGGATGCTCTGGAAAGGGACTCTGGCTGTCACCCACAGGAGCTCCCTCCTTGGTCTGGAGGTTCTCTGGAGCTGGAGGTGGCTGGTATGCTGTTGGGGACTGCTCCCTTGTTTGATAACCTGTCCTCCATAAAGGGTGATGTCGCCTGGACGATTGCAGCTCTCCGCGCCCTCTTTTAGGGGACTCCCGCATGTTGTCCAATCGGGAGCCACTGGGTGCGCAGGATGGTGGCCGTGCTGCTGACTAGTGATGAGCCGAACACCCCCGTGTTCGGTTCGCATTCGAACTCGAACAATTTCAAAAGTTCGAGTTCGAACTCGAACACGATTCGAACTCAATGCAAGTCAATGGGACTCAAAAGTTCGATTTTTAGAGTGCCCTCCAAAAGGGCATATATGCAAGATATTTGTCATAAAAAGGTGTACGGGGGTCCGGGTAGTGCCCTGGGGGACAGGAAGCAAGGACAAAAAATTAAAAAAAAAGGTTTTCAAAGGAACAGTGAGTTTTCCATGAAATAAAGGTTAAGAATAAAAACGAAATATTCCTTCAAATATCGTGCCTAGGAGGCCCCCATAACCTGCCCGTGAAGTGGCGGATTTGTAGGATGTATAGAAATATTTAAAAACAAAAAAATTACATTTCAAAGGACAATAAATGGTTTTGCTTTAATCTATTCATAAACAACTGCTTGGGGCGGCAGCCTGTATGAAAAGAGGAGACGTTTTAGGACACGCAGAACAAGTTTAGTGATTTTTGTTGGCTAAATTATAGTGAAACTTATGCAGGCTTTGGATGAAAGTAACTATAGGTGCTTTAAAATTGGTCCCTTAGTGTCGGCAACAGTGTCGTCACACCGTAACCCCTCTGTGGTATTGTGGAAGAGTGCAGGGTTGGACCCTGCGGTCAAATATTAAAATGCGATGACTCTGGTACAGGCATCAGTGCACCCAAATATTGTGCCTTTGGTGGCAGCAAGTGCCTTCACACCGTAAACCCTCTGTGGTGTTGTGGAAGAGTGCAGCGGTGGACCCTGCGGTCCAATATTAAAATGATATGAATCTGGTATAGGCGTCAGTGGCATTGCACCCAAATATTGTGCCTTTGGTGGCAGTAAGTGCCTTCACACCATAACCCCTCTGTGGTATTGTGGAAGAGTGCAGCGGTGGACCCTGCGATCCAATATTAAAATGATATGAATCTGGTATAGGCGTCAGTGGCATTGCACCCAAATATTGTGCCTTTGGTGGCAACAAGTGCCTTCACACCGTAACCCCTCTGAGGTATTGTGGAAGAGTGCAGTGGTGGAGGTTTTGGTAATGCAGAAGAGATCCCCGATCTATTCAGCTACATCAGCAGCTATAGCAAAACCGGGTCAGCAATGTTTAGGCACTTGTACTGCGCTACTGTATATGGTGAGAATTGGCGCACACCAGTAGCAACAGGAAGCAAACAGAACAGGCAGGGAATACACAGAGAGAATAGTCAAATGGCAGGCAAAGTCAGCAACAGATCGGGTCCTCAGAACAAGCAGGGTCAGTATCAAGTATACAAACTGATTCGGTAAGCTAGCGATGCAGGAATAAAGGCTGAGACACACTGAGCGTGTAGCGACGCACAGCGTAGCGAAGAGAAGCAAACATTCTACAGGCTTGACTTCACTCCGCACCGCCTCGCAGCGTGTCTACACTGCATTACGTTTGCTTCTTACTGCACTGGACAAGAATCCACTAACTAAATTAAAATGTACACACAAAACTGTTTTATTTTCACAAAGCACATGTTATATAGGCAAAAAAAAGTTTCTACTGAATAAAATACATCAAAAATTACTATTAATTTAATAGGAATAGTATAAAAATATAAAAAAGGTAACCCCATATCATATATATTATAGGGACACGGAGCACTGTGTATAGAGTAGGGATGCATTGACCCCACACACAGACATATACGTATATATCAACACGCAGATATATATATAAACCCACCCACAAACTTCAGACCATATATACGCATACGCACATGGGGGGGCATGTGGACAATATCAACTAAATGCGCCCCCACCATTTGGCTGATCCCTCCAGAAGAAATGTTGAACCCGACAGAGCAGAGATATATATATTATTCTCTGCTCTATCGGGTTCAACATTTCTTCTGGTGGGATCAGCCAAATGGGGGGGGGGCAATTAGTTGCCAAAATGTGTGTGTAATACAAGTCTGGATATATATATATTTATAAGAATATAATATATATATATATATATATTATATACAGTTGTGTTCAAAATTATTCAACCCCCACTGAAATTGAGTGTTTTGGCCAGTTTGACATTGATTTTGATCATTCAGTCATCTTGCTTACAATTAAATCAAAGAGGCACGTGTAGGTCAGACAAATATAACATAACATTTATAATGAAATAACCACAAATGTCTTTTCTGTGCTCACATCATTATCAGTTTTATTCAACCCCCAAGTGACATTCAATCTTAGTACTTAGTACAACATCCTTTTACAGTTATAACATCTTTTAAACGTGAAGCATAGCTTGACACAAGTGTCTTGCAGTGATCTACGGGTATCTTCGCCCATTCGTCATGGGCAAAAGCCTCCAGTTCAGTCACATTCTTAGGCTTGCGCACTGCAACTGCTTTCTTTAAGTCCCACCAGAGGTTCTCAATCGGATTTAGGTCAGGTGACTGCGATGGTCACTCCAAAATGTTCCAGCCTTTAATCTGCAACCATGCTCTAGTGGACTTGGAGGTATGCTTGGGATCATTGTCCTGTTGAAAGGTCCAACGTCTCCCAAGCCTCAGGTTTGTGACGGACTGCATCACCTTGTCATCCAATATCTCCTGGTAATGAAGAGAATTCATGGTACCTTGCACACGCTGAAGCTTCCCTGTACCTGCAGAAGCAAAACAGCCCCAAAGCATGATTGACCCCCCGCCATGCTTCACAGTAGGCAAGGTGTTCTTTTCTTCATAGGCCTTGTTCTTCCTCCTCCAAACATAGCGTTGATCCATGGGCCCAAACAGTTCTAATTTTGTTTCATCAGTCCACAGAACACTATCCCAAAACTTCTGTGGTTTGTCCACATGACTTTTGGCATACTGCAGTCAACTCTTCTTATTCTTTGGAGACAGCAAGGGGGTGCGCCTGGGAGTTCTGGCATGGAGGCCTTAATTACGCAGTGTGCGCCGTATTGTCTGAGCTGAAACTTCAGTACCCACATCTGACAAATATTTTCTCAGTTCCTCAGCAGTCACACGGGGACTTTTTCCCACTCTACGCTTCAGGTAGCGCACAGCAGTCAAAGTCAGCATCTTCTTTCTGCCACGACCAGGTAGCGTTTCAACAGTGCCCTTTGCCTTGAATTTGCGAATGATGCTTCCTATGGTCTCTCTTGGTATGTTTAACATCTTTGCAATCTTCTTATAGCCATTGCCCTTCCTGTGAAGAGTAATCACCTCTTCTCTTGTCTTCCTGGACCATTCTCTTGACTTCACCATGTTCGTAACCACACCAGTAACTATCTAGAAGGAGCTGAGTATCACAGTCATTTTAAAGCTGCCTAATTGGTGCTTATTATGCTTTATTGCTGCTCCGTGACATCCACAGGTGTTTTCAATACCTGATTGAAAACACTTGAATGAACCACTGTTCTTCAGAGTGGTAGTCTTTAAGGGGTTGAATAATTGTGTCAATGAAGAATTCACAAAAGAAACATTTACTACTGTATTACAAAACCGATTGATGTCATTTTAGTTGCATATGGTTCTTTAAAAAGTCCTTGTAGAATTTCATTCTGAATACAATTACAAATGTACACTAAATTCCCTAAAACCATTTACAGCATTGGGGGTTGAATAATTTTGAACACAACTGTATATATATAATACCTGCCCTTACTTTCCCCTATAAATTTGCTAAAAATATACACACAAAAAAAACAAAGCACTGCCTGAGACATGCCACCCCCCTCTACCTGGCTGAATGTATCTAATATATATAATTAAATACATTCAGCAAGGTAAGGAAAGAAAAAAAAGAAAAGAAAAAAATGTTTATTTCATGTTCCCGGGGACATTTAAAAATGTCCTGGGATTTAATTTTTTTTAGAAATGTGTCGCCTTACCTTAGCCTGGTGGTCAGTGGGGGCTCCCTGGATCCTAGTTGTGGGGGGGGGGGTCTGCCGTGGCCGCAGGTGCAGTGGCTCCCTCCCTGCGCCGCCTGTCTCTGCCACATGCACCCGGGCGGCTAGCCTGCACAGTCGCAGCTCTGTCATCCGGCGGCCGCATGCTCCTCAAGGGGATCCTTGGGAGGCCCCGGCAGGCTGCCCTCTACAGTGCCTGATTAGAGGGCTGTGTCTGCCTGATGTTTTAGTAACAAGAATGTTTTATCCCATAGGCTTCAATGTTAAAAATATTCCCGTTTTAATTCAATATCTAATAAACGGCTGCTTATAATATTCTGCAGTAAAGAGTCTCCTTATTTCTAGATTTTTTAGTATTTTTTAAGCATTTTTTATACTTTTTTCAGTTATTTTTTTTCGAACTTTTGGCGAACGTCCCAAGTTCAAAGTTCGTGAACTTTCGAACGGCCGATGTTCGATTCGAACTCCGAACAGATCCGAACTAAATGCTCATCCCTACTCGACAGGTGCCAGTGGAAAAGCTACCAATCCGCGTAACCAGACACGACTCCTTGACTCCCCGATCACATTGACGGAATACACTGAGGCCCTGAAATTGACACCCCTGGGAAAGAGCCCAAGTCCCGACGGGTTTGCGGTCTTATACAATAGGACTTTTGAGGCTCTTCTAGGCCCCAGGTTTGTTAATGCCTTTAACCCTTTTACTGCTGAGCCATTTCACCGTTGCGTGCTGAGCTCATTTTTACCATTTTGAAGCCACATTATATATTATATTATATATCGTTCTTTCCGGCAGACTCGGCAGGTTAATAATATATCATTTTTATATGTATATGTCATGCCCTGACTGTATATTATAACAAAAAATGCAATCAAATTTGAATTTTTAATCATCTGCAGCGTGTAAACTGGTCTTTTTTCACATTTTATCACATGAGCATTTGAGGTTATATTTTCTATGGGGTGTGCTTGTACAAAAAATAAATTAGAAATGGGGACTTGTTAAATTTTTGGGGGGGAAATTACGTGATTTTTAGCAAACGCAACCCATAGAAAAAAAACATTAGTGCAGCATCATTGTTCACATTATAATTGAAATGTGAACAATATTGCTGCATTAATAGAAACAACACACGAAAAAAAACATGTTTTTTTTTAAAAAAAAAATATTTTACTTTGCACATGGTCAGGCCTTTCGAATGACACCCTCCATGACTCCCTAGCTGCCACGGTTCTGGATATATCGTGGTTCAAAGGAAATCCCCGGGCAGCTAGGGGTTCCCCGGCTATCTGATGTCATCACGCTATGCGTGATGACGTCTGGCAGCGAGGGGGACCCGGGGGTGGAGCCACCATCCAAGATGGCGGCCCCCACCGGAGCTAGGCTGCACTTCGGCGCCGCAAGGCGCTGAAGTGCGACCCGGTGCTTGAGGGGTTAAAGCCAGGCACCACTTAAAAGGGGAGACTCTCCCCTTTTAAGCGGTGCCTGGCTTTTGACGCTATGCCTTCCAAATCGGGAGGGAGAGGGATCCGAACGGATCCCTCCCCCCTCCCTTCCAGGCTGTCTCCAGGCATTGCCAGGGGGTCGCCTGGAAATGACGTCATCACGCATGGCGTGATGACGTCATTGACGTCGGGAGGGTCTTAACTTCAGCGTCTGAGGATGCTGAAGTCAGACCGCCATGGGACCCCGGACAGAAAGGTGAGTATCTCCGACGGGGGTCCCGCAAAGCTGATGACGTGTGGGGCATGTCCTCAGCATGTAATGTGCGTCAATGAGGACGTGTCCCACACGTCCTCAGCAGTGAATGGGTTAATACCATCTCAGACACCTCTCCTATCCCCCCTGAATCACTCCTCGCCTCCATATCATTGATACTGAAACCAGATCGAGATCCGCTAGATTGCGTTAATTATAGACCCATCTTTTTAATTAATGTGGGCTTGAAATTGTTTACGAAATTCTGGTGCTGCGACTTAAACCCCTTCTGACCTCGCTGATCCATCGTGACCAGACTGGCTTTGTACAAGGAAGGGAAGTCCGCGATAATACAATACGCACTGTCTCCCTTATGCACCATGCCTCCGATGCTACAGTACCGATGCTGGTTCTCTCAGTTGATGCTGAAAAAGTTTTCGACCGAGTGGACTGGTCTTATCTGTTTGCGGTAATGGAAGGCATGGACTTTGGTGACCGCTGGTGTTTGTGGCTACGGGCGCTCTATAATTATCCTCGAGCTCGAGTTAATGTCTGACAGTCACCCCCGCTGGTAATCCACAATGGGACTCGACAGGGGTGCCCTCTATCCCCTCTTCTGTTCCTGCTGTATCTGGAGCCCCTTTTACAGGCCATCAGGGATAACACAGCTATTCGTGGAGTAGCAATACCTGGACGTGAATACAAGGTGGCCGCATTTGCGGACGACTTGTTGTTTACATTGACGGATCCCATGTCCTCAGTGCCGGCCCTGATGGAAGAATTGAATGCATTTGCGGCCATCTCCGGTTATAAAATGAATGTAAGAAAGAGTGAGTTACTGGATGTTCATGAGCCACGGGGTACGACTGAGACTATCCGTAATAAAAATTTGGAAAGCGGTGGGTCCCAGATGGGCTTAAATACTTGGGAGTGTGCTTGTCTTCCTCCTTAAGACAAACTAGTTCAACTAAATTACGCACCCCTCAAATTAAAGAAGCCTTGCGAGACTGGAATCTGCCCCATATCTCATGTTTGGGCCGGGTTAATGTTCTACGAATGAATATCCTACCTCGGTTATTGTACCTGTTTCAGGCCCTCCCTATTGCAGTGCCACAATCATACTTCTCTGACTTGAGACAATTGTTCACTGGCTATGTCTGGCACGGACAGAGGGCGAGAATCTCTTATAGCGAACTGACCAGGCCGGTTGGGAGGGGTGGATTGGGTATGCCACATGTCTACTTTTACTATTTGGCGGCGGTTTTCTCTCTGATTTACGGTCTGACGAAGAGGACCATGGATAAGCTTTGGGAACATATTCTGCAAGCTGCTGTGACTTGGCCCCTGTCCTCCCTGCCGTGGCAGTCGGGTTCGGGGGCAGTGTTGGGACTTCGGACCCATCCGTTGCTGGGCCCTCTGTTACGTCTATGGAGGAAGCACGGATTGACATTGGGACTGACGACGCCGACCTCACGTCTGGCCCTTTGACGCACAATCCTCTATTCCCACCGGGAATGGCTCCCACCTTCCTAGACGGGATTTTACCAGGTGACGATCTGATACCTTTGGAGCGGTTGGTAGCCCCCTGAGTTGCGGCCAAACTAATGACGAGATTTCAATATGCCCAAATGTGACACTTTATACGCTCCACGTTGTGGTTAAAGGAGACATTGCCCCCCCCTTGCACCTTTCGAGACCTTCTGTACTGATAAGACTCGCAATGGACATATTGTCTCTAATATATATTCGTATATAATGCGGAGGGCCTACAGGGTTGACTACCCGCTGTTACTCAAATGGGAAAGGGACTTAGGGGTGGAACCTTCTGCTGAAGACTGGTCTAGAGCCTTCGAACTCACCTATTTTGCTACTAGAGTCAGGCAATTTGTGAATCCAATTGTAAATTGTTTTTGAGGTGGTATCTCACGCCGTCGGTTCTACACGCTATGAACCCGGCATTACCAGATATGTGTTGGAGATGTATGGCGGCCAGAGGGGACTACATTCACATATGGTGGACTTGTTCTAAAATTGCTTGCTTCTGGGCAGATATTGCGCAGCGTCTCTCTGTGTTGGTGGGAATGGATCTAGAGTTCACCCCCTCTGGGTACTTACTAAACTTTTTACATTCTCGTTGTCCACCTTTCGGAATTCCCTCCTCTTGATTTTGTTGCCAGCAGCGAGAGCACGGATTCCTGTGTTCTGGAGGAGGGACTGTCCACCCTCCATGCGGGATTGGGTACTGAGGGTTGAGGGGATCAGGACTATGGAGGAAGCACATTATAATAGCCTGGGCAAAATGACCAATTTTATGCGATTTGGCGTCTGTGGTTGACCCACCTCCACTCTATTAACGTTGACGACTCAATTTTAGGGGATGCGACCTCTAGTTCCCTGGGGGGCTCGGCTACTGTAACTGCGTAAATGGATGTTACTAAATTTAAGTTATTGAGCTTGTTACATTTTGAACTTATTGTGAGATATTCTGGTTATGCATGCACTGCTGCTACTTTTTGTTGATCACTATTTAATGGTTATTGTTCGTTTATTCTTAATTATTTGTTGTTTTACAGAAAACTGGCATTTTCTTTGATGTTCAAGACATTCCATTTGCTGATTGTGTTACCGGAGTCAATCAGGTTCACTTTCAATTTGGCGCCGGACCGGACACAAGCAAGGATTTTCTGAACACGAGTCTCTTCAGGAAAGGCAAACTTTATTGTGTCGTCACACAAGTGCTCACACAGGATTCAATCGCAAAGAGTGAGCCCCGTCTCCCCCCCTTACAAGGGGTCTTATACCCAAAGATACGTAATTAGGTACATCCCAATTAGCCCACCTCCCGATGACACTTTATTCCACCCCACGTGGGTTAATACCTCCCATCGTTAGTACAAAGAAATTCCACATATTAACAATAAATTGATACACTTCATGTTAGTTTGACAGTCCGTGATTTGCTGCTGTGCTTTTTCTGTGCTGTGCCCTCCTCCCTACTGGCTGTGTTTATTTGAGATAACTTGGGGCCTGGTCTGTTCTCTGCGATCTCTTTGTTTCTCTGCAAGTCTCCATGACCTTGCCCCATTCATTCATCTTCCTGTCTCTCCGTGCCAAGAACTGGCCGGATTCTGCCTCGTTTTATTGCTAGTTCCCTAATCTACCACACATTCCTAAAATTCTATGTAAACTTCGTTTTTCACATCTAATAAAATCTATTCTATTTACTTGTGAACCAATATTCTGAACAAGATGGCTGCCTGGCTCATAGTAGCGACCATCTTTCAGCCTGATTCCACTTCATTCCCCCCTTGGCTCAAGCCTCAGGTTCTTTTCCTGATGCTTGTAGCCATCACACTCCGCTATTCTGAAATCCTTCACACCTTAGGGGACCCTTCTTCGTCGGAAACATACCCTGTGGAATTATCAGTGGTATCTTTTGTGTTCGTGTGGGTGTCAGTGCTGTTTTGCACAGTGGCCATAAACATAGCCCTATGCGGTATATCAGTATCTCTACAATCAAGATCATCACTAGCATGAGTATCATGGATCCAATCTGTGAAATAAATCTCAAGATGGATCCAAACCATTCTCCGATTGCTCCAAACCCACGGAGTGGATTCCAGCCTTCGGCGGCAATTCTCCTTGCTGCACCTTGCAACTGTGCTACCTTTTCCTGGTGATCTTGAATTACCTGGTAATAGTCCGGGACTTCATGTGAGGTGTTTTTAATGAAGGTACAACATTCATAATGCATAGTCATTTCACACAATCCATTCAGAGCCGCACTGATTTGCTCAATCGCCATGTCATGTATCATCTGTACCTTTCGTAGCTCACGCACTTCCAGATTCAGCAGCTGGATATCCATACTGGTTCTATTCAGAATTTCATCCATCAAGTTGACATAGCTATTCAATCTTTTCATCATCTCTCGTCCCCATCCAGTCCATGCTGGCAACCATGACCATATTCGATCTATCTTGGCAAACATCTCTCTTTTCGTTCTTTCAAACACCAGTGGGTACCTAGGGTGAAGTTCTGTGTTTGTGTCCTCTCCCCTTAGTCTCTGGATTGGGACCAACTTGGCCAAGTAACACATTCCCGTTATTGTTGGTGGAACCCATGTGTAACACACTCTCCCACAACACACCTGGTATCCCTCCTCTAGCATGAATGGTGATAGATGTAATGTTCCCTTTGCTAACTCTACCATCATTCGCCTCATCCGTCTCGTCGTTTCTAGTACACTCTGCTTCCCATCAGACTCTCTCGTAATCACTCCTTCTTGTTCACTTGTGAGTTTTCTGCACTGTATGTATAGAAAATTTGACTGTTCCTTTGTGTCAATTGTGTATATGTATGATGTCCAATTAAATTTACTTGAATAACACCCTTCCTTTTTATGTGTGTCCCTATCTGGTCCTATTTGGAAACACCACTCTGGGGGATATATGTACCCTATTATAGGATATCCGGACTCATATCCTTCTGGTCGTTGCATGGGTGGCCTAAAAGGGTGTATTGTGATATTCCCTGATGCAAACACACTCAGATTCATCGGAACGGAAGCAAATGGGAT
This sequence comes from Leptobrachium leishanense, assembly GCA_009667805.1. Taxonomy (NCBI): domain Eukaryota; kingdom Metazoa; phylum Chordata; class Amphibia; order Anura; family Megophryidae; genus Leptobrachium; species Leptobrachium leishanense. The sequence goes on from CM019063.1 coordinate 225,955,818, forward strand.
ATGGATTGTCTCTGGGTGCATCCTGCTGCACACCCAACATGTCTTTTGTCCAGACTTTTTGGCATAGTCATATTTAAATTGCACAAGTAAATGTCCTCTTGGCAAAATCTCAGATGTCACTTCTCGTTTTTGTCTCCACATGGTACGGTTCTCCATCACTGGGTGTGTACCATTCCAGATATGGGAAATATCCACTTTCCCAGCGATACCTGTACAATTGGGGCATGCTCCACGCGAGAGTCCATAAATCAAGTTAGCGAGATACAAAATCAGCACCACAAATGCCCCGAATGTCAGAATTCCTTGGGCAATTCTTTTCACAGTCACATAAACCCAATCCCTCCCCACTGGAATTTCAAAAGTAAAGAACATTTCTGGATGATCAAGGGTGGGGGCCGGGCCCCTAAAAAGCACCCTGTGGGTATCCCCCATTGGCGGGTGGTCAGGACCTGTGCCCATCAAAACACCCACTTGTTGATCCTCTGAATTATCTGGGTTAGGATCATTTAGGTGCTCGTGGCTGTGGTCTTTGTCAGCTTCAGCCTCAGCGGGTTGGTCTCGTTGGTAACGACCTTCCATGCTGGTTCAGGACTGGCTGCAGCTGCTTTCACTCTGGAGTGATGTATCCACGGAACCACTTCGGCAACCTTTACTGCTGTAGGGGTTGATAACAGAACAATGTAAGGACCTCTCCATTTTGGACCCAGTGGATCATTTTTCCACTCTTTTACCCATACTGTGTCACCCGGACAATACTTATGCAGTGAAGGATATAGAAAGTGAGGTATATTATCCCCCACCCAAGTATTCAATTTCTGCATTGATTTACCCAGCATTACAACCTGTTCAGTTAATTTAGTTTCTCAAAATGCCCGAAGGTCCCCCTTAGTCCATTAATCAAAGGGGTTGGCCGTCCAAACATAAGTTCGTACGGACTTAGCTTCAATTGGGGGTTGGTCTGCACCTAATGTGCAAGAGGACTATCGGCAGCAAGTCCAACCAGCCCAGTGACGTCTCTTGGCACAGTTTGGACATCAAAGTCTTTAGGGTGCGGTTCATTCTCTCGACTTTTCCCGAGCTTTGGGGCCTGTAGGCAGTATGTAGCTTCCAGGTAATACCAGTAGCCGGGCAAGTTGCTGTAGACAGTTCTGTATAAATGCAGGGCCATTGTCCGACCCTATTTCAGAGGAAGTCATAACGTGGTATTATTTCTTTCATCAGACTCTTTACCACCTCTGTGGTCTTTTCAGTTCTTGCTGGAAAACCTTCACCCACCACCTGTCAAAGTGCACACCATTACCAGTAAATATTTGTATCCTTTGCAGGGTGGCAACACTGTGAAGTCTATTTGTAATGATGCCATTGGGGATAGCCCGATTGGCTGTTTCCCTGGAGGTTGAGATGGACCTGTTCTTGGGTTGTTTTTGGCACATGTTACACACTGCTGGGCTATTGCTTTGCAAATTACTGACAATCCTGGTACATAGAAATGTGGTTCCAACTGCTGCTCCATCATTTCTCTTCCTCCATGGGTACTTGCGTGTAGTGCTCTTACGATTACAGGAGCCAAAGTTGCTGGTAGGACTATTTGTCCATTCTTCAACTGGAACCATCCATCTTCTCCATATGCTCCTGGTTCTTCTGTCAGCCACTTCTTTTCTTTTTCCGAGTACACAGGTGTCCATTCACTCAGTGGCGCCGGTAGGAGTGCAGCCACCACTGGTTTTGCCTTGTATTGTGCCAATTCTTCATGACTTCCCCAGACGAATTCTTCTTTTGGGAAATAGTATCGCCATGCGAAGAACAGTAGATCTTGTCTGTCCTGTGAATCTCTTACTGCTGGTATGAAAAAGTTCATTGCACTTTTCTGCATTCTTGGCAGTCTGTTCTTGATGAGGATCTCCTTGAGGAAGAACCTCACCAACGGGGCTTGGTATTCTTCTGCTCCCAATTCTCCCAGACTGTGCAGTATTCATGTGATTCGTAGATTATTGTGAGGATTGATTGTCAAATTTTCAAAACGTGAGGCAAAATTTTCTGCTCGTTCAACTTCAGTTATTTCTTTATCTTCTTCACACTCCCCCATTATTTTTACGCCGAAGAATTTCAGCATCATTTTGTAAGCTCTGCGTAGTCTTTGCTGAACTTCTGAGGTGTTAATCATCAGGCGTGTCTCTTGCGGATTCAGAGGAGTGGAGTAGAAATTTCGGCCTTGTGTCTGAGTTGGGAAAAGCCATTGAATATAATCATGATTGAGTTCTAACAGTTCATAATCATCTTGCCATTTGTGCAATATTATTTCAATAAATTCGCCGTTGGGTTCAAATTTTCTCCAATTCATATAGAACTCGTAATTTGGCATGGGAGGTTGAGGTTCTTGCTTGCAGAGTAGGACTTTGACTTGCTCAATTGTTGGTGGTGGTTTTGCAGCCTGGTCTGCGCGTCTGTTGCCTTTTGGAATTTCACATGGCCTTTTTGGTGGCCACGACAGTGCATGATGCTGACAGCACTTGGTTTCCATACAGCTTCCAGGAGGGCCGCGATTTCAGCTGCATACTTGATTTGTTGTCCTGAGGACGTGAGTAGGCCTCTTTCTTTGTAGAGTGCACCATGTGCATGGACTGTCATGAAGGCATATTTGGAATCAGTGTAGATATTTACTCTTTTGCCTTCTGAGATTTCTAGAGCTCTGGTTAGGGCCGTTATTTCAGCCAATTGTGCAGATGTATGGCCTGGCAGTGGCTTTGCTTCAATAATTTCTTCTGTTGAGACTACTGCATAGCCGGAGACTTTCTTCCCATCATCCATGTAACTGCTACCATCGGTGAATAGCTGTAGATCGTATTTGTCTAGGGGTACGTCTTTCAGATCTGGTCTGCTACTGAACACTTCTTCCATGACTTGGAGGCATTCATGATCTGGATCCTCTTCACAGTCAGGCAGTAAAGTAGCAGGGTTCAAGGTAGCGATGAGGTCCAAATGAACCCGTGGGTTTTCACACATCATGGCTTGGTACTTCGTCATCCGGCTGTTACTGAACCAGTAGCCTCCTTTCACATCCAGCAGGGCCTTGACAGCGTGGGGCACCTTGACATGAAGAACTTGTCCAAGGGTCAGCTTGTCTGCTTTTGCTATCAGCATTGCGGTGGCTGCCACTGCTTTCAGACATGGGGGGGTAGGCCGCAAGCCACAGGATCAAGTTGCTTGGAGAGATAGGCCACAGGCCTCAGCCAGGAGCCGAAGTTCTGGACCAATACTCCTGTTGCTGTTTGGTTATGTTCATGCACGAACAACTGGAAGGGCTTGCTATGATCTGGCAGGCCCAGTGCAGGAGCCTCCATTAACAGGGTTTTTAATTTCAGGAAAGCTGCTTCTTGCTCTTCTTTCCATTGAAAGGGGTCTTGTTCTCCCCCCTTGGTGGCTTGATGAAGGGGCTTGGCAATATCTGCGAAGTTGGGGATCCACAGGCGGCAGAAGCCTGCAGCTCCCAGGAACTCACGGACTTGTCTTCTGGTCTTTGGTTGGGGTATGCGGCACACTGCTTCTTTTCTTTCTGCTCCCAATGCACGTTTGGTACCTGTTAACTGGAATCCCAGGTATTTTACACTTTGTCTGCATATTTGTGCTTTCTTTTTAGAAACTCTGTAACCTGCTTGGCATAGCAGATACAGCAGAGCTTTTGTGGCAGATAAACAGTCTTTTTCTGTGGGGGAAGCCAGTAATAAATCATCAACATATTGGAGTAATACAACTTTGTCTGACTGAGCGTTGAAGGCGAGGAGATCTTGGCTGAGCGCGCAACCGAAAATCGTGGGCGAGTTTTTGAAACCTTGAGGGAGGCGCGTCCACGTCATTTGATGGCGCGCCCCCGTGGTGGACTCTTCCCACTGGAATGCAAAAATGGGCTGGCTTGCTGGAGCCAGACGGATGCAAAAGAAAGCGTCTTTTAAATCAAGCACTGTGTAATATTTTGTATCTCCGGGAATTAATGCCAGCAAATCATATGGATTAGGAACCACAGGGTGTAGAGTTACTGTGGCCTCGTTGACAGCCCATAAATCTTGGATGGGGCGGTACTCCTGTGTGCCTTCTTTCAGTACTGGCAGTAGGGGTGTGTTCCACGGTGACACGCAGAATTTCAATATGCCGTGATCTTTGAGTCTCTGTAAATGTATCTGTATATTCTGCTTGGCTTTCTGTGGGATATGATATTGTCTTAGGGCCACAGGTGTTGCACCGGGCTTTAATTCCACGTATACCGGGGGTATGTTTATGGCAAGTCCGGGCGGGTTTTCCTCCGCCCATACCCCAGGAATTTCAAGGAGTAGTGCATACGGGTCCGGCGCGGCAGGCGGAGTAGGTGCCGTGCGCCATTCTTCCTCCCTTGGCATAATAACTGCGATTTTTACAGTTTGTGGGTGATTCTGGCTGGCTGGGTTATGCTGCCAAGCAGAGCCGCCACTCTCGGGCAGGTCTAATTGAGCGTGACCCCCGGGAAGGAACGTAATTTGGGCTTGCAATTTGCAAAGAATATCCCGCCCCAGGAGCTGGATGGGACATTCGGGCATATACAAAAATTCATGTTCAACATTATGCCCACCCACACTACATTTTCTAGAAGCAAGGAAAGGATATTTAGCAGACACTCCCATTGCTCCCATAATATCAACCTCATTTCCCATTGGGGGTGCAATTTGCTTTGTTACAACAGAATATTCGGCACCGGTATCAACCATAAAAATGTCATCTTTATTTCCCACTCTCATAGTGACCGTGGGCTCGTGGTTACCGAGCGGGATGGGCCCAGGTCCTTGTCAATATGCATCCTGCCCCTCAAATGACGTTCCCGCTAGTCCCACAAACCCTGCTCCGGCATCCTCATTTCTCTCATACCTGCCGTTCGTTACCTGGCCGTTAGAGGCTTGACCTCCCGCTTCCCCAGACTCCCCTTGCCCCCCAAATTTAGCCAAAAATGCAGGGCATTCATTTTTCCAGTGACCTTCACCCCGGCACCAGGCGCACTGGTTGAGTCCTAGGGGTTCCCTAGGGGCTCCCCTACCTCTTCCCCTAGCCCCCCTACCCCTTGCCCTCCCTCTATCTGGGCCACCTCGTCCTCCACCATTCCCCATATATCCGACCACCCCAGTATGTCACTTCTGTTTCTTTATTTGCTCTAGATCCCGGTTATGATACACCTTATTAGCGATCTCAACTAATTCGCTAATACCTTTCCCCAAAAACCCATCCAATCTCTGTATTTTGTTCCGTATATCCCTCTGTGACTGTCCCACAAACGAAGAATTAATTAACCTCTGATTCTCCGTTGCCTCAGGATCAATAGGACTATACATTCTGTACGCATCCAGCAATCTCTCTAGAAACGCACTTGGGGATTCCTTAACTTCTTGTATCACATCTGCTATTTTTCCCATATTTGTGGGCTTCTTCCCTCCCGCTTTAACACCCATTATTACCGCTGTTCTATATGTCTGCAGATGGGCAATTCCTTCAAGTGTGTTGTATGGCCACTTAGGATCTGTTTTGGGATAGTGTTCCTCTGCCCACGCTTCTGGCTGGGGCTTTGCATCTGCTACGGCTTGGGCGAGTAAAATCTTTTGCGCGCTACTATTTATTCGGGCTCTTTCTTCCGTGGTAAACATTGTCAACATTAATTGCTGACAATCTGCCCATGTGGGGTTATGTGTGAGCATAACTGACTCTATCATACTGGCCACTGCTGCGGGATTTGTGGAATACAGTGGTGTGTGTGTTTTCCAGTTAAAAAGATCTGTAGTCGTGAATGGGACGTATGTGTATTGCATTGGCCCCGGATTCCCATCCGCCAGTGGAGGGCCTGGCACCTCCCGCAAGGGCATCTGCATAGCGCTCTGGTAGGGATTGTGTTGGTATAGATCCCGGGGTTTATGTATATTATTCGCTGCGCGTGTGGTAACTCCCTGTTTCTCATCCTCCTTTTCGCTATCACCATCCCCATGGGGTACTAATTTATATATGCTCCCATCGGGCATCTCAATCTTCTCTGGTGGAGCCTCTCTGTCCCCTCCACCCGCTGCACCCTGCTCCTCTTCCGCAGTCCCACGAGACGGAGCTGAGGGAGCTGACCGAGGCACAGCAGCTGCCCGCTCCCCCCTCTCCGCCAGCGCAACCGCGGCACTCAAAGCTTCTCTAGCTGCCCCATAACACGATGGATAAGGTGGGGGCAAAACATCACTCTCTTCCGGCTGTTCCACCAACACCGCTCTCTCTCTCTCTCCACAATTTGGGGGTACTTGCTTCTTTTTCTTCCCCGCTACCATTTAAAATGGCTCTTATCTTTTATACAATATCTCCATATATCTATATACGGGTACTGTTCAGGATGTCCGTATTGCTCGGTGACTTGGGAATGCACTTTCTGCACTAGCTCTGGGTCCATCGACCCCTGCTCTGGCCATTCTGGGACTAACATTGGCCATACAACTGTACACATTAATCTCAGCTTCTCCTTTGTCAATTCTACACCATAGTCATGCGTTGTGTATAACACCCCAAAATTCCGCACCATATATTCCAGGGGCGTCTCACCCTCTTTCACCTTCTTAGGCTTAGATGACTCGTTACCCATTGTTACTCTTGAAAACAGTACCCTTTTTCAACACAGATATATTACTTTTAACAATAACAATTAGAATTTACAGTCTGATACTTCAGCCAACAATTCTTTCGTGTCTGGGACGCTTCCTCCGTCAGTAGCCGACTGCAGTCGCCTGAGCCGGAAACGTACGCTCGGGAGTCAACTCTCGTATTTGCTTCTCGCGGAGCGAGTAGGCGCGCGTTCACTCACAGCACTCAAATCAATTCATTCACAGCACATACTGTATCAGATACTTTCAGCACATAACAAAACATAAACACTTCAACTCTTTCTACTAGCCGAGGGTACTCAGTCCCTCCTCTGTGGCTCCTTATATCCCGTAATTTGAACTCTAACTCTTGCCTGCTTGTGTCTATGTGCACCTCGTTCTATAACTATACTCCCGTCTGCAATTCCAATTTGCCTATGGATAATCTACCCACCCGGCACCACTATCTCTGCAGCTACCTCTGGCTTCAATAAGCCCTCTTCACTACACGACGTACACACTAGCACTGACTCAGGGCTCTAAGCCCAGTCACAGAAATCCCTCCCCCTTTCCTTTTTATCCACGTGGTGAAGCTTTGTTTACAAACACTGACTATGACTTTACAACTCCACGTGGCTACTCTCTCTTACAGAACTACCCTTTGGTTGGCATCCAATTCCCCCGAATCCAGACACGCGCTAGCCACTCTGGCTCTTTTGCATTGTCCGTGCTATCAGCGGCGGACTAGGTATCCCAACGAGACCGTGGCCATCGGGTCCTTATCCGTTATCTCAGTCGGACGTTCCCTTAGATACCGGTATCATACAAACATAGAAGACACTTTACCTATCGCCGGCGCTGCTCGCTGTTTCCTCAGACTCGATGGTGTCCCAGGTTCCCGGGGGCCGGGAGTCCGTTTGGGACGAGACGAGGTCCACTGAACAGGAAATCCTGCTTGGCGCCTGCAGATGTCAGTCACCTTCAACGGACACCCAACCGGCGGGATACTTGCACCTGCAGTCAACCGCTACAGTGTGTTCAGCAGCCGTTGCTTATGCCGGAAAGGGCGATTACGGCTATCGAGCCCCCAAAAATGTTACGGAGTCAATCAGGTTCACTTTCAATTTGGCGCCGGACCGGACACAAGCAAGGATTGTCTGAACACGAGTCTCTTCAGGAAAGGCAAACTTTATTGTGTCGTCACACAAGTGCTCACACAGGATTCAATCGCAAAGAGTGCAGCCCGTCTCCCCCCTTTACAAGGGGTCTTATACCCAAGATACGTAATTAGGTACATCCCAATTAGCCCACCTCCCGATGACACTTTATTCCACCCCACGTGGGTTAATACCCATCGTTAGTACAAAGAAATTCCACATATTAACAATAAATTGATACACTTCATGTTAGTTTGACAGTCCGTGATTTGCTGCTGTGCTTTTTCTGTGCTGTGCCCTCCCCCACCGGCTGTGTTTATTTGAGATAACTTGGGGCCTGGTCTGTTCTCTGCGATCTCTTTGTTTCTCTGCAAGTCTCATGAAGCCCCATTCATTCATCTTCCTGTCTCTCCGTGCCAAGAACAGGCCGGATTCTGCCTCGTTTTATTGCTAGTTCCCTAATCTACCACACATTCCTAAAAATTCTATGTAAATCTTCGTTTTTCACATCTAATAAAATCTATTCTACTTGTGAACCAATTTGAAAACAAGATGGCTGCCTGGCTCATAGTAGCGACCATCTTTCAGCCTGATTCCACTTCAATTGTACTGATGACACTGTCTTTTGCATACTATCAGGGTTATTCAAAGACATTTGAAAACACCGCACGTTCGGTGTCTTTTCGTTCTCTTCAATTCGGTTCCTTTTGCCGATCCCATTTCGGTCCTGCGGTGTATTCAGCAAACACCACGGGTCCCCGAATTGCGGGAAAGGCTGCCGCAAACCCCACGAAAACTAACCGCAAAACCCACCGAATGCACGCCGAAAACCCCCAAAAACATCTGGATTAACCTGCCGAAAACCAGCCGAACACAGCCGAAGCAGCTGAGACCGCAGACGAGGGAGGTGAATAAATTAGCAAAATAGTTTGTGTGAATCTGTGAAAATGAAACGCTGTTTGCAAAGAAACTACTGAGCGAAAATGTCTGCAATTTGCATATGAGGTCCAGGGAATGACAATAAAGAGGGCTGTTAACCCTTTCGCTGCTGAGGCTTTTCCCGCCCCTGTGCTGAGGTCATTTTTACCTGTTTTGCGCATCATGTTTAAACGTGTTTTGAAGGCTTATTTTAGTATATGACCCAGACATATTATATATCGTTCTTTCCGTCAGACTCGGTAGATTCATAATATGTCATTATTATATGTATACGTTATGTCATGTCTGTATATTATAACAAAAAATGCAATAAAATATGTATTTTCAATAATTTACAATGTGTAAAGTGTTTTTTTTCACATTTTAACATGCGAGCAACTGCGGTTATATTTTGTATGGGGTGCGCTTGTTAAAAAAATTAGAGATGGGGTCTCGTTACATTTTTTTTTGGGGAAAATTACACTATTTTTAACAAACGCACCGCATACAAAAATCGTTAGTGCAGCATCATTGTTCACATTATAATTGAAATGGGAACAATATTGCTACACTAACAAACCAAAAAAAATAAAAAAAAAGTGTTTATTTTTTTTTTTAATTTTCATTTTTTTTTACAGCTTTTTTCACTTTCATGTTTGGTATCGTTGGAACGGCCATTCTCTGGCCGATCCAACCATACCAAAATTTAACCCCTAACTGCCACGGATCGGGAGATAGGGAGTTCCAATGAACTCCCTATCTCCACCGTTGGTGGCAGTTAAGGGTTAACTCTAGGACTGGCGTCATCGTGCTACGCACGATGACGCCAGTCCTCAGGGGGAGTTCCCGGAGGCTTGGCCGACATCCAAGATGTCGTCCAGCTCCGGGAAAGGATCGCGAACCGGCGCTTTCAGCGCCGATTCGCGATCCAGCTCCCCAGGGGTTAATGCCAGGCATCATTTGGAAGGGCAGGCTGTGCCCTTCCAAATGATGCCTGGGTTAACCCCCGCAGAGCCGCCGATCGGGAGGGAGAGAGGTCCGAAGGACCTCCCCCCCTCCCTTTCAGGCGCCTCCTCCGCACATGCGGGGGGGGGGCGCCTGAATTTGGTGTCATCGCGCTGCCGCGATGACACCAAATTCCGGCGGCTGCTGTTCCGGATGCCGGGCTGACATCCAGGATGTCAGCCCGCACCGGAGGGGCCAGCGATCGGCCGGAACCCGGCCGAACGCTGACCCCAATGGGAGGACGCGCTCAGCGCGTCCTCCGCATACCAGCGGGAATGCTGAGGACGCGCTGAGCGCGTCCTCAGCATCGAAGTGGTTAAAGAAAAAATAAGTAAACTTAAAAAAAAAAAAAATCGGACTTTAAAAAAAAATAAAAAAATAAGAAAAATGCTTAAAATATCCCAAAAAATCTATAAATAAAGAGACTCTTTACTGCAGAATTTTATAATGAACGGTTTATTAGATATTGAATTAAAACGGGAATATTTTTAACATTGAAGCCTATGGGATTCTCCTGAATAAATTTGCCGAATTAAACCACCGAATGGCAGGGCATTAGGGGAACCTTTCACTGCTGGTTTGTGTTCTCTGAATAGCAGAAGCAGTGCTTTTTCATGGGGATTTCACTACCCTCGAACAGGCACCGTATGTGCAGGAAATTCGCCAGGATTTGGCGAATTGCCTGCTCTCTGGATAGCCGAATGTCCAGGAAAGGTAACCGAACACTGATTTTCAGCGTTTGGTTACCTTTCTCAAGCAATTCGGATCTCTTTGGATAACCCTGTATGTATACTGTTATAGAAACATAGAAAAATGTCGGCAGATAAGAACCTTTCGGCCCATCTAGTCTGCCCAATTACATGGATACTTTACCTGGATTTATCTTTTGTTTAGGATAGCCTTATGCCTATCCCATGCTTGCTTAAATTCAATTACTGTTTTGGCCTCTACCACTTCTACTGGAAGACTGTTCCATGTATCCACCACCCTCTCAGTAAAATAATGCTTCCTGATGTTACTTTTAAACCTTTGCCCCTCTAATCTAAGACTATGTCCTCTTGTTTTGCTATTTTGTTTCCTTTTAAATATACTCCCTTCCTCTACCTTGTGGATTCCCTTTACGTATTTAAATGTTTCTATCATATCTCCTCTGTCTCGTCTTTTTTCCAAGCTGTACATGTTAAGATCATTAAGCCTTTCCCGGTAACTTTTCTCCTTCAAGCCGTACACCATTTTAGTAGCCCTTCTCTGAACTCTCTCTAAGATGTCTATATCCTTCTGGAGATACGGTCTCCAGTACTGCACACAGTACTCCAAGTGAGGTCTCACCAGTGCTCTGTACAGTGGCATGAGCACTTCCCTTTTCCTACTGCTAATACCTCTCCCTACACAACCAAGCATTCTGCTAGCATTTCCTGCTGCTCTATGCTTATATGCCACTAAATACATTTTACACAAAAAATAAGTACTGAGTTCCGCTGAAGATCGCTAGGATCCGCCAGCACCCAACACGTAACTTCCCGGGTGCACTAGCATCTTTGCCAGACTGCCGCGGAAGAAAGGAAGGTTGCGATATGTCACCTCCGGCTACATGACGGGTGTGTGTCAGAGATGGAACGCACGCCAATAAGGAAACCGGAAGAAAGGAAAATGGCAGCATTGAAAACTACAAAGACAAAAAGGAACAGAAAGGACTGATTCTTATTTTGTATTGTATTCTGTATCCCTGATGAAGTGTAGTAGTTACTACACGAAACGCATTAGATATATCTTTTATTTGTAATTGCCCATTAAAACATTTTCTGCACTTTTACTGGAAGGTGTCCTGATGTTTCCTGTGGCGGCAAGTCTCTAGATTCGAACTCCGGTACAGGCAGATGTGGGGTAATCGTCGTAGACACGATATGCTATAACGTTTATGCATCTTGTGAGTGCATTACAAAAAGGGGGCATCTCTTATTTTAATGTATCATCTGTATGCACTATGAGTTTCTCTCGTTTAATACCTCTGTGTACATTCCCATTATTATTTATATTTGTGATATCAAGACGCCTAGGGGAGAGCCGTCTGGGAAATCTTGAGGTTGTATTACATTTTCTAAATATCCTGTCTGTCACACCAGTTTATTGAAATTATTGTGTCAGGTTAGAGTGATCACTCGATAAGGTAACACAGCAGACACAACTCCATCACAACTGAAAACACTCTGCCTGGAATAGGGTATACACAGGCAGCCCCTTCTGTTACAGCATCCCCAGCATAGCATGAGACACTCCTAAGATAGCACAGTTAGCCTGCGAATCATGAGTCTTCCCGATTCCTGTATAAGGCTTTGTAAACCCCTTCCTCCGTGTGTAGAACCATTAGACCAATACAGCCAATGTAACCTCTCTTACACACTGGCCCATGACCGGAAGTGAAGAAAGACCCACAGCAACGTTTAGCTTGCGGTTTCCAGGAAGCAGCGGTGACGTATGGAGAGTTTGCTCCCAGCATGCCTCAGATCTCTATCACATGACCATCAAGCTTTGCAAGGAGCAAGTCACGGTGACAGGAGCAGAAGGAACATCCCTGGCGTTGCTAGCTCCGCCCCCTTTGCTGACGCACACTTCGCAGGTCACGGCACTTGGTAGAGCTGATAGAGGAGGTGGGGGAAATCTGGAAGGTTCTGCCGGTATTAACAATCTTCATCTTACAGCTGTTCCAGTGTAAACACCCCTCTTCCTTTGAGATGGCTCAGCGCCTTACTTGTAGCGGCCGTCTTGGCTCTGCCTCGGCGGCAGGTGGAGCTCCGGCTACAGTAGTACTCGCTGTTCCTCCACTGAGTGCGGCTGTGCCGGCCTGCGACTTCCTCCGCGTCTACCCACTGCCATCAGGACACCGGCGTCACGACACGGTGCTGGCCGTGGGCCTACCGCGACCTCTCGAAGACCCCGTGTCAGCACTGAGGAAAAGACGCGCCAAGGACCATACCATGAACGGCCTGCCCTTCTACTGCCAGGGCGAGGTGGTGAAGGGTTTCGGCAGGGGTTCCAAGGAGCTGGGTATCCCCACAGGTGAGAGACCGCACCGACCAGGCATGTCCCCCTCAGCAGAGGTGTGTGTGTGTAACCCCACCATTGAGCATCAATGGGTGCACCACCACCAGACATCCCGCCGGCTCACCCAATCCCGGCCAAGGACACGGGGGGGGGGGGGGGACAGGTAACCTTCTGTCTGGATAAAATACACTGACCTGTCTTCCCATATTCTTTGCTGAGCAGAGGTCTGGCCGCAGCGGTGTGCTGTGCAGGAATCAGGTTATAGGTGTAATTCTGTAAATACAAAACCATGAGGCTATGTTTGTTTTAATATTTTATACAATCTAGGTGGCTTTATAAGTATTGGCATACCGTTTGTTATGAAAGCTAGATGTGGGAAGGTCAGCGCTTCCTTCAATAAAGTCCCTTTCTTCTTTCAATAAAGGTGTCCTCAAATGAAAAAAATCAACGTAGTACAGCCTGTAATTGGATAAGGTTTGCTTCATCAGCTGGGGTATCCACACCAGCTGATGAAGCGAACCTTCGCGTAACACGTTATGGTTGTACTCTTTACGCATTTTTTATTTTTTTTAAATGACATCCTTTTGATCCTGCTTTTTTTTTGTCGTCCGCTAAAAACCGAGGAGTCAAGGAGACATTCAAACGTGAAGGGGTGATCCAGCGATCCCATTTGAAATTGCTGGCTGCCCATACATCGAGTGCCCGAGTTGTTGGCACTCTACAACGTGAGTAACACCACAACTTTTATTTTATAATATACAATTACAGGCTGTACCATGTTGATTTATATATTTATTTATTTTTTCTTCTCATTTGAGGACACCTTTTATTGAAAGAAGGGACTCTACCTCCTCATACGCCTCATATTGAAGGAAGCGCAGACCTTACCACAACTACCTTTCAAACTTTAACTTGGTTATTTGGGATATAGAACAAAGTGGAAGAGGACTGCGGCTGTTTCATATTTATAAACTGTATATGTTTATACATACTATCTTGCACGGGTTTTAGGACTGTTTTCTTATATGCAAACTGTTTCAGTTATTCATTCAATAAACCACTCAGTGGCACCCATGGTACATAATTCTCCATTATACAGTTTATGATATCAGGGATTTATTGGGCTTTAACACACTCCACAGCCCTTACTATATATAGGGCTAAACTACAATCCTCCAGTTAAAACGGAAGCGCTAGGGAGAAAATATTGCGCCTGCAGTTTTCACCCTTGCGCCTGCGTTTTAACCGGAGATTACAATGCAGGCGCTTAAAAAGCTGCCTGCATTGTTAGCGGGTACTACGCCCCGGGATGCTCGCGGCAGCGCTAAGTGCTGCCGCGAGCATCCACTCGAAGGAGTCCATAGGACTCCATTGGGTTTCGCCCTGCCGGATCTCTCCTCGTGAGATCTGGCAGGTTGGCGTAGTGAGCTGCAGGGAAAGACTGGGGGACTTTTTCCCCCAGTCTCTCCCTCGGTTCCCAGCGACAGAGGCGGTGGATGGAGCCGCAGTCCTCGCAGCGGAATAGGATGTATCTGGGTTTTTTTGGGGGGGCTTTGGCTGGTGCAATGGTTTCTGCACCAGCGGAATCCGTTAACCACAGCCTGGACTTGGTGCTAACTTTTTTCTAACCACAGCCAGATGTTAATCAGTGTTAGGGCTTTGTAATCCAGTGCTGATTAACACTTTGCGCTCCCCATGTGAAGCATAGGGAGCGCAAAGTACAGTAACCTCGTGCTGAAAAGCGCAAGGTACCAAACACAAACGGGTTACTTAACCCGTTAGCGTTTGGATTGTAATGTGCAGTGGTTACCTGGGCTACTGTTAACGCTCACGCAGGTGAGCGCTAACGTTAGCACCAAGATTGTAATGTGACCCATAGTGTGTGTGTGTCTTGACAAGTTGCAAATGAGTGAGTGGGCATGTGACTGGATGAGAGAAATGGGAGTGAACATGTGTTGTACTCATAGTTAGCTGAAACTGAAGTCTCAAAGGTCACGTCTCCCTCCTTATTCTTGACCTTTCTGCTGCATTAGACACTGTTGACCACCATCTCCTGCTCCTCACGCTGCGTCAACTTGGCCGCAGTGACACTGCTCTCTCCTGGTTCTCTTCCTATCTCTCTCTTCGCTCCTTCATTATCTCCTTCTGGTACCTGGTTCTCCTTCCTCTCTTAGTTGGGATACCTCAAGGCTCTGTTCTGAGTCCCCCTACTCTTCTCAATCTATACCGCCTCTCTCGGCAACCTCATTACTTTGGCCTCCAATATCATCTCTATGCTGACGACTCCCAAATCTACCTTTCCTCTCCCGATCTTTCTCCTCCTATCGGCTGTGTCTGACTTGATAACCTCCCGTTTCCTAAAGCTCAGCCTCTCTAAAGCTGAACTTCTAATCTTCCCTCCTAAAGCCAATGTTCCTGCACCCATTTCCTTTCAGGTGAATGGTGCCACCATCACTTCTACTTACTTCACAGGCTCGTTTCCTCTTTGACTGATCTCTCCTTCACTCCTCACATTCAGTCGCTAACCAAATCCTGCTACTTCCACCCAAAAAAAACATTGCACCTGTCTTCCCTTTCCTTAATCCGGACTCTACTAAAATGCTCATCCAAGCTTTTATAATCTTCCACCTTGATAATGTAACATTCTTCTCTCTGCCCTTAAATGATCCCTGATTCTCCCTCTGCAGTGTGTAATGAATGCCTCACCCCTTTGTCAATCTCTACACTGGCTCCCTGTTTTCTTTAGAATCCAATTCAAAATATTGGTGCTCACGTACAAAGCTCTCCATAACCGCGCCCCTGCCTACATCTCCTCCCTTATTAGCAGGTATATCCTGTCACAGCCACTACGCTCTGCCAATGATCTGATGCAATCTCCTAATACGCGCACCCCCAGCGCTCACGTTCAGGACTTTTCCTGAGCTGTCCTCTTTCTATGGAACTCTGTACCCCGCAACATTACTCTCCCTGTCTCTTCTGTCCTTCAAGAAGTCTCTGAAAAATCATTACTTTAGGTCTATAATCTCACTCCATAATTCCCCACTGTACATTTCTTGCTCCATCTCCCCCACAGCCCACACACTCCCCACACTTCACATTTTCAGCTATTTATTGAATTTCTTGACTCCCGATTTATATATATTTTTTTCCTTTGCCCCGAAATAGAAAAAAAAAAAAACCTCTCCTGCAAATGCTGTCAAAGACGTGCAGGGGACTCGGTGCTTTCTCTGGTGCTGCAAGGGCTTTAACCCCCTGACGGTTTTCCCGAGTGTGGCTCCGGGTTAACTTTTTGTACTGAAAGCGGTATATTCGGACTGTATACTTACATGTCCTGCGCTCCCTCGCTGATCCCCCACAGTCTCCTCCAGCCGCTCGCACCGTCACACTGCCTGGATCTCTTCTCGCGAGGAGTGAACCAGGAAGTGTGACATCACGATCGGCTGCTGTGTGACTGCGGGGGACAGCGAGGGAGCGCAGGGACATGTAAGTATCGGCCCGAGTGTGGCTCGGGGATACCGCTTTCAGTATTGAAAGTTAACCCACGAGCCACACTCATACCGCTAGGGGGCCAGAATAAATTGGACCGGTTCTGACATATAAAATATGCCAGAATTGGACTGCCATGGAGGTTAATAAGTCCTTTCAGCACTGGAGATCCCTTCATGTCTTCAAGAGCATTCAGCTGGTGGGGTTTTGTTTGTACTTTCTGTTCGGCACTCTTTCCGTCGTTCGATTTGGTTCATCGCTATTCAATTCCAGTGGATGACCCAGATAATTAGTGAATTCAGCATGCACTTCAGGGTCCCCAAAGTGCTGCAGCGAATCTATGCACCAAATGTTGCCGATAAACCTGCCAAACGCAGCTGCAAACCGCCGAACGATCACCGAATCGCTCTGATAAACTGGCGAACGCATCCTCAAACCGCCGAATCAAACTAATAATCTGCCGAATGCATTCAATAAAAGCCACCCAGCCACCAAACAGGTAAAAAAGCAAACAAAAAAATATGCAACTTTTAAAATTCTTTAAAATATAAAACTAGTGCTGAAAATTCTCTGGGAATTTCACAGCTTTCGAAGGTCACCATATTTTGTTGAATTGCCAGCTTTTTGAATAGGAGAATGGCTAAGAAATGGTGTTCGGCTCTTTGAATAACCCCTTTTATTCAGTCACAAGGCTCAAACAGGCCTATCAATTCACAGTGGACACTGGGCTCTCTGTGTGCTGCTACATGGGTATCAGATGTAGAGGGAGCAAGAATGGGTCACGTTAAGAGGATTAAGCAAATCTTTTAAAACACTCAGATGATAATACACATGACATACTGAACCCATCAGTGTGAGTGAATAGAATGTCCTGCAGAAAGTAAAGATTAATGTGACATATACACCAAGTGCTTCATTCCTTAACTATTCCCACTCCTTAGGGTGGGATCAGATGAGCGACATTGGAGAGCGTAAGGAACGTCCGTGAGAGTGGACGTTCCTTCCACTCGACACCCGTCTGGCCACCTCGCTGAGCGTGCTCAGTGCTGCAAAGCAGATCCTCCTATGGAGGATCGCGCTTTGTGGGCGGACGCTTGTTGCGCATGCATTTCGTGCGCACACACAAGCATGTGACTAGCCCCGTTGCAGTGTCACAACGCGGCAACGGTCAGTATGGGCGCACCTAGTGCGCTCGTCTGACGCTGGCCTTTAATTCATTGTAGTACAGAAAACAACAATGTGTGGTATCTAATAACCAGTTTAACATAATATGTATCTTTAGGGGCTCCCAGAGCGCTTCCTCCTTCATATGCTCAGCATAAATATAACAAAGTAATGTGTAGAACACCAATTGGAGCAACCTACATACATAGAAAGATGGACATCGTGTGATACAGTTTAAACATCAATTAGAATCCGGCCCCCTACAGGAAGCACTCACTGGATACAATGTTTAAACAGGCGTATCATGTAGCCTCATGTTACCCGAATCCCGGTTCAGTCAGCTCTCCTCTGCATTCATCAATGGAACCTCAAGCAGCTGGTCTTCGGCTTCTCCCGGTACTTTGAGGTACACACGAGTCCTCCTCCTATCCACTTATGATGAAGTATAAAAACGGAGCACTTTGGATTCAAAATTAACTGTTTATTAAAACCATAATATACAAACTAGCTAGCAGCAGGTACTTTCGGACCGACAATGGTAAAACCGTCTGGTCACTATGGGGTTAAAGACTTTTTAAAATTCCACTGAAATATGGAAATCTGAATTAATCTTGCTGGAATAAAAAACCCACGATTTTAAGCATATAATTTACGGATTTTTATATGCCGACTGCATCGACCTATTTAATGGCCTTATGAATGATAAATGGCTACTTCAAATGTGTTTTTTTAAAGCTTTGAGATGTTCATTATGGTTTCTTTTATTGTAATTTTCCCGTAATCGGTACCTTTTTATGTAACCGGTGGTGTTTTTTTTTAAAAATTTATTTTTTTCCTCTTCTCTCTGCCCCCTTTTAAATGTGCAGCTAATTTTCCTGAACACGTTGTGGACAGTCTTCCTGATGATTTAAACACTGGAATTTATTATGGCTGGGGCTGTGTTGGAGATGGCGATGTTCACAAAATGGTTATGAGTATTGGATGGAATCCATTCTATAAGAACACAAAGAAGTCTGTGGTAATGAACTGTTTTTTTTTCCTTTTTCAATTTACCCATATTACAGATTTTGTACATCAATCATGTTTTAAATCCTGTTTTCTGCTCTTCTGATATTTGTATAAAGTTTTGCTTTCATGATGCTATAGGGGCTGTTCACATCATGCCAGTGAATATTCTATCTCATAAAATTTTAGATCGTTGCAGCCCTATGAAAAACCAATAATTTATTTTATGATTATTTTCATAGGCGGATTATTATTTTTTTAATTGATTCATTGGAAATGAACCATACAATTGTTCACTTAAAGGAACACTATGTAAAATAGGGATAGACCGATTATCGGATTTGCCAATATTCAGAAAATTACAGATATCGGTATTTTATTTGCCGATAATTGGACAAGTTGGCTCACTGCAGCCACAACACACGAGTTCCCACAGAACTGTGCGAATCCGGTGCTTCTAACAAATCAGGCTGTAAGCCCTCACTGTAGGATTTCCCCTGCTCACTGACAGTATTGCGCATGAGCATGAAGACAAGTAGAAATGGGGCTTTCCTCCCATCTGGCAGGGAATTCCCTATACAGGAGATGAAGTGGTCTATTTCCTACAGCAGGGGTCGGCAACCTGGGCCCTCCAGATGTTTTGGAACTTCATTTCCCATGAGGCTCCAAGAACCTAATGAGAACCTGAGCATCATGGCAGATGTAATTCCAAAGCATGTAGGACAACATTACAAAGTCATTGCTAACTTAACAACCCCATAGACTAGACTATAATGGCTCTGGAAAATTTACAACAGCTCTGGTTAAGTTGGCACCAACTTTGTAATATAACCCTTGGAGCGCCAAGGTTGCTGAACCCCTTACATAGAGAGTCATATGAGGGATCTTTGCAAAAGCCAATGATACAGTCTTATTTTTGTAAAAATAAAAGCTTACATGAAAATATCAATTTTTTTTATTAAATTGACTAAATGAAGTGGACTTGGTGCAATGTTTTAAATGTTATAAAACTCATTGAGCTCATGGAATGTCAGATTAGTGCTGTTTCCCCCCCCCAACTTTAAATTTACAGAATATCGGCACCAAATATCGTCTATCGGCCAGAAAAGCTGCTGATAATCGGTATCGGCCCTGAAAAAATGATATCCGTCTATCCCTAATGTAAAAATCAATCCCTCCTACCTTTTCCCTACTTTTCTTCTTACGCAATTTTCACAGTGTAAAAAATGTTTGTACGTACATTACGCAACTTGTGTATCGCGTGTAACGTGCTTTTTGCACATAAAGTACACAAGCGCCTGGTCAAAGTGACAGATTGATGTGCGTGCGCAGCTGTTTTCTCACCAAATGAATGCTGCTACAAGTGCTCAGACAGAATGTCAGCATGCAAAGCGGGATGGGGGGGGACACTCGCACACAGCCTTTCCACTTTAATACAGAAACGTGGTCAGGGTGCGAAGAGTGTCTCTTTAAAATAAATTCATGAAAAAACTGAGTGGGTGGAATGACTAGAGTTGGGAGGGAGTTTAGGCAAAAGACCAAATCAGAGTGTGAGAGGGAGGTTGGGGAAATGGATCAAACCAGAGAGCGAGGCAAGGAGTGTGGGTTGGTTGCACGGGAATCCAGCTCCATGTAAGGATAAAACACTGGGCTCCAGCCATCCAAACTGGGTAATATTTGACCTAACCTTATTAGTAAAGCAGCGACATGTCTTCTCCAAAGTAGAGCCTGAGGTTATTAATGTTTAACTCTGATTCTAAACTGTGTGCAGTATACAGATCGATTAATCGACAATGAGAATAGTTGACAACTATTTTTATTATCGATTAGTTGTTTCAGCCCTAGTTATTCAGTAACATCAGAATTTTCTGGCAAATTGCACCGAACCGTGTATTTCGCCATGGTGGCACTTTGTGTATTCACAGAGCTGTCAGCTCACTAAATATAGTGCTATACGCCACTGAAATTGTCCCATAGAGCACTAACGATTCGTCTATTCCCAGACTTCCGAATGACACCAAAATTTGATAAAATCCACTCACATTCGCATGCTAATAAGCACTCAACTGTGGCAGCCATCACCCACTCATTGCAGCTAAGGATGCGCTGCAGCAGACAGTCCAGGTAGCAAACATGGTTAGATGCATTGCTAATCCCTTTCCAGGTTTAAAAAAAAATAATTCATTAGTGATACAGTAGTGTGTAGAACAGAGCACCACAGCAATAAAATTCACAGTAATGCGATTAAAAATATTTACGGTTAGAAATTGGGGTACAGATTATGTTTAGAGATTAAGAGATGTTTAGAAAGTAGAGGGGGAGATGCAAGGAGTTATTCAGAAAGTACCGACATTTCAGTTTTTTTTCTCGTTCAGCGCACTAAGCACTCTGACTCCATTGTGACCTTATGACCTGTTGGTGTATAAAATGAGGAAATATAGTCAACTATACAAAACTTACATAATTTCCAAGAAAGATATAAAAGATATTTTGGTGCTTTCCAGCAGACGAATGTGCTGTCAAAGAACACATTGTTACCGAGCAAAACCTGTTTACCACATCGAAACAAAATTGAATCATCCAACCAACATGGCTGATCTCAAGAAAATATGGCTGAGCTCATTTCCACATTACCTCCCTCCTTTTTTTTTATTTTGTCGAGGCTGGTCAGACCTTGAACAATCTTACTGTCAGCTGGGTGTCAAAGCGTTTCTTTCTTTATAATTACAATCCTGCATAATAATTTTGTTTTTAAAAAAAATAAGTAGTATGAAATAATGTGTCAACCAATGAACTACTCCATTCCAAAGTGAGAATTTGGAGCCACCAAACCATCTATGCCACCATGTGATCTGTTGCATCTGATACTGTGTGCTTCAACTAAAACTGTAAGACGACTGACAATACAGGAGTAACTTTCCTGTGTGTCTGTCCAGTGTGGGGAGGTATGGGTTCTTGCAAGTTTTACTTGAAGACTATCCATCGCCCAACTGGAATATATCACTGATCTGAATTTCAAGGTTAAACTACCAACCTCTAATACCTTGATTATTTTATTGTATTGTACGTTGTATGTTTTGCGGTCAGATTCTGTAAAAGATTGATAACCTAGTGTGTTGTTCATAAGAACAGCATTCAGGGTTTGTTTTTTGTTTTTTTCTTTCAAGGCTGGTACAGTATGAGTGGTTGATTACATAAACTCAAAAGGATATATATTCTACATTCGCTAATTATGTATCGGGGTCATAGCCCTAGGACACTTGCTTAAGAAGCGCTTTGGCCATATTTCAAACCTGTGCCTTTAAAGTTTTAGAGCATTGATGTTGCCACTACTCGGTCTTTTCCGTAAGTTCCTGAGCAGTTTCTGTATCTAGTTTTTTTTTTTTTTTTATGTAATTGCTAGGTTCCAGTGGACAAAGATGAGGTTCCACCAATCAATAGCTACTTGTTATATCCATAGGTTGTGTACATCTATCATCCCCTGCAGGGCACATTAGTGACAGCAACTTGCTTTGTGTGCTGTATGAGAGCCCAGCCACCGGCTCTGTGCTTATGTGACTTGGTTTCTTGGACAGCTCAAGTAGGAACCATGCTTGTATGGCCTGTCTTGGGGGGAGTGAACTTTCTTTTGCCCAACTCCTAACAGGCATTCTTACAAGGCTCAGATGTACAGGACAGTGGCATCGGTATTTGTATGGTAAGCACCTCAAGCTTCAGCACAATTTTATTCAAAGCTATGAGTAGCCATTATGTAAAAAAAAAATTGAAGGGACAGATGCCTTTCACCCTAATCAGAAGATAAAGTTGTGCTGTATTATTATTTTATTTTTTTTCTCTGTAGTCTTATTTTAGCAAGTACTGTTTTTGTTGACTTTGAGTTTGTAATTCGGCAGGAAACTCATATTATTCATCACTTTCAAGAAGACTTCTATGGAGAAATGCTAAGTATCATTATTGTTGGTTACATTAGACCAGAAAGAAGTTTTGACTCTTTAGGTAAGTTGAACTATTTCTGTGTTTTAAGGGGAGGCAGGCAGGGTTTTTTTATATTAAAGGTTTGTCTTGGAGTAAAAATAATATAAAATTATATATATAATTTTTTACACAATTGCACTTAGAAATGATTTTAGTTGATGTGCCAATTTTATATATAATTTTTGTGTGTATGAAATTATGGTGATATTCTGCCATACACTACCTTTCTGACATGACCCAAATCCTTAGTAAATTAGTAGCACAAAACCCCAAAAAAATGAACTCCTGGTCCTCGGCGATTTTATATATTTGTTTGATTGGCTGAATCCTAAAAACAGTAGCCTGTTCACTGTTTAAGGCTTTGCAGTTAACACAATCTCCTCCCCCACTTGCACTAATATGAAAAGCCCTGACCATACCTTGCTGGACTGGATGCTCTCATGTCCTGATAGGAAGAATGCCTGCCTCCTGTAGTCTAATGGTTTCAGTGACAACTTTCTAGATTTATCTGTGTGCAAAATAAAGGCCACAGAATCCTCTCCAAATATAATCACCAGGTCTTTCAAGAAATTTAATCTTGAATCCTTCCTAAATGATCTCAAACAGCTCCCATGGTACAGACTAAACCTAATACCAGACCTGGACTGTGCAATTGAATACTTTCAGCCCGAGCTCCCGCAAGTCTGGAATTCCCATGCCCCGTTCTGTAAAGTGCAAGTAAACAGGGCCCATCTCCCCTGGGTTGCACCAGCAATTTCAAAACCTATTGCAACCCTAATCAATTGCAACTGGATACATTACACAAACTCTGGAAGACTGCGAGAGCGGTACCTATCCATGACAGTGGCGACAATACTTTGGTATCCAACTACCGCCTGATATCATTGCTCCCTGTTATGTCCAAAATTTTGGAAAAACGTGTCTACACGCAATGACGTGATTATTATCAATATTTAAACTATTTAACCTCAGATCAATCCGGCTTTCATCCAAATCATTCAACTACAACTGCCTTTCTACAAGTTTGTAAGGTTTCCTCCTTCCATGCAAGCTTGGATATCATAACTGGAGCCCTCGTCCTTAATTTTTGCCAAGACCTTTGACACCGTAAACCATGGCATCCTATTAGAAAAACGTAAACTCCGGTTTTAGTGAAAGCGCGGTAACCTGGTTTTAATCACCTGTATCAGATCGATCGCAAAAGATTCCAACAAACCTTCCCCCAGTTTAAAGTCACTTAAGAGATCTCTATTAACCCCATAGTGACTAGGCAGTTTTAGGCTTGTCTGACAGTACCCACTGCTGTTTTTACATTACTGCACTGTTTGTGTTTTAGGTCTAATTTTCCTCTTACTCGTTTATGGAACCAAACACCTTATATACCATTTTTCTTGCCATTAAATGGACTTTACAAAGATACCATTAATTCAATCATATCGTTTTACTATAAAAAAAATTCTATGAAATATGATAAATATGGAAAAAACACTTATTTCGAACTTTAATCCAACAAAATCTATAACCCCCACAAAAAAGACCCCGGCTAAATAGTTTAGAAATTTTGTCCTGAAATTAGACATACCCGATTTTTACATATTTTTGCTTTTTAACCCCTTCACTGCTGAGCCATTTCACCTCTTTGTGCTGAGCTCATTTTGACCGTTTTATGCTCACCATGTTTAAACGTGATTTGAAGACTTATTTTATTATACCCCAAGACAATATTTATTAATATATATATTTTTATTTTTTTATTTTTTTTTATAAAAACTTTTTTATCTTGTTACACAAAACCTAGTCCTGTTTGGTATTATTGTAAAGGCCCTTATCCGCTAGGGATTAACTGGCCAACTGATGCTATCGCACATATGGTGATGACGTCAGTGGTTGGGGAATGACCCGGATGCTTGACTGTCATCCAAGATGTCAGCAACATCCAGGAGCAAATCGCGAACCGGCACCTAAAGGGTTAAATAGAGGCACTGCTGGAAAGAGCAGACTCTGCCCTCTCCAGCGGTGCCTCCCTTTCCCCCCCCCCCTTCTAGCTGCAGCTATTGACTCCCCCCCCCCCCCCTTCAGGTTCCCCCTGCGCCGGGGGGGGTGCCTGAAAATGACATCATTGCGATGGCTGGGGCGCATTAAACTGCCGGGCTGGCTTCAAGGAAGCCAATCAGACGTGGGACCCCGGCCAAAGGATCATGATGTACATAATATGTCCTTGGTCCTTAAGGGGAATTTTCTCTGGGACGTACTAATATACCTCTACAGTATGCACCTGTAAACATGTGACATAGTGAGTATATTTATTTTCGGAGTTAATCTGTTGTTTTTTTTTTTTTTTTTATTGCATTGATTACTTTGTATTGTTACAGTAGGTACAGAAATACAATGTTCTTGAACCCAGGACATACTTGAAAGCGAGAGAAATCTCAATGTATCCGTCCTGGTAAAATACTTTATAAATTAATTTCAACAGCAGCAATTATAACATTTTCCTAAGTATGAAGGGAAGTTTGAATTGTAATAATAAAGACTCAGAGGCGAGTATTGCGTCTCTTTCCTTATATTTATTAAAATAGCAACAAGGATTTTAGCATTTAAACTGTAAAATGCATGTAAGCATCCTTTAGAAAAAACACAAGCTCCAGACTAGACACTCCCACTCTTTCTAGTCCAATCCCTGTGTAGCTCCTCTTGATCTCTTCCCCTGATCTCCTTCCTTATTCCTCTTTTCTTGGTGTCTGCAAGCAGTCATTCAAACATCCAGTACGATCATCAGGCACAGAACCAACGGGGTCCCGAGAGAGGTAGGGAATGAAAATATCCAGATGGGCACGAAGTGCGCCACAGCAACATCCAGTCAGAAGGAGCTGCAGAGAAAACAGAGACACGACAAGGAATCAGTGGAAGCCGTAATCTACGGCGCTACAAGTACCCAAAACATTGGGGCGACACCCCCATAATACTAAAGCGGGAGGGAGAGGCGGACAATACTCGCCTCTGAGTCTTTATTATTACAATTCAAACTTCCCTTCATACTTAGGAAAATTTTATAATTGTAATACACCGACTCAGAGGCTCCTGTTGCGAGTTCAAAGCTTGTCCACCAGGGGTGCGGACCAATGAACTACCGGAGTGAAGTAGGAAGTCTTAAATGTAGACTCCCCAAATCAAACCGCAACTGCAAGTAAGACCTCCAGACGGCAAGCACCAGCACGGCGAAGGAGGCCACAGCACTGCACACCAAGTGCGCCCCAAACACTGACATTTAAGCCAGGCGGTCAAGATCATGGATTATTATTATTATTCTTTATTTATAAACCGCCAGCATATTCCGCAGCGCTGTACAATAAGCACAGTATAGACAGGGTTACAATACATTGAACAACATTTGACAAACCGTACAGGAGGAGATGAGGGCCCTATTCCCGTAGGAACTCACAATCTGGGAGGGTTGTGGTTGGAAACAGGAGGAGAGGACTGTAAGGTGAGAGTGATTGATGGTTGTCAGTGAGTTGGGTGGTAGGCTTCCCTAAAATAGGAATGTTTTAAGGGAGCGTTTGAAGGAAGAGAAGTTAGGGGAAAGTCTGACAGTACGAGGAAGAGCGTTCCAGAGAGTGGGGGCTGCGCGTGAGAAATCCTGCAGTCTATCATGGGAAGAGGTGATGCGGGGAGAAGCTAGGCGCAGGTCACTGTTTGACCTTAGGCAGCGGGCTGGGGTGTATTTGGTGATTAGTGAGGACAGGTAGTGGGGCGCTGAGATAGTGAGGGTTTTGTAGGTAAAGATAAGGATTTTGAACTTAATTCTGCAGTGGATGGGGAGCCAGTGAAGGGACTCGCAGAGACAGAGCGGCGGGTGAGGTGAATTAGCCTGGCGGAGGCGTTCAGGATGGATTGTAGGGGGGAAGAGGCGGGACAGAGGGAGGCCTCTGGATGGATCCCATCGCGGTATATAGAGCGTTGAGAAAAAAAAAACAATAGAGAAACGTGAGACAGAAATAAAACACATTAGGTGCAGAGGATCCCGATCCTCCAAGCGAGAGCCAGCAGCCACTGCTGAAAGAGCCAGCGCCAATCACAGAGGGCGTCCCTAACAATAAACGTCTACACCTATAAGGGTCAGTAAGCACAGAGCCAAGTGCCGAATGAAACAAACGAGGGGAAACCGCTGCGAAGCGCGGGGAAAGCGTGCGAGACTCCTATTCGAGGGAGCAGAAAAAACGTGTACAAATCCAGGTAAGCATGAAAGTCGATAGGGGTTTGGGAAGTCCACTCTAACACGAGAGGGAACACAATAAGGCCCTGATGCCCTTCGGGGAAAAAACCCCAATCCCAAACCAGAGACAGCTCAAGTGAGAAGTGGGGAGCAAAGATCTCCCAAGGAATACGGAGACCAGTCCAGGGGGAAGACGACCATCCGGAGGAAGACCTGAGCAATCTACCATCCCCTGTAGAAGTGATGGAGGGCACAAGACCGGTCAGTAGTCTCAAATCGCTATGTTGACGGAGCCGATCCGATGCAAAGCAAAGATCTCTGGTAGTAGTGACCACACAAGGCTCCCCAAAATTAGGTTAACAAAACATCGGAGTTCAGTTGTACCCACAGGTGTGGAACTGAGACAGACCTGTCTATGCAAGACTAGAAGGTAAATATCTATTAGAGGAGATCCCTCGAGCATCCTCTGAGAACTGAGCAAACTGCATGAACAGCCCAAAATATGCCAACACATCCCTGAGGAATCGTAGCTAAAACAGGATCATAGGGCAACTGTACCCAGAACATTGTCTGCCCCGCTGGTCGACAGGTCAATTATCAAAATAGTCAGCGCCAGCATTAGTAGCCATTTAAAGTGGACTAACGGAAAGTCCGCCCAAAGCATAAGAAAGGTTATAGGACAGTGAGGACAAACGTTGCTTAATTCTCTGCCTGTTGAGGTGGTTGGGTCCGAGACTGTACAGATCTGTAAACAAGGACCGGACGACTTCCTGTAAAACACAAAAGTAATGGTTATAAACTGAAATATGTAAAACTACATGATCCCACCCTAGGTAGGACGTGCAGAAATGTCCACTCAGCGTGGTCAGGAAAATACTTCCTCGGAGGTATACATAGTACTTCTGTAAACTGTACGAATTTCAATGTTCATGATCCCAGGACATACCGGAAAAAATGAGAGAAATCTCCATTGTAACATATTTGCAGATAAATAAAACCTTGGTCAGTAGACGAACGCTCCTGGTCAAGGGACAGTTGGGCTCATTGCAGCGCGTATATTATGTTGAAGCCATCGGTGGTGGCGTGGTATACTCAGTTTTATGTCAAAGTGTTTCAACCCCAATGAGGAAGTGTTTTTTATAAAGTCCACCAATATGCCTCTTAGGTGAGATTTGAGCGGTAGCTCAGGAGGAGCAGCTACTGGTCACTTTAGGTGGGACTCACTGTACTAGAGGCGTTGTAAGTTTGGTAGATGAGCCGACACATCAATGGTCAATAGAGTAAACCAAACTCTCAGAGTTGTGTGTGTAGCACATGGGATGTAGGAAATGAGTATACAGTAGATGACATCTAAACTCCTATTTAGATTGAGCCCCAGACATTGCCTCTTGAAGAGATCTGGTAAAATCAGTGGAAAGGGCAGAAAACCCTTCCTAAAACTGCAGAAATGAAGCCCGTACACCAGGAGTTAAAGGGATAATTAGGTTTGAGGGAGTCAGGCCAGAGGTGAACCACCAGTCCAATCATAAGATTTAAGGGAGGTGCAGAGAGTCTTATCTGTGAAATCTGAGCTCTCAGTGGGGGGGGGGGGCTGGACACAGGGAAACCTTTTGGCGCGCAGCCTCCTGACAGAAACAAAATGCATTGATTTGGCTCGGAAAAAGCCCGCGCTGATGAGTGCGTGCACAACCCCCTCCCCCTATGCGAGCGGGAGCAGCGTGTGGGAGGCCAGGTCCACCTGTAACCCTCGTGGGGGAAGGGGGGGGAACAATGTCTTAACCCTTTCACTGCTGAGGACGTGTGGGGAATGTCCTCATTGACTCCTAAGGAAAGATGGGTTGGAGATAGGGGGTTCCTTTGAACCCCGATATCTACCGACTCTTGGCAGCTAGCAGGGTCATGTTCGGTATCATTAGAAAGGCCAGAGCATGGCCTTTCCAATGATACTAAACATGACCATGTTTAAAGTAAAGAAAAAAAATAATAAAAATAATATTAAAAAAAAGAAAAATGTGTTTTTTAAAGACACGAAATGGCTCAGCAGTGAAGGGGTTAAAAGACTTCGCTATAAACATTGTAGAGGCAGGTTGATTTACCAACACCTCGGAGGGATCTGAGCCCAAAACACACAGCACCAAAGCCGTGACATTATTACCATGATGCCATCAGGCTCCTGCAGTGAAGCACAGGGAAGGGGAGAAACTAGAGATCTGACAGCGGCCAAGTTTTAACATTAAGGAGATTATTACTAAGGGAAACACTGAGTCTTCTGACTCTCCGGGGCAGGAACAGCAAAGGGTGTCCTGTCACTTCCCTCCTCCGGTTCAGGAGCTGGAGATTCACCCTCCAGTCATTCCTCAAATCCAGCTCCTGAGAGGGATTGGAGGCTCTCACCCTCCTTAGGGACCTCCACCACAAGCGCCCGGCGGGAGTGGGCTCACATACCTACCTAGATAAAATTGGTGGATTTTTGGCCACAGGCATTGGTGCGGGGTGCCAGCCCCTCCGAAAGAGTTGGCCGTGTCATTCAACTGTTACACCCCTGCCATGTGCTGCGGGTATCTGAGGGCCTCACCGTGGTGAGTGAATCGCCCTGGGCAGCAGCTGCTGGTAGCGGTGACCTATAGTGACTCGCAGCTATAGATAATAACAGGTATAGATTTTAAAAATCTGTCGCCAGCACCCGGTGAGGGTGAGCTCTTATGTGAGAATTGGTCGGTAGCAAGGTCCACAGGCAGTATTGCGGGGATGCCAGCCCCTCTGGTTATATTTGGACCCGCTTATTAACCTTTTTACCCGCAGCACGTGGCAGGGGTGTATCTGGGGGCCTCACCGTGGTGAGTGAATCGCCCTGGGCAGCTTCTGCTGGTAGCGGTGACATATTATCTATAGCTGCGAGTCCCTATATGTCACCGCTACCAGCAGAAGCTGCCCAGGGCGATTCACTCACCACGGTGAGGCCCCCAGATACACCCCTGCCACGTGCTGCGGGTAAAAAGTTTAATAAGCGGGTCCAAATATAACCAGAGGGGCTGGCATCCCCGCAATACTGCCTGTGGACCTTGCTACCGACCAATTCTCACAAAAGAGCTCACCCTCACCGGGTGCTGGCGACAGATTTTTAAAATCTATACTGTTATCTATAGCTGCGAGTCCCTATAATAACAGTATAGATTTTAAAAATCTGTCGCCAGCACCCGGTGGGAGTGAGTTCTTTTGTGAGAATAGGTAGGTAGCAAGGTCCACAGGCAGTATTGCAGGGGGTGCCAGCCCCTCTGTGGGGATATGTGGACCCGCTCACGGAATTGCCCGGGAAAGTGTTAGCTGTAAAATGTGGCTTCTGCAATGGTGTCAGCCAGTATACTTAAAAATCAGCCGACATAGCGGCAACTAATTTAAATACGGCTACACTGATGGAGGCCTGGACAGCAGGATTAAATGGAGGCCTGGACAGCAGGATTAAATGGAGGCCTGGACAGCAGGATTAAATGGAGGCCTGGACAGCAGGATTAAATGGAGGCCTGGACAGCAGGATTAAATGGAGGCCTGGACAGCAGGATTAAATGGAGGCCTGGACAGCAGGATTAAATGGAGGCACGGATGGTGAATGTAAGTGGAGCGTTAGTCGGAGGGGAGCAGTTACCAGGCTGTACAGAGTAGACTGATTGCTGGTTGAAGCTGTTCCCCTGAATCTAATTCTGCCTCCTGTGAAGGGCTCTTAGAGCAGGTTTCTGGCTCAGCATATAGTAAACCCGATTCCGGCAGAGTGAGAGGAATGAAGCGGTAGCGCGGGAACATGCGTGGGAATCATGATGCATGGCTGGTAGTTCCCGGCTCCGATTGCCGCTTAAGCCCTGAGTAGGGGAAAAAGTATTGGACAAACTGGTCAATTAAACTAAAAAGGAGGTATGAAAAAAAACCCCGCAGCTACCCGAGAAGGTAGCTGTGCTGCTAAAGTAGACGAACGTCGCGGTTGAAGCCGGGACGTAGCGTCAGGGAGAGAAAACATTAAAAATGTGAGAGTAAAACGCATGTGTACTTATCTGTCTGCCCAGCAACAAGGAAAGAGGAATAAGGAAGGAGATCAGGGGAAGAGATCAAGAGGAGCTACACAGGGATTGAACTACAAAGAGTGGGAGTGTCTAGTCTGGAGCTTGTGTTTTTTCTAAAGGATGTTTACATGCATTTTACAGTTTAAATGCTAAAATCCTTGTTGCTATTTTAATAAATATAAGGAAAGGGACGCAATAGGAGCCTCTGAGTCGGTGTATTACAATTGCTGAATAACCCCTCACTTTTTTGGTTTATATATGGGGCTAGACAATTCTGAATTTTGTTTCTTTGAATTAACGGTGAGAAATATTGATATGCTAAACTTAACTTCTGTTCCTAATTGCTTCTGAATTTTCCAGATGCACTCATTGCTGCAATCAATAGTGACATTGAAGAAGCCAAGAAACAACTGGACCTGCCAGAATTCAAAAAGCTCAAAGACCGCTACTTCAACACTACGTCTCATAAGATCATGAACGGCCATTGACCTACCCCAACATTACATCCTTAGAGCATTTCACCTTGCACAGCCCTTCATTTATAATAATTTAAACAGAACCATCTTGAGCTTTTATTTTGGAGGCATATTATTTATATTAAAACGTGGTCTCATATTTAAAAGAAAAACCTGACCGTCTGTTTTTAATAGGATGTAAATATATCAGGCTAATGTCTAGACACAGAAAATCTGGTAAAACCACTTAAATGCCTTTGTAATATCTTACGTGAAACTGAAGTCGTATAGATGTATTCAGATGTTTAAGAAGGAAATTCCTGTTCTAACGGGCACTGTTAAACCTGTTACTTTGCCAGTAGCACCATTTTGACATACATTTGCTGTCAAAACTCATACTTGTTTTTGCTACTTCTAGTTAATGAATTTTGTGCGGTTAAATTCTAAATTGTATGTTGTGCCAGCTTTAGTTTGTAAAATCATCTTGACATGCTCCCATCTAAAATATGCTTAGCAAATCCATGTGCCTGTTGGGTGCATGTTCCTAGAATTGTATGTCTGCCTCCTTTTTTTTTTTTTTTTTTTATATATCTTGCACAAAGTACTGGTTTAAAAGTAAACCTGTCACATCTAACTAAAGGGAAAAGGCTCCTTTTTATATTTGCTGACACAATATATTTTGAAGAATCAATGACTTGTCACTCACTTCTGCTTGCAGTGCGTCACAGCTATGAGTGACATAGCTGTCTTACAGTCCTGACATGCTGATGATTCAGTGCAGCGACATAATCACAGAGGGCTGATTCTAATTGAAAGGGTTGCACGATGAGCCATGCCCGCTCATGAAAACATGCCAGCACCCAGTGCTGGAACAAGGTGAATAGCCGTATCTCATCAAGGAATATGCACTGATCATTCTAATCTTGTGATATCCACCCTCTAATGGGATGTCACTGAGAAAGTTAACCTGTAGATGGCACGTTCACTTAATTTTCCTATGCTTTCCTACGTTTGAGAGGTTTGTTTAGGCCCTACTCCGGAAACTAAATCTGTATTATTACCTCTACTCCACCCAGCCCTAGTAATGTCACTGCTCTGCATGGAGAGAGCCTGTGGAGTCATGGGTTCGATCCCAGCGAGCAACCTCTCCAGTAAGTGTCCTTGGCAAGACACCTAACGGTACATGCTTGAAAACAAGAGAAATCTTAATGTATCCTTCCTGGTAAAATCCTTTCTCAAAAAAAAAACTCCCTCTCATAATCGATTAGTTGGCCGATTTATTTATTAATTTATTTTTTTTTCTCCCTTCCAATTAACCGATTCATCAGATTAAAAAATTAGAAAAAAAATTGTTTACTTAAAAGGTATTTAATACCTCCCCTTTTTTCATAAGCAATTTGCGTAGAGTACGTAACTTTCATACGTACATACACAAATTACGCATCTTGCGTACTTTTCACCCCAAAGTATGCGAGTGCTTGGTCAGAGGGATGGGTTGATGCTACATGCGTAGCTTAAGCCAATGTTTGCTTTCTCAAATGAACGTGGCTACAAGCACTTGGTCATAGATGATGTCAGCATGAAATTGGCGTTAATAAGCTAATAATTTTGTGAACAGACTGCGTGGGAGGGAGGGACTGGAGGTGGGAGTGACATTGCTCAAGTGACTTGACCTGAGTGGGAATGGACAAAAGACAAGATCTGAGTCTGGGAGTTTGGGGAAAGGGACCAGACCAAAGGGAGGGAATGGCAGTTACCGACCAAAGAGGGTGTGGTGGGGTGGTGGCACAGGACTTCATCTTCAAGTAAGGCTAAAACACAGGCATACAGCTCCACCTACAGGCAGTATCCTATTGTTTGTGTTATAATTCTGCTACTGTTGTAAATGGAATAAAAACAAACTGGTTGTATCTAACATAACCCTAGAACTAAATCATACCTAGTAAAGCGGCGGCGCGTCTTCTCCAATCGGCTCCGAAGCTGAGGTTATTTATGTTTAACTCCGTCTGACTCTAAACAGTGTGTGCTGTACACAGGACGATTAATCGACACCGCTTAATCGATGATTAAAATAGTTAACTATCGATTAGTTGTAGCCCTAATTATTACCTCAACTTGGTAACACCAGTCCTGACATTTAGAAACTACTTGAAACCAGGGTCTTGGCTTTAAACATTCAATGTGTTTATGATAATAATGAAAGTTGATTACATTTATTTAAATTTGAGCAATGTATTGTTGTCAAACTAAATTACCCACTGCACCTACTCCTAAATCAGCTGCACACACCCTGATATCCACCTTATCAGAATACAAAACGCATGAATCATAAGAGTGGTGGTCTTGCGCTACAATATTGCAATCATGTGCGAAGTTATAAACTTATATAGTATGTATTAGTGGTATTTATCACAGCACACCATGCAATAATCCACACAAAAAAATGCTTATAGTGTGTGGTGATCTTCTGCAGAGAGTCAACTGTATAACCAGGAGCATACGGATTTTGGAGGCGGAAAGCCACCAAAGATGGTTAAGGGAACTTGGGAAGTTCATTTTGAGACACTTAGCAGATTGACACAGGATCTCAAGAGATTTGTGCTACAACAGGAACCAGGAGGCATCACTCCTTGGGCTATACTTGTGAGAGCAATACGAGATTGCTCCTTGTTATACAGTTGACGATAAATACATACTATACAAGTTTATTCCTTCGCACATGAATGTAATATTGCAGTGCAAGACCACCAATCTTATGATTCAAATGTGTTTTTGCCACCTTGATAATTTAGCACACTTTTAAAAAATCACTACTTCATTAATCGTTTTTACTGTTTCTTCTTGCTTGTTTAGTGCTGTATGATGCACAATGTCACATCCTTTTGGCTTTGTTACAAAGAATGGCATTTCCTTTTATTTTGGCCATATGAATTAAAGTTGGCAATAAGTAACATTAGCGCAAAGCACAAATTCTTTGCTTCCGCCCCCTCCCCCTTCTAGATAGTACATTGTTTGCCTTATGTAATCTGTATTGGTGGAAAAACCTATGATTTTTAAATAGGGTGTTTTCTGTTGGGCCCGTTCACTGTAGCAGCTAAGCCTCACTTAGATTTCCTTTCCTCAATTCTTTATAATAAATAGCAGAGCAAGAGACACTTCAGATACAAAGAGTTGCACAGACTAATACATCACCAGCCCTAGGTCCATGGTATTTGCGTTGCCAAAAACGGTCCCCGATAGGACTGAAACATTTAGGTTCCAAATAAATTGCTCATCTTCATACCCAGCCTGGAGTGACTGGGTCTTTTCTTCTTTGACGATAATAGGCACAATCACCATAAGAAACAGAAAATGTCATTGGTGTTTACTGGGGATTTGTAGGACAGGGCCTGCTCTATGACACTGCAGCTCCACTTTATTACTATGTTCCTTAAATACCTTTACGCAAGGTAAAATATTAATGTGTTTTTTTTTTTTAATTATTTTTATAACAATATTTTGAAAAGTTAAGTGATGACCATTATTATCATAATTACTTTTCATGATTGGCAATTTTAAATTTTTTGCCTGTGCAACTTTTTTCCTTCTACAGACGATTCTTAAGGAACTCCTACACACTAACTTCTAACCTATTAACAAACCCTGTATGTTAGAGCCCTTTTGCTGGGTGACAAAAATTTCCAAACATAAATATGGGTATCCCATACATTCAGTATATTTCATATCCCAGGTGAATAATAATGAATGTTTGCTCATTACTGTAACTAAATGCGAGCGTGTCACATTTGGTGGCAAGAATGCATTTGGTACATAGGAGTGATTGCACAAATGGCCTGAGTTGGTACGTTTTGTGTATGTTAACACCAAAACGGAGTCTAAAGCAAACTTGAACAGACGCATCTGCCCACAACCACTCTCTGTGCTTATTGATTGTATCCCACAGCTTGGATACTGCTGAACTGCACACTGGCACTGTACTCAACAGAATTTAGCTTTTTTTTTGTGTGTTTTAAGGACCTAGAATCTACTCTCACATCCAGGTATTACTTCCAGATCTGAGAAATCTGGTTCCCACGTTACTGTAAACATGTTATCCAATAAGAGATTTCATTTAATATCTTTTACAGGACTGATAACAAGCAGTCACTGGAAACCTTGACCTTTACAGTAAACTCAAAGTGCACAACTTCAATATGTAGTTTACATTTACGTGTATTTTTGAAAATCCATGCTTTGTAAATATTAAACACTTTCCCTGGTGACACTGTTTTAAAAAAAATTTTAAACAAAAAAAAAAAAAGAAATGCCTTTTACAAATTTGTATCAGCTCAGTATTTTGGGACCACATAATATTGTTAAAGGTATGATTTTAGATATGTTTAATTTTATTTAACAATGTTAAAATGAAGGAAAGGCAAAACCTGAAAACAAATTATTTCACTGTTACACCAGAGTTCATCTCTACAGTTCTATATCTGAAGACCTTGTTTTTGTTTTCCAGCCAGCTTTAATATATCAGAATGTGATTATATATATATATATATATATGAAATGCATATTTTGATCATAAAATAAAGTTTATTTTTATGATGCCCTCTCATGTTTTTCTTCTTGAATAACCACTTGTATCAAATTTATTTTTTGTAAATCTGTTTATTAAATTTTTTTGGAGTAGTAAAAGAGAAAAGCACAGGGAAGGCAAAATAAGGGATGGCAAGCATGAGCGCAAAGCAGTCAATTCACAGTGCAATATGCTTCCTGCCAGACAGTGCTAACACCATGATACTCAAACCCTGCTGTCTGAATTTTATGTGCACAGCATTAAAAAGGAGATGAGTACTTAATGTGATGGACTCGCAGGTCCGTTATGAGACACCACACTTGTATCAAATTTTAACATTTTATGATAGTGCACTGCTTGGGGTACATACAGTCAGGTCCAGAAATATTGGGACGTCAACACAATTCTAACATCTTTGGCTCTATACACCACCACAATGGAGTTTGAATGAAACAAACACAATGTGCTTTAACTGCAGACTGTCAGCTTTAATTTGAGGGTATGTACATCCAACTCCGGTGAACGGTGTAGGACTTACAGCAGTTTGCAGATGTGCCTCCCACTTGTTAAGGGTAATGGGACAGAATAATAATCATAAATCAAACTTTCCCTTCTTAATACTTGGTTGCAAACCCTTTGCAGTCAACCACAGCCTGAAGTCTGGAAGGCATAGACCTCACCAGATGCTGGGTTTCATCCCTGGTGATGCTCTGCCAGGCCTCTACTGCAACTGTCTTCAGTTCCTGCTTGTTCTTGGGGCATTTTCCCTTCAGTTTTGTCTTCAGCAAGTGAAATACATGCTCAATGGGATTCAGGTCAGGTGATTGACTTGGCCATTGCATAACATTCCACTACTGTCCCTTCAAAAACTCTTCGGTTGATTTTTGCAGGATGCTTTGGGTCAATTTGTCCATCTGCACTGTGAAGCACCGTCCAATGAGTTCTGCAGCATTTGGCTGAATGTGAGCAAATAATATTGCCCGAAACACTTCAGAATTCATCCTGCTGCTTTTGTCAGCAGTCACATCAATAAATACAAGAGAACCAGTTCCATTGGCAGCCATACGTGCCCACGCCATGACACTACCACCACCATGCTTCACTGATGAGGTGGTATGCTTAGGATCACGAGCAGTTCCTTTCCTTCTCCATACTCTTCTCTTCCCATCACTCTGGTACAAGTTGATCTTGGTCTCCTCTGTCCATAGGATCTTGTTCCAGAACTGTGAAGGCTTTGTTAGGTGTTGTTTGGCAAACTCTAATCTGGCCTTCCTGTTTTTGAGGCTCACCAATGGTTTACATCTTGTGGTGAACCCTCTGTATTCACTCTGGTGAAGTCTTCTCTTAATTGTTGACTTTGACACACATACACCTACCTCCTGGAGAGTGTTCTTGATCTGGCCAACTGTTGTGAAGGGTGTTTTCTTCACCAGGGAAAGAATTCTTCGGTCATCCACCACAGTTGTTTTCCGTGGTCTCCCGGGTCTTTTGGTGTTGCTGAGCTCACCGGCACGTTCCTTCTTTTTGAGAATGTTCCAAACCGTTGTTTTGGCCACGCCTAATGTTCTTGCTATCACTCTGATGGGTTTGTTTTGTTTCTTCAGCCTTATGATGGCTTGCTTCACTGATAGTGACAGCTCTTTGGATCTCATCTTGAGAGTTGACAGCAACAGATTCCAAATGCAAATAGCCCACTTGAAATGAACTCTGGGCCTTTTATCTGCACATTGTAATTGGGGTAATGAGGGAATATCACACACCTGGCCATGGAACAGCTGAGAAGCCAATTGTCCCATTACTTTTGGTCCCTTAACAAGTGGGAGGCACATCTGCAAACTGCTGTAAGTCCTACACCGTTCACCTGAGTTGGATGTACATACCCTCAAATTAAAGCTGACAGTCTGCAGTTAAAGCACATTGTGTTTGTTTCATTCCGACTCCATTGTGGTGGTGTATAGAGCCAAAGATGTTAGAATTGTGTCGATGTCGCAATATTTCTGGACCTGACTGTATATACCATAATACCGTCCTATCATAAGTGCTTGAAATAGAAACTGAATCCTCATAATTGATGTTGCCCAGGTACTGCACTGTAATAGCACACATAAAGTCCCAGAGGTGTTCCATTGGATTTTGGTCAGGCGAGTGTGGGGGCCATTTAATGGTATCAATTCTTTCATCCTCCAGGTACTGGCTCCATACTGTCGCCATACCCAGGACCACTGCACCAGCGTAGGGTCTGTCAATGGGTGTAAAACTCATTAGTTCCTGGTGTATTATTGACAATGTGATACATTATCTTTGAAGACCCATTTAGGTTACTTCAAAGGAATGTATGGGTAACCCTTGATATTCGCAACTAAAGTTTTGAAGTGAACCAATATAAAAACTTACAGGGTTATTCAGAGAGATGAAACTCAGGAGAATGACAGGAGAAGTGAAAATTCTAGGTCAAAATAGCCAAACCAGAAAAATTCTAACATTTATCTCACTTTCCAAATCGGCTATTTGGTCTAGATTGTTCTCTTCTCCTGCCATTCTCCTGGTTTTCACCTTTCTCTGAATAATCCTGTTAATCTTTATTAAGCAATACATACATAAATTGTTAGTGACTAAAGGTTCGGAGATAACCCTCCTATTTCTCAATTAAAATATATTAAAAGCGGATAGACAATAGTTGATGTGGGTAGAGTCCACAGCTGAATTAGTATTTGGCTCTCAGTGATAGAAATATCTAGGATCCAATTTGGGTGAAATGTTTCCCAAGTTAGTGCTGATTCTGAGTGACTGTAAGGTATACACTCAGATGGCAGCGAGTGCATGGGTGCGTTGCTGAGTTCGCCTAGGTGAGTGCACAGTATCAAAACATGGAAATGAGTAGTCAATTCACAGTGCAATATGCTTGCTGCCAGACAGTGCTATCACCATGATACTCAAACCCTGCTGTCTGAATTTTATGTGCACAGCATGAAAAAGGAGATAAGTACTTAATTCAGGGTGGTGGGCTTCCTGCCAGATATTAACACTGCCACCATTATACTCAAACCCTGCTGTCTGAATTTATCAACATGTGCACAGCATGAAAAATGAGATGAGTATTTTCTTCACACTGTGGGTCTCCTGCTGCATGACCACAGAAGCATGAGCAGAATGGAGATCCCGGAGCAATCGAGATCTCTTCTCCAGAGCATTTAGTCCCTTCACGTTATAGGACAGGAGAGTGAGATCCCTCGTGGCAAAATTTGTAGGAGTTGGCGGGACCATGATGGAAAATAAACAAGACAACAAAACACAAGGGGGGACAAAAATGGTCAGAGGGGGGAAAAAGAAAGAAGGGGAAAAAGAAGAGCGGGAAAGGTAAGAATATAAGGGGGAAGAGCAGTAGAACACAAGAAGTCTAAGCGGTATCATGTCAGTAGAGAGGAGGGTCAGGCAGAGTCCAAGGCTTCTCCCTAGGAATAAAGGCGTTAACCCGGGAGGGGTTGGAAAAAGATACCCTCTGAAACGAAGAACAGCAAAGTGATATGTAAAATACGAGAAAGAAAAACAGGGTAAGTGAAAGAAGAACGGAAAATCAAAAGTGAACAAGAAGAAAAACAACCCAACCCTCCCACCACAGAACCCCCTCTCACACAAGAGTTATACAATAATGCAGATTCGGTATAATCCCCCATATCTTGGCCCAACCACCCACATAAACACACAGCATACACCCGACAGAGTGGACCGCACACCATCCACCGGACCCAGTATATTTATATGTTTGTAAGTGGATAGTTTAAGCTTTTGAAGGCTTCCAGTGCTGACTGGTGGGGTATGTGGGTCCATTATGTTATTTTGTTTTGTTTTGCAGTAATTGGTAATATTGTTTATTAATCACCATAATCTGTGTCCCTCTAGGAATTTTATTATAAAATCCCAGCATCCTACTTTCATGTTGGTTAAATAGTGGAATCTGAAATAAGTATGGGATTTATTTACTAAACAGCAGCTTACAATGAACTGAAAAAAGAATTTCTAACATTTGGATGAAAATTAAAAGAATTGAGTTACAGAATCCTTTCTGATTGAGCTGTTATGTCTTAAGCCAAGAATTATGTTTTTCAATTCATTGTGTTTTATTACATAATGGATGTAAAGCTAATACAGGACCTGCCTCTAGGACATTTTAATGCAACAATGCACATTGTTACTGACAATACAGTACATCACAATTTACTGCATTATCCTTAGTAGCATATATTGACCTTTTTGTAAGAAAACAAACCACATATTGTGCCCTAATATTATTTTACATACTTTTTTCCTTCATCACCATTTTTAGTAAAAACTCTTGTTAAACTAAAAACAGTTAAAGTTTGTTTTACTTTACAATTATTATGAAATAGTGTAAAGATCCAGAGAGACTCACAGTATTGTACAAGAAGCATCTTTGTCAAATGGCGCTACAGTGGTTTCTGTGTTATTTGTATAGGAGTTTGATCTACTCCTGATGTATTAGCAGCTTGTTGTCCATATGAAGAATTGAAAGCAGAGCATATTCCAGGAGATTTACCAGATGTACCAATGACATGACCACTAAACAAAAAAGTCATAAGGAGCTCTGGTGGCTTGCATGAATGCTGATTGTTTAGGAGCTTGTTGTCCTATTCATTTGTAAGAATGTGATTGAAGTGGTAAAGAACAGGACCCTTGCTCTTATGTGAATCGCCTACATCTCCACTTCCAGCTACTTTGATTGTGAGAGCTTTCCTGCATCTGAGGTTTTGTTTCTCCCCTCAGAGTGTTCTGTCACAGGATATTTATTTTCTATAAATTGTACACATTGCTATATCAGCAATGCATGATTATCTGAAATTGCATTAACACCGTAAGATACTGTCACCAACCCTTATGACAGAATTTCGGGCCATCTAATCATCTAAACCAAAAAGTATCAGCGCTTGTGGGCTCTATTGAAGTGTCTTTTTACTGGATGCCTTACTACACAATGTACCAACAACATTTCATCCTACTGGCTTTTATCAAGCTTGGTACTAGCCAGTAGGATGAAATGTTGCTGGTTCCTAGTGTGCAAAGTATCTAATAATAGGGTGCCTGGCATGGGAGATACACAGGCACGATTTACTCCCGTCTCTCTCTCTCTTTTTAGTTACTATCTTTCTCTCACTCTGTCATTCCTTATAGGTCTTTTTTTCCACATATCTTACATTCTCCCCCCTCTTCCCCCCTTCTTGCCCTCACTCCCCCCTCCTCCCGACACTTCCCCCCCACAAGCTCTCTTCCACTCTCACCCTCACTCTCCCATTTTCGCACTCTAATTTTTTTGAGGGGAGCAATGTGAGGGGGCGCTCCATAATTCTATGTGTACATTCACCTGTTATGTAAATTTGGGCTTGTGGGCCTGTTTTATCTGGCAAACCTGGCCTGTTAGGAGTACTTGAGGACCAGGGTTGTAAAACACTGGCATAGCTCAAAGAGAAATTTTAATGTTGGAATGTAGTTATGAAAGCCTACAGCAGGGATGTCAAACTCTGGCCTCCCAGATGGTGATGATAGCCTTCAAAACCCAGAATTTCTTGAATGCAATAGATGGCCAGAGAATCATGGGAGTTGTATAGTAGCTCAGCAACATCTGAGGGGGGGGGGGTCAAACATCATTGTGACATCCCTGGCTTACAGTCTCTTCCTCCTCTCTGCTGTGAATCAGAAGGCTAGGAGCAAAGGACTGAGCCAGGGACCACTGAAACTGATAAGGAAACAGGATTAACTCCTTGTAGGCAAGAAATAAGTAAATACTAGAACCACTAGAATGTCCCTTTATTTATCAAGAAATGAGAAAAAAAAAACATTCTATTAATAAATTTGCCCTGTTACACTTTCAGAATAAATGCCACAGAAACATAGTGTAGCGCTCACTCCCGGAGGAGCCGCTGAAAATGAACCACGGGTCAGTCTCCCCGCACTAGGGAATAAATATACTCCAACACCGTTGTGAGTTTTTATCATTTATATAGTTTACTAAAATCTTGAGCAGATGTTGAAACACGGTATTCACAAATATTATTACAATATTTTCGTATTTCGGTAAAACGCGCAGCGGAAAAGAAACGAAACACGAGGCTTCGTATTTCGGAAAATAAAATATTCGCGACCGAACATAAAAGAATGCAATTTCCCGATAGTTCAGAAAAAGGGACAGGTAGCGAAAACCCCAAACATACAATCCCTTCGTATTACGGCAAACGCGCAGCAGAAAAGAGAAAAATGTATTCGGAACGTATCTTTGTTTTTAACCCCGTTCTGATAAAAGGAAAAATGAGTCCTGTACAAGTTAAATTCCAGAATGTAAGAAGCGTATCTGTGTGTGTGTGGTACCCGGGTACTGTTCAACTGGCCAGTGAATTTAATAAAAGAAAATCTTCGACTAGTCAGTTGGGGCCCTGTAAACTTTAAAGAGAAACAGCAGAGCGTCCTTTAATCATACACCAGCCTTGGAGGCCTCTCACCCATCCGATGACTGCTTTAGGCTCCGCTGACCCAGGACGTCTCTCCACCCGATTTTGACTGGGGATACTAGCGGCCGGATCCGTTGTCTACCTTGATGCAGCTTGTCCAGCTCCCCGCCTGCTCTCAGTTCGATTCCGCCGATCTGCAGCTGTTGTCTGGGTACTGGCAAGTCTCCTTCTCCTCAGGCTGAGTGACCCAAATAGGAATTACAGGTCTCCCTCGGGCTTTGGCCTAGCTCCTCCAGCAGTCTCCTCAGTGCGTCTGCTCTCTCTCATCCCCTGGCGCGCTCTGGAACTTTCTCCACGAGGCAGAGGATGTAAGTGTCCAGTCCCCACCCACTTCCTGGCTTCTTGCAAAGCATGTCTGTTATTGTAGTCCCAATGTCCAGTATCTGATCGCGACAGTCTCCATCTTGTGGCCAAAAATAGGTACTGCACAACAAGACGATTTTTACCACAGCGCTACACTCTCCCCCTCCTAGAACTCTTGGGTCTCTCCAAGAAGGTACAACAATTACATTACGTTCCAACAATTCGAATGCAGTTTATACAACATGTACAGGTTCAGCAGCATACATATAGTGAGTTTATAACACTTCCTCAAGTTGACTCATATTTTGGGCTACCTCAACTAGCATAGCAGACACTTCGGGCAACCTCCGCACCGTGGTGATGGCCTCTTCAGTGCTATGTCCTGGTGAGTCGTAGGTGAGTCGTTGGGGCGGTCGAACAGAGCGTTTTGGTTCTGGCTCAATCAGTTCCTCTTCAGGTGGAAGTACTATAGGCGTCGGCTCGATTCTTCCCTCTATCACTGGAGCAGACGTTTCTTCAGATATGATCCCTCCAGCGAAGGCATAGAACTATAATCACCTGAGTAAGCTTCCGGAACTACCGAGATCCCCACATCCTCAGGGACTTCCAACTGAAATTCAAGAGGCTCAGGGATATCAACAGTCTCAGGGACTTCCAACAAGAATTCAGGAGCTTCAGGCCTCAAATTACTCTCCCATCGTTCAGGAACTGAGGTAATCTCTTCAGGCTCCGGTGAACGTATCCAGTCCAGACAGAAACTTTCTTCCTCACTGTCCCTTTCGCTCTCTTCGACAACCCGGGTCTGTTGAGACCGAGTAACAGGGGGCAAACGTGGAACAGGCGGGTTTGGCCGAGGCAATTCGTCCCCAACCGGCATCCTTACAGCCTCTCTCAAAGGTAACAAGTGGTTTCGGTGCCAATTCTTAAGAGGCCCAGCCTTTCCATCCGGGCGAATCTGATATACTGGTAAACCCGGCAGTTGTTTGCAAACAATGTAAACCTGGGAACTCCACCTATCCGCCAACTTGTGTCTCGCAGCCGCACCCAAGTTCTTCAATAAGACCCTATCACCGGGTTGTAGATCTTGTATTCGAACTTTCAGGTCATAGTTCCTTTTGTTTCTTTGCTCCCGGTTTCCCGAGGTCAAACGGGCCTGTTCAAACGCAGAAGCCAGATTCTTTCGAAGTCTATCCACGTAGTTTCTATGGGAAGCTACTGAGGTCTGGTCTAGGATAACCCAAATGCCAAATCAACCGGCAGTCGAGCCTCCCTTCCAAACATAAGACGGTACGGTGAATATCCAGTTGCATCGCTCTCCGTACTGTTATATGCATGCACCAGAGTAGCTATGTGCCGACTCCAACTCTGCTTCTCCACATTCGACAAGGTCCCCAGCATGTTTAGCAGTGTGCGATTAAACCTTTCAGGCTGAGCATCACCTTGAGGGTGATATGGTGTGGTTCG
Source organism: Leptobrachium leishanense (assembly GCA_009667805.1). Classification (NCBI taxonomy): domain Eukaryota; kingdom Metazoa; phylum Chordata; class Amphibia; order Anura; family Megophryidae; genus Leptobrachium; species Leptobrachium leishanense. Next base: position 225,999,762 of record CM019063.1, read on the forward strand.
AGTCTTTTGGATTCCCAACAACTCCAACAATTGCCCTACCAGTCTGCTTTCAAAGTCTCTTCCCTGATCAGAGTGTATCCTCCTTGGCAGCCCATAATGAACAAAGAACTTTTCCATCAACACCTTGGCCACTGTCGGAGCGCGTTGATCTCTTGTGGAAAATGCTTGGGCATAACGAGTGAAATGATCAGTCACTATTAGAATGTTCCCTTGCCCACTAGCATCCGGCTCTAAGCACAAGAAGTCAATGCACACCAAATCCATGGGTCCCTGGCTCTGCAGATGGCTCATTGGAGCAGTTCGGGTCGGTAGAGTCTTTCTCTGAATACACCTCAGGCAGGAATGACAATAACTTTCAACTTCAGCCCTCATGCAAGGCCAGTAGAACCTATCTCGCACCAGTTTAAAAGTTCTTTCTGCACCCAAATGTCCATGTTCATCATGCAGTGATCGCAGCACACTCTCCCTATGTCTAGTGGGGAGGAACAACTGTTGGATCTCTTCAGCATTAGCTGAGGGGCCCCTTCGGTAGACCACCCCATCCAGCATCTTTAACCGCTCCCATTCTTTGTAGACCAACCTGGCTCCACTCGGGGAGTTGGTTAACAAAATCTCTCGCTGGTTTGTAGTCAGGGCCTTTAGGGTCAAGGCAATTAAAGGGTCTCTGGCCTGATCCGCTTTCAGGTCCTGTCTCGAAAAGGTAGGTAAACTTTCATCCCTTAACTGCGTAGGGTTACAGTAGAACTCAGGAACAGCCGCAGCCATAACTCCTATGGCCTCTGCTTCAATCCCTCCTTTGACCCGGCGCTCTGTTCCCTGACACAAAGCTTGCACCCCGTCTGGAGTCAACTGAGTCCATTCTGTAGTATAGGGTCTTCTCGATAACGCATCAGCATCTCGATTATTCACCCCAGGCGATACTTCAGGCTGAACCGAAACCCTGACAGAGCGGCCAACCACCGATGTCCCGTTGCGTCCAGTTTTGCAGTAGTAAGGATATAGGTGAGAGGATTATTATCCGTCTTAATCACGAACTCAGCTCCATACAGATAGTCTTTCAACTTGTCCACCACTGCCCACTTCAAGGCTAGGAACTCCAACTTGTGAGTAGGATAGTTCTTCTCTGAAGGAGCAAGGCTCCGGCTCACGTATGCCACAGGCCTCAGCAATCCATCATACTCCTGATATAGGACTCCTCCCAGACCTTCTCGGCTGGCATCCACATGTAGTTCATACGGCTTGTGAGGGTCCGCATAGGCCAAAACAGGAGCTCGGGTTAGACTCTCTTTCAACTTTACGAAAGCTCCTTCACATTGACTGGTCCATTCACCTTGTATAGACTCTCGAGCTTTCCTTGGCCCCGGAGCTGACGGGTTTTTGTCAGAGACCTTGCAGCCTTCTTCTGTGGTTTCTTTCTGCAGGAGTTTGTTCAGTGGTTGAGCTATTTTCGCGAATCCTCCCACAAATCTTCTATAGTAGGAACAGAATCCCAAGAAAGATCTAAGCTCAGTGACGTTTCGGGGTCTAGGCCAAGAAGCTACGGCCTCCAACTTTCGAGGGTCTGTCGAAACACCTTCTGCCGAAACCACATGTCCTAGATACGTAACAGACGGCAGACAAAATTGGCACTTCTCCAGAGACAGTTTCAGCCCCTCTTCATGGAGCCTCTTCAAGACCTTCTCCAGACGTTGCTCATGTTCTTCCAGAGTCTTCCCAAACACAATTATGTCATCCAGGTACACTAATACTTCGATTAGATTCATATCCCCGACTGTCTTCTCCATCAACCGTTGGAACGTGGCTGGAGCCCCCGTAAGGCCTTGAGGCATTCTGTTGAATTCAAAGAACCCCAGTGGGCAGATGAACGCAGTTTTCTCCTTGTCTTCAGGATGCATTGGTATCTGGTGATACCCACTTCGCAGGTCTAGTACACTAAACCACTTTGCTCCAGACAAACACTGTAGGGCATCTTCAATCCGAGGAGTGGCATATTGATCGGGGATGGTTCTCCGGTTCAATGTGCGGTAGTCTATGCATAAGCAGACAGAACCATTTTTCTTCCGGACCAACACTATGGGAGATGCATATGGACTCCTGGACTCTTGAATCACCTTGGTTCTTTGTAATTCGTTCAGCTGCTCTCGCAGATCATCTAAGTCTCCTAGCGGAACTCGCCTTGATCTTTCACGAAACGGCTTGTCTTCTTGTAATCGAATACCGTGTTCAGTACTCTTAGCTAGGCCCACATCGAACTCATCTTTCGAGAACAATTCCTTCCACTTTAAGACTTGAGACTGAAGACGTTTCTTCCACTCAGGTGAAATGGGAGCGTCCTTGGGGTAGAATCTTTCATCTGGAATCTCTTTATCTTCTCCCCCTCCTGAATCGGTAGAGAGGGGTGTAACAGACTCTACTTGCCCGATAGGCATTCGTGCTTTAAGAACCACTGGAGAATCCGTCACATTGCACACACTGACCGAGACTCTTCCTCGTGTTCTCTTCAGAGCCTTGGTGGAGATTATTTCAGGAATTACTTCGACTCCGGTTTCACTCCCATGATCAAAATCGGTTCCCAGCACCACATAGGGACCGGGTTGCGATCCGTTCAACTTGACTGAAGCCCGGAAGCTCGCTACTTCTCCTGCTTGCAGAACCTTCTCCGTTCCACCCAGTCTCCACAGTCTTCCCACTTCGGCAGGTGCCTTTCGTTCTTCGACCATCCTCTGATAGACCGGACGTAACATTGGGTGTACTCCTTGAGTTGAACCTTCTTCCAACACGATAGGCGTCAGGAGACGCCGCACTAGGTCAGTATTCGTCCCCACTATCAGGGAGCTTCTGTTCGCACCCGAGGGTCGAGGACACACAATGGCCAATGCATCACAACCCCCAGACTGCCCGATGACTTCAGATCCGATCTCCAACTTTACTTGCAGGTACCCGTCATAAGGGAGTTTCTCAGTGCCGATACCCCATATTTCCAAATCCTTCAATTCTTGCAAAGAATGTGCTTTAAGTGTTTCTCGTAGAAGTCTCTGTAGATCAATGTTACTTGAGCCCCTGAATCTAACAGGCTTTGGTGTAGACTCCTTCCACTTGGATTGGCACAATAGGAGAAGGACCTATCAGTTGGTCAGGAAATTTGGTGGCGGTATCCGGACGCTTAGACCCAGTTTGCTGTACCCTGGCCTTTTTCTTGGCCCGTGCAGGTTTTGGGTGTGCATTGCTTCCCCATGACGTAGACCCGGATGCTAAGGGAGTGACTCTCTCAGTCCTGGCAGGCTCTACAATTGGCTCGGCTTTGGGCCTCCTCGCCCTCTTAGTCTTTGCTTGGTTTCTGGAGCAGGTTCAACCCTCGGGCACTCAGGTTGCTCCTTTACTGGTGCCCTCTGGCGTTTCCCGCCGGTGAGGTAGATAACAGTCCTTCCAGGGCTTCCAACAGTCCCTTGACTCTATCCTTCTCAGGCTTCCGGCCTTTGCACTGTGCGCGGAAATGGCCCATCTCTCCACACCCGAAACATCTCTTCTTAGAGAGCGGAGACGTAGTTGCTTGTTGAGATTTGGTTAAAAGATTTGGACCAGACGCCACAGCAACTTCCGTCGTCTGCATACCTGTGAGGAATTTCTGCATTTCTGCCTGCATTTCTGTCACCTTCATCAATACCCGGCACAGTTCCGCGTGCGCTTGTTGCAATTCAACTTGAGCTTCCTGAACTTCTTGACGGTTTTGGACAATTCATCCCTTTCAGGGAAGTTCGATTCTTTAGCAGCCCTCTCTGTAGATTTAAAACCAACTAGGTGTTCTTGTTCGTCCTCATCAGACCCATAGGTATCTAGAGAGTCGCTTTCAGGTTGCAGGCCGCCGCTATGTCTCACAGGTTGTGCATACGCCCTTTCCCCCCGCCTGAAAGATTTCTCTTCTAGTAAAGCCTCTTCCTCTCGCACAACTCGAATCAGTTCCAGGTACTTTAACTCTTGATTACCTGCTCTGCTTCTCAGCTGCATCATCACTGGATCTAAAGGTTGAGAGCCCCTCAGGATCTGTTTTATTCGGATCTTATCTACTTCGGCCGGTTCGGCCCCTTTCTTCAGGAGTATCTGATGTAGAATCTTATCCAGGCGCCTCATGTACTCGGTCATCCTCTTCACCTCTTCTCTGATAGGTGTGTTCGTACTGATATACCAGTTCGGCCGCCTTTTCGGTTCGTCCAAAAACTTCTTCAAGAACGTTTAAGTAATCTAAAGCAGTACAATCTTTTCTGCTCAGTTTCAGGTTTCTCACCGCTTCTGACGCAGGTCCCTTTAAGCTCTCGGTAATCCTTTGCTTTTTCTGGGCCTCAGGGACATCCCACTCATCCAGAGCCTGCATCGCCTGTTCCACCCATTCTTCAAAGGTTTCTTCTCCCGCCGGAGTTGGTACGTTTCCTGTAAAATTTCTTAACCGTCGATAACCGAAGTTAGTGTGAGGAGGGCTTGTTTTCTGACATTTAGCCAGTAGATCTCCAATAGCCACGATAAATTCAGGCCCAATCATGGCCAACGGACTAGGCACGGGAACACTTGCGGATTCACCACGTGGCGTACTTGGCTTAATTAGTTGGACTTCCACCTCTTCAGCCAGTTTCACGCTCGTGCCCTGAAAACATGGCGGAACACCCTTTCTCCATTCGAGAAGAACATACATGTGAGAGGTATCTGTTTTTTTTTTCAATGTCCAGAATTAACCCCCGATGATCTGGTGCTAGCGTGGCCACGGCCTGGCGAATCTGATCTTCAGCCCAAGTGTCTGCTGGAATATCCATGACTATACAACATTCCGACTGGCTACTGTGCTCCCCACACCACTCGGCAACAGTGTCTGGATCCATATTTAACCCTTTAGATGCGGTTTTTCCAGAGACTGGATCCCGGACGAGCCCCCACGTGTAGCGCTCACTCCCGGAGGAGCCGCTGAAAATGAACCACGGGTCAGTCTCCCCGCACTAGGGAATAAATATACTCCAACACCGTTGTGAGTTTTTATCATTTATATAGTTTACTAAAATCTTGAGCAGATGTTGAAACACGGTATTCACAAATATTATTACAATATTTTCGTATTTCGGTAAAACGCGCAGCGGAAAAGAAACGAAACACGAGGCTTCGTATTTCGGAAAATAAAATATTCGCGACCGAACATAAAAGAATGCAATTTCCCGATAGTTCAGAAAAAGGGACAGGTAGCGAAAACCCCAAACATACAATCCCTTCGTATTACGGCAAACGCGCAGCGGAAAAGAGAAAAATGTATTCGGAACGTATCTTTGTTTTTAACCCCGTTCTGATAAAAGGAAAATGAGTCCTGTACAAGTTAAATTCCAGAATGTAAGAAGCGTATCTGTGTGTGTGTGGTACCCGGGTACTGTTCAACTGGCCAGTGAATTTAATAAAAGAAAATCTTCGACTAGTCAGTTGGGGCCCTGTAAACTTTAAAGAGAAACAGCAGAGCGTCCTTTAATCATACACCAGCCTTGGAGGCCTCTCACCCATCCGATGACTGCTTTAGGCTCCGCTGACCCAGGACGTCTCTCCACCCGATTTTGACTGGGGATACTAGCGGCCGGATCCGTTGTCTACCTTGATGCAGCTTGTCCAGCTCCCCGCCTGCTCTCAGTTCGATTCCGCCGATCTGCAGCTGTTGTCTGGGTACTGGCAAGTCTCCTTCTCCTCAGGCTGAGTGACCCAAATAGGAATTACAGGTCTCCCTCGGGCTTTGGCCTAGCTCCTCCAGCAGTCTCCTCAGTGCGTCTGCTCTCTCTCATCCCCTGGCGCGCTCTGGAACTTTCTCCACGAGGCAGAGGATGTAAGTGTCCAGTCCCCACCCACTTCCTGGCTTCTTGCAAAGCATGTCTGTTATTGTAGTCCCAATGTCCAGTATCTGATCGCGACAGTCTCCATCTTGTGGCCAAAAATAGGTACTGCACAACAAGACGATTTTTACCACAGCGCTACAATAGTAACACGATTAAACATATACATGGTTATTCAAAGAGAATCGAAAAGTCACTGCATGTTCGGTGGCTTTTCGTTCAATTCGGTGGGATTTGGCGATCCCATTTCGGCGACCCTGCGGTGTATTCAGCAAGCACCACAGGGCTGTCGTAGTGCAGGGAAAAGCCGCCGCAAACCCGCCGAACACTCACCGAACAACCCGGTGAAGACACACCAAAACCCGCAAAAACATCTGGATTAACCCCGCCGAACACGACTGAGAAACCCGAGCAGCCGCCGATCACAGCACAGAGCAGCCGCCGGAAAAAGCCGACACCGCAGACGAATGGAACAGTACGCTTGAATGTTTGAAAAATGAAACGCTGTTTGCAAAGAATCTACAGAACGAGAAAGTCTGAAATTTACATGTAAGATCCAATGAATGATAATAAAAAGGGCTGTTACAGAAAAAACGATTTAAAAAAAAAAATGGAAAAAAGAATTTCGCAAAGAAAAATACCGAAAAATGCCTAAAAGATCCTAAGAAAAAAAAATCTATAAATAAAGAGACTCTTTACTGCAGAATATTATAATCAACGATTTATTAGATATTGGATTAAAACAGGAATATTTTTAACATTGAAGCCTATGGGATTTGCCTGAATAAATATGCCGCATGAAACCACCGAACAGTAGGGCAATTCGGCAACTTTTCACTGCTGGTTTTAGTTCTCTGAATAGATGAAGCATTGCTTCTCTATGGAGATTTCACTACCCTTGAACAGGCAACAAACAGGCACCGTATGTGCAGGCAATACGCCAACATTTGGCGAACTGCCTGCTCTCTGGATAGCCGAATGGCCAGGAAAGGTAACCGTACGCTGAATTTCACTGTTCGGTTACCTTTCGGCCACAATTCGGATCTTTTTGAATAACCCTGATACAAAATGGAGAACATATGTAAGAAATTGTCTTAGGAGATAACTTATGTGTTGTATATGATGTCAGCTGTACTCCATCTATTGCAACCCCGGAGTCCTGTGCCACAGAGATCTGTTTATATTGACTTGGTAAAGCAGCATAGAGATGAACACCAAAGCAAATGAAGACTTTTATTTCAAGTGTGCAGCAGTCAACAGACATTAAAGCAAACTGGCACCAATAGGAAACAAAAATACAGTATACTTCTGTTAAATATTATAACCAACTTACTTCTAACAAAAACGTATGTTAACCACCTGGGAGGCTTTAGCAAATGATCCTAAAAGATTTCCCTTTTTATTATTATTTCCACACAGATACATTTTAAATTCCCTTTTTTGCCATTCTTTCTACCCCAACCCATTACATTATCTAAATGAATAGCTTTCATCGTCATACTCTAAATCTTCCTCATCATCATCTTCCAAAAGTCCATATTTAAATTTTCTATAAACAGTTCCATCCTGGCCCATGTAAACAATGTCATCATCATCATCGTTGTCCTCTTCATCATCACGGTCGTGATACTCAATCACTTGGTCTCGATGGAAGCTAGAAGTACTTTCCCTGTTGGTCTTAAAAGACTGGAATGATTTTGTTTGTTCTGGAAGCTTTTCATAACCTGCTTTGGTGAGAGATTTAACCTTTACTTTATACTTCCTCCAAAAGAATATAAAGCCTCCAATTGTGAGACCCAATAAAATAAATGTAGCCATGATCAAAGCAGTCCTCTTCTTTCCATAGTTGCTTCCCAACAGTTTTTTAGTCAGGATACATTCCTCTGTAAATCAAACAAGAGCAATAAAAGGTAAGAGAAAATTATAACTGTATTAAGACATCATCCTAACCAGAAGTATAACTACAGGCGATACAGTGGTTGCATGTGCAATTGGGCCTGTCCTTGTAGAGCGGTCCATACAAGCTGACCCTGCAGCATGAACAGGCAGTTGGCCAGAACCACATGAGGACAGAGACTGATCTTATCTCCTAATGTCTCCCTTGGTTGCTGCTAGGACAGAAAGCATTGCTGCAGGACATAAGCAGAACATTCTTAACAGAGAAGGGGAGAATGGTCAATATATATGGATGGTGTTTGTGGATGGATGGATGGGGGTGTGTGTGTGTGTGTGTGTAGTTAAAAAGTTATATTTTTGTGGCTAATTGTGCATGTATATGAATGTATGCATATGGTGATATTTCTTATTTTAGCAGATTTCATTAACATACTCTGCCCACTTTAGGGCCAAATTCCATCTCAGCCATTATTAGCAGCATGTTACTGGATAGATCAGGGCTCAAAACTTCAAGTCCCAAGCTACTAACCAAGGCATAAGAGTTGCTCAAGTTGCTCCACCTAACCCCTACCGAGCCCTTAACTCTGCCCCTAAACACACACCCTTAAATTATATTATGAAATTACACTGCTAAAGGTTTTATTTAGAATAAAGTTACAAAATAATATTAATACCCAGACATCAGACCTCAGATACATGTATACCCAATTATCAGACCCCAATGTGAGCAGAGCGAGGCGCAGGGAAGCTCCTCTCCACCCACTGCCAGTGACAGGTTGGGCAGCTGATCCCTGCCATTGTGCAGCCTGGGAAAGGGGGGGGGGCTGCACGGTGGCACTGCCAGAATACACAGCAGGAAATAATTTATTGTGCTGCCTGCATGTGCATTTCCACTCGCCCTCACTTAATTTCCACTCGCCAAATGCGAGTAGGTGAGTGTAAATTTTGAGCCCTGGGATAGATTATGTGTGAACTGTTATCCATTTGCAGCTGGCTATTAATGTCTCTATTCTGAGCCACTCAACACGGACTATTTGGTAATCACTGATCGATCGATCGGTACAGCACACTGCTGCTGGTATGAGCTACTGGAGGCCACGGGACTCCATGGAGACAAGCACAGCCCTACTGCTGTTTGTTTCCTTTGTTCTTCTGCAGGTGGTGAAAAGAGGAGGAGAATCGCACGGCCTTCTGCAACCTGGGACCAAGGGTAAGCTTGGGATTTTTGATGTAATCACTTTTACAATGTTAAGTGATTTTGCAAAGTGTTTCAATTTAGAAAATGCTTTGACAGGAGGATGCTGACTCATACAATTATGAGCAATAACTTAGAGGCTGTTAATAACATAGCAAAGCAGGAAGAAATTATGTTACCGTGTGAATATTTTTACCACAGAGTCGCCTTACCAAGAGTTTCAGCGCAGTCACAGCATTCTCCTGGATCATCTGGTTTGGCACTGCAACAATGTATGCACCGACTCTCATCCACTAAGAGGACAAAGCTCGCTGGACACACAGTACAGTTGAGAGGGCCAGGCCCCTTGCATTCTACGCAGTTGTCATGGCACCTGTCACATTGAACCTCTTTGTCCTGTTTCAACAAAATAAGGACATTTCATTTAGCTGTATATTTTACTTACACAACAATAGCAATAACATGCAATTAATTAACTACAACTAGTAAGATGACACTATTCAAACATTCTGATAAAGTATACTTCAACCAGTCCTAAGCTGGTTATTTTTCTGGGAGATGTTTATTATGGATGCACAATTCATTTAGTTCCGAACTGAATCTTGTGTGAAATTGACCATTTCCGTTCTTTCGGAGGCATTTCCGAAACGAAATATCGGCCTCCCGAAATTACGAAGTCCCGAATCAGTTTCATCACAAACAAAATCATTTTGTTATGGGACCTAAACGAAATAAAACGGAATGCAAATGATACGAAATGCTGAAAAAACCCCGTAACAAAGCGATCAAAAACGAAATAAAAAAATGATCTGACATGAAAAAAAAGAACAAAATGATCTAAAACGTAAAAAAACTGAACCAAAAGGTCTAAAATAAAAAAAACGGAACAGGTCACTTTTTAATAAATGCAGATGCTAGGTTTTTTTCCACCATAGTTTTCAATGTTAAAAAAACCCACGCTTAATAATTTTCAATTGCAGCAAACAGCCATTTTTTTAAATTAATTTTTTGGGCATTTTTTGGGTGAAAGATTAGGGGCTATATTACATACTTGGTGCTAACTTAACCAGGGCTGTTAACTTAAAACCTCCATAGGCTATAATGGCTCTGTTAAGTTTACAACAGCTCTGGTTAAGTTAGCACCAACATTGTAATATGACCCTAGGTTTCCTAACTTATTTTAAATGTAGTAATGAGTTCTGTTTTTCTTTGCTGAATGAATGCAGCTGAATTATTTTCTTACAGTCTGTAAAAAAATTGGCTTTTTGGTTTGCTGCAATTGAAAATTATAAATGATTTAAGAAATATTTAATAAAAACGGGGATTTTTTTAACATTGAAAACAATGGTGGAAAATTCGAATTGATATCAACTTGCACCCTGGAACATGCAGCAGGATCCGAAGCAAGGCTGGAACCTGGCAGGAAGGTGAATAAAACTATCTCTGGAAGAATAAAAAAAAATCCTGGTTTTGGAGTCTTTTGGAACGTTAGATTTGTGTGTCCAACCTGTACATACTTGGTAGGGAACACTAATGTGTTATCTAGCGGCAGGGTATCCTGAAACCTTTGTGGGACACCATAAAATTTTTTCTGGTTGGTCAGGATAACAATGGTTAAATATTCTCTGATGCACAAACCTCTCTCACAAGTGTGAATCAAAAAATTCACTACCCACCGCTTATATTAGACCCACCAACCCGGGAGAAAAAAAATCAAACCCCATACGACCTGCTAGCAACACGGCTCCCCCTATATCAGTGATGGCAAACCAAATGTTTCTAACTTACACGTCCCATAAGGCTCAGCCATTTATAGGAGTGCCTAAGCATCATGGAACGTGTAGTTCTGAAACATCTAGGGTGCCATGGTTCACAATCACTAACCTAGAGCATGTGGTTGGAGGCTTAGGTCCTATCTGCCTCTCTTTACAGGTGGCCCCATCTAGAGAAATATCTCGTGCCATTATATTTTGAGATGAAAATAACAGAATATGTCTGTTGGGTTTGGATATTTTTGACAATCTTTAAAGATGTCTTTTTACACATTTCAACAGACATTATTCCAATTAATCATACGTCTTATGGCAATAAATATTAACTGTATTTTCTTCCATTTATCTCTTGTCATTTCTACTTCATTCATAGCCGGTCAGTTTAAGAATTATTTCTTTATGTCAAATCACTAGTGGCTATATTCTGGCTGAACTGGTGGTAGAGACTTCCTAATATAAAAAGTCTGTACAAACCTCTAAATATTAGCAGGTCTGTATTCCTGCCTCAAAATTACTTTTACTGTTCTGCTTAGTTGTGGACTATTCTCTCCAAGTTCACCTCATTAATCGTTCTAGTGGTATTATAAAATAATGACTATTAGCTGACAGTATTAATACCGCTTATGTACATTGATACTCTGATACTATACAGTAGTTGTGGCTCTTTAACAGACAAAACGTTATGAATACTCTATACCTATGGCAATGACAACTAATCATCTGATTACCTCTTTAATTTTATACTCTCCAGCAAGACATTCGGAGATACAGCTCCCTGTTAGCAACTGGTATCCCCAAAAACAAGATGTGCAGGAAAAGGCCCCAAAGCCTGTATGGATAGAGAAAGGTTTCATACAATTGGAAATTAAATGTAAACATCAAACATGAATTATTTGTGCCGGCATATTTTGTAATCAGGGATAGTAATATGAAGATATACTAAAAAATTGTTTTGTTATACCATAATATTTTTTTAAGGTGCTATAAAAAGGTTTGTAAAACGAATAAATGTACATATGGGATCATGATACTAGTGAACACAACAATAATGATACAAACCAATGTATATCCGCATTACTCAATCAATTATTTTTCTTTGTCCAGGAATCCGCACCAAACTCGTAGACATTGCAAATAATATTCCTAGCTTCAACATTGATTTCTTTCTTCTCCTTCTGCCTCATTCTACTTACAGCTTTCTCATAATGAGCACAAGGACACAGCTACCTACGCCCCAGAGTGTGGATCACTTATCATCGGGGGTAGTGATAAAAAGGTATTGATTAAACCGATTGAATCCTAGCAGGTCATGTAAATTCTTACTATTGCAGGTTTTGCAGCTTGTGTGGCATCTCTCGCACGTTTTCTTTGCTTTGTCTTCATAGTAGGAATCGGGGCACGAGTTGTGACATTCTTGTTTACTATGCACCAAAAAGTAGTTGAGGTGGCAGGACAGACATTCAGAAGGTTGCGGGCCAAAACATTTTTCACATGTCTTGTCACATTTTTCACATTTGCCTGTAGAATTGTCAGCATAATATCTAAAACCAAAGAAAATTATAATGAATAATACCTGTAATACAGGTATTGGCTCGATGCTAAGTTAATACATCTAAGAATATTGAAATGTGTGTTAGTCCTGGATTTATCCTGGGCCCACCAAGGCAAATAAAGGACAATTAATTCTATAATGCCACAGGGTGACCCGTCAAGTGTGGGATGTGAGCAGGTCATTGGCAGAATTGGAACCCTAATACATGCCTACATGGTTAGAATAGAAAGACATAAGTCAACCTATGCCCAGGCCCATGACATACCAGGCATTTGGCCAGCTAGGCCGGTAGTATTGCCAAGTCATTTCCACTTTCTGTAGCATCTGTGGTGAACCCACCTTCTACTTAACCATTCTAACTGACCATTATCTCACTGAATATGTGACAATAGAAGGCAGCCCAGGAGTGAGCAGTAAAAGTGGATAACAGGATTATTGCCATAATGTAATAGGAGATACAGGGGAATGTATTAACAGGATGGTATTTTTACGCTTTATTTTGAGCCGATCGGAATGCACTAATTTATTGAAACTTGTTAAATCCACCATTATCGAGATTTAAAACGTTATTTAATATCATTTACCACCAGCTAAGATCACGTTTTACTTCATCAAATGTAATTCATTTGTAGCATGAGATTTTTTTTCAGAAGCGTCTAATTCAATATGTTTAATAGTTAGCTACTAAACTAAACATAAAACCAAATATAAACGATCTGAATGGTACTGTAAGAAAGAAAAAATAACAAAAAATGATGCAGAATGCATTATATAAGTACTTCAACTATACCGTCCTGTTAGCAACCCCCCCATGATTCTAAATGTGTTCCAAGCTGTAAAACTTTAACAAATGTTTAAATCAATCTCTTTTCCCACTTGGTTGAAGATTTATAACAAAGGAAATCCGTTGCATAGCAAATATACAAGGTTATTCACAGAGCACCAAAATTGCCCCGGAATTTCGGTGCTCTTTCGTTCCCTGCACTTCGGGGTATCAAATTCCCAGACCCTGCGTTAATTCAGCATTCACCACAGGTCCCCGAAGTGCAGGGATTATCCACTGCCTGCATCCGAAAATCAGCTGCAAAACTGTTGCAAAAACACCGCACACATCCGAAAAATGCTGACCATCCACAGCAAAACCGCTGAAAAAACCCAAATGCATCAGAGAAAAGCCGACGAACGGATTAAAAGAACAAAAAACACTGCAACTTACAAACGCTGTTTGTAAAAAAAATTCTGGATGAAAATGTCTGGAATTAACATATATGGTTGCATGAATATTAACAAAAAGGTCTGTTACAGAAAAATAATGCTATAGTTTGCCAAACAAAATCCTGAAAAATGCCTAAAACATCCTAATGAAATATGTAAATAAAGAGGCTTTTTCCTGCAGATTAAAAGAATAAGGGCTAAATTATGTTCTCAGCGTTAAAACGCGGGCGCAAGGGAGGAAAAACTGTGCCTGCTGAGCGCAGCCACGAGCATCCACTCGATAGAGTCCATAGGACTCCATTGAGTTCCCACCTGCCGGTCACATGACCAGCCGGATCTTGCCTCGCGAGAACCAGCCAGCCAGCATAGTGATACACATGGATAGTGATATGCAGGGAGAGGCTGGGGGGACCTTTTCCCCCAGTCCTTCCCTGCTCCCGCCGGCCGAAGGAAGCGGTCGGAGCCGCGGGACAGAGGGTGAGTATGTGATTTGATTTTTTTATTTTTAGGTTGGTATTAATGGATTCTGCAGAAGCGGAATCCGATAACACCAAGTCCTGGCTGTGGTTAATTTTCCGCTAACCACTGCCGGACGTTACTCAGCGCTGGGACTTTGTAATCCTAACGCTGATTAACACTTTGTGCTCCCTATGTTAAGCATAGGGAGTGCAAAGAACAGTAACCTCGCGCTGAAAAGCGTAAGGTACCAAACGCAAACGGGTTAGGCTGGGGTCAGACGAGTGCAGTGTTAACGTCCGTGTTGCCCGCACATAAGTACATCCGTGATAGCATACAATTGTGTTAAATGGAGCCCCACACACGAAGTACGTCCGCACAGAAGTGCGGGGGCTGACGGACGCTGCAAACGCATGCAGGTTAGGCAAGAACGTAATACTGCTAGAACGGACGTGCAGAGTGCGCCACGTCCACAACGTCCGCATAGCTTTGTGTGTGAGTGATGCAACAAGGTCAGACGGACTGCATTTATACGTCCAGCATTTTTGACGGACAGAATGTTTTATCATTGTCATTTATTTTCCCTGCTACATCAGTCAAAAAATACGTCAGTGAAAAAAACGGACTGTGTGGCCCCTACCTTGTTGTCAGTCAGAAAGTACGTCTGTACTGCACGGACGCACAGTCCGTACAAAATGCGCTCATCTGACCCTAGCCCAGGGGCGGATCCAGAGACTAGTCTCGGGAGGGGCACTTACAGAAAATAAGGTGTTTTAGCAGAGAGCCCGACTCACGAGAATTTACAGAGGGCCCGGCTCACAGGAGCTTACAATCTAGAGGAGCAGAGGGCCCGGCTCACAGGAGTTTACAATCTAGAGGAGCAGAGGGCCGGCTCACAGGAGCTTACAATCTAGAGGAGCAGAGGGTCCGGCTCACAGGAGTTTACAATCTAGAGGAGCAGAGGGCCCGGCTCACAGGAGCTTACAATCTAGAGGAGCAGAGGGCCCGCTCACAGGAGCTTACAATCTAGAGGAGCAGAGGGCCCGGCTCACAGGAGCTTACAATCTAGAGGAGCAGAGGGCACCCAGGAGCTTACAATCTAGAGGAGCAGAGGGCACCCAGGAGCTTACAATCTAGAGGAGCAGAGGGCACCCAGGAGCTTACAATCTAGAGGAGCAGAGGACACCCAGGAGCTTACAATCTAGAGGAGCAGAGGGCACCCCGGATTTTACAATCTAGAGGAGCAGAGGGCACCCCGGATTTTACAATCTAGAGGAGCAGAGAGCCCCCAGCTCACACATGGATTTGCCCCCAGCTCAAGGATTTGCCCAGCTCATGGATTTGCCCCCAGGTCATGGATTTGCCCAGCACATGGATTTGCCCCCAGCTCATGGATTTGCCCCCAGCTCATGGATTTGCCCCCAGGTCATGGATTTGCCCAGCACATGGATTTGCCCAGCTCATGGATTTGCCCAGCTCATGGATTTGCCCCCAGCTCATGGATTTGCCCAGCACATGGATTTGCCCAGCTCATGGATTTGCCCCCAGGTCATGGATTTGCCCAGCTCATGGATTTGCCCAGCTCATGTATTTGCCCCCAGGTCATGGATTTGCCCAGCTCATGTATTTGCCCCCAGGTCATGGATTTGCCCAGCACATGGATTTGCCCCCAGGTCATGGATTTGCCCAGCTCATGGATTTGCCCCCAGCTCATGGATTTGCCCCCAGCTCATGGATTTGCCCAGCACATGGATTTGCCCAGCTCATGGATTTGCCCAGCTCATGGATTTGCCCCCAGGTCATGGATTTTCCCCCAGCTCAAGGATTTGCCCAGCTCATGGATTTGCCCCCAGGTCATGGATTTGCCCAGCACATGGATTTGCCCCCAGGTCATGGATTTGCCCAGCTCATGGATTTGCCCCCAGGTCATGGATTTGCCCAGCACATGGATTTGCCCAGCTCATGTATTTGCCCCCAGGTCATGGATTTGCCCCCAGGTCATGGATTTGCCCAGCTCATGTATTTGCCCCCAGGTCATGGATTTGCCCAGCTCATGGATTTGCCCAGCACATGGATTTGCCCAGCTCATGGATTTGCCCCCAGGTCATGGATTTGCCCCCAGCTCATGGATTTGCCCCCAGCTCATGGATTTGCCCCCAGCTCATGGATTTGCCCAGCTCATGGATTTGCCCCCAGGTCATGGATTTGCCCCCAGCTCATGGATTTGCCCCCAGCTCATGGATTTGCCCAGCTCATGGATTTGCCCAGCTCATGGATTTGCCCCCAGCTCATGGATTTGCCCCCAGGTCACACATGGATTTGCCCCCAGGTCATGGATTTGCCCCCAGCTCTCACCTGGATTGTTGCCCCAGCTCCGGCAGGGGGTTGAGGGACCCAGATGCCGGGCAGCGCGGGAGCGCCTGCCCGGTCTTGAACAGTCAGTCCTTGAAGTGGATGCGGTTGTGTGCGTGCGCCGGCGGTCACGTGGTCCGGCTAATCAGGTGGTACAGAGACTCAGTACCACCTGATTAGCCGGACCACGTGACCGCCGGCGCACGCACACAGCCGCATCCACTTCAAGGACTGACTGT
Organism: Leptobrachium leishanense; assembly: GCA_009667805.1. NCBI lineage: Eukaryota > Metazoa > Chordata > Amphibia > Anura > Megophryidae > Leptobrachium > Leptobrachium leishanense. Next base: position 226,016,288 of record CM019063.1, read on the forward strand.
TCAAGACCGGGCAGGCGCTCCCGCGCTGCCCGGCATCTGGGTCCCTCAACCCCCGGGCCAAATCTCGGGGGGGGCAATTGCCCCGTTGCCCCCCCCTGGATCCGCCCCTGCCCTAGCCTTACTTAACCCGTTTGCGTTTGGATTGTAATATAACACCGCAGCAAACGTTAATGCTCAAACAAGTGAGCGTTAACGTTTGCGTTAAGATCATAATTTAGCCATAAATGGTTTAATAGATATTCAATAACAACAGGAATATTTTTAACATTAAAACCTCTGGGATTCTCCTGATTAAACCTGCTGAATGAAACCACTGAACATCAGGACATTTCACTTACATTTTACTGCTGTTCGGTGTTCTGTGAATAGATTAACCATTGTTTCTCAATGGGGGAGTTCACTGCCGAACAGGCACTGTCTTTTGCTGGCAATTTGTCAAAATTTGGCGAACTTCCTGCTTTGTGCATAGCTGAATGGCTACGAAATTGTACCGTATGGGGAAATTCACCTTTCATTGCAATTTCGAGGCCACTTCGACTCTCTCTGAATAACCCTGTACCGGATGTTATTTTCTGTTTGAATAAGTGGGCACGCATGGGATATGTCTGGGGACTTGGGGTCTTCACTCCTTGTTATCCGACAGTAACCCCAGGACAAACTCATATGATACATTCACAGGCACCAGATCGCACTAATAAAGAAACATTGGGACAATGTGAAGCATATTTTGGTCTTTCTAATGGCCCACACCATGGCCTATGGCCTCTTTGAGTCAATGCTACAGTAGCACTATTTTTGCATGTGCTATTTGGGGAGACCTTTGGATCTCTCCAGGTTTGATCGTCGCTGACCACACTGAGTATTTGCCTATTTTTGACTCATGGCTCACTGCAGTTCTGAAAAATTTATTGCCACTTGTAACTACATTAATACTCTGTCAGGGATCCATCTAACACAGACCTTCACAACGTGGCAGTAGGTAGGGGCCCTAATTAGAATAGGCTACACTTCTTCGAGCCACAGATTTTTAGCGCCTCACTTTTCAAGTAAAAAAGGTGTATTTACTGTTTACAGCCCACGTCATACCTTCACATCATTCCATGTCTATTTCACCTCCCAATTCACATCCACTTCACCACCTAATTCATGTTCACTTCATCTCCTTTATTTCATGTCCACCTGACCCCAATTCTCACCTATTTCACCACCTACTTCACCATACCATTTCATGATCCCCTTCACCTCCAATTCATGTCCATTACATCCCCTTCAAATTCATGTCCGTCCACCCCCACAAATTCAGGTTTAATTATACCCCAAATGTAGGTTCACTGCTTCCCCCACAGCCCTTCACCCCATTCCCTAAGTTTACCTCTCTTCCCTCCCTCGCGGTTACCATAGACAGCTGGGAGGATGTAACATGTTACAGGTGTGTGCCCTGGCTGGCCATGCACCACAGGCGAGGCCCCCGACTCCTAGCCAAGGCTACGGCCGTCCGTGCGGCCCAGTCGAGGCGCCGGATCCTTGCCATGTGGCCCAGGCAAGCCCCTGGTGGCTGATAGTGGGCCCTCAGACTCAAGGGCCTGGGTGCAGTGGCACTCACTGCACCCCTGGTAGTTCCGGCACCTGGGACCAGCTCTTACTAGTGTTTGTTCGATTATTATTTTTACTTTACTTTTGCTTTTAGATGTTCCAGCTCATATAAAAAAAAAGTTTTGACTTTGTTATATCCCTATGGGATCAAGGTTTTAAGGAAAGTAAAGTCTGCCTTATAGTATCTAAACAAGTATTTGCCTGGAAAATGTCATGGTCCCTTTCTCTGTTAATAATAAAAATAAGGTAAAGCGGCACAGGGCATAATTGAGCAGCCATAAAGCTTGGCATAGTTATGGAAAGGGAGATGTGTCCTAATATTTTCATGAATTTATCCGCTCGTGATAACCTTGCACTACGCTAGACAAAATAATTACATTTCCCAAGGTCTGTTTATCAAATCCCGGCTGTAATTGATTCCAAATGGATCAAAAGGCGAAATTTATACCGCTGGAGATAGTATTTTTACTTCTTATTAAATAAAGTTCTGATGTATTTTTATGGTCGATGTACTGCCGGAAGGCAATTTTCTTTATTCATTATAAAAGGTTTCCATCAAAACATGTCAAATGTCTACATATTCAGGGTCCTTTATTTGGATCGAGTCATTCTAAATGGAACTTTATTTTAGTTTATGCTATTATTGCTATAAGGATATCTATTTTGGGAGGGGATTAACCTGTAACATTTTTTCCCTGCTCCCCCACCCCGATTGCCCTGGAGTAAGGTTCACATCATCCAAAGTCAAGATATAAATGTATTCCTGATGGAAACAGGAATCAATACATTGTAGGTTTCTTGTGCATGGCTGTGGAAAATGAGCAAGAGTTCTTATCATGTAACTATAGAAACCTAATTACAAATGTTCTTCATTGTTCTTGAGAGTCCAGGTTTACAAATAGGTTGGGAAAGGGAACCATGAAACCATTTATTTAGTTAATACATAGCCCTTATCTTTAAAGGGCATTCTAGTGGTTTCTAAAGTAAGCCAGAATATATCCAGTCTGGTAAAAGTTAATTTTAACAATTGACATTACATGCTTATTGTTTTCCTACAAGGAGTCAATCCTATCAGGCTCGTGTCAAACGAACGCAGTGATCACGTCTGTGTTGCCGTACAGTTTAACGTCCGTCGTAGCAAAGAATCATGAGCAATAGAGACCCACACACTAAATGCGTTCGCACCGAACTGCGCACGCTCAATGCACGTGGCAAAAGGACGCGAGTTAGGCAAAAACATAAAACTGCTAACACGGACGCTCAGAGTGCACCACGTCTGTTATAAAATACGGCCTGTGTGGTGTCTACAGTATCTTCCGTCAGAAGGTCCGTCCATTGTGCACGCAGAGTGCGCTCAGACTGCGTTCGTCTGACCCTAGCCTTAGTCAAAAACGTAAAACCGCTAAAACGGACGCGCAGAGTGCGCCACATCCACCACGTCCACGTAGCGTTCGGTGTGCGTGATGAGGAGACGTCAAACGCAGCGCATTTGCGGCGTCCAGCACCTTGATGCACAAAATACCTTTTCATATTAATTTTGTTTCCCATATTTCCCTTTTTTTCTACGTCCATCATAAAAAACGGACTGTGTGGTGTCTAGAGTATTTTCCGTCAGAACGTCCGTCCGTTGTGCACGCACGCAGATTGCGATCAGACTGCGTTCGTCTGACTCTAGCCTAACTTGCGTCCGTTTGCCACGTGCGTTGTGCGTGTGCAGTTCGGTTCAGACGCACTTAGTTTGTGTGTTTCTATTGCTCATGATTCTATGCTACGACGGACGTTAAACTGTGCGGCAACACGGACGTGATCACTGTGTTCGTCTGACATGGGCCTCAGGTTGGGGTCAGACGAATGCGCTATGTGCACCCGTACTGACGTGCTTACCAGCCTCCGTCACAGCGTTGTGACGGTGCAACGGGGCCGGTCACACGTTTGTGAATGTTTGTGCGTGCACGACAAGCGTCTGTTATCAAGCCTCTCCAGCAAAGCGCTAGGACGCTCGATGACGGAGCTGCAAAGCGCGATTCTCCATAGGAGGATTGAACCTTGCAGCACTAAGTGCACTCAGCGAGGTGGCCAGATGGGTGTTGAGTGGAAGGAACGTCCACTCTGATGGACGTTCCTTCCGCTCCACAAAGGACATTTCTTCCTTAACCCTTTCGCTGCTGAGGCTTTTCCCGCCCCTGTGCTGAGGTCATTTTTTACCTGTTTTGCGCATCATGTTTAAACCTGTTTTGAAGGCTTATTTTAGTATATGACCCAGACATATTATATATCGTTCTTTCCGTCAGACTCGGTAGATTCATAATATGTCATTATTATATGTATACGTTATGTCATGTTTGTATAAAACAAAAAATGCAATAAAATATGTATTTTCAAAAATACAGCGTGTAAAGTTTTTTTTCCACATTTTAACATGCGAGCAATTGCGGTTATATTTTGTATGGGGTGCGCTTGTTAAAAAAATTAGAGATGGGGTCTCGTTACATTTTTTTTTTGGGGAAAATGACACCATTTTTTAACAAACGCACCGCATACAAAAATCGTTAATGCAGCATCATTGTTCACATTATAATTGAAATGGGAACAATATTGCTGCATTAACAAACCAAAAAAAATTATTTTTATTTTTCTTTTTTTTTTTTTTTTACAATTTTTTTTACTTTCATGTTTGGTATCGTTGGAACGGCCATGCTCTGGCCGATCCAACGATATCAAAATTTAACCCCTAACTGCCACGGATCGGGAGATAGGGAGTTCCAATGAACTCCCTATCTCCACAGTTCGTGGCAGTTAGGGGTTAATGCTAGGACTGGCGTCATCGTGCTGCGCACGATGACGCCAGTCCTCTGGGGAGTTCCCGGAAGCTTGGCCGACATCCAAGATGTCGGCCAGCTCCCGGAAGGATCGCAAATCGGCGCTTTTCAGCGCCGATTTGCGATCCAGCTCCCCAGGGGTTAATGCCAGGCATCATTTGGAAGGGCAGGCTGTGCCCTTCCAAATGATGCCTGGGTTAAGCCCCTGTGAGCCGCCGATCGGAGGGAGAGAGGTCCGAAGGACCTCCCCCCCCTCCCTTTCAGGCGCCTCCTCCGCACATGCGGGGGGGGCGCCTGAATTAGGTGTCATCGCGGGGGCGCGATGACACCTAATAATGGCGGCCACTGCTCCGGATGCCGGGCTGACATCCAGGATGTCAGCCCGCACCGGAGGGGCCAGCGATCGCCGGAACCCGGCCGAACGCTGACCCCAATGCGAGGACGCGCTCAGCGCGTCCTCCGCATACCAGCGGGAATGCTGAGGACGCGCTGAGCGCGTCCTTAGCATTCAAGTGTTAATGAATAGATTCTCATTGAAATAACAGATATATTTCTATATAAAGTTTCATGTTCTTCCGCGTGACCTTCGCATGCCGCATGGGGAAGAGTCGCTCTTAGGCTAGAGTCAGACGAACGCAGTCAGAGCGCACTCTGTGTGCGTGCATAACGGACAGACGTACTGACGGAAGATACTGTAGACACCACACGATTCGTTTTTCTTGACAAACGTAGAGAAAAAAGGGAACTATGGGAAATAAAAATAATATGAAAAATGATAAAAATTTGAAAAGGATATGAAAAGCCATTGTGTGCATCAAGGTGCTGGACGTTGCAAATGCGCTGCGTCTGACATCTTCCCATCACTTACACAGAACGCTACGCGACGTGGCGCACTCTGCGCGTCCGTCTAGCAGTTTTACGTTCTTGCCTAACTTGCGTCCGTTTGCCACGTGCGTTGTGTGTGTGCAGTTCGGTGCCGGCGCACTTAGTGTGTGGGTTTCTATTGCTCATGATTCTATGCTACGACGGATGTTAAACTGTGCAGCAACACGGATGTGATAACTGCGTTTGTCTGACACGGGCCTAAGCAGAGGGCCTTTCTGCTCAGTGCGCTACTCTGGCTATCAGTTTGCAGGTGACTGACAGCAAGCGCAGTGGCAACCCCCTGCAACATGGCACCATCCTGTGGGAGAAAAGGAAACTTTAAAAGTAAATATCTCCCTTTTGCAATTACATAGATCAGTGAAAAAAATGCCGATCTATATAAAGGGAGAGATGACATGTCAAATGGGTAAAACTAGTTTTGCCTATGTCTGGTGCACTTTAACTTTTAAAGGTAAGTAATGCCACTAGATATATCTATCATATTGAATTACTAATGAAAGCAATGAAGAACATGCCTAAAATTTTTCAACTTCTTAAGAAAAGAGCATACCCGGTTATGCAAGTGTCGACGCAGGAGTGGCCCAGGAAATATCGTCCATCTTTACATGATGCACAGCTAGTGCTGCTTCTCCCAGTGCATGTCTGACACGTGCTGTGGCAGGGCTGACATCGGTGATCGTCCTCATCTTTGTAGTAACCATCCGGGCAGTCTTTCAAACAGGTGGAATCTAAGAACAGGTCATGAGCAGAATTAAAAGCACCAACAATTTTTTGTTTGATTAAGCAAAGATTTGATTGTTTCACCATGCTTATCATTAACTATATCAAATCCATATATTTTCAGCCATAGTTTCGTAGAGCAAAACCATGCTTTTTTTTCTCAGGCCTTTTATCACTTTCTTGGTTACTGTGGCTCCCAAATGGAAACAGTGGTCCCTTTTCCAATATGCAAAATGAAGACAGATTCTGGCACACAGCATTATATTATTAGAAAGCCAGTGTGATGATTAAAATGGAGCATGATCTGTAGGGGCCAAAAAGAAATGGAGTAAGAGAGTTGAACTCAGAGGAAACATGTCTTCTGATTGGCATGGAGCCAATGGTTGCCCAAATCGGCAGTTTGCAGCATCAGGGTATTTTGTGAATTGTCAATGTGCATTGACATTACAATGGTGATTTTAACAGGTGTGTGCCACTTTGTAAAACACTGTCACTTATTGAATTACCCCTAAGTGTGCTTTTAACGGTTTTGGGGGGGGGGACCTACTGAGAGATAAACAGAAGCCTTGAAGAAGCGATTTAGCAAATTATATAGCACTCTGTGATAATTACACAATAAAAAGACACAGGTTTATTTTTCAGAGTTTAGAATGGCACTTACTAAGAAGGTAGAGGTCATCTTTACAGCTAAGACACTCATGAGAATTTGGACCCGTACACCTCAAACATTGTTTGTGACATGGGCGGCACCCTCTGTACTCTAGTAAGTACTCATATAGAGAGCAGTCCTTATGGGCCACACATTGTCCTTCACTGTTTTTTGAAAACTCTGGCTTGCATTCATCACAAGACGACTCAGAAGAACACGTTGCACATGTTGTATCGCAGTCTGGAGGAAGGATAATAAAAAGGATATTCACAGTGATAGGTAAATCCACTCTGTAAATCCACACGTTCGTTTATCAAAACTCAATAATCTTATGCATGTGTCAGACATTTGCTATCACTAAGCAGGTAATGTCAACAATTAAAGCTACACTAATTATCTGAAGAATAATATACTCATTACAAAAAAGTAACTATCATAGCGGTATTACATTGGTAAACACAACCACACCAGTGCTAATTTAGTCCACTAATAATTTTTGTAAAGGGTAAGGGCCCTATAATCCCTATTTCACTGTTGTTGATAATGTTTTCTGCAGTTATCTTATCAACGGGAATTGCTGCTACACTCTTGCCGTAAACTGGGCTTGCGGTTCATGTGGTACAATTCCCTGTGTGAGGTTACTGCAGTACGCATTAAAACCTCCCATACGTATTATAGAAGATGTTAATGTGCAGCTTCACGTGGAAGCGCAGTCTATTCCGATGTAGCCTGCACTTCCATCTGGGAGATGGTATTTCTCAGTGAAATGCCGATTCCCAAAAGCTGGTGTTAAGTGATTTTGCAAGATCACACAACACACGCTAAGCCACCCTTTAAAATTCCATGCTCTCCTCTCATCCCGCGGTGAAAAGGGTGGCGTGATCCACTGCTTCTTTTCGCTGGGAGCAGAGTGAGACTGGGAACAAAAAGTTCCTAGTCTCCCTCTGTGATTCCTCCTAGGCGCTGTGCAATCTCATGAGAGTGAGCTCGTGGCTGTGATGATCAAGGTTCCATGGAGTCCTAAGGTGATACTTGCGGCGTCACACTGCAATGCAGTCTGTATCGGGCAGCTTTGCATTTCGTTCCGAGGCGAGGCACTAGGAAAGCGCCTATCCCGGAATACAACTGTGAAATGGAGACAGTAAGGGAAAATCTGCAGGCACACATTTTCCTGCTTAAATGTATAATAGGGCCCTTAACAGCTGCATTTTTTCAGTGCTGAAACTTAGATTATAACCAAGTTATTATGACGAAAATCTATTTACATTTTCTAATTTTAGTTAAAACTAAAGGAAAATGTTTTGGAGGGAGCACGTTTCATTTAGTTTTAGTCATAGCGCTTTGGATAAAATTTAGCTTTAGTCATATTTTAGTCAACAAAAATTAACACTTCCTCACACATAGGCATGTGCAGACCCTATTTTAGGGTTTGCGCACATTGAATTTATTGCTAACAAATTGTAAATAATGACAAACTGTTAATTTTCATGCTTTTTTCTATCATGAACCCAATTAAAAAAGCCAAAATCTGTTGATGGGGGTCAAAAGGAGGAGCAATAGCCCAAGCTGACGTGCCCTTCTGGACACTTTGCCCCACATCAAACATATATTATGAATATGGCCATGAGGGTAGGTTTAAATAGTGGAATTCCATTCAGTGGAGATCATATTGAATGCTCAAACTATTTAACCCCAGATAAATCCGGCTTTCGTCCAAATCACTTAGCTACAACTGCCCTTCTAAAAGTTTGCAATGATATCCAAGCTGGCATGGAACAAGGAAACCTAACTGGAGCCATCTTCCTTGATTTTGCTAAGGCCTTTGACACAGTAGACCATGGCATCCTATTACATAAAATTAAAAACTCCAGTATTGGCGATCACACGCTAAAATGGTTTCATTCATATGTATCTGACCGATCGCAATATGTGTCCATTTCTGGCAGCTCCTCCCTCCCTCTCCCAGTCACGTGCAGTGTACCCCAGGGCTCGATACTCGGCCCCCTGCTGTTCATGATATTCAGAAATGATCTGCCCGATGTCTGTAAAGCCTCAACTGTACACATGTACGCAGACGACACTGTAATCTATACCAGCAAACCAAATCTCCCGCAGCTGGAGGCAGTGCTGCAAGAACAATTCACAGGGGTAGATAAATGGATCGCAGATAACAAACTTTTTCTAAATACTGACAAAACTGTCACCATGATCTTTGGAACAGCACCTAAACTACACAAATTGCAAACACCTCATCTATGTGTCAGGACAAAATCAAATGGCATGCTGACCACAGTCACTGCTCTCAAATATCTAGGTATGTGGTTAGACCCAAATCTATCCTTTGGCCCCCACATCGAAAAACTCTCATCTAAACTTTACCCCAAACTAGGTGCCCTGCAAGGAAACAAAACCTGCCTGAGCACCGCGGTAAGAAAACAGATTGTACAACAAATGCTTATGCCGGCTATTGAATATGGAGATGTAGTGTATGCAGCAGCCCCGCAAACGCACCTCCAGAAACTTACTACATTGTATAACTCATTCTGCCGCTTTGTGCTACAATGTAACTAAATGACCCACCATTGTGACATGTTAAAAGAGCTAAACTGGCTATCGCTGGAATCTAGACGCACTCTTCACCTTTCCAACCTGGTGTTTAAGAGGTTTTCTGGGAAGCTACCAGCCTACCTGAATAGACTGCTTCCCACAGCAGTTCCCTCATCCTATAACCTCCGATCCAGGACCTGCACCTTACTTGCAATACCACAATACAAAAAGAAAGTGGCTCAATCCTTATTTTCCTACAGAGCAATCTCTCAGACACAATCAAAACTTGCCCCAGTCTTAAGTCCCTCAAGAGCTCCCTATTAGCATAGCTGGATACAGAATGCACCTGAAAACATGTAACATAATGAGTTTATGTCCTACATATTTATTTCTGTGTTAATCTGGATATTTGTGTTTGTTTTTTTCACTATCTTGCATTTTATTACTTTGTATTTCTGTAACAACTGTAAACATTTCAATGCTCTTGAACCCAGGACATACTTGAAAACAAGCGAAATCTTAATGTATCCTTCCTGGTAAAATAATTTGCAAATAAATAAATAAAATAAATATTCAAAGCTTACCTTGGCAATCTTTGGTACTCTTGTCATAGTAGGCCCCCTTTGGACAAGACCTGCTGCATTTTCCATTGTAAAGGACATAAATATGGCTGGAACATTTCATGCAGTCATTAGCTTGGGGTCCACTGCACGTTGCACACATTGGGTCACATGGCATGCACTTTCCTACTTCATCATAATATTCATCAGGGCAGTAATCCAAACACTTATCATTGTAAAGGAAATAACCAGATATACAGCCTATGAAAACACAAGCAGGTACATGATGCTGAATAAATATTTTTTCCCGATTCATTGAGTAAAGAAGGTTTTCATAATAATGAAAAAAAAAAATTAAGATGTGCATATGTCGATCATTGCTTTATCTAGCTGAAAACAAAAAAATATATATCTGGAACCTCACGCAGGAAATATTAGTAGTATCCACATACATATATATATTTTTCCATAGACCATGATCACACAATACCAGGGTGTGTTATCTCCCCAAAGAACCCGTCAAATAATTTATTACTGTACCTCTGCATATCTCCTCACTGGAACATGTCAAACAGTCTTGAGGGCAGTGTCTACAAATGCCATTTATGCCAATGTGATTGTCAGAACAAAATGTTTTACACTTTCCTTGTTCTAGAACTTTGGGTTTTTCACAGGACAGACACCGATTTGCCGTTTCTGCGCAGGTTTTACACTCCTGGCTACACTTAGTGCAATTTCCTTTTAGTCCAAAAAAGCCTCTAAAGAAAACATGAGGAGAGAAGACATTACAAAGAGTAATATATGAGTCAATCAAGAGGAAAAGAAGCAGATATTTAACTTTGTTTTTCTACAAAAGACCTTTCTACAAGGCCAGAGGAGATATATTAAGAAATGATAAATAAATTCCTCAGCAAATACAAAAACTTTATGGGTTATTCACAAAGATGCACTTCAGCGATTCAATTTCGCCAACCCTACAGTGAATTCACTATTAACCGCAGGTTCACCGTACTGCACCGAAGATTGAGTCGACCGGTGGACCGAGAAGACCGGTGGACTGGCTGCTGAATACCGCATCCGACTGACCTGACTGCCAAACACCGCCAAACTGCAGAACCCCCTGAAACTCTCCTATTCTCCTAATAGGTGTTTAAATGGATAAAAAAAATAATTGTGTCCGAATAATAAAAAAGGTCCTTTAACCACTTCTATGCTATTTTTTTTCTTTTTTTTGGTTTGTTAATGCAGCAATATTGTTCCCATTTCAATTATAATGTGAACAATGATGCTGCACTAACGATTTTTGTATGCGGTGCGTTTGTTAAAAATCGTGTAATTTTCCCAAAACAAAATGTAACGAGACCCCATCTCTAATTTTTTTAACAAGCGCACCCCATACAAAATATAACCGCAATTGCTCGCATGTTAAAATGTGAAAAAAAACACTTTACACGTTGTAAATTATTGAAAATTCATATTTTATTGCATTTTTTGTTATAATATACAGACAGGTCATGACGTATACATATAATAATGACATATTATGAATCTGCCGAGTCTGACGGAAAGAACGATATATAATATGTCTGGGTCATATACTAAAATAAGCCTTCAAAACACGTTTAAACATGATGAGCAAAACAGGTAAAAATGGCCTCAGCACAGAGGCGGGAAAAGCCTCGGCAGCGAAAGGGTTAAAAAATAATAAAAAGCTCTGTTACAGAATGAAGAAAGAGCCTTTTAAAAAAAATTGGGAAACAAAAATTCCATTAAAAAAAATACAAAAAGGGGTTCTGAAAAAAATAAATAAAAAGCTTTCTGCTGAAAATGAAAAGAATAAACTTTTTTTCTTTAAAAAAAAATCTCATTTATTTATATTGAATCCTACAGGGGTCAAGTCCTGGGAAAAAAAGTGAGGGAACTCACCACGAATTCCACACCCCCATTACCTGAAGAAAATTATATATATATATATAATCACGAGTATAGCAGCGCGTGCCGGTGATACCATTTTTATTGGGTTAACTTTACATTTAAAAGACAAGCTTTCAAGAGTGTAAACTGGAAACTATACTGATCAGTGAAAGGTATCACTACGTACAGGTATACTCGTGATTGTGGCAACTGGACTAACGCATTATTATATAATATAATATATCTCTCCAGGCACAGACCCCCAGAATAATATACACAGCGCTGAACCCCCAGAATAATATACACAGCGCTGAGCCCCCAGAATAATATACACAGCGCTGAGCCCCCAGAATAATATACACAGCGCTGAACCCCCAGAATAATATACACAGCACTGAGCCCCCAGAATAATATACACAGCACTGAGCCCCCAGAAAAATATACACAGCACTGAGCCCCCAGAATAATATACACAGCACTGAGCCCCCAGAATAATATACACAGCACTGACCCCAGGATAATATACACAACACGGAGCCCCCAGATAATATACACAGCACTGAGCCCCCAGAATAATATACCACAGCACTGAGCCCCAGAATAACATACACAGCGCTGAGCCCCCAGAATAATATACACAGCGCTGAGCCCCCAGAATAACATACACAGCACTGAACCCCAAGAATAATATACACAGCACTGAGCCCCAGAATAACATACACAACACTGAACCCCCAGAATAACATACACAGCACTGAGCCCCCAGAATAATATACACAGCACTGAGCCCCCAGAATAATATACACAGCACTGAGCCCCAGAATAACATACACAGCACTGAACCCAAGAAAATATACACAGCACTGGTTATATGGATATATTTTCCCCAGTTCACATGGATATAATTGCCCCAGCTCATATGGATAATGCCCCCCCAGCTCTCATGGATAATGCCAGCCGCTCTCATGGATAATGCCCCCAGCTCTCATGGATAATGCCCCCAGCTCTCATGGATAATGCCCCAGGTCTCATGGATATTGCCCCAGGTCTCATGGATACTGCCCCCTGGTCTCATGGATACTGCCCCCTGGTCTCATGGAATGCCCCCCTGGTCTCATGGATACTGCCCCCTGGTCTCATGGATACTGCCCCCCTGGTCTCATGGATAATGCCCCAGCTCTCATGGATATTGCCCCCTGGTCTCATGGATATTGCCCCAGGTCTCATGGATAATGCCCCAGGTCTCATGGATATTGCCCCCTGGTCTCATGGATATTGCCCCCCTGGTCTCATGGATAATGCCCCAGCTCTCATGGATAATGCCCCAGCTCTCATGGATACTGCCCCAGCTCTCATGGATACTGCCCCCCTGGTCTCATGGATATTGCCCCCTGGTCTCATGGATACTGCCCCCCTGTCTCATGGATAGTGCCCCCTTGGTCTCATGGATAATGCCCCTGGTCTCATGGATATTGCCCCCCTGGTCTCATGGATACTGCCCCCCTGGTCTCATGGATACTGCCCCCTGGTCTCATGGATACTGCCCCCCTGGTCTCATGGATACTGCCCCCCTGGTCTCATGGATATTGCCCCCTGGTCTCATGGATACTGCCCCGCTGGTCTCATGGATACTGCCCCCTGGTCTCATGGATAATGCCCCTGGTCTCATGGATAGTGCCCCCCTGGTCTCATGGATAGTGCCCCCCTGGTCTCATGGATAGTGCCCCCCTGGTCTCATGGATAGTGCCCCCCTGGTCTCATGATAGTGCCCCCTGGTCTCATGGATAGTGCCCCCCTTGTCTCATGGATAGTGCCCCCCTTGTCTCATGGATAGTGCCCCCTTGTCTCATGGATACTGCCCCCCTTGTCTCATGGATAGTGCCCCCCTTGTCTCATGGATACTGCCCCCCTTGTCTCATGGATAGTGCCCCCTTGTCTCATGGATACTGCCCCCTGGTCTCATGGATAGTGCCCCCCTTGTCTCATGGATACTGCCCCCCTTGTCTCATGGATAGTGCCCCCTTGTCTCATGGATAGTGCCCCCTGGTCTCATGGATAGTGCCCCCCTTGTCTCATGGATAGTGCCCCCCTGGTCTCATGGATATAGTGCCCCCTGGTCTCATGGATAGTGCCCCCTTGTCTCATGGATAGTGCCCCCCTGGTCTCATGGATAGTGCCCCCTTGTCTCATGGATACTGCCCCCCGCTCACCTTTGCTGCTGCTCCACATTGCCAGCGGCCGCGTGCTTCCTGCTTCAGCGGCCGCTGACAGGAAGTGCAGCCGCTCGCCTGGAACTATGAAACAGCCAGGCGAGCGGCTCCACCTCCTGTCAGCTGGCCGTTGTAACAGGAAGCACGCCGGCCGCCGGCAATGTGCGGCGGCGGCGTTCGGGCTCGGGCCACAGCGGGAACGCTGCGTTCCGCAGCGTTCCCGCTGTGGGAAAAGTGCGGGAACGCCGTTCCTGCGCGTTCCCGCTCGACTCGAGCCCTGGAATCCTATGGGATTTGCCTGTTTAAACCTGGCACACTGAAACACCAAAAATCAAGTCATTTCGTCTACACTTCGGTGCAGTTTGGCGTTCTGTGAATAGATTAACCATTACTTCTCCATGGGACAATTTCACCGCCACCGAAGATCGTTAGTATTTGACGAATCGGCAGTTTAGTGAATAGACGAACTGCAACGAAATTGCACACTGTATGGTAAAATTCACCGTTCGGAGCAATTCTGTGGCAAATTTGCTTCTTTGTGAGTAACCCCTTTTATGTTTTTATCCAGTGTAGTTTAACTCAGAACCATTGTAAATGACAAGTAATAATGCCGAGATATACTGATACAAAAGGAAGTTGTGACTGGGGACTAGGGATGAGCCGAACACCCCCGAGTTCGGTTCACATTCGAACTCGAACTTTTCAAATGTTCGAATTCGAACTCGAACTCAATACCAGTCAATGGGACTCAAAATTCGATTTTTAGAGTGCCCTCCAAGAGGGCATATATGCTAGATATTTGCCATAAAAGGTGTATGGGGGTCCGGGTAGTGCCCTGGGGGACAGGAAACATGGACAAAAAGTAAAAAAAAATAAGTTTTTAAAGGGACAGTGAGTTTTCCATGAAATAAGGGTTAAAAATAAAAACGAAAAATTCCTTCAAATATCGTGCCTAGGAGGTCCCCATAACCTGCCCGTGAAGTGGCGGATTTCTAGGATGTATAGAAACATTTAACAAAAAAAATGACGTTTCAAATGACGGTAAATGCTTTTCCTTTAATCTATTCATAAACAACTGCTTGGGGCGGCAGCCTGTATGAAAAGACATTTTAGGACGCGCAGAAAAAGTTTAGTGATTTTTTTGGCTAAATTATGGTGAAACTTATGCAGGCTTTGGATGAAAGTAACAATAGGTGCTTTAAAATTGGGCCTTTAGCGTTGGCAACAGTGCCGTCACACAGTAACCCCTCTGAGGGTATGAATCTGGTACAGGCATCAGTGGCAGTGCACCCAAATATTGTGCCTTTGGTAGCAGGCCAGCAAGTGCCATCATACTGTAACCCCTCTGTGGTATTGTGGGAGAGTGCAGGGGTGGACCATGCAGTCCTATATTAAAAAGATATAAATCTGGTAAAGGCGTCAGTGCACCCAGATATTGTGCTTTTGGTGCCAGGCCAGCAAGTGCATTCATACAGTAACCCCTGCAGGGGTGGACCATGCAGTCCTATATTAAAAAGATATGAATCTGGTAATGGCGTCAGTGCACCCAGATATTGTGCTTTTGGTGCCAGGCCTGCAAGTGCCATCATACAGTAACCCTCTGTGGTATTGTGGGAGAGTGCAGGGGTGGACCATGCAGTCCTATATTAAAAAGATATAAATCTGGTAAAGGCGTCAGTGCACCCAGATATTGTGCTTTTGGTGCCAGGCCAGCAAGTGCATTCATACAGTAACCCCTGCAGGGGTGGACCATGCAGTCCTATATTAAAAAGATATGAATCTGGTAATGGCGTCAGTGCACCCAGATATTGTGCTTTTGGTGCCAGGCCTGCAAGTGCCATCATACAGTAACCCCTCTGTGGTATTGTGGAAGAGTGCAGGGGTGGACCATGCGGTCCAATATTAAAAAGATAGGAATCTGGTAAAGGCGTCAGTGCAGCCAAATATTGTGCCTTTCATGGCAGCAAGTGCCTTCACACTGTAACCCTTTTGTGATATTGTGGAAGAGTTCAGTGCTGGAGGTTTTGTGAATGCAGAAGACATCCTCGATCTATTCCGTTACCTCAGCATCAGGGGATTGATAGCTGTTGATCCAGGACTGATTCATTTTTATAAATGTCAGCCGGTCTACAGAGTCGGTGGACAGACGTACTCTTTTGTCTGTGACAAAACCTCCAGCGGCACTGAACGTCTTTTCAGAAAGCACGCTAGAGGAAGGGCAACCTAGTAGCTGCATAGCATATTGGCTAAGTTCTGGCCAGTGATCCAATCTCAACACCCAGTAATCCAGTGGATCATCTTCTGGAAAGTTATCCAGGTCTGCCCTCGCCCCTAGGTAGTCCTGCACCATATGGTAAAGACGCTGGCAATGGGTGCCTACATTTGACATCCCTGGGCGTCGTGGATGAAAAAAATTTAAAAAGGCATCAGTCAAGCGGCCCCGGCCTTCACCACTATTCCTCTGATCATCCGCAGCCTCAGAAGCACCTGTGTCATCACTTGGTAACCTACCAGTGCCTGGAAAGGTGTTACACAAGTGTCGCTTTAGAGCGTCAAGTTTTTTCATCCTGTGCTCCCTCTGTGCGGGCAGGATGAGCTCTGCAACTTTACCCTTGTATCGTGGATCAAGAAGGGTTGCCAACCAGTAATGATCCCTCTCCTTAATAGTACGAATCCTGGGGTCCTTTAGCAGGTTGGAGGTGGCATTAGCTTCCGAGTCTTCCTGCTCAATGAGGAGGATGACCCCATTGTGCACGTCCTCCTCCCTGCCACGTACCAGTCCTTGTGTTTCTGGGCACACAAAACCCTCCCTTGAGGAATCCCCACCTTCAATGCCCCCACTACTCAAATATTCCTCCTCATCATCCTCCTCCTGTCTGATCTGAGGAGGACCTGTTGGAATGCTGTCTGCGGAAAGACTGGGGCCTTCAGAGCTAGGGAAGGCCTCCTCTTCCTCCCATTGCTCTGCCTCTAGAGCCACATCTATAATTCCCCGCAGAGAGTGCTCCAGCAGGAACACTAAAGGAATTGTGTCACTGATGCATGCACTGTCCCTGCTCACCATCCTCATTGCCTCCTCAAATGGTGACAGTACAGTGCATGCATCCTTGATCATCAGCCACTGCGGGGGAAAAAAAAACAAGTTGACCTGAACCTGCCCTTGTGCCATACTCACACAGGTACTCGTTGATGGCCCTCTGCTGCTTGTGCAGACACTGCAGCATTGCTAATGTCGAATTCCACCTGGTGGGCATGTCACAGACCAGATGGTTTGTGGGAAGGTGGAATTCTCTTTGAATTTCTGCAAGGCGAACGCTTGCTGGGAATGACCGTCTGAAGTGGCTGCAGACTTTTCTGGCCTGGCTGGGTACCTGGTTAGGAAACGCTGTACCACCAGATTTAGGACGTGTGCTAGGCATGGTACATGTGTCAACTTACCCTGGCTTAGGGCGGAGAGAAGGTTGCTGCCATTATCACAGACGACCATTCCCAGCTGAAGCTGGTGTGGTGTTAACCATCTCTGCACCTGCCCCTGCAGAGCTGACAGAATTTCTGGCCCGGTGTGGCTCCTGTCCCCTAAACAAACCAGCTCAAGCACAGTATGGCATCTTTTTGCTTGAGCCATTGCGTAGCCCCTACCACGCGTCGGTTTAACTGCCACTTCACCAGAGACACAGCAGGAGGAGGAGGAGGAGGAAGAGGTGGCGGTGGAGCAGACAGACCTCATACAAGCAGCTTTCTGGAGGCGTGGTGGATGAACAAGCTCCAGCACAGAGCCCGTCTTGGATCCCTCTCAGCTGCAATCAGAGTTACCCAGTGTGCCGTGAATGAAATGTAACAACCCTGTCCATGCTTGCTGGACCACGTGTCTAAAGTCACATGCACCTTGCTGCTGACTGCCTTTCCCAATGACTCGATAACATTGTCTTCCACGTGCTGGTATAGTGCTAGAATGGCCTTAAAGTGAAAAGTAATGGCGTTTGGGAACATGCCACTGTGGTACAGCACATTCAGCAAATTCATGGAAGGGAGCAGAGTCCACCAGCTGGAAAGGCAGCAGCTGCAATGCAAGTAATTTTGCTAAGCTGACATTTAGACGCTGTTCTTGGGGATGGTTGGGACTATATTTTGTCTTACGCTGCAGCAGCTGCGGCAATGTAATCTGACTGCGTAAATCTTCAGATGATGGGATGCTGTCACATTGTGAGGAAGGACCTGGTACATCCATTGCTGTTGCATCATCCCTGTCAGTGGAGGTTGTAGCAGGCAATGACATGGCAGGACATACAGTGGGAGTAGAGACAGATGAGGAGGAGGAGGACCTATGCAAAGTTTTGCGCCAACGGGAAAGGGCAGGTGGTCATATGTCGCCTCAAGCACGTGGTACCCAAGCGTCCGGTGTCTTTCCCACACTTGAGCCTCATCTGACATAGATTACAAATAGCAATGGTGGGGTCTGCTGCACATTTCTTAAAGAACTCCCAGACAGCAGAGTTCCTGGATGTGTGCTTTGAGACAACAGCGCTCTGCACCTGAGCAGCTCTGGCATCTGATGCCTTGGACTGGCTAGTGCTACGGTTGGTCATAGAGGATGTTGTGCCTCATGTTTGTTGTGCCTCCTCCTCCTCCTCACTTGACTCCTCTGTTCGATCAGGCACCCAGGTGGAGTCAGTGACCTCATCATCATTGTCATCATCACCCCCTATCTCCTCGTCACTGGAGCCATCTGGCAGTATGCTGCAGCTGCTAGGGCAACATGAGTGCCAGTTATTTGTGTGTCATCACTGGCACCCCCTTCCTCTAAGTTGATTATACTCCCTTCCTCAACCTCAGAGATTGAATCAGAGCACTGTACTTGCTGCGCATCCTCAAGCAGCATGTCACTCTCATTGTAGTCAAACAATTCAGCTGACTCCGTGTGTGATAGTGAGGCTACGGCAGGAGTAGCTGTGGACATGGAGGCTGCATTAGATGTTTTGGCAGCTGAGGTGGACTGTAAAGCACTACAAGCCTGGCTGGCAGAGGACTCGGAGGAGGAGGATGGCCTGGTTAGCCAATCCACCAAATCCTCTGTATGTTGCTGCTGCTTAAGACGGCCAGCACTAGCTAGAAAGGACAAGCGTGCCCCTGCAGAGGATGCACCACGTCCACCACGACCAGAGGCACAGCCTCCCGACACAGAGGCTGCTTGCCCTCTTATCGGTGTCTGGGAGCGTCTGCCTGTCCTTTTTGGTCTTTCTGACATGTCGAGTAATATATAGATTAAATATACACAGAACTCTGATTCAACTCTGGTATAAAGATTAAAGATTTCTAGAACTCTGGTATAACTCAGTGAGACACCCTGATAGCTGGCAGCCAGTGACAAAACACAGATTACAATTCCCAGATACCTCCTATAAATCAGTGAGACTCCCTGATGGGTGGCAGTGAAAAGACACAAATTACAATTCGCAGAAATCTGCTACAAGTCAGTGAGACCCCATGATAGGACCCCATGATAGCTGGCAACAGTGACAAGACACAGATTACAATTCGCAGAAATCTGCTAGAAGTATGTGGGACCCCCTGATAGCAGGCAGTGAGAAGACACAGATTACAAGTCTCAGAAACCTCCTATAAATCAGTGAGACCCCCTGATGGGTGGCAGCCAGTGAGAACACACGGATTATAACAATTCCCAAATATTTTGTAGAAATTACTGACCCCCAAAATACTGCGTGGCAGTAACAAGACACAGATCACCTCAATTCCCAAATATTTTGTAGAAATTACTGAGCCCCCAAAATTCTGGCTGGCAGTGACAAGACACAGATTACCTCAATTCATAAATATTTTGTAGAAATTACTGACCCCCAAAATACTGCATGGCACTGGCAGTGACAAGACACAGATCACCTCAATTCACAAATATTTTGTAGAAATTACTGACCCCCCAAAATTCTGGCTGGCAGTGACAAGACACAGATTACCTCAATTCATAAATATTTTGTAGAAATTACTGACCCCCAAAATACTGCATGGCACTGGCAGTGACAAGACACAGATCACCTCAATTCACAAATATTTTGTAGAAATAACTGACCCCCCAAAATTCTGGCTGGCAGTGACAAGACACAGATTACTTCAGATTACCTCAATTCAAATATTTGGTAGAAATTACTGAAGAGGAGCCGGCGGTGAAAATATCTGCCCAATACGTCGCAGAATGTCACAGACTGAGAGGAACATAAAAGATCCTGGATTTATAGATCCCCAACATGGACTCGCCCCCATCCCCCTTCACATTATCCCTTACCCCTGATAATGTCCATGGACTTGCCCATTCCCCCCATATATATGTCCCACTACCCCCCCCCCTCCTCCCCATATGCTTTGCAATGCTAAAATGTATTTGGTCCTGCCAATAAAGCTTATTTTGATTTGATTTGAGCCCCCAAAATTCTGCGTGGCAGATTACCTCTGATTACCTCAATTCACAAATATTTTGTAGAAATTACTGAGCCCCCAAAATAGTTGCTGGGAGTGAGAACACAAAGATTACAACAATTCCCAGATATTTGGTAGAAATGAGACCCCCCAGTAGAGGAGACCCCCCCACCAGTAGCTGGTGGCAGACTGGCAGTAAGAACACACACTAACACAAGATCAATCTCCTCTCAAATCTCTCAAACACGTGCAGAAGTGCTGTGTGAAGCCTTATATAGTTTGCTGTGGGACTTAGCTCTGTGAGCCCATGATTGGGCAAAATTTGCCCAATCAAGACTCTGAGCCGTGATTGGCATAGTCTTGAACCTGTCTTGCACCTGACCTGTGGTCAGGTGCAAGGCTGTAGCCAATTACAAGCTTCAGGCCAGTGGAAAAGTGGGATTTGTTGTTTAAACTAATTTGTGTTCTAATTTTGACAACCCTTCCAATTTTTTAATTGAACAATAAAAGTATATGTTTTAATGGAATAATAGGTAATTATTCCTCGTTAGGGGATTTGATATACAGTGGAAAAGTGCATTGTGGTCCATTGTG
The DNA here is from genome assembly GCA_009667805.1 of Leptobrachium leishanense. Lineage (NCBI taxonomy): Eukaryota > Metazoa > Chordata > Amphibia > Anura > Megophryidae > Leptobrachium > Leptobrachium leishanense. The sequence continues at coordinate 226,037,208 of CM019063.1, forward strand.
GGCGAACACGCGGAAATGTTCGTAGTTCGCGAAAATGCGAACAGGCTATGTTCGATGCGAACTCCGAACCGATCGAACCGAACAGCTCATCCCTACTGGGGACATCGATCAGGAGAGCAGAAAAATAAATATAATAAAATAGTGTTTGAAACAGATAAGTGCTCTTCATCCTCTAGAATTAGATACATATACATAACAAATGTCACATCGCGGTAATTTGGGATTTAAATGAAAACAATACTGTAATATCATTGACTGATTAGTTTAAATTCAATGTATCATAAACTCAACTATGACTGTTTATGACAGACATCAATTAATCAACAGAACATCAGAAAAAACACACCAATGTATACTATTAAGATATATGGTTTATTACAGAAATGAAAATTAAAGTATTCTGTTACAGCTCCTTAACAGAGTGATTAAATGATTTATTAAGGGCAGACTGCTATAAAGGCATATGATTGTCCAAAAAATAATGGGTGCCCTAAGCATGTTTATCTATTGCTACTCCAGTGGTTTGTCACTTTTTTGTTTTGCTTTGGCATTCTGTTTTTTTAAGATTTCTATAAAGTTTTTATTACTTATGGCTGTCTTTTTTTTATAATACAGTTTAGATTAAGAATAATAAGTCTCAACAGATCTTTTTATTTATGAATTTTGTATTTATACGTTTAATATTCTGTTTATTATTTTATATTGTTGATTATTTAATCTTCCTGAGCTATAAAATGTCTTGATTTTTACAGTACATATTTTTAGTAGAATACATTGGTGTGAACTTACTATTAATTTGTTTTTTATATTGCTTATTTTTTAATGTTTATTTGAAAACTATCTACTGTAGGTGGTAATTTCTGTTGCATATATTGCTATGTTAGACATCAGTCTTGTAGAAGGTAATGCCTCTTATACTCAGTATAGTGAGTGACCATGTATATATTCAATGACTGCAAATGGAGATCTGTGTTCCCATGATTTTTTCAGAGTAAAACAAAAATGTTTCTAAAATATTTCTGATATGTGGATCACTAATTGTAAGAATGACAACTGCAGGAAAAATGATATAATGCTGTATCATGACAGTATACATTAATCATTAATAATTAAAGAAATACATTAAAATTATATTTTCTGTAATGACCCTTCCCATGGTAGCAGTGCACGTACCTGGCTGTCACCATCTACACATTGTTCACTCTGCTTAAGGACACAATCTCTTTTTAAAGGGACATTCTTGGCACGGTCTTCATTCAATGTAAGGAGCAGGTTTTCCCTGTTAGGTGTTCCCTGGAGTTGTTACGTTACAACAGTTCTGGTTAAGTTAGTACCAACTTTGGAATATTGGCCCTGGAGGGCCAAGGCTGTTGACCTGTGCTTTATTGGAGAGATTCAGGAGATGTTGTCGTGTTTAAACCTTCTGTACTCTCAGAAGAGTGCTGAGTTGGACTGTGCTTCTCTTGTAGTTCCCTTAGTCTTCTCTGTGTTCCTGTGTGATGCTCTGTGTGCTGAACATTTAGATTTTGTTGTTAATTTCTAAGCCTAACTCAAAACTTGCTTTGGAACAAAAAGGGAAGGGGGGGGGGGTCTTTTACTATTTTTTTTTTTTACAATTTACATGGTCATATTTGGTATCATTAGAAAAGCCAGACTCTGACCCATCCAATCACACTCAACTTGAAGTTGTGGGGTGTAAAAAAAAAAAAAAAAAAAAAAAATGGAGATACAGGTGTCCAAAGAACCCCCACTGTCTTAGCAGCAGATGTGTTTTAGATGAGACAGTTTGTAATAACTAATGTTACCATCACTACCACATTTGCTCCTGGTGTGAGAAATGAGAAGATGTCTTAATGCAGTGGCACAAAAAGTAAATTTTGCATTTAACTTTTTTAAATTTACACATTTTATGGTCATGTTTGGTATCACTGACAAGGCCAGACTCTGACCTTTCCAATGACACCGCACTTGCCCTTTTGTGATGTAAAAATCAGAGATACAGTGTTCCAAAGACCCCCTGTCTCTCCTCATTGCAGTGGCGCAGTCTAGGTTGTCAATGAAACAATGTGTTGTGCCATCATCCCCCTCTTGCTAGCAGTATGGGAAATGAGAAACTGAGTTAGTGCAGCAACATTGTTCACTTTATAATTGTAAACTGAACAATAGTGCTGCGTTAGAAAAAAAACAAATAGATATTATTGATTTATGTGTTATGTATTTTAAATATAACTGATGTAAATGATCATGTTTAGTATCATTGTAAAGACTATAATCTGGCCTCTCAAATGATACCTTATATGTTCCTCTAGCCTGTAGGGCTCCATAGATACAGAGGAGTAAATGACAGTAAAAAAAATAACACTTTTATTTTACAGAGCAAAGCTCCCCTTTGTTGCAGGTGCTTGTAGGCACATGCCTACTCTGCCCAATTAGAAATCCGGCCCTGGATCTGCTAAATGAATTCATAGACCTGTCTTAACTATCAGGGTTATTCAGAGAAAGGTGAAAACCAGGAGAACTGACAGGAGAAGAGAACAATCTAGACCAAATAGGGAGAATTATCCTGGTTTGGCTATTTTGATCTAGAATTTTCACTTCTACAGTCATTCTCCTGAGTATCACCTTTCTTTGACTAGACCTGTATGTTTGATGGGTTTCCCCCCCTCTATGCTTTACTCTTTGTCACAGCCTTCCAGTTTTCTGTATGTGTAACTTTGTGTTATTCAGACTTCCAGCAGCACAGTGTTACTTGTTTTGGGTTTGTGTCCAAGGTACATACTACATCCCGAGCGCCATTGTATTGAACATTACAATGCCATTAACACACAGTGGTGCTTTAGGTTCTAACATAACAGTAACGACGTAGCAAATTGAGATGCTCATAAAGCGATAAATACATAAATGTGACACCACGATCCTAGCAATTCACCTTGACACCCTGAACAATGATTATTTTTTCATGGAGTCTCATAAAGATTCTCGTGGTCTGTGAGTCTCTTTGAAACAATTGCACAGAAAATAAATTATATTAACAGGTCTATTCAAAGAAAGGTGAAAACCAGGAGAACTGTCAGGAAAAGAGAACAATCTAGACCAAATAGCCGATTTGGAAAGTGAGATAAATGGGAGAATTTTTCTGGTTTGTCTATTTTGACCGATAATTTTCACTTCTACAGTCATTCTCCTGAGTTTCACCTTTCTTTGAATAGATCTGTAAATTTAAAAAATGATCTTTGGATAAGAAAACATGACTACATCCCTGCTCCACTATATCCTATTAGAAACGTTCCATTCATTCAAAATAAAACCATGGTAAGTTAAAGTTGAAAACATTTTACCAATGTAGAGGTAGAAAATAAATGTCTAACTAATTTGAACCAGGAATTACTCAGTTTTTTTTTTATTTATTTGCCATTTGATATGGAAGGTGTGGTATACAATTCTAATGAGCTTACTCTGGACATGTCTCATGGCACATTCCTTCATACAGGTAATCGTTGAAGCACTTCAAGCAAACATCGCCATCTGTACAGCTCTCACAGCCCGCAGCACATATCTCACAGCGTTTATCCTTTCCATTGTTGAACGTCCCGGATGGACAGGATCGAATGCAACTCTTCTCATAGAGGAAAGTCCCTGTACAAGAGTTTAAAATACATTAAAAAAAACAACGTATATCTACAGAAAATCCCTACTGAGCATCGATCAGAACACTATACATTTCACATCTAGTACATGACAAAGAAAAAGACAATCCAATGAGCTATACATATTTTAGCAGGGAAGGCTCTAGAATTAGAGGGGGTTTATGCAAAAGAAAATGGAAATGTAACCCAACGTATTTCCATCTAGCAGGGCTCACTAAACTGTTATGATATAAAGTTGCATGTGAATGCACAAGAGTACTTGTGTGAGGTTTCATGGTAAGTATGAATACAGCAATGCATTTGCATGGAACAGATATGAGAGTCTTTAGGCTGGGGTCAGACCAGCGCACTTTTAACGTGCGTTCTGGCGCACATAATTACGGCCGCACTAGCAGCAGATGACGGGCAATGACGGCCAATATACGATGTACGGCCGCACAAAAGTCCGGCCGTGCAACGCAAGTGGAATTTGAACGCATTTTTTTGAGAACGCTGAACCGCTAGTACTGACGTACTGAGTGCGCAGCTGCGGCATAGCGGCGTGTTTGCGTGATTAGGAGATGTCAGACGCTGCTAATGTCCAGCCAACATAACGTCCAGACGCAAAAAGAGTTTTATTGACGATCCGTACAAAATCACGCCCGGAAATGCGCTTCGTCTGACCGTTTTTGCGCATTCCGTGAAAAAAATACGTCAATGCGTTCGGACGCACTTTTTCACGTTCGCGGGGAAAAATGCTTTCGTTTGACCCTAGCCTAATACATAACTTTCTTTTGCTTTCTTGTCGCCACATGCACAGGTGCACAGGGGGTTTGCTCCACAGTGGTAGCAGCACCAATCTGAGCATTATTTATTATTTTTGTTTTGGGTGTTACAGACACTTCACCCCGAGGTCTATTTTTTACTTTGCCACTCTAAATAGTTCTAGAAGAGTCTTTTTGTTCATAGCCCAGAATAGGAGAGCATTCTGACCTATGACATTTTATTATATTTTATCATTTGATCATAAATACATATCTTGGGGTGTTATTAAAAAAATTAATGCGTTCGATATTTAAAAAATATTGTATTGATTGTCATTCTCCAGCCTAGATAGATCACAACTCTGACCTCTGGTTTTAGAAGGTATAATGACTTTTCAAGTCATAGGGCTCAAGTCCAAGTCAAGTCTAGAGTCATTGCTGTCAAAGTCTAAGTCAAATTCACAAGTCTTCTTGAATATGCCAAGTCCAGTCACAAGTCATCATATTTGTGACATGAATCCAGGTCAAGTCCAAGTAGTGCGACTCAAGTCCAAACCTCTGGTTTCTTTACCAGCCATTGTGCCCATGTGGATTCAGGGGTGCACATTCAGGGCTGTATAGATCCATAAACAGGACATTCATGGCTGTGCTAGTCATGCTGCTGAACCATCTTTTGTACAGTTGTGTTCAAAATTATTCAACCCCCACTGAAATTGAGTGTTTTGGCCAGTTTGACATTGATTTTGATCATTCAGTCATCTTGCTTACAATTAAATCAAAGAGGCACGTGTAGGTCAGACAAATATAACATAACATTTATAATGAAATAATCACAAATGTCTTTTCTGTGCTCACATCATTATCAGTTTTATTCAACCCCCAAGTGACATTCAATTTTAGTACTTATAACTGTAAAATGATGTTGTACTAACAGCTTTTAAACGTGAAGCATAGCTTGACACAAGTGTCTTGCTGCGATCTACGGGTATCTTCGCCCATTCGTCATGGGCAAAAGCCTCCAGTTCAGTCACATTCTTAGGCTTGCGCACTGCAACTGCTTTCTTTAAGTCCCACCAGAGGTTCTCAATCGGATTTAAGTCAGGTGACTGCGATGGCCACTCCAAAATGTTCCAGCCTTTAATCTGCAACCATGCTCTAGTGGACTTGGAGGTATGCTTGGGATCATTGACCTGTTGAAAGGTCCAACGTCTCCCAAGCCTCAGGTTTGTGACGGACTGCATCACATTGTCATCCAATGTGTCATCCAATATCTCCTGGTACTGAAGAGAATTCATGGTACCTTGCTGAAGCTTCCCTGTACGTGCTAGACTTGTGCACCGATTTTTTTTCGGTTCGATTCGGTTCGTTCGTATTTTGTAAATTTTCGTTTCGGTCGATTTCCGTTTCGTTACGTTTCGTTTTCCGTATCGACTTTTTCCCGTAATTTCAGAAATTTTCGTGTTGTTCGGAATGTCTGTTCTCCTCGTTTCAAAGTGTCTATTCGTTTTGACGTAAACTAATGGTTTTTCGGATCTGATATTTCTGTTGATACGATAATTCTGTCAATACGATAATTCTGCCATTGAGATTTCTCATGTTTTACAAGAAGGATACATTGAGATTTCTCTGGTTTTCCAGGAAGGATACATTGAAATTTCTCATGTTTTACAAGAAGGATACATTGAGATGGGAATGATACAAAATTACAGAATCAGCGATATAACCAAAAAATACGTTGTCCAAAATTACTGAAATGGAACCGAAATCAGGAAAGGAGACAAAATTACGACTCGAACGAAAATGATTTTCGATTTTACACATATCTAGTTCATTCGAAAATTCCGAACAAATTTTCGTAAAATCGGCTGAATCCGAATGCACGAATCGGGAAATTTCGTGAAAATTCCAAAATTCCGAAACCCGAAACGCACATCCCTAGTACCTGCAGAAGCAAAACAGCCCCAAAGCATGATTGACCCCCCCCGCCATGCTTCACAGTAGGCAAGGTGTTCTTTTCTTCATAGGCCTTGTTCTTCCTCCTCCAAACATAGCGTTGATCCATGGGCCCAAACAGTTCTAATTTTGTTTCATCCGTCCACAGAACACTATCCCAAAACTTCTGTGGTTTGTCCACATGACTTTTGGCATACTGCAGTCGACTCTTCTTATTCTTTGGAGACAGCAAGGGGGTGCGCCTGGGAGTTCTGGCATGGAGGCCTTCATTACGCAGTGTGCGCCGTATTGTCTGAGCTGAAACTTCAGTAACCACATCTGACAAATCTTTTCTCAGTTCCTCAGCAGTCACACGGGGACTTTTCTCCACTCTACGCTTCAGGAAGCGCACAGCAGTCGAAGTCAGCATCTTCTTTCTGCCACGACCAGGTAGCGTTTCAACAGTGCCCTTTGCCTTGAATTTGCAAATGATGCTTCCTATGGTCTCTCTTGGTATGTTTAACATCTTTGCAATCTTCTTATAGCCATTGCCCTTCCTGTGAAGAGTAATCACCTCTTCTCTTGTCTTCCTGGACCATTCTCTTGACTTCACCATGTTTGTAACCACACCAGTAAATGTCTAGAAGGAGCTGAGTATCACAGTCATTTTAAAGCTGCCTAATTGGTGCTTATTATGCTTTATTGCTGCTCCGTGACATCCACAGGTGTTTTCAATACCTGATTGAAAACACTTGAATGAACCTCTGTTCTTCAGAGTGGTAGTCTTTAAGGGGTTGAATAATTGTGTCAATGAAGAATTCACAAAAGAAACATTTACTACTGTATTACAAAACCAATTGATGTCATTTTAGTTGCATATGGTTCTTTAAAAAGTCCTTGTAGGATTTCATTCTGAATACAATTACAAATGTACACTAAATTCCCTAAAACCCTTTACAGCATTGGGGGTTGAATAATTTTGAACACAACTGTACATACTGTTTAAGGAGCATGGTGCAGCAGTAGCTGTAACTTTTTAGATTCTGGATAAGGCCGGCGTCAGACGAACGCAGTTATCACGTCCGTGTTGCCGCACAGTTTAACATCCGTCGTAGCATAGAATCATGATCAATAGAGACCCACACATGAAGTACGTGCGCACCGACCTGCGCACGCACAACGCACGTGGCAAATGGACGCAAGTTAGGCAAGAACGGAAAACCGCTAGACGGACGTGTCTGCGTAGCATTCTGCGTGAGTGATGAGGAGATGTCAGACGCAGCGCATTTGCGACGTCCAGCACCTTGATGCACAAAATGGCTTTTCATATCCTTTTGAAATTTTTATCATCTTTCATATTAATTTGATTTCCCATAGTTCCCTTTTTTTATCTACGTCCGTCAAGAAAAACAGATCGTGTGGTGTCTACAGTATCTTCCGTCAGTACGTCTGTCCGTTGTGCACGCATGCAGAATGCACCTCAGACTTCGTTCGTCTGACATTAGCCTAACAAATCAAGTCCAGAAAAAACTAGTGAAGATCATCAAAGCAAAGTTTTGGGACTAATGGGCTCTGCTTTGGTCGACTTGAAACAAAACCTAAAAATCAATCCAACTAGCAGAGCTTGATACTTGAGCTCTGAGTTTTGGACTGATAGTGGCCCAGTTTCAAACTGGCTGGAGCAGGATCTAAAAGAAATGGAGAATGCAGCAAGAGTAGAGCCTAGGCATCCACTTATGTCACCTAATTCTTTCAGTGTCTGGAAGATTTACTGACTCAGATATCGGTATGAATGTGTTTCTTTATTATACAATCAGGAGATAATAAACTTTTTTATAAAAAGTGGATTATCTGGCCAATGTACAAAAACACTCAATTATATTCATTAAACGGTTTACTGCAAATATACACGGCTCGCAGAAAATCATACAGGTGGAAAAAACTAGGATACTCTTTAGCAGTCATGCAATAGCCAAATGTAAAGCAAATAAAAAAATCTTAATGTTAATTAACACAAGCATGTATTGTGATAGCATTTTTAATGATTGTCTAATATCTAAAACATACAATGAATCGTTACACTACCTTCTGCGCATGATGTACAGGCAGTAGCAGATATGTTGCAGGTCTTGCAAGATATGTCACATGGCAGAATTGCTTTTTCAGCTGCTGTAATGTAAATGTAAAAATGTTTAAAAAAATACATTTGGTCTATATCATTTTATTAATGTAGGCATAACACATTAGATAAACAGTTTTTCTAGGCTAGTGATTATTTGGCTAATATGCAAATTTAAATAAGTAAATAACATCTACTACTATTACATTCTAACATTCATTCATGCCTATTGTCTGAGGACAAAGCTCTAATAATTACATTTTGTGTGTATAGAGGAATCGAATAGGCTAAATACACTGCCCCTTTGAAAATTCTGAAAGATTCCATAAGTCTTAGGCCGGCGTCAGACGAACACAGTGATCACATCCGTTTTGCCGCACAGTTTAACGTCCGTCGTAGCATAGAATCATGAGCAATAGAGACCCACACACTAAGTACGTGCACACCGAACTGCGCACGCACAATGCACGTGTCGCCATGTCCGCGTAGCATTCTGTGATAGTGATGAGATGTCAGATGCAGCGCATTTGCGACGTACAGCACCTTGACGCACAAAATGGCTTTTCATAGCATTTTCCAATTTTATCATTTTTCATATTCATTTTGTTTCCCATAAATCCCTTTTTTTTTCTATGTCCGTCAACAAAAACGAACCGTGTGGTGTCTACAGTATCTTTCGTCAATAGGTCCGTCCGTTGTGCACGCACGCAGAGTGCGCTCAGACTGCGTTCATCTGACATTAGCCTTAGTGATGATTTCAACATGAGGCTATAAAATTCAGCCAAAAGGTTTGAAGGAAAAAGAAACAAAGAAAAAAAAGATTTTATTAACATGCTTATTAAAAAAAACCCACAAACTTGACAAATCTGAATCTGGACTACAAGTGACAAGGTTGGAGGTTTTTCAATAAGAATGTTAATAAACAATACATTTTTTATTTTCTTTCTTTACAATGTAGAGACTAGAGCAGTAATCTCCAAACTCTGGCACTCCAGATGTTGCTGAACTGCAAGTCTTTGGAATCTTTGAATGCTATAGCTGGACAGAGAATCATAGGAGTTGTAGTTCAGCAATTTCTGAGGGTCTTGAGTTTTTCTCCAGTGGTGGCTCATCCATAGGGTCAGATATGGCTGCGCCTTACCATTTATTTTGCATTCTAAGAAAAAAACTATCAGGGTTATTCAAAGAGATACGAATTGCTTGAGAAAGGTAACCGAACGCTGAAAATCAGCATCCGGTTACCTTTCTTGGCCATTCGGCTATCCAGAGAGCAGGCAATTCGCCAAATCCTGGCAAATTGCCTGCACATACGGTGCCTGTTCAGTGCCTGTTCGAGGGCAGTGAAAACCCCATGAAAAAGCACTGCTTCGGCTATTCAGAGAACACAAACCAGCAGTGAAAGGTTCCTGAAATGCCCTGTCATTCGGTGGTTTAATTCGGCAAGTTTATTCAGGAGAATCCCATAGGCTTCAATGTTAAAAATATTCCCGTTTTAATTCAATATCGAATAAACCGTTCATTATAAAATTCTGCAGTAAAGAGTCTCTTTATTTATAGATTTTGTAGGATATTTTAAGCTTTGTTTGTTTTTTAAAAGTCCGATTTTTTTCTTTCTTAAGTTTACTTATTTTTTCTGTAACAGCCCTTTTTATTATCATTCCCTGGACCTCATATGCAAATTTCAGACATTTTTCGCTCAGTAGTTTCGCTCCTGTTCGGGATTTTCTGTGGTTTTCGGCAGGTTAATCCACTGGGTTTTGCAGTTAGTTTTCGTCGGGTTTGCGGCAGCCTTTCCCTGCAAGTCGGGGGTCCTGTGGTACACCGCAGGGTCTACGAAACGGAATCGGCAAAACAAACTGAATTGAAGAGAACGAAAAGTCACCGAACGTGCGGTGACTTTTCGAATCTCTTTGAATAACCCTGTATATATTTTTTTCTGTTGTTTTTTGTGTGTAATTTAACATGTGCTTGATTAAGTGAGCTTTGTCCCTCAACTGTTGCTAGGTAGAGGTATTTGTCTTTGACCAGGGTCCAGAAGTCTGATAAGTGCTCTAAAGGAAGTCTTGATAATCATGGACTGCCCAAAGCTGTTATCAAGCCCCCTGCTGCTGGCTATTTGCACTTTTGATGGGCATCAAACAAACCTAACCAAAGCAAGCTCTGAGATTTGGATGTACATTTTATCTGCTTCACACACCAGCAGCGTGCCTTAACCCCTTAAATGATAGAAAATGCACAGCCACATTTGCCTTAAAAGGGACATGTATGCTTCGCTAGTGTGCTTTTAAAAATGTGCAATGCCTTTTGAATGATTCAGTAGTCTCATTTAGCAGGCATAAAAACCAAGTAAATATGATATTTTTTTCATATTTGACTGCTTTTCTTTCTTGGCGTTTTCCACGCCCACCTCAGGAGGCACTTTGAGCTAACGAATCTGTGTGTATGTCTAGGTATAGATAAAAAACGCACTGAGCGTGTGCAACTGACTTGTTCCTCCTCCCTCCTGCATTGTGATCTGATGGGAGGGCGGGGCTGAGTGCCATTCCAATCTGTAACTCTTTGAGCGAGTCAATGGGTGAGTGTGTGTGCGAGCCTGAGTGAGTCTTGCTTTCACAGTTGCAGAGATGCTAACATCCGGTTCCTCATTTTCCCCAGTCTGAGGTCCTGAGCGTGCAGAGTTTCACGTGCATAGCTTGTGCTAGATTATGTGAATCTTTGATGGGTGGAGTAGTGGGTGGGGAATATTCAGGAAGTGGGAGCTGAAGAAACACCCCTAGCTGATGGGTGTGGCCAGAGAAGATGAAATGACAGAGTTTAAAGCTAGAAATTAAACTTTTTTTTTACACATTTTTAAAACTTTTATTAATGTAATCTGGTTTGTCATTAGGTATAAAATTATTTAAATGTCAATTTAATTTTTTCTAGACCTACATATCCCTTTAATAAATAGCAGTAGTAAACAGGATTTTTTTCCTTTCATACACTGAAGTTTTGTTTACTCAGAATAAAATGGGTATGATTAATGTTCATCTTTTTAGCAAATAATAAGAATATAAATCACTTATTTCACTTTTAGATTTTTATACGGATTAATGTTTTATGCATAAATCTTGTGGCTAATTTCTGGATTACACTTGTAACCATGGAATTTATGGCCATTTTATTTGCCTCATTAATAGGAATATGTCTATAAGGTTTATTCCCTAAATATGGGATTTTTCACCTATTTGAGGTAGTAGTGCCATATAGACATATGCCGATTCATGATTAAAAACATTAATGTTTCCAGTCTGACGCTCCACCAACTTGAAAGGTCATCAGCCGCCACTGGCTTGCTCTAGAATATATAGAGCAGGGCTGTCAAACTCTGCCCCCCCCAGATGTTTCTGAACTACAACTCACTCCCATGATTCCCTGGCCATCTAGTGCATTGAAAGAATTATTAGAGTTGTAGTCATCAGCATCTGTGGGGTCGTGAGTTTGACATCCCTTGTCCAGAGGGCTTAATGCCATTTGGTGAAGAAGAGTCCCACATTTTTACCGTAACTACAGGTTATTGTGTTTTTCTGTAAATGTCTTAAACCTCCATAGACCCCATCACTGTTGGCTGGATGGAGTAGAGGTAAAATCACTGCTCTAACTGTGGAGACACAGGTTTGAATCCTGGCAAGAGCACCTCTCAAGTAAGTATCCTTGGGCAAGACACCTAACGGTACATACTCGCCACCCAGGACATACTTTAAAAAGGAGAGAAATCTCAATGTATCCTTCCTGGTAAAATACTTAAAAAAAAAAAAAGCTGATACAACTCTGCATTTGCAATGAGCAAAGTATCCACATCTAGATAATCATTTGAACATTTTCTACTTGGCACCTACTTAGTGATATCCGCAGGGTAAACTATTATCTGAATAATTTGTAGCTAGTTTTCACTGTATAATAATCTCATATTTGTATATTTATCTCAAGATGTCAACCAAACTGTACTGAATGTAATAACTGCAAAGTGTGACATATCCACTAGGTGGCAGACACGTACCATGCCATTTGTTCCATTCTGTGCCAGTAATAAGGTGCAGTGGCACGTTGCTGCAGGCACAGTATAAAACAAATCTATTTAAGTAATTGAAAACGTTTTACTGAATTTGATCATCATGCAGGATATGCATTGAAAAGTTAGATGGTTTATCTTCTACTCCTGTATGTTACCATAAAAAATTAAAACAGCAAATTAAATAACAACAACAACAGCCAGTAAACGTGTGGTTATGCCAAAAGTGTGATCATATTCAGTAAACGACTAAGCGCGTTTTGTTATCATTTGCTTTATTTCCAGGTTTCTGATTTCTGGAATATTTCTTACTGGGGTTTTAATATTTCTAATAATTGGGTCAAGTGAGTAATGGGTGAAAGATAATTTAATATTTATGGTATATGGACACGGGCATAATGACCAAAGGGAAGTAGATACCCCTGGCTTTGGCATATATAAGAAAAATGGTTTTGAGAAGCACAAACCAGAGCATGTATTTTCTAAAAGTGTTGCTTCTGTAATTATGTCCATTTTTTAGAAATACACAAGGGGTCAGCTATGAGTGTTGGAACTGGGGAGGGGGGGGCAGTAACTTACATGGGGGTGCTGGTGTATTTACTGAAATTTTTGCATTTGTACTATGACAAAATATGGCATTTGATGACGGTTGTGTGAAGGAGTGATGTAGAGGTGACAGCATTAGTGAACTATTGGCACGATTAAATAAATTTCAAATAAAGGAAAACAGAAATAGAGGGTTTCAATCCCCCTCGCATACACTGAGTAAATGTCATCTAAAAAGGTGACACACCAAGGACTTGCTCTTGAGAAAAGCCAAAAATTGGTATATCACTTTGTTTAATCAGAATCACATGCTGTGAAAAAAGGAGAAAATCATTCGCAGAAGTAAAAAAAAAAAAAAGAAGGAATATTGCAATAGTAAGGGCCATATTACATACTTCCCGCTAAAGCGGGAAGTAAGGAGAAAAACTTGCGCCTGCAGTTTTCTCCTTCACGTCCCCGTTTTAGCATATTACAGTGCAGACACTAATCCAGCAGCCTGCCCTGTAACACAGCGCTAAACTCCACCGCAAGCATCCCCTCCAAGAAGTCCTAAGGACTCCATGGAGGCTTCCAGTCACATGACCTGCAGGATCTCGCCTCGCAAGATCCGGCAGGTCAGCAGAGTGATTTGCAGAGGGAGACTGGGGGACTTTTTTCCCCCAGTCTGTCTCTACTTCCGGCGGCCAGAAGAAGCAGCTTGAGCTGCCAATCTCACCGCGGGATGGAAGGTGAGTATTTGAGTTTTGTTTTTTCAGCCCGTACTAACTGATTCCACAGAAGCGGAATCCATTAGCACCAGGTCCCAGCTGTGGTTAACATTTGAGTACCCACAGCGGGATGCAATTAGTGTTAGGACTTTGTAATCCTAACGCTACTTATTAACACTTTGCGCTCCCCATATTAAGCATAGGGAGCGCAAGATCCGAATCACTAATAGATTTTTAACCCGTTAGCGTTTGGAATGTAATATGGGCGCTAGGGCCGCCCAAGCGAACGTTAACATGAAGTATGTAATATGGCCCAACGTGTCCAGTTTGAATCCAAGGAGTAATGTTCAAAGATCAAATACTGTATGTTATTAAAAAAAATAACTAGTAGAAACAACCCATAAGTAACATGTAATCCAATATTATAGCATGTGATGCCAGCTCTTGGGAGCCAGTAGGGTTTTTTTTTGAGAAAGGATTTTACCAGGAAGGATACATTGAGATTTCTCTCGTTTTCAAGTATGTCCTGGGTGGAGAGTGTGTACCGTTAGGTGTCTTGCCCAAGGACACTTACTGGAGAGGTGTTCTTGCCGGGATTGAACCCATGTCTCCACAGGCTCTCTCCACGCAGAGCAGTGATGTTACCTCTACTCCACCCAGCCGGTACTGGTTATCCACTAACAGGGTTATTCAAAGAGATTCGAAAAGTCACCGCACGTTCGGTGACTTTTCGTTCTCTTCAATTCGGTTCCTTTTGCCGATCCCATTTCGGTGACCCTGCGGTGTTTTCAGCAAGCACCACAGGGTCCCCGAATTGCAGGGAAAAGCTACTGCAAACCCGATGAAAACTCACCGCAAAACCCGGCGAATGCACGCCGAAAACCCTCAAAAACATCTGGATTAACCTGCCGAAAACCACAGAAAAACCCGAGCAGGAGCCGATCACCTGCAGCGAAGCCACGGAAAAAGCCGAGAAAGCCGAGACCGCAGACAGAGCGAAGTGAATAAATTAGAAAAACAGTTTGCATGAATGTTTGAAAAGTGAAACACTGTTTGCAAAGAAACTACTGAGCGAAAATGTCTGAAATTTACATATGAGGTCCAGGGAATGATAATAAAGAGGGCTGTTACAGAAAACATAAGTAAACTTTAAAAAAAAAAATTTCAGAAAAATGCTTAAAATATCCTAAAAAATCTATAAATAAAGAGACTCTTTACTGCATAATTTTATAATGAACGGTTTATTAGATATTGAATTAAAACGGGGATATTTTTAACATTGAAGCCTATGGGATTCTCCTGAATAAACTTGCCGAATTAAACCACCGAATGGCAGGGCATTAGGGGAACCTTTCACTGCTGGTTTGTGTTCTCTGAATAGGGATTTCACTGCCCTTGAACAGGCACCGCATGTTCAGTCAATTCGCCAGGATTTGGCGAATTGCCTGCTCTCTGGATAGCCGAATGGCCAAGAAAGGTAACCGAACGCTGATTTTCAGTGTTCGGTTACCTTTCTCAAGCAATTCGGATCTCTTTGAATAACCCTGTAAGTGCCAGTGTTTACCAGCATTTCAAAAGTGGCTAAATTAGTTGTTCTTGCAGTTATAATAAACACCGTCGCTTCCCATAACTAAAAACTAAAGAGCAAAATGAGAGCACTGCAATACCGCCAAGTTTAGAAAGTGTTTCTATTGGCTGCATATACGAATAACACGTGGCAGGGAATCACTTCTTATGTAAAGACTCCCATTACAGTAATACAATCTGACAAGGGTGAGATCTGATAGGAGAATTTTGTTTATCACCAGGTGGTTCAGTAATCTTGCCCTAAATTATACAAATGAAGTTCTCTATGCTGATTTTCATTGTTTTACAATCCAATACCTAGTATACACGTTTTGGTAGTGAAAGGGTTAAAGATGGAAACATGCATGTACATTATGACCTTTAAATATTTTTTAAGAAGAATTATCCAAGCAAGCCACCAAGAAACTGGAACACCAGATGGAAACTACAAGAGTGTCGCATTCAGCACCCGATACAAGATAGGGGTATCCCTTGTATGCATTTTATTCACATACTACATACGGTATATAGCTTTGGAGAATTTTTTATGTATTTGGGAAGTGTATAACCAAATAGACTTGGGCCAAAAATGAGACCAAAGCTATTATCCCTTTGTACTTGCTATATGATCACTAGACATTAATAAACAACCCCAGCAAACCTTCAATGGTAGAAATAACTTAGCATTCACTAGGGAATAGGGCCCTAACGGTAGCGTTCGGGTGAGTAAGTGTTAACGTTAGGATAAGTGACTTTACCGCATGCCCCCCATATTACATTCCTAACACTAAACCCGTGAAAAATCCGTTAGAGCATCGATGACGGTGATTGCGCTAGCTTACTGTACTTTGTGCATCCTATACTTAACATGGGGAGTGAAATCACTAATTAGTGTTAGCACTTTGTAATACCTTACTTATCCTAACACTAATTACCGCACTGATGCGCAAACTGAAATTTTAGTTACAATTTAAAGGCTGGTGCTATTGGATTGCGCTTTTGCAGAATCATCTACCACCCTCTAAACCCCCCCCCCTCAATAAATCCAATACTCACTTTTCAACCCACAGCAAGAACGGTGGCCCTATCCACCGCTTCTCCTGTCCACGAGCAGAGTGGGCTTGGGGTCAATTAGTCCCCAGTCCCCCTCCGTCATCACTTTGCGGTGCTGCACGATCACAAAAGCAAGATGGCATAGGGCTTGCAGCCTGGAAGCTCAACTCTCCATGGCGTCCTAGGGACTCCAGGAGGAGATACTCGCGGTGGCACGGAAGCGTTACCGTGAGTATCACCGATGGTAGCTCTGCGTTCCGGGGCGAGGTACCGAGGTAGCACCTGCCCCATAATCTAATGCTAAAATGGGGTGCTACGGGGAAACCTGCAAGCAAAGGATTTCCCCATTAAGGCTAGGGTCAGACGAACGCAGTTTGAACGCGCGTGCAGCCGCACTTTATCACGGCCGTAGTAGCAGCAAATGACGGCCAATGACGGGCAATATACGAAGTACGGCTGCGCAACGCAAGCGGCGTACAAACGCATTTTTTCGAGAACGTGATACCGCTAGTACTGACGTACAGAGTGCGCTGCGTCCAATAGCGGCGTGTGTGCATGATTAGGAGACGTCAGACGCTGCTAATGTCTGGCCAACATAACGTCCAGATGCAAAAAGGGTTTTATTGATGATACGTACAAAATCACGGACGAAAATGCGCATCGTATGACCGCTATCGCGTATTCCGTGAAAAAATACGTCCATTCGTTCGAACGCACTTTTTCACAGACAACGCAAAAAATACGATCGTCTGACCCTAGCCTTAACGGTAAGTAGGGAATAGGCCCCTTAGAGTATAACACAAACTAACCCGTCTAGTACCAAGTATACCTGTTCTTCAAAAGCACCTGCCTCAAGATTCTGATCTATTTCTGAAGAAATGCAAAGGCATTTTGTAGATAGTGAATGAGCTTGAGAACATCACCCTACAATTTCAACACGTAAGCCAAGGCAGTATATGTGTTGCAATTATTTGAAAAGCTCTGCGATTTATTTTTCCTGCACATATACACGTACCTTAAGATATAATGTAACTGCAGAAGCACTTTACAGCCAGCAGGGGGAGCCCTCTGCATGTCAAAATGGCTTGCCTACAGTGAACATATACAGATGGACACTGCTGTATATATTTAATGTGTGCGGATAATGGAAAGCTGTTTTCCATAAAACCACGGGTCCTGCACAATCATATCTCCCTTTGTATGATACCAGACATTCAGTTACTTATCAGAATTCTCCAAAATGTGAGCTATGGCTTTTTCTATAGGTTTGCAATTTCAGCCACTGTGATGAGGTTTTCCAGGATCCGAAGACATTTTCTGTTATAATTACTGTAACAGGTTTAAAATATATATACATATAGATGTACCATTCCAATATGTTCCCTCGTTTGGTTGGTTCTTGCTTAGAGCGTTGCTACATTTTCCATTTTGCAGCTCATAGCCTCCTGGGCAAGTAAGGCATTCATCATAGTCTGGCCCCAGACAGGATTCGCATGTTCGATAGCATGTGTCACACTCTCTGTCAATACCATCAGAGTAAAATCCAGAGCCACAGTCATTCACACAAGCCCCATCTGTGAAGACAAAACAAGCCCAGTATAAATCACTGACACTTACATGGATTTGAATCATGCAGGCGGATAAGAATATATTAGCATTCCAGCATCGCATTGATTTAATGTCTTGTGAGGATCTTTGTACTGAATCACCTGAAACCATGAATGTATTCTACATATTATGCAGTGCTCTATAATGTGGCCATTTTAAAATGTCCTATAGATCCAATAGAAGGTAAACTTTGAGTGGTGCCAGGCAGGGGTGTGTTTCGGCTTGGAGATGCCCTAGGTCCATGTTCTGCTGCCCGTCCCCCCCCATCCAATATCAAAAAACCATGAACATAAACACGAGAATAAGACAAATATTCACAACCTCCTGGGGCTGTTTATGTATAAAATAAAGTTTGGAACAAAAGCAAAGTATCTTGTTTATACCAAGTGAATTGTAACATAACTTATTAGAGTTTAGGAACTCGTTACAGGGACGTTTATTGATTTGCAAATCTGAAAGAAAGGACATTAGGAAGAATCTGCTCCCCTCCAATCTTCTCTTCTAGGCCCAGGCCTAGTTGACCAACACAAGAATACATCCTTGGCACCAGGAAATACCCTTAGATGACTATGGAAGAGAGCGTTTCCTTTGCATAGTACATACAAACACGTAGTTAAATTATTGAGAAATGATTAAGTTAGAAGCTCATCTCCCGCCTGTATTCGGCTTTTTTGGACTGAATCGTTTACTTTCTGTGAAGTCACAACACGTGCATGACACGGTTAGCTTTGGAAGATGTACTCCTTTTCCAATTAAAAAAAATATCCTGAAGATCTGTATGCTTCCTCCAAGATGGCTGCCAGAAATGGATATGCTTATATAGCATCTAACAGGGTTATTCAAAGAGAATCGAAAAGTCACCGCACGTTTGGTGACTTTTCGTTCGCTTCAATTCGGTGCGATTTTGCGATCCCATTTCGGCGACCCTGCGGTGTATTCAGCAAACACCACAGGGCCGTCGTAGTGCAGGGAAAACCCACCGCAAACCTGACGAACGCACACCGAAACCCGCAAAAACATCTGGATTAACCCCGCCGAACACGCCGGAGAGACCCGAGCAGCCGCCGATCACAGCGCACAGCAGCCGCCGGAAAAACTTGGCACCACGGACAAATGGATTGAAAAAAAAACAGTTGCTTGAATGTTTGAAAAGTTAAACACTGTTTGCAAAGAAACTACTGAGCGAAAATTTCTGGAATTTACATATGAGGTCCAGGGAATGATAATAAAAAGGGCTGTTACAGAAAAAAGAAAAAACGATTAAAAAAAGAAAAATAAAGAGGAAAAAATAATTTCTCCAAAAAATCCTGAAAAATGCCTACAAGATCCGAAAAAAAATTCTAAAAATAAAGAGACTTTTTACTGCAGAATAAAATAATAAACGGTTTATTAGATATTGAATTAAAACGGGAATATTTTTAACATTGAAGCCTATGGGATTCGCCTGAATAAACCTGTCTAATTAAATCTCCGAATAGCAGGGCATTTCGGCAACTTTTCCCTGCTGTTTTGTGTTCTCTGAATAGACAAAGCATTGCTTCTCTATGGGGATTTCACTGCCCTCGAACAGGCACCGTATGTGCAGGCAATTTGCTAACATTTGGCGAACTGCCTGCTCTCTGAATAGTCGAATGGCCAGGAAAGGTAACCTAATGCTGAATTTCACTGTTCGGTTACCTGTCGGCCACAATTCGGATCTCTTTGAATAACCCTGTAAGTGACAACAAACCCTCGTTTAGCGATATACAATATTAGGTTGGGTATCAACACATACCCGGTCCCGAGGAGGCCAAATCCAATCAGTACTTTCCACCAAAATAAGCCTCGGGCACTCCACTCCTCTTAAAGCAGGTCTCACTTGAAAAAGATTGGAAGAGGTTGAAACGCTGTCTCAGATGGATCTCCAATAAAGTTGCCCTGCTTTAAGAGATGTAGGGTACCTGTGCCTTTTTAGGTGAAAACAAATGTATATACTGTTTGAGCCCTTAATGATAGCTTGTGTATCTGACAATGAATAGCATCTCTGCATTGCTTTAGGACTAGAAACTACTCTAGCCATTCTTACTTGTTCTTGTCTAGATAAAAGTGTAGGTTTACAATTATATTGAAATATTCTGTTCTTATGACAGGTTTCCAATGAGGACCTCACTTCAAATGCTACATAACATAAGAAAAGGTTTACGAATTAGTAATGCATAGCAGAATGATGCCCTGCAACATCATGTCAGGTATTATCCTCAAAGGTTAATATTGTACTAGAACATTGTGCATGCAGTAACTCACATTTGTGATAGAAGCCCTCGTCACACCACAGACATTCAGCTGCTGTACAGCTAATGCAAGCAAAGTCACAATCATTGCAAAGCATCAAGGAGTCGTCACCATAAGTACTCTCAGGACAAGCTTCATAGCAGAAGTTTTCATACCTACAAGGTAGATGAGGAAGGTGATATTTTTCTAGCCTGCATATCCATGGATTAATGTTATTCACATATATTAGTTAACAAGGCCATTAGTAAAGCTCAGGGGCTCTATTCCAACCCTGGTGTAAACTTAACCAGAGCTGTTTGAAACTTAGCAGAGCCATTATAGGGCCAGATCACAACCTGGACATTAAGGCTGGGGTCAGACGAGCGTAGTGTTCACGTCCGTGACTGCGCCTAAAAGTACGTCCGTGATAGCATGAAAGAAGTCCATTGGAGCCTGTTACACAAAGTACGTCTGCACTGAACTGCGGACGCACCACGGCCGCGGCAAACGGACGCAAGGCAGGCAAGAACGTACAACCCCTAGAACGGCCGCACAAAGTGCGTTGCGTCCGCAACGTCCGCATAGCTTTGTGTGTGAGTGATGGAACGTGGTCAGACGGACTGCATTTATACGTCCAGCATTTTTCACGGACAAAATGGTTTTGCTTTTTAATTTATTTTCCCTCCTACATCCGTCAAAAAATACGTCAGTGAAAAAAACGGACTGTCTGGCCACTACTGTGTCTTCCGTACTGACGTCCATCTGTGTGCACGGACGTACAGTCCGTAGAAATCACGCTCGTCTGACCCTAGCCTAAAGGCGAGACGCAAATAGAAAACGCTTGTGTTTGCCGTTTTCCGATTGAGCCTCGCCTTAAATGTGTGTATTACAACCCAACCGCTATGCCGGCTGCTTGAGTCATAATACAGCGAAGCCACAGTGTGATAACACCAGCGGCGCTAAGTGCTGCTTGTGTTATCTGCTCCAGGAGTCTATAGGATTCCATGGAAATGGAGGACAGCTTGCACAAATGAAATCCGGTCATTGAGGCAGAGGGATACTAGGAGGAACACCGGGCTATTTTTTCCACGGAGCGAGACCGCACTGCTCTCTGCATTGAGAGATCTGAGGGGAGTATGGGATTTTCGGGTGTGTTATGTGATTGTGCTGAAGCGCAATCACATACCACCAGGGTCTGAGAAGCATTATTCTTTTCCGAATAACATCCGATGCAGATTGAGAATGCGTTTTTTGGGTTTGCGTTGGCTCCATGTGCTGGGCCCACATTAGCGTCTCCCATGCAAAGTATAGGAGACACTAATGTACAGTAACTGGAGCAACAACTGAGACGCAAGCTCAGTGCAACCTCTGCTTGCGTCTCGGTGGGAATAGGATGGTTAAAAAATAAGCACAGCGCTCAAACCGTTATGCTGTATGGCTTGAACGCTATGGTTTGCATCCAAGTTATGATCAGGTCCATAGTCTATAGAGTTGTTACGTTTACGAAAGCTTTGGTTAAATTTACACCAAGGTTGGAATAGGACCCCTAGAGTTTACGAATGCTATAGATGTTTCCTAGAAATATTTCAATAATCTTAGCGCCATGACGACCATCTTTGATTGCAATTGGCATATGCCTGGATTTAACTTTGCTTTTCATGACAAGGACATGAAATTATATAAATTGCCCTTTTTTATATTAGGCTATCGTTCTTGCCATTCATAAAGTGCAGAAAAGCCTTGTCCGGAAAACAGAGACTTTGCATCAGAGATAATGACATATTGCTCGTCACAGAAGGGATCATTATTGCTGTTCATTGTAGCAACACATGGCAACTGACCATTATCAAATATTACTGTACTTTTAAGCCTGGATTTGTAGACAGCAGGTCATCCTCCTATTAAGTCACCACATAAGTTATATATAAGACTTCATCACAAGGTTAATTGTAGGAATAATAATTATTCAGAGATCATTTTGCTCATACGTTAACCCTTTGCAATGCATGCTTCAATTGTGGTGACTTACAACTAGTATTTAGGTATCAACAATACCATTTCCATGTAATAAAAGACGTTAAAAGTGTTAGATCCATTTGCCCAAAATCAAATTCATTATGGATATGTAATATAAAAGTAAAGAAATGTGTAGATACTATAGGGCTTAAAAAATCTATGGGCCAAGTCGCCACTGGCTGAAAGATGTTTCTCTGGCTCCTAGGTTTCTGGTTATTTTTTGTGTCATTTAAGATTTTATTAGAATTTTTCATACAGGTATTCAGCAAGAAAAGCAAACGGTAAAAATAGAGGGATGTATAAAAAAGAAAACAAAGGGTAGGGAATTCAACAGGTAGTCAAGGAGTATTTATAATTAAAGAACAAAGAATAGTGTCTACATTATTGTACTAAAGATATAAAAAATGTCTGACTTCTAAAACATTGTGTAGTTGGCATCTAGATCTTATTACTGGCTCCGGAATCTTATATAATTTTGCCATGGAACACTATCAGGGTTATTCAGAGAAAGGTGAAAACCAGGAGAATGGCAGGAGAAGAGAACAATCTAGACCAAATAACCGATTTGGAAAGTGAGATAAATGGGAGAATTTTTCTGGTTGGTTATGTTGACCTAGAATTTTCACTTCTCCAGTCATTCTCCTGAGTTTCACCTTTCTTTGAATAGACCGGTATATATCACTTACTTAAATTACATTGCGGTCACAAAATGAAATCTAATTTGCTTATAATTGTAAGACTTACATATAATATCCAGGTATGCAGGAGGTACACATGGAAGGATCATCTGAGACAGAAAAACAATCAATCATCGCATAAACATCTATGTAAAGCAGCTGTATGGATTACTAAAAATAAAAAATGCTTTTTGCAGGAGTCAACATTTTAATTTTCTTTTTCGCTTAATAAAAACAGATTTTTTTTCTTGACTAACAATGGTTACAAATATATCTCGCTTTTGCAAAAGAGAGAAAAAAAATTGTAGGGCAGGTGAAGGCCAGAGGATGCTGCAAACAGCGTATGATAAATGAATGAAGCATAATGTGTCTGAATTTATATTTGCTCTCTGCTGAAAAGACTCGCCTGGACAAATTAAAATGATTTACTTAAAGCTGTTATGGCTTAGAGACCTACTCATAGGTAACTTGATTTACCCTTACATCAATCAAACGGGTTTATGCACTGAAGAAATAAACAAAAAAGAAGCAGAATAATCCTTTAGTGGTGCCTTAAAAAGTAAAATGAATGTGCAAAGCATGTTAAACAAAAGATGGGTTTATATGCCAATGCTCGGTTTATTCATTTACAATGGGAGCGGTGTTACGGTTTAACTATATGCAGCATGCCCACAAAATGCACACAGGGAGAAGGGCACATAATCTACATCAGGGACCTCAAACTCCAGCCCCCTAGATGTTGCTGAACTACAACTCCCTTGATACTCTGGCCATCTATTGCATTCAAAGAATTCTGGGAATTGTAGGCAATCAACATCTGGGGAACAAGACTTTGAGATCCCTGATTTAAAATGTATCCTGGCTGTATAGTGCTTATTTATGCCTTGTATAGATAAAAAAAAAGTATTAAAGTCAAGGGGAAAAGATCACAAACAGGGTTATTTAGAGAAACGTGAAAACCAGGAGAACTGGCAGGAGAAGAGAACAATCTAGACCAAATAGCCGAAAGTGAAATAAATGGGAGAATTTTTCTGGTTTGGCTATTTTCACCTAGAATTTTCACTTCTCCTTCCTGCCAATTCTCCCGAGTTTCACCTTTCTTTGAATAGACCTGAAAGTGTAAAGTATGCAATCCAGCTTGTTAAGTGAAACAAGAAAAAATCCTAACCACAAAACACAAACAGGGTAACCCAATTGAATGATAAGATTCACCATTGGTTAGGAGTGATCAGATCAGAACTGGGAAAAAAAAATAAGAAAAAATAAATAAAAATAAATAAATAAATAAATAAATAGGAAAATAAAATCAGACTGGAATGATCAAAGATGAACCCCCCCCCAGAAAAAACAACATATAGCTATGTTTACCACAAAGAACACACAAACAACCTTAAATCAGCTTTAATAGAGGCCTCCAATCCAAATTTTTGTCCCACTTTAATATAAATCTACTTAAACCCGTTCAGTTGAAACCCCCAGCCTTAAGGACCGTCCAGCCTTAGTTAGTAACACACTTTTAGCAGCACCATGAAGCAGCAGCTAAGTGAACTACAAAACATTTCAGCAACATAGAATTTTCACCCTAAAACTCCCGTTTCTGACCAAGTCATTATAAGAATGAGTGAACTGTCCTAATCCAAGTAAGGAATGATTCCAAGGTCGCTTGATAGTCTCACTTCTAGTTGGCAATGCAAACAAAAATTTAAAGTGATTTTGCTAACAATAATAATACAATAAAAACCCCACCACTAAATAAAATACAACTTTCTGGTCCCACTGGCCACAAGACAGTACGATACACTGCCTCCTCTCACTACATCTTGTAGGACACTGGGAAACCCTTTTATGCTATTTAATCTTATTGATGCAAATGTTTTATTACTCACATGGCTGGCAATCTTTACAGCCTTCTTCACATGGCACACACTTGTCAGTGTCAGGATCCATCACTTCTCCTGGACAGGTACAAAGAGTGCAGTAGTAAACATCTTTATTTAGTAAACAAGTACAATTGTAATATTAGCTACTAAGATAGACTAAGATACGTAGATATATTGGTGCTAGATCGAAATATACTAGATCAAGCAATTATTGACAAGATTACTAAACCTCTTAAAAAACCCCTTGAAAATCGTTACTAGAATATTGTTTTATGGTCTTAAAAACAAAAACCAGGGACTAGATTCTGAGTCTCATGGAAACTTAAAGGGATGCTCTAGGGTTAAAACTGGAGTAGAGATAACACAAGGGTTAAACATTAATCTCTCCTGACTCTCCCTGCACCCCTCTCCCACATTATCTGTTTAGTCAGTGTAAAACGGACCCATGTAAAACTCATCTTTATTCCAGCACTGGCTCCCTCTGCACTGGTACAGAGCTGACATGCTGCGACTTCCACTTAAGTTGCAGCTGTCAAGTGGTTGGGTAGATGCTGGATGTTTGAGTGAGCATTTAACCAATTCAATGGCTTTCAAGGTGGGTTCAGGGGCGGATCCAGACACAGGTTTTGGGGGGGGGGAACTCTGCCCGCTGCAGGAGAAGTGTGGGAATGCCGTAAACGTGTTCCCGCAGGACTTGAGCCCTGTCTCTGTGACCCCCTCTGTCCCATTCATTCTCTATGACTCCCCTGTCTCTGTGACCTCCCTATCTCATTCTCTCTCTCTCTCTCTCTCTCTCTCTGACCCCCTGTCTCGCTTACCCCCGGCTCATTCTCTCTTTAACCCCCATTGTCTGTAACCCCCCTGTCTCAATCTCTCTCTGACCCCCTGTCTGTGACCCCCCTGTCTCAATCTCTCTGACCCCCTGTCTGTGACCCCCCTGTCTCAATCTCTCTGACCCCCTGTCTGTGACCCCCCTGTCTCAATCTCTCTGACCCCCTGTCTGTGACCCCCCTGTCTCAATCTCTCTCTGAGCCCCCTGTCTCACTGACCCGCCTGTCTCATTCTCTCTCTCTCTGACCCCGTCTCATTCTCTCTCTGACCCTTGTCTCTGTGACCTCCCTGTCTCATTCTCTCTGACCCCCTGTCTCTGTGACCCCCCGTCACATTCTCTCTCTCTGACCCCCCCCTATCTCTGTGACCCCCCTGTCACATTCTCTCTTTCTGAGCCCCCACGACACACACACGTCGCCCCTCCCTGCAAAGGGAGTTAGAGATCATCAGATGAGGGGGATATGTGTCTGTCTGGGGGCAGGGGAGCAACAAGGCTGTCGCAGTCAGACTTTTTTATAGCCGACTCCAGCAGCCTGGCCTCCCTGCTTGTCTATAGAGCTGCTGTAATAAAAAAAAATGCTGCCAGTGTCCCGGGGGGAATCATGAACTTACGCCTTGTGATGTGTGTCCAGGCTGCTGCTGCGTCAGGCTGGTCCTCCTGCTCTCTCCTCACCTCTCTCACTCCTCCCTCCCTCGTGGCACATGGACAGGAAGCTGTGCAGGAGGATGGGGAGGAGCAACTGCTACTGAGAGCAGCATTAGGAGAGGCTCTGTGTAATATTTTCTGGGGGGGGGCAATTGCCCCATTGCCCCCCTGGGTGGGTTCTGTGTTCATTCCTGCTCTTTTTAAAGAATCCTGATCAGCTCTCACTGATCTAAGGCATCTTGGGTGGGGCTAATTCTCCTGCTCGAAGGACTGAATCAGCCCACCAGGATGTCCTGTGGATTGGGGGGGCATTAAATTCACTGTGATTATTTAATTTCAATGAATGGCCGGAGTGCCTAGAGTGTCCATTTAACCAGAGATGTGGTAAACTTACCATAGTCATTAGTCTATAAAGTTGTCAAGTGTACCAGAGCTCTTGTTCAGTTTACGTCCAGAGTCAAAATCCATCACTCACCTTTTAAAGCCTTAAGTCTGAGGTTCACTGGGGCCTGGACTTTACTTATTTTATATATAGCCAGGGACTAAATTATACTTTTTGTTATTACTAATTATTTTCTTAGATTTGTTCTTTCTGGATTCCTGTGATCAGTGCAAATAACCCGTTCCCTGTTCTATGTGCTGGGGGCACTATTCCCTAGTGAATGCTAACATTAGCGTTTGGATGTGAAAGGCTAAGTGTTAGGCTTGTGTGTCGTCAATAAATTAGTTTTGTTTCGGATTAGCCGTTATTTCGTTTTTCGTAACTCGTGTCTGAAACTCAATTCGGATTCGTACGAAATACGAATTTTCGTTAGATTGGTTCACTTTTCGTGACAATTACGACCATTCGTTATGATGACTTTAAAAAGCAAAAATACATTTCTTAATATGGCAGTCGATGGTAGGTTTTTTTTTTCCGTTGAAGAATTTCAGTGAAACGTAAACTAATCTAATATATATTAGTTTAGTACCTCTGTCTCTGACTGAAGTTGAACAACATAATTAAAAAATTTTTTTTTTTTAAATCAGAAATACGAAACTGCGTTAACGAATTTAGGTTCTGAATTTCGTAACAACGGAAATGTGGCTGGTTGATGACCAGAGGTTTTCTTCTGCTGTGTGACTGCAGTTGCATTACAGAGTACGGAATTCAGTTAACGAATTTCAGAAGTTTTCTTCTGCTTTGTGACTGTATGTGGTTGCACTCTGTACACTTGCTGTGCTCATTATGAGGATTCCCACCATCCCTGTGCTGTGCTGACTTCCTGGGTTTGTACACCTGCTGTGCTCATTATGAGGGGTTCCTACCATCCCTGTGCTGTGCTGAGTTCCTCCCAGGGGCGGATCCAGAGACTAGTCTCGGGAGGGGCACTGACAGAAAATAAGGTGTTTTAGCAGAGAGTCCGACTCACGAGAATTTACAGAGGGCCCGGCTCACAGGAGCTTACAATCTAGAGGCGCAGAGGGCCCGGCTCATAGGAGCTTACAATCTAGAGGAGCAGAGGGCCCGGCTCACAGGAGTTTACAATCTAGAAAAGCAGAGGGCACCCAGGAGCTTACAATCTAGAGGAGCAGAGGGCACCCAGGAGTTTACAATCTAGAGGAGCAGAGGGCACCCAGGAGCTTACAATCTAGAGGAGCAGAGGGCACCCAGGAGCTTACAATCTAGAGGAGCAGAGGGCACCTAGGAGTTTACAATCTAGAGGAGCAGAGGGCACCCAGGAGTTTACAATCTAGAGGAGCAGAGGGCACCCAGGAGTTTACAATCTAGAGGAGCAGAGAGCCCCCAGCTCACACATGGATTTGCCCCCAGCTCATGGATTTGTCCCAGCTCATGGATTTACCCCCAGCTCATGGATTTGCCCAGGTCATGGATTTGTCCCCAGGTCATGGATTTGCCCAGCTCATGGATTTGCCCCCAGCTCATGGATTTGCCCAGCTCATGGATTTGCCCCCAGGTCATGGATTTGCCCCCAGGTCATGGATTTGCCCAGCTCATGGATTTGCCCCCAGGTCATGGATTTGCCCCCAGGTCATGGATTTGCCCCCAGCTCATGGATTTGCCCCCAGCTCATGGATTTGCCACCAGCTCATGGATTTGCCCAGCTCATGGATTTGCCCCCAGGTCATGGATTTGCCCCCAGGTCATGGATTTGCCCCCAGGTCATGGATTTGCCCAGCTCATGGATTTGCCCCCTGCTCATGGATTTGCCCCCTGCTCATGGATTTGCCCCCAACTCATGGATTTGCCCCCAGCTCATGGATTTGCCCCCAGGTCATGGATTTGCCCCTGCTCATGGATTTGCCCCCAGGTCATGGATTTACCCCCAGCTCATGGATTTACCCCCAGCTCATGGATTTGCCCCCCAGCTCATGGATTTGCCCCAGCTCATGGATTTGCCCAGCTCATGGATTTACCCCCAGCTCATGGATTTGCCCAGCTCATGGATTTACCCCCAGCTCATGGATTTGCCCAGCTCATGGATTTACCCCCAGCTCATGGATTTGCCCAGCTCATGGATTTACCCCCAGCTCATGGATTTACCCCCAGCTCATGGATTTACCCCCAGCTCATGGATTTACCCCCAGCTCATGGATTTGCCCCCCAGCTCATGGATTTGCCCCCAGCTCATGGATTTGCCCAGCTCATGGATTTGCCCAGCTCATGGATTTGCCCAGCTCATGGATTTACCCCCAGCTCATGGATTTGCCCAGCTCTCACCTGGATATTGCTCCAGGCCTCCAGCTCCGGTGTTCAGGGGACCCAGATGCCGCCGGCAGCGCAGGAGCGCCTGCCCGGTCCTGAAGAGTGCGTCCTTGTAAAGGGGAGGCGGCTGCGTGCGTGCGCAGGTCACGCGGTCCGGCCAGTCAGGTGGTACAGAGACTCAGTACCACCTGATTAGCCGGACCACGTGACCGGCTGCGCCTGCACGCAGCCGCATCCCCTTTACAAGGACGCACTCTTCAGGACCGGGCAGGCGCTCCTGCGCTGCCCGGCGGCATCTGGGTCCCCGGCTCAAATCTCGGGGGGGGCAATTGCCCCGTTGCCCCCCCCCTGGATCCGCCCCTGGTTCCTCCTGGGTCTGTACTTCGGCTGTGCTCATTACGAGGGGTTCCCACCATTCCTGTGCTGTACTGAGTTCCTTCCAGGGTTTGTACACTTGCTGAGCTCATTATGAGGGGTTCCTACCATCCTTGTGCTGTGCTGAGTTCCTCCTGGGTCTGTACTTCGGCTGTGCTCATTACGAGGGGTTCCCACCATTCCTGTGCTGTGCTGACTTCCTCCAGGGTTTGTACACCTGCTGTGCTCATTATGAGGGGTTCCCACCATCCCTTTGCTGTGCTGAGTTCCTCCTGGGTCTGTACACCCGCTGTGCTCATTATGAGGGGTTCCCACAACGCTCGAACGAATAATGTTTATTCAATTCATACTCATGTTCAAATTGTACCTGCGGACCCTACTGGTGACTCCCATTTCAAATATTAAAAAAAAGGTAATTTAATTTCATCATAACGATTAATCGTAATTATTACGATAATAAAACGATATTAACGAACATTCTTATTTCATCCGATTCTGAATCTCCCATCGACTACCAGTCTCCCACATTAAAAAAGGTAATTTTCCCAACCCTCCCTCAGCAGCAGAAGAAAACCTCTGATTGGTCAAACAGTCACTTTTCCGTTGTAACGAAATTAGGATTCAGAGCTGAAATTCGTTAACGGAATTAAATTTTTCGGATACATTCGGAAGCATAGCAATTCGGATTTCAGATGCTTCCGAATCTACGAATTTTAGGAAATTCGTCCGAATTTCGATTCGTAACGAAACGAATCGCACATGTCTACTAAGCGTTACTGCCAGGATAAGTGACTTTAACGCATGCTCCCATGTTGCCGTCCTAGCCCTAAACCTGTAAGAAATCACTTAGCGCATCGGTTTTTGTGCTAGCTTTCGCAAGCGTACTGTACTTTGTGCATCCTATACTTAACATGGGGAGACAATATTTAATTAGCATTTCAATAAATAAGGTATTACAAAGTCCTAGCACTAATTACCGCAGGGATGCGCAAGACAACATTTTAGCTACTTCTAAAATCTGGTGCTAAATGATTCTGCATTTGCAAAATCATTTAGCACCCCCTAACCCCCCTAATATATTTGATACTCACCTCTCAACCCACGGCAAGAACAGTTTCCCGATCCACTGCTCCTTGTCACCGCGAGCAACAACAAATAGTTCCCAGTCTCTCCACGATCAACCAAATCTTGCTACTTCCACCTAAAAAACATTGCGCGCATTCGTCCCTCTCTTAATCTGGACTCTGCTAAAATGCTTATCTAAGCTCTTATTATCTCCTGCCTTGACTACTGTAACCTCCTTCTCTCTGGTTTTAAGAGATCCCAGGTTCTCCCTCTGCAGTCTGTTATGAATGCCTGTGCCAGACTCATACACCTCACCTCCTGCACCTCTCACACCTCACCCCAATCTCTACACTGGCTCCCTGTTTCCTTCAGAATCCATTTCAAAATATTGTTGCTCACCTACAATGCTTTCCATAACCGCGCCCCTGCCTACATCTCCTCCCTTATTAGCAGGTACATCCAGTCCCAACCACTTCGCTTTGCCGATGATCTGATGCTGTCAGGTCCTCGTACCCGCACCCCCAACTCCCACCTTCAAGACTTCTCCTGAGCTGCCCCCTTTCTATGGAACAACCTCCCCCGTAACATTAGACTCTCCTCGTCTCTCCGGTCCTTCAAGAGGCCTCTGAAAACACATTAGAGAAGCCTATCAGCTCACTCCATGATTCCTCCACTGTACATTTCATGCACCATCTTCCCATTCAGCCAACATGCTCCCCGCCCGCTACCACACATACTCTGCTATTCATGTTCACCTAGTGTGTCATCCCTCTCCTCTTAGGCTAGGGTCAGACTAGCGCAGTTTTAACGTGCGTTTAGCCGCACGAAATCACGGCCGTGCTAGCAGCAAATGACGTCCAATGCCGGGGAACATACGACGAACGGCCGCACGAAAGTTCGTCCGCGCAACGCAAGTGGCCAATGAACGCATTTTTTCGAGAACGTCAAACCGCTACTACTGACGTACAGAGTGCGCTGCGGCCGCATAGCGGCGTGTGTGCGTGATTAGGAGACGTCAGACGCTGCTAATGTCCGGCTAACATAACGTCCAGACACAAAAAGTGTTTTATTGACGATCCGTACAAAATCACGGACGAAAAGGCGCATCGTATGACTGCTATCGCGTATTCCGGGAAAAAATACGTACGTTCGGTCGACCGCACTTTTTCACGGACAACGGGAAAAATGCGTTCGTCTGACCCTAGCCTAAGATTGTAAATTCTAGAGCAGGGTCCTCTCTCCTTCTGTTCACTGTGTGTGTAACAAGTATGTATATTTGTTATTCTGTCTCTCTGATTGTACAACGCTACGGAACTTGTTGGCGCTTTATAAATACTTGTAACTGCAACTCCACAGCCCTGTGCAATCTCGCGGGAGTGAGATCACGCAGGTCTCGCGGCCTGGCAGTGCAACCCTTCATGGAATCTTATGGACTCTAGGAGGTGATACTCGCAGCAGCGCAGAAGCGCTACCGTGAATATCCCAATGGTTAGCACTGCTTTATGGGTCGTGGTGCTGAGCTAGCTAGCGCCTGCCCTGGAATGCCACGTTAACATGGGGATGCTACAGGGAAAACTGCAGATGCAGATTTTCCCCGTTAGCATCCCCATTTTAGCACGACGTACAGAATAGTGCTCTAAGTCTCCATTGACTTGTTACATTTATCCACAAAAAACATGGACTTGAGAGTTTTGTTAGCTCCAGAGTGTCTGGATCACAGGGCAACTGCCCCTTTTGCCTTGTGGGTAAAGGCAAGCCTGTATCTAGACCCCAGCCAACTGCTTACAATAACTTAGAGCATCAATAATTTCCCTAGTAAACTAGAGACTTCTTTCACTTGAAAGCTCAAAGAGTCACAAGGTTTTGCACATCAGTTACATTGTTTATAAAACCTCCTCTACACTTTCAGGGTTATTCAGAGAGAGGTGAAAACCAGGTTAATTGCCAGGAGAATGAACAATCTAGACCAAATAGCCAATTTGGAAAGTGAGATAAATGAGAGCATTTTTCTGGCTTGGCTATTTAGACCTAGAATTTTTGCTTCTCCAGTCATTCTCCTGGTTTTCACCTCTCTCTGAATAACCCTGATAATCTTTGAGAAAATAAGAAAATGTGTGAAGTCCTGTAAGATATTTGCTCATGTAATGAGTGCCTGCATGTACCTTATTATCCTGTACAAAAAACACTGGAAACCCTAAATAAATGGATAACGCTTTTTACATCTTATATTTTCCATAAAACTTGAAGAATGTTTAATGATTACTTGTTTCACGCTAGAAGGATATCAAACCTCTAAAAAAGGATATCATTTTTATTTTTTTATTACAGCATTTTAATTTCACTCCAGTTACAATAAAAAAGAAAAAATTCCACCACTGTTTTATAGCTCAGTGCTTAATTTTTACCACCAGGCAGATGGAAATAGACATTGTAGACGGCGGAACAGCTGTGCCCTCTACGACTTTTAGATCTGCCATTACATACCTTCTGTGCATTTTAATGTTTGGCAAATTTCATCGTCCAGGTAGAACCCATAGAGACACTTGATGCAGGTTGAATCGGAGCTGCAAAGCTCACAGTTTTCTGGGCATTGGACGCAGATGTTATCCGTTGCGTGATATCCCTTAGGGCAGGCATAGCGGCATTCACCATCATACAGGTAGCGCTTCCTTGCGTTTTCATCTAGGTGTGAAAGAAGAGGTAATCGAAACTGTCACTCATCCCTGTTTAAGTCTACCAGGTGACAGCTGTTCAATGTAAGGACATTTATAAATTACTACTGCGTCCATTCTTATTTTACATGACGCAGTTTAGAAGGTTCTAAATGTTAATGGGATCCATTCATGATTCTTCATTTTAGTGCAAGTAAAAACAAGCACAGCTATTTGCATTCTGCCTTTGGATACCACCAAGCTAACACAGGTACTGCATATGTGTTATGCAGTGGGATACTTCACATACAGTCACATACTGTCACAGTTTCCTAGTAGGTCTGCTGAATAGCAAATGCCAAGATGTATAGGGTTATTCAGAGAGAGGTGAAAACCAGAAGAATTGGCAGGAGATGAGAACAATTTAGACCAAATAGGCGATTTGGAAAGTGAGATAAATGGGAGAATTTTTCTGGTTTGGCTATTTTGACCTACAATTTTCACTACTCCAGTCATTCTCCTGAGTTTCACCTCCCTCTGAATAACCCTGGTAGTGTACAGTGATAGCAAAACTAAATTGTCATTATTTAATCATCAATCATACTTTATAACAGTGTTTCCCAAACAGGTCCCCCTGACAGGACATGTTTTCCAAATATCTGAAGCTGCTCAGTGATTGCAGGATTCATTCTGCATTTCCCCAAGGTGATCTGTAAAATCTGGCCTGTTAGGGGAACTTGAGGACTGGGGTTGGGAAACACTGCTTAATGACAGTTTACAAGGGTTGCCTGAATATCATGTGGAACGCTGATCACAAACATCTGGTTTGGCATCTTAGTAATCACTAATCAAGGAGATATAATTTTCCAGTTAGATTTTTCTGAACAAAAACATTGTCAAATCTGAAGTTCAAATGATCTAAAAGGGGTTAATAATATCAGTCAACATAAACCATACTATAGATCATCTGGTCTTAGTTCTTATTTGAGCGGACGCGCTTCCAAGCATCACTAACCTATGATGCCTAGCCCCTTCACTACCAATATTGAGATATCTCTGGCTTCATAGCACCATCTGGCGCCGAGATATCGAGATCTGCTAATCTGCAGCCCAAAAGCAAATGAAATTTGTTTGCTGCAAACAAATTTCTTTAGTTTCTGGGCTGCAGAAGGTGCCTCCAAAGTTTTAGCCCTGAGGGCATAATGTCCAAAGATCTAAAACTGTAAAAATCGGCTGAAGAATGCTTTGAAATATCGAGCTGCCAGAAGCTTTCAGCAGCCGATGCAGGAGAAATAGAAGAAAATAGATCTGCTGTTAACACCTCTTTAACTCAATTTGGCAGTAGATGGCGGAATCTACTGGGCAAAATAGGTTATTACAGTAATAGATATGTATTACTGTATAATTTATTAAAATAAAAATTTTCAAAAATGCCGATGGACAATGTTTTTTTGGAAAATCACTTGTAGTGAAGGGGTTAAATATCAGCGAAAAATAACACTACAAAAAATATTTACTGTGATGCGACATTTGGCTCTGCTAACAAAAAAATCAAAAACAAGTCCGTCAAAAACTATGAAACAAGGAAGATTTGTACGTTTGTTTTGGGAACTGATAGCATATATAGGATTTTTGGATTTTATTGTAGTTAATTTTGCATCACAAAACAACACATTCTAAAAGAGAAAATTGCATAAAACAATTTCCATAATAAAGTCAGCAATATATGATAAACAAACAGCTCTAGTCACTAAAAGGTGAAACTCAGGAGGAGAGAACGATCTAGACCAAATAGCCGATTTGGAAAGTGAGATAAATGGGAGAATGTTTCTGGTTTGGCTATTTTGACCTAGAATTTTCACTTCTCCAATCATTCTCCTGAATTTCACCTTTCTCTGTATAACCCTGTAGGTCAAAATAGCCAAACCAGAAACATTCTCCCATTTATCTCACTTTCCAAATCGGCTATTTGGTCTAGATTGTTTTCTTCTGCCAATTCTCCGTATTTTCACTGTTCTCTGAATAACCCTGATAATGTATACACATCACAAAGGAGCTGTGTTAGCTGTTGAAACAGCAGCTAGGGTTAAATTGGGATAGTAATAAAGATAGATTGTCGTCAAAACATGCAACCTTAAAAAAAAAATACAAATTTTAATTGAGAATCCATAAATTATGTCAAAAACTACGGCATGCATTCTGAGCTGCCCAGGCTCAAAGACAGAGGAGGCACCTTGGAAGCCCAAAGCAAATATTAGTGTATCTCATCACTGACCTCATTTCCAAACTCCCCAGAAAATCTTCTGGGAATTTATGTGTGAGATAATATTATCTGCGGATTGTCAGTCTGTACGCATTCAAGCTCTGTGTGTAGTGCTGTCATATACCCTTGGGGGGCAGCAAAGCAGCACTTTATAGCTTAGAGACCATCAAAAATGGAATGACTGGAATGAGCTCTCCACTTTGCATTGGGCTGACATTGGATTGTCATTTTGTCAGACAGCTCTAGATTGTTTTCTGAAATTGTTCCAACATATAATATGAAATTCCTAACTCTTTCAAAGTTAGGTGATATGCGAATGCAGCATCCAATTTTGTTATCATCGTATTGTTCTCGATAAGTCAGCAATATTGACACATATGTATGTTTTCCAAAGATCAGAACCTTGTTTCTTCTCAGTAATATAAATAATCATTGGTAGTACACATTTTAGTAAAATATCAACATGTGGTAATAAAATGCATTTACATAAGTACAGGAAGCATAAGCCTGTTGGCTCTGTTAAAATTTATTTAAAAAAAACAATATGACGGTGAATTGTAAGAATGAAATGTGTGTCACACAAATTACTTTTGTTATCAAACTCTACCCAGAATGAGAAACATGATCTAAGATTGTGGCCCATGTGTCCAAGATGTATTATAGTTTCGACAAGCCTGTTTTTGTGTTGTTCTGCATTAATTTGCCGTTACTGTTTGCTCTCCCCATTTTGCCATTATGGAATAGGAGTCAACAATTACTGGTACTCAAATTAGTACACAATGTATGGTATCACAATCTGCCATATCTGCAAAGGGACAAGTCTCTTCTGTGCATTAAGAAGAGATGTGCTTCGGACACAAAAAGGTCGATAACCATTGGAGTATCCTGTTAAGTTGCCATATAATGGCTGACCTCTGCAAAGTAGGCTTGTGCACCGATTTTTTTTTCGGTTCGATTCGGTTCGATTTTTCGGATTTTTAAACTTTTCGATTCGGCTCGTTTCGACCGATTTCGGTTTCGATTCGATTCGGTTCGGCTCATTTTTCGGGTACATTTTTTTTCGGAATATCGACCATTTTTCGTATTTTCGTGCCACTGTGCTCGGTTTTTGTATCGACTTTTCGTGATTTCGGAAATTTTCGTTTTTCGGAATTGTACATTTTTCGGAATATCGACCATTTTTTCGTATTTTCCGTGTCACTTTGCTCGTTTTTTGTATCGACTTTTCGTTTTTTCGGAAAATTTTCGTTTTTCGGAAAATTTTCATTTTTTCGGAACGTCTGTTCTCCTCGTTTGGCACATTTCAAGTCCATTCGAAAAATCCGAAAATATTTAGTTTCGGCTCGGAAAACGTTTCGGATCTGACATTTTCGGATCTAAAAATTTTCGGAAGTTCGGCCGCATCCGAAAACACGAATCGGGAAATTTTCGTGAAAATTCCGAAATTCCGAAACCCGAAACGCACATCCCTACTGCAAAGGCAAGTCGGCAACTAACAAAAGATTGAAAATGTAGGCTATTATAAATTGAGTGCCTAAAATAATTAAGAATATCATCATTGATTTTAGCGAAAATTGCTGTGGTTCATTCAAACAGTGGTACTATTGATTGAGCAGAGGTTCACACTTCAAACAACAGTAGAATCGTTATGTGAAACAGAGTTCACTCCTGTTTATTCAGATAATGTCGGTACTGTTGTTTGAACAGAATTTCATCATAGTCTCATTATATTGAAACTACAGCGAACAACAGTAACAGTATAGCGTAGTAAAAAAAGTGTAAACTGGGTTGGAGTTAGGGTTAGAGTTAACTCGAACCCTATTTACACGTTTTCTTTTACTAATCTAGGTCATACTGATGATCACTGTGGTTTCTATACTTTGAAACAACAGCAAACTTCTATTAAAACAATGGTAGCAACATTGTTTGAAGCCTGAACCTCTGCTTCAGTGCAACAGTAGTACCATTGTTTGACTAGACCTCATCAAGTTTCACTTCCAACCAAGGTACTACTGTTTGAAGCGTACCTCATCGAGTTTCAGTTCAAACCAAAGTACTACTTTTGTTTGAAGCTGTACTCAACTTTTTTATGTACTCGATATAAAATAGTCTACATCTTTAAACTGGATACTACTTATTAGTCACAGTTACATAGTTAGTTACTTAGATGATGACCATATAATGAGTAGTCAACTGTGGGAAGGTGATTTCGTGTCTGTACTCTTTAGTTCATAGGATTTGAAATGAAAAAAAAAAAGCTTAATTAACTACATATGTTGTTGACTCGATGTGAAAATGACATAGAATTTCAAATAATATCAATGCAGCATGGTGACTAAAGGGATAAATTACGGTATGTGATCTATATTTTAGGAAGTACCGCAGTTTACTTTCTGTCACAGATACTTGTACTGGCTGGGTGGAGTAGAGGTAACATCACTGCTCTATAACCGTGGAGACTGTGGGGACACAGGTTTGAATCCCGACCAGAGCACCTCTCCAGTAAGTGTCCTTGGGCAACGGTACATACTCGCCAACCAGGACATACTTGAAAACGAGAGAAATATCAATGTATCCTTCCTGGTAAAATCCTTTCTCAAAAAAATCTGCCCATTGATGTTCTGAAAGGTCATAAGTCAACATGCATGAGTTATATTTGTCCATTTGGCAACTGATAGCATAAATCTTGTGTTCATATGGATTTAAGTTCCTGTATTTGTGCCCTTAAATTGTCCATTGCAGTGGTTTAAGAGCAATTGTTACCTATAAAGCAAGTCCTCTTATCACATTACACATTGAAACATTAACATAAAGGGATAGTCTAGCCTTCATGGTTACTTAAGCTAAATTAAATAGCCTGTCAACTCTGCCTTGAAGGCTTCCATGGGTGAAGTTTTATGACAAACATTGATTATATTGCAGAGGTGTCACCTCTGACCGGAAGGCTGTCAATGAACGGCTGCAGCTGTGTGGGTGGTAGGTTCTATAAAGAATAAATACTAGTTTGAGGAGGAATCCGCTGGTTGAATGCGAGTCTTACCATCAATTCATAATACTGTTCAATTTGTAATACCTTTTTGCTTTGTATACACACTATAAGGTTCCAGAGTCTGCACTTACCATCTCCACATGAAGTACATGTATCAGGCTCGCTGCCTACACAATCAAGGCACGTATGATGGCATCTGTGACACTGTCTATTTAATTCATATTTGCCAACGGGGCAGACAAGAACGCAATGACCTTCATCTAAAATCCTGAAAAAAGAAAACCAAATTTAGAACCAATAACATACACATAATGACCATTTTAATCACACAAATCTGGCAGCATTATTTTGATGAACACCATCTAGACGTCAGAACTTTATTCAAGCTCGGGAAATAAAAGCAGTGTGAATTCTGCAGTGATCAGTGATCTTGCAGTCATGGTTTCACAGTAATAAGGAACCTCAAAACCTGGGATTTATTGAGAAAAAAGATCTTATTTATATTACAATTATAGGATTATCTACCATAACCACAAAGTGCAAGAATCATGACAAATTTACTTAAAGAAACAGAGAATATTTACCTTGACTCTTGATTTACAGATATTCCATAAATAAGCGTTGTATGATATTAAATGACTTAGCAGTTCTAAATGTACGCAGACAGTCATCCATTGGATAATAGGATTAGAACAAACAAATTCAAAGAAAAGGTCTCACACTTAATGCAATTAAGGAGTCTATATGAAATTTTGGGGGAAGAACATACCTATGCAATAATCATGTCTTTCTTTATTGACCCTTATGCTGCTTAACATGTACAGCCATAGAGATACACGTTAGCCTTGAGAAAGCTCAACTATGAGTCTCTTTTTGCTATGCAAAAATGTATATACAGTATTCAATACATTCAATTAAGAAATATACACAAAACTCTCTTGGAAATGTGAATATGAGAATGTAGGACTGACTATGCGTGGAATGTAATTTTGCACACGAATCCTGCACTGCTGGTGTGTGTCTTTAATGTTGTTTTATAGTGTATATGAATAGGTGTATTTGTGTGATGTAATGTGGAAGTGTGCTAATGCTCATGTCTCCAGGCCATGGAGTCAAAGCCAAGAAGAGCCAAGATCTATGCCCAGAAGAGGAGTCTAAGCCAAGCTAGGGTTGTTTGAATGAAAGACAGGTTACCTGCCTGCCATTCCGTCATGTGAAGCTGAAGTTTGAGTAAAGCCTCAAGTGGGTGCTTGTTATGGCCATTAATATGCAATAATTTAAAAATTCAATATCACTAAGCTGCATTTTGCATTCTCTACAGCTGTGTTTCACAACCATGGTCCTCAGGACCCACTAATAGGCCAGATAATAAGAATTATCTTGGGAAAAGCAGCCTGTCTCCAGCAATTTCTGAGCAGCAAATCATATCACTTGTGCTGTGCTTCAGATATCTGGATAACCGAAGGCCTGTTCAGTTCCTCAAAAGTTGCTGAATTGCTACATTGCCACAGTTTAGTTTGCTGCAGCAGTCTCACTGAACGCTTTGGCTGTGAATATTGAAGCAAAAGGGCAGAGGATTGTTTAATGAGAGGTGCTGTTTCTGCAATATCCACTGTTGTCCATTTTATTACCACTTTAGTGCTAATATTTACCATGTCCCAATTAGGGATGAGCTGTTCGGTTCGATCAGTTCGGAGTTCGACTCGAACATTGGCAGTTCGAAAGTTCGCGAACTTCGAACTTTTTGGCGTGTTCGGTTCGAGTTAAAAAAAAAACACATTTTGAAAAAAGTTTAAAAAATACTTAAAAAATACTAAAAAAATCTAGAAATAAAGAGACTCTTTACTGCAGAATATTATAAGCAACGGTTTATTAGATATTGAATTAAAAAACTACCCAGGGCAAGAAGGCACGCATGTGGGCGATGATTACAGACGCAGTCAACGTGGTGGGAGGCAATGGACGGACTGTGTACGTCGTCAAGAAGCCGTATGTATAATAGCATAAACATGTTACATACACATAGCACACATTACATACATCTACCAACATATGTCAACACATGCTGCAGCGTAATGTATTATCTGTTTGTCAGACAAATGTGACTGTCATAAAATTATTCTGGCTTTATTTAAAATATTTGCACATGTGTAAATTTTTCTGAAACTTTCACACCTCAAAATTACATGTGCTTAGAGTGCATGAGGCTTGCATAGGATTTTTTGCGCCGCCTGTGTGTTTCATCTTTAAAATGCTGCAATGGGTGATGTGGATTTACTAGCTTACAAGGAAAGCATGCTTTATAGTCTGCCGAATGTCTAGGTGAAAAGATTCTCACCCCTAAATGACATGTGCTCGCAGCAGGGCTCTCAAACTCTGGTGCCCCTGATGTTTTTGAACTACAACTCCCAGGATTCCCTAGCCATGTATTGCATTGAAATCATCCTGGGACTTGTAGTCCAAATCATGTTGGGGGGCCGTGAGTTTGAGACCCCTGGCATACTGTGCATGAGGCTTGCATAGGATGTTTTGCGCTGCCTGTGTGTTTCATCTTTAAAATGCTGCAATGGGTGATGTGGATTTTCTAGCTTACAAGGAAAGCATGCTTTACAGTCTGCCTAATGTCTAGGTGCAAAGATTCTCACCTCTAAATGACATGTGCTTACAGCAGGGCTCTCAAACAGCGTAAACAACAGGTGTTAATTAGTGTTTGGAAATAACATGTGCTTCTAATTAGTCTGGTCTCATGAATTTGATACATTGCCGGCAGACTGGGTGTGGCTCCTGCACATGTATGAACACTGTGCTTCTGAATTTTAAGAAGTGTTCATTTCTACTACATGTTCCTCTGATATGCGGTTTAACCCCTTAACCCTTTCGCTGCTGATCCTTTTCACACCTCTGTGCTGAGCTCATTTTTACCGGTTTCGCTCATCATGTTTAAACGCGATTTGAAGTCACATTTTATTATACGACCCAGACATAACATATATCGTTCTTTCCGGGAGACTCAGCAGATTCATAATATGTCATTTTTATATGTATACGTTATGTCCTGTCTGTATATTATAACAAAAAATGCAATAAAATTCGAATTTTCAATAATTTACAATGTGTAAAGTGTTTTTTTTCACATTTTAACATGCAAGCGTTTGCGGTTATATTTTTTATGGGTTGCACTTGTTAAAAAATTGAGAAATGGGGAATCGTTACTTTATTTTGGGGAAAATTACGTGTTTTTTAGCAAACGCCCCCCATAGAAAAAATCGTTAGTGCAGCATCATTGTTCACATTATAATTGAAATGGGAACAATATTGTTGCACTAATAAAACAAAACAAAAAAACAAAAAATTTTTTTAAAATTATTTTATTTTACATTTTACATGGTCATGATTGGTATCATTGGAAAGGCCACGCTCTGGCCGTTCCAATGATAAAAAATTAACCTCTAGCTGTCACGGATCGGGACATAGGGGGTTCATTGGAACCCCCTATCTCCACCATAGGTGGTAGCAAGGGGTTAATTTCGAAACTGGCGCCATCGCGCTCTGCGCGATGACGCCAGTCATTAGGGGGATATAGGGGATATCCCAGAAGCTTGGCTGACATCCAAGATGTCGACCAGCTCCGGGAGGGGACCACGATACGGTGCATGTTAGCGCCATATCGCGATCCAGCCCCCTAGGGGTTAAAGACAGCTGCCGCTTGGAAGGGCAGGCTGTGCCCTTCCAAGCAGTGCCTGCCTTTAATCGCTG
This sequence comes from Leptobrachium leishanense, assembly GCA_009667805.1. NCBI lineage: Eukaryota > Metazoa > Chordata > Amphibia > Anura > Megophryidae > Leptobrachium > Leptobrachium leishanense. The sequence continues at coordinate 226,079,286 of CM019063.1, forward strand.
GCCCGCACGGATGGTGAGGGGGAGAGGTCCGAAGGACCTCCCCCCCTTCAGGCACCTTCCCTGCAATGGCGGGGGGTGCCTGAAATAGACATCATCGCGCATGCGCGATGACGTCTATCTTGCCCGCTAGGTCCCGGAGGCTGGGCTGACATCGATGATGTCTGCCCGCACCGGGGGGCCGCCACGATCGGCTGGAATACCGGCGGATCGGCGCCGCAAAGTGAGGATGCGCTGAGCGCGTCCTCCGCAGCCAACTAGCCATGCGGCAGGACGCGCTGAGCGCGTCCTCCGCATGGAAATGGTTAAGGACCAGGGCTCTGTAAAGCCAATCATTAATGATGTAGATGTTACATCATTTGTCATCAAAGGCTTAATAAAATCTTTATCACACTCCTTAGATTTAAATGTAATATTCTAGTATTTGTATGTCATGTACCTCTCCCGAAGGGTCTATGTGAGCATACAATTATTATTGTGTTAGATCTATAGTTTTGGTGCAAGCGTGGTGGAAGGGCTTGCTGCTTCTGCATTAGTAACACAACAAAACGTGAAAATGTCTATCATAAAGCGTACAAGCTGAGTCCCTAGAGTCTCTGACTATCCATTGTCATATATACCTTGCTTTATACATATAATACATTCCCTCATCTAACAGGATAGTAGCCAGTCCCTGTGCATTTTGACCCCTTAAGGATGGCTAGGTGTCGTGTGTGGGTCTTTGATGGCGATGTTTCTATACATCCTACAAATCCGCCACTTCACAGGCAGGTTATGGGGATCTCCTAGGCACGATATTTGAAGGAATTTTTCGTTTTTATTTTTAACCCTTATTTTATGGAAAACTCACTGTCCCTTTAAAAACGTCTTTTGTTTTAAACTTTTTGACCTTGTTTCCTGTCCCCCAGGGCACTACCCGGACCCCCATACACCTTTTATGGCAAATATCTTGCATATATGCCCTCTTGGAGGGAACTCTAAAAATCTAACTTTTGAGTCACATTGACTTGCATTGAGTTTGGTTCGAGTTCGAGTTCGAACTCGAACTTTTGAAATTGTTCGAGTTCGAATGCAAACCGGGGTGTTCGTCTCATCCCTAGTCCCAATAAATATTTGGTGTTTTGCTCCACCAAACCTTCAAACTGAACATTTCCTTATGGGATTATTTGCTCTGTGGAGATGGCTATCTTTCCCACGTCACACTCAGCTATTCTGCCGCACCTCTCGATTTGGCTGCAAGTGCTAAATTAGCAGTGCTGAGCGCTGAACTGCAGCACAGTGTTCAGTGGCAAGTTGCTAACTTAGCACTTGCAGCGGCTGAGGAACTGAACGCGCCTGGCCTGTTAGTGCTCCCTTAGGAAAGTGTTAGGAAGCACTGCTCTACTGGACCAACAGAGCATCTCATGCTTTCTAAGGTCTATAAAATGACCTTCCTTACTTTACATAATCCTGTAATCTATGAACTCTCTAGTACTTAAAAACTTGTAAAAGCTAAGTATTGGCTTCTTTGCTAAATGCCTTGATATTATTACAGCTTCCTAACATCATCATCCTGATGCATCACACACAACAAAGCATCTTTATAAAAGTAAACATACAGTGATATTGCTTGAAGTGAGTCCTATTCAGCATTATAGATTATTTATAAATTAAGCCCAATAGAGTGAACAGCAAACAGTAGTTAATAAAGTAAGGGGACAGTCTGGATTTTCTGCTGCAATTGACCCTATTATTTTTCCCAACGAGCAGTCACAGCACTACTTATTTAACCCAGGAGCAATCCAAGGCAGCGTCTGCTGTGCTCTATTATTCATTTGCAGAACGTGCAAGTTGTGTTCATATATGGATGCAAGTAATAATCAATTATATATATTTTACATATTAAAACAGATAAAAAATAATTCTTGCTTGAAAGAAAAATAATAAAAAAGAAATACCAGCACATGGTTGCATACAGTACGGAATATACTGAAGAGAAACCTCGAAGAGAACGATTCTTAATTGAGCAGACCACATATTGTTATGGTGATGAAGCAGGATAGACTACTGAATACAAAGAAAAGGACAAAGGTCAAGACATTCTTTCACTCTGGTTTTTCATTGGCTTTCAGTGGGCTTCATCTTTGAGTCATTACAGACTTCGTTGTGAGGAATACCAGTGACCAAAGACGTCTCTGTCACTGTGTCATTGCAAAGAGCCCTGACATTTTGAGTGTAAAGGGCAAGCTGGAGAATCAAAAGGGGAGAGAGCAATACAATAACAAGTAATTGGCCTAATGAGGCGACAGGAACTGCAAGAATGTAGAGGAAACAATGGATTTCGTTTAGTTGATTCTGTTACATATTAGCTTCACATTGCAACAGACTGTTCTAGAACAATTTCATTCTTTGCTGTTTTCTCTCTAATAATGTTAAAACATGACCTGTAATTTAAACTGCTTGTTTACACCTTTTATATTGTATTTTACACAAACACATAACACAGTCGACACAAAATAGAGATATTCTGACTTCAAATAAAAAATGTAAAACTGCTTTTATTCTACCAACAGTTACAGTGTATTAAAATCTACTATCTCTGCTTTGATATATTGTAACTACGGATGGAATAAATGCTGTATTGATAGCTACATCACGTCCTCTATTCTAACATATATTTAGCTGGAGATTGGACAGAAATTCAAATATTCTGGAGTCCTGAGTGGAGCATGTGTTTTTGTTTTCTATCTATCTCTATCTCTCCATCTCTAGCTCTATCATCTATCCATTAATTTTATTTATTTATTTATTTATTTATAAAGGATTTTACCAGGAAGGATACATTGAGATTTCTCTCGTTTTCAAGTATGTCCTGGGTTCAAGAACATTGAAGTGTTACAGTTGTTACAGAAATACAAAGTAATACAATGCAAGATATTAAAAACACAAATATACAGATTAACAGAAAATAAATATGTAGGAAATATTCATTATGTTACATGTTTACAGGTGCATTCTGTATTGAGGTATGTTAGTAAGGAGCTCTTGAGTGACTTAAGACTGGGGGAAGATTTGATGGTGTCTGGGAGGTTATTCCATAACTGCGGTGCTCTGTAGGAAAATGAGGACCGAGCCACTGTCTTTTTGTATTGTGGTATTGCAAGTAAGGTGCTGGTCCTGGATCGGAGGTTATAGGATGAGGGAACTGCTGGGGGAAGCAGTCTATTCAGGTAGGGTGGCAGCTTCCCAGAAAAGCTCTTAAACACCAGGCTGGAAAGGTGAAGGGTGCGTCTAGATTCCAGCGATCGCCAGTTTAGTTCTTTTAACATGTCACAATGGTGGGTCATGTAGTTACATTGTAGCACAAAGCGACAGAATGAGTTATACAATGTAGTAAGTTTCTGAAGGTGTGTTTGCGGGGCGGCTGCATACACTACATCTCCGTATTCAATAGCCGGCATAAGCATTTGTTGTACAATTTGCTTTCTTACCGCGGGGCTCAGGCAGGATTTGTTTCTGTACAGGGCACCTAGTTTGGGGTAAAGTTTAGATGAGAGTTTTTCTATGTGGGGGCCAAAGGATAGATTAGGGTCCAACCACATACCTAGATATTTGAGAGAAGTGACTGTGGTCAGCGTGCCATTTGATTTTGTCCCAACACATAGATGGGGATTTTGCAATTTGTGTAGTTTAGGTTTTGTTCCAAAGAGCATCGTTACAGTTTTGTCATAATTTAAAAAAGTTTGTGTTTGATCCACTTTTCTACCCCTGTGAATTGTTCTTGCAGCACGGCCTCCAGCTGCGGGAGATTTGGTTTGCTGGTATAGATTACGGTGTCGTCTGCGTACATATGTACAGTTGAGACTTTGCAGACGTTGGGCAGATCATTTATGAATATTGTGAATAGCAGGGGGCCGAGTATTGAGCCTTGGGGTACACCGCAAGTGACAGGGAGGGGGAGGGGGAGGGGAGAATCAATCATTCTATCCATCTATACATCTTGTCAGGGCTGGTCCAAGACATTGTGCTGCTTGGGTGATGAGGGGGGATAGATGATGTTGTGGGGTTGATAAGGAGCTGGTGGAAAAGTTATAAAAAAACTAAATTAATTTCATTAATGTTTCTCTGGAGGGATTCCAAGCAGGTTGTCACCTCCACTGAGGTTACTGGAGTGTAGCTGCTCCCTTGCACACCCAGGTGCCAATTGGGTGTCCATTGCCAGGACAGTTAGGGCTTCTGGCAGGGGTGGCAAAATGCCGCCCCTGTCAAAGTGCTGCCTGGAGCCATGGCCCCATTGGGACCCATGGACGGCTGGCAATGCATCTTGTTTTTATTTACATAATTCGATATGACAGGATCGTGTAACAGTGCGGCCATGTAATGAGATCCTGTCTTTTGAGGCCAAAATGCAACACTGCGAACACTTGGATGCCACTGTGCTACAGAGTCACCTGAGTGCTTTGTGCATCACGCTCAAATCAACTTGTAGTAAGACCCACACTATGTCACGTCCCTAGAAACAGTATAAAGTTTGGCTACATAAATACATATAATATTTTTTGAGGGCAATTCAAGTATTGATACTATACATTCTTAGTATCTCAAAATTAATTATTAAAAAATGTAAAAAAAAATGAGAAACACGTAACAAAAAAAGCATTTATATAGGGAATGGTGGGAATGCTGACCACGGATCTCTTCAGTGCTTGGCAAGGTGGGCTTATTTTGCTAACCATGTAAGAGATACATAATTGGAACGCAAAGGGTTAAATGTATCTGTACTTCTCAGTTTGTTATAAAAAATGTGTGCTTAAAATTTGTCGTAACATTTTTCTGAATTCTACATTAAGGATAATGATGCTTTCATACAAATGTATTCTTTTGCCATAACACATAAAGAGGAGCTAACGGCAATGTATGAAAAAACCCGCAGGCAAGCCTGTTCTGCTCTTTGATGCTGTAAAAAGATATGCATTTCAGAGTAAGCAATAATGAAAACTACTCAAAGGGACAGTAAAAGAACATACTTCTGAAAAAGGGTATGCACTAAGCAATGAATTGGTAGAGAATAACAGACTTTTGCACACTTAAGGCCGTAGAAAGGTGAATTTGATTATTTTCACATAAGTATTTTGTCAGCTTGATCATTTTACCCATAAATGTTCAGCTCCCCAGCAAGTCTCCACCTTTCTATTACTTCATGGATAATCCCTTAAATTGAATTTTCAATGGATGATTTGTGTTTTCAGTCAGTCAGAATATAGCCAAAGAAGTCCCAGTTAAATATAATATATTTAATGTATAGTGTGTATCATTAAATCACTCGTATTGAAGAAACAGAGGTTATATGGGTATGCATAATAATATTTAAATATTGATATTTTTTCTAGATGTGCAAAATGGTAATAGCATCAATCTCCCTTAAACTGATACATCTATGAAATAACCCTTACCTGGTAAATGAACAGCCTATACAGTGATCTTTGCCAGGACCAGTACATTTAACGCAAGGGGCATCACAGGATTTACACTTCTCCGATGCATCTAAATATTCACCTGAAAAAGAAGCAACAGCAATTCTATAAATGTATATTTTCAAACAATTATATATACACACGTCACTGCTATTAATGGAATATTTTGTCAGGCAGCAACATATAGGTTCAGCGTTAATAAATATTTATTAGTAGGTTACTGGAGTCTTTAATGCATAGGTGGGTAAACAAAAATGTTAAAAACAAGCATTTTAGTTCATTTAGTGTTACAAATTACTTGGTTACATACATCAATAGGCCAAAGATTAACCATGCATGATACAGGTAATGCCATTTCTCCTTAAGTAGCAAAGTTTTATTGTGGCTTTACACAACTACCTACATTCAAGCTGAGCATTCAGTGGGTAAATCATTCACCATGAATTGTGGCAGTCAGCAGAGCAGCCACCTTATTGTCAGTATAGGTTTAGACACACACAATCCAGCAGGCACCTCTCCTTGCACATGCCTATAGGGAATGTGTTTTGTGTGTGTATAGGAACCTAAGTAAATTAAATAGTAATAACAGTAAAAACTAAATAATAGATGACTTACCATTTATAGAGAAAAACGTAAGCTTTTCTACCAATGCTGCTAAATGGAGGGACAAACATTCCTTCTTTACTCCAAAGTGGCAATCGGGTTTCTACTTAGTCACAGTGACAAGTTTTTAGAATGCGCTAAAAAGCTCTGTAGCGCTGTACAATGGGAGTCAGAACAATAAATATACATACAGGTTCAACACACAGTACAGTAGGCGAGAGGACCCTGCTCAAGAGCTTACAATCTAAAAGGATAGGGGTGGCACAGTAGATGAGTGTTAATAGAGAATATGAAATAGCGGGCTGCGTGGGAAGAAGCAGTAGGAAATGAACAGAGGGGGATTAGGGAGTGAGATGATAGGTTTCCCTAAAGTAACGTGTCTTCAGAGACTTCTTGATGGACTGGAGAGACGGGGAGAGTCTGATGTTGCGGGGGAGTAATTCCAAAAAAAGGGGGCAGCTCAGGAGAAGTCTTGAAGGCGGGAGTTGGAGGTGCGGGTACGTGAAGCTGATAGCATTAGTTCAATGGCAAAGCGAAGTGGTCCGGATGGGATGTACCGGTTAATAAGGGGGGAAGATGTAGGCAGGGGCGCGGTTGTGGAGAGCTTTGTATGTGAGAACCAATGTTTTGAATTGAATTCTAAAGGCGACAGGAAGCCAGTGTAGAGACTGGCAAAGGGGCAAGGTTTGAGAGGTGCGGGCGGTGAGGTGGATGAGCCTGGCACAGGCATTCATAACAGACTGCAGAGGGAGAATCTGGGATTTCTTAAGGCCAGAGAGAAGGAGGATACAGTAGTCAAGGCGGGAGATAATAAGGGCTTGGATAAGCATTTTAGCAGAGTCCTGATTAAGACAGAGGCGGATGCGTGCAATGTTTTTTTAGGTGGAAGTGCCAGGATTTGGTTAGTGACTGAATGTGAGGAGTAAAGGAGAGATCGGAGTCAAGGAGGACACAGAGGCAATGGGCCTGAGAGGTAGAGGTAATAGTGGCGCCATTCACCTGAAGGGAAATGGGTGCAGGAATGTTAGTTCCTTTTAGAGGGAGGGAAGATGAGAAGTTAGGTTTTAGAAAGGTTACGTTTTAGGAAACGGGAAGTCATCCAGTCGGAGACAGTCGATAGGCAGGCAGTAACAGGGTTCAGCACGGGAGGAGAAAGATCAGGAGCAGAAAGGTAGACTTGGGTGTCGTCGGCATAAAGATGATATTGAAGTCTATAGGAAGAGATGAGGTTGCCAAAAGAGGCGGTATAGATCGAGAAGCGTAGGGGGACCCAGAAAAGCCTTGAGGTACCTCATCTGAGAGAGGAGATGGGGGGGGGAGGCACTAGCGAAGGAGACACTGAAAGAGTGAAGAGAGAGGTAGGAAGAGAACCAGGAGAGAGTGGAGTCACTGAGGCCAAGCTGACGCAGCGTGAGGAGCAGGAGAGGGTGGTCAACAGTGTCTAATGCAGCAGAAAGATTGAGAAGAATAAGGAGAGAGAAGTGACTTTTGGTTTTGGCAGCAACTAGATCATTGGTCACCTTGGTCAGAGCAGTTTCAGTGGAGTGCTGGGAGTGAAAGCCGAACTAGTACGTATAAAGTAGAGAGTTAGCAGTGAGATAACTGGGGAGCTGGTTATAGACCAGGTGTTCTAGGATTTTGGAGGCAAAGGGGGGGGCAGAGAAGGGACGTTAGTTTGAGAGGGAGGTGGGTCAAGAGATGGCTTCTTTAGGATGCGGTGATCACATTTGAAAGCAGTAGGGAAGACACCAGAGGAGAGGGAGAGGTTGCAAATGTGAGTCAGAGCGGGGACTACAACTGCGAGATTGACTGGGTAAGGTGCGAGGGGATGGGATCAAGCAGCCAGGTGGTTCGGCTTAGATTCATAAACACTAGCTATGTATATTATATTAAATACCATATACCTCAGTTTCCTGTTTTTTGTTTTTGAAGTGCACCTGTACCAGCCAGGTGCATGATGTCCCAACATTGCATGGATATCACATTGGTCTTCAAGATAAATGAAATACCTCATCCGTTTGATGTAGGATTGTTGACCAGAATTATCCCTGCGCTATTAGCCCTCAAGGTACCGTTGGCCAGGCTGCATCTGGGTGCATGGTGTGAGATGGGAGCTCTACTGCTGGACGTCTCTTCCACCACAGCTATCACACTCCCCACTGGCATGCCACCAGAAGTGAGTGACAGTAAATGTTTTAAAGGGAATTATTCTGTATATGAGTTAGCAAAAAAGTGCTAGCACATATATTGGGAGGGATACACTGTCAAATGAGCCCAATTTCCAGTGGATATTACAGGTACACGTTAAAAAGTACAGGAACTTCCCATGAACTCCCTACCCCTTTAGTGAAAATAGTGCAAAGACAAACCCAGATTAAAATAATAAATCCTACAAAAATTTCGTATTAAGGCACTGCTTACACACAGCGGTAGCGAATCTTAAAGGTATATAATTTATCCAATGATTATAAAAAAAAAACAGAGTGTCTCCGGAGCCATATATACAAAGTAATAAAATCCCTGAGTCCTATGGCATATGGAGCAATTAGTATTAAAGACAATCGGAATAGCAGATGGGTTTGGGATGCAGCCCACCTGCTCCTGAACAATATGGCCCGCAAATAGAGGGGGACACATAACCCCACTACACCCCCCTCTTGGTTAGTGTTTGAAGGGTTAAACCAGAGGGGTCAAACAGCCCATCTGATCTGGATTAACCCCTCACCCACTGGCTCATCTGCCCCCTAGTTTAGCAGACTCATTTAACGTTGCTGCAATAAACCATTAATTCTACTCGTGGCTTCACTTACATGAACCAAAATAAATTGTCCAAAGGATAATTAGTCTTTTAACAAAATGATTCTTTTTGTTTATAGTGTCATTTGTGGAGATTTTCTTTGATATGTGTTTGTGATTATTTGACAAATTGCCCAAAATTCATATAACACTCAATACATCTGGAAATAAAAGCACATGTGTGGTATCAAACCCTACATCCAGTGCAACATGTAGCTTTGCTAACACTGCTAATAATTGCTACTAATTAATTACTCATTATTCAGATTACTCATATACTCCTCCAACCTGCTAACCTCCACACCAAACATATGTTTCACTATAGAAAGTTCATATTTAGTCTCAGTGGAACGAAATAAAGGTTTAAATGGAATATTATGATCTATGAAAGGAAAATCCTATAATCCTATAATGATTATGAAAATTGTCTGCTGATGAAAGAAATGTATTACTAACAGGTGAAACCCTGACAGGCGGATCAAGTAATCGAAATGTGAGGGATGATTAACATAATATAAATTACTGAAGTTTTGCTTATTAATATGTAGAAAGATGATACCACAGAGGACAGAGTATCCTGGCACCCTTTGCTTGCTTGATAATGTTCATAAAATGAATAGAGACTCATGAGGCCTTTGACTACATTTAAGAGGAAAATGAGTATATAATCCTCGACAAAATTAGCAGAGCCATGGGACCATTATAAGGATAGGCAGCTGGCTGGAAAAAAGTCTACCAGGCACGAGAACTGGCAAATAATCTGAAATTTGACCTGACACAGGTTGAATTCTAGAATTTACTGACCTTGTACTTCTTTGTCTTATATTTGTGTGTCTGTCTATCTGTCAGTCTGTCTAATTAAAAACAGGAATGTTAACCCATTTGTGATGAGGGCTTTTCGGCATCCTGACGATTGTTCTGGATTAAAGGTTTTAGGCTCCCGTCAGACGAGCGCAGCGTTCACGTCCGTGATAGCGCACAAAAGTACGTCCGTGATAGCATGAAATAAAGGCCAATGGAGTCCCACACACGAAGTACGTCCGCATTGAACTGCGGACGCACAACGGCCGCGGCAAACGGACGCAAGTTAGGCAAGAATGTAAAACCCCTAGAACAGACGCACAAAGTGCGCTGCGTCCGCAACGTCCGCATAGCTTTGTGTGTGAGTGATGGAACGTAGTCAGACGGACTGCATTTATACATCCAGCTTTTGTGATGGACAAAATGGTTTTGGATTTTAATTTATTTTCCGTGCTACATCCGTCAAAAAATACGTAAGTCACAAAAACGGACTGTGTGGCCACTACTATGTCTTCCGTACTAACGTACGTACGTACTGCACAGACGCACAGTCCGTAGAAATCACATTCGTTTGACCCTAGCCTGATTGTTCTGGACATGGAGATATTGGTAGTCCTCTAGCGCGTCGTTTTCAGCTACAATGAACCTGTGCCCATTTTACCATTCCTCTCATCTCCTTTTGTTCTTCTGCCCCATATCTGTTAGGGTTGTGGTTGGTGACAATTGATACTGATATAGTTAGCTTTTCTCTGGGCCGTTTTAGGGCTTGGGCCTGGTGCTGCAGCTCCAATGTTAATCCAGCCCTGCCTTCACTTCATAATGCCATGTGATTCTTGTGACTGGCCAACACATTGACTTGTCCCGACATACTTCACATCAGGGCAGGGCAGTCAGTAACAGTGTTATTCGAATGGTTCCTGTATCCCCTGGTAATTAGAACCTCGTCAACTGATGACATTCCAACAGTCACTAACCTTCTAGGAACAGTTTTTGAGTTCGACACAGCATTTGGCTTTAAAAGGTTAAGATTTCAGTTTATTATTTATATACTGGCATTGATGAAATAACAGTTTTTGGTGTTACACTACCTTCTCGTTAGGCAAACCAAAACCGGGATACGTGAAAATCAAATAAACACAAAACACAAAGTTTAGTGCTGAAGGCCCACTACCTGCTTATGTATACAGTATTTAGGAGAATTTTCTCTGCACATCCTGGGACCATTATCTATTTGTGATTTTACTGGAGATAATGAAATGGATAATTGCAAAACATTAATACCCAAAACTGCACAGCCATCTTATCGTAGACATTGATGTGATGTGTAGCAAAACACAAAGCAATACCTCATGTAGGATGCAGATGTGGACACAAAACTTTGGTACGCAACTCCAGGAATGATATAGAGCAGTGGTTCCCAACCGTGGTCCTCAAGTCCCCCTAATAGGTCAGGTTTTCCAGATATCCGAAGCACAGCACAGGTGATATGATTTGCTGCTCAGTGATTGCAGGATTCAGTCTGCATTTCCCCAAGGTAATCCTTAAAACCTGGCCTGTTAGGGGTACTTGGGGAACGCGGTTGGGGACCACTGATATACAGTAATGAAATGTTGTATAACTTCAACAAAAAGGTTGCAGATATCTCTTGACCTATTCCAACCATTTAACCTGTCACGTATCTGTCAAGAAGTCAGCCTCGAGAGACCCAAATGTCCCAAGACTCATGCCCGCACTAAGTTCAGTCTGGCTGGCTGACTCCTTTCCATGATCCACTTCCCTGACTACCACAGGTGTGATTAGCAGCCCTGATGGAGTTTACTCAAAGGTATGCTCCACCCAGAAGTTACTGCTTCTGCATTGACTTGCATTTGAAATGTCCTCCTCGAAATGACTCCTAGAAGCCTGTCTGTGATTCCCGAGTAACCTCTGTTGTTATTCACCATTATCCTGCCTTGCTACTCACGAGGACTCCCCCTTGTTCCCTTTAGCTCCTAGACTCATTTTCCTATACCCTTGCTGTGTTATTCCTGTTCCTGCCTTTCTGTTCTTTGTGTGGTCAGCTCTCCTGTAGTCTTGTATAGTTCTGTGTTTCCACCTGTGCAGTGCTATGTATTTCCTATCCCTATTACTTTGTTTAGCCTCTGTGCCATGGCCTGTTATTATCTATTGCTCTGCTACCATTGCCTCATTGCCCTGGTTTAATAAAGCCCTATTGTCAGGCCTCTCACCGCTGTCGCCGTAGGAAGACCAAAACCTGCGGTGCCTCTTGCTAAAACGTATGCCTGAAAACCTTGTTAAACACAGGTTCCTGGGAATATGTCAGAATTCTGTGCTGGTTCCACCGAGGTCTCAGGTTCATCTCATCCCACTCTAAGGAGGCCTCCTTAAGAGAAGTTACACCCTCCTTTGGACACATCCTCATTGAAGTCTGATCTGCGCTACTAAGCTAACCAGTCTCCTGAAACTCCCTACTCCTGAGTCTACAGACAACCCTCTCATGTACCCTCCTGGCAATCCTCTGGCAACCCTCTCGTGTACCCATCTGACAACCCTCTTGTGAACCATATCTGGACTCCTATCTTACTGGTATCCTCCATCCATTATTCCCTGTTCCCCATCTGTTTGGATTACAAGTGTATCAGACCCCTTGCTACGGACTCGATTATTCTTCTATCTGCCTACCGCGACTTCTGTTTGGAAACCTGTCAACTATATTGCCTGCCCCCTTTCTGGATACCTTAGCCACGGACTTTGATTTAGTTTACCGTAATTAATCTGTTTCTTCCCTCTGTCTATGCTTTTATCTGTTTAGTCAGTGTTTACCTGTGATTTATCTATCCAGTGTCTGCCCTATTATTCTTGCTCCGCTTATACTATTAGTTCTGCGTTTATTCTATTCTCTTCTGTACTTATTCAACTTGTATTTCTGTCTATCCTTTCTCCGGTTTATATTGTGCTCTTTGCTTCCCCCATTTTCAGTTCTCTGTAGTATTTAGTTTCTCACCTCCACTTCCATTAATCTCAGTTCAGCCCCTTTCATGTGTCTCCTCTGTCTAAATTCATTGTCTGCCTCACTCTCTCTTCCTCCCTACCTTTTTGATTCAATTCTCCCTGTTTATTTACTTCAGCTCTATCTCATATGTCTCACTGCATATTGGGCTTACACCCGCATACAATGCTCAGTTCCCTTGACCCCTATTGTTCCTTCCCTCCCGGCTCTCCATGTTTTGTATTACTACATCCTGGGCTCAGATCCCCCAGATCCCAGATATCTGTGACATAACCATATAACTCCGAGACATTGCCTGATATTTACTGATATCAATGGAGCTCTAATTCCTTCTTTATAATAATACAGGGTGGCAGGACTGAGATCAGAGAATTTTATTTTTCCCCAAGGGACAAACTATTCCTGCATTTAAACATTTTGCACATGGAGTGTTATATGTTAAGTTTTGTTTTTTCATGTATTTCAGTGTTAAATTGTGTATACACATTTTGTTGCTCTAGGCAGAGGTGGAACTAGAAACTTCAGGGCCCAGGTACAGGAACCATGATGGGCCCCCCCACCCTAGGCAAAAACATATCCCCCCTCCCGTTAACATGCATTGGTCCCCTCCTGGTCCACAATGTTGACTCCAGACAGTATCACATTTTTAGGTTCACTATGACCTCTTCAGTCCATCCCATTTTTAATGTAATGTGCACTATGTGTATCTCACAGAGCTCCACAGCAATACAATGCACAGTAAGGTGCACTGTGTATCAGTGTAAATCACAGAGGTTTACAGCAACAAAACTCACAGTAATATGTGGTGTGTATGAGTGTATCACAGAGCTCCAAAGTATAACTCACAAATCAGTATAAAATAAATTAAAAGAAGAATTATATGTTATAGGCAAGCCCCCAGGCTCAGGTTGGCGAGTGTGGGCCCCCCAGACTCAAGGGCCCGGGTGCAGTCGCACCTTCTGCACCCCTGGTAGTTACGCCCCTGGCTCTAGGGTTAATCTGAACACCCTAGAAAGATACTTTGTTAACAGAGAATAGCACAATAACCCATAAACATGTGTAAAAACATCTTTACACACCGAGACATTGCAAACTTAGAGCTGCTGACGTTCACGTGTAAGTATAGGCAAAACACATGCAATTTCTAGATAAATACCCATCTACTGAATATATAATTAAGACTTTCAAGAGCTCTAATTAAATTTACACCAGGCTTGGAATCTAGTAGTAGCAGGGGCGTAACTGCAAGGGGTGCAGAGAGTTCCACTGCAACCGTGCCCCTTTTTAGGGGGGCTCCATCACAGCTGACCATGGCCTCACCTGTGCAGCTTGGCAAGGGCCAGGGCCTCACCTATGATTCGCTCATACACAGCGCACATTACTGTGAGTTTTATTGCTGTGGAACATGGTGCACATTACATTAAAAATGGGATGGACTGAAGTGGTCATAGTGGAACTGGAATAGAATGGGACAATCATTGTCTGGAGTCAACATTGTGCAATACATGGGGGATGACGGGGTAGATATTTTTTTGCCAAGCGTGGGGGGCCCTTCATGGATTCTCTCACCTAGGTCCTGAGGTTTCTTGTTATGCCTCTGAGTAGTAGCATCAGCAAACAGCAGTGCTTTCTGAATAGCCTCTTATATTAAATGAACCATGACAATTTCTACTTATCTTATTTTAAACCTGATTAAGCTCTGCGGAATATGCTGGCGCTTTATAAATAAAGAATAATAATAATAATAATAATTAAATTAACCAAACCCTAACACCAGTAAGCAACCACAAATTTTTCATGTGATCAAAATTGTTACTATTGATGAATCAAGTGAATCAAGTGACAAGCAACTTACTTGCTAGGAGTAATACGTGGTTAAAATGAGTAGCTGTATTGCTGACTAGCAGGCTACACCATTACAATCCACCCATTCGCTCATTATATATCTGGGTAGAAGGTGAGGTTAGCATGGTGAGTATACAGCAGGACATCAACTCTGTGATTTATGCAGTTGAACAGATGTTGTATTCTCAGCCCTCGAGCTGCCACCATGATTGTAAGGAATGTGTTCTGTACGTGTCTGAACCTGAAGGGCTTAAATTAATTTCTGGTCGCTGGCTGAACAAAAAATAGAGTCACCCATAGTGCTCATAGAACTGAGGTTAGACAGAAAAATAGAGTAAGAAAACTTCCGTTATTGAGTCATCGCTTAAAAGTAGATGAAAGCAACTGAATTCCCCACCTGTTTTATGAGCTTCTGGAAAAAAAAATATTGACAGTGACATTCTAAGGGTAGTGTCTGTTATACTGAATTTATTTTCCAGGGACATATTACTTTAAAATAAGAAAACGATATTGTAGAAATTACAGTTAGGTTTGATGTTTGTTTCTTTGAAGGCAGTGTAATAAATCGACATTAACAAGTGGGCATGCTAAGACTTAGGGGCATCTTTTCAAATTTTCCTTGTCTAGAGTAGTGATGAGCCAAACACCCCCGTGTTCAGTTCGCATTCGAACTCGAACAATTTCAAAAGTTCGAGTTCGAACACGAACCGAACACAATGCAAGTCAATGGGACTCAAAAGTTTGATTTTTAGAGTGCCCTCCAAGAGGGCATATATGCAAGATATTTGCCATAAAAGGTGTATGGGGGTCCGGGTAGTGCCCTGGGGGACAGGAAACAAGGACAAAAAGTAAAAAAAAAACATTTTTAAAGGAACAGTGAGTTTTCCATGAAATAAGGGTTAAAACTAAAAATGAAAAATTCCTTCAAATATCGTGCCTAGGAGGTCCACATAACCTGCCCGTGAAGTGGTGGATTTGTAGGATGTATAGAAACATTTAAAAACAACAAAATGACATTTCAAATGACGGTAAACGGTTTTCCTTTAATCAATTCATAAACAACTGCTTGGGGCGGCAGCCTGTATGAAAAGACATTTTAGGACACACAGAACAAGTTTAGTGATTTTTTGGCTAACTTATGGTGAAACTTATGCAGGCTTTGGATGAAAGTAACAATAGGTGCTTTAAAATTGGGCCTTTAGTGTCGGCAACAGTGCCGTCACACCGTAACCCCCCTGTGGTATTGTGGATAGGCTTGTGCACCGATTTTTTTTTCGGTTCGATTCGGTTCAATTTGTTCGGATGTTTAAAATTTTCGATTCGGCTCGTTTCGACCGATTTCTGGTTCGGTTCGGTTCGGCTCGTTTTTCGTGTACATTTTTTTTTCGGAATATCGACCATTTTTTGTGTTTTTGGGTCACTTTGCTTGTTTTTTGTATCGACTTTTCGTGATTTTGGAAATTTTTGTTTTTTTCGGAACGTCTGTTCTCCTCTTTTCAAAGTGTCTAACTCTATTCGTTTTGACGTAAACTACTATGGTTTACTTTTTTATACTTTATATATTTTTTTATAATAAATTTTTGGTTTGTTTTTCGGATCCGATAATTCATTCTGTCGATACGATAATTCTGGCGATTCTATCGTGTTTTTTTTTATTAAATAAAGATCCTTTTTTTCTTACGAATATACATTTCACAACTTTATTTAATCACATTAAAAAAATGGTATGAAAGCCAAGGAACAAAAAAAAAATGAACAAAACGATTTAAAAAATGCTAAACTGACCCGAATGGTCTGACTTTAAAAATAAAAACCAGAACAAAAGGTTTTAAAACGGAAAAATAATTGATCTAAATGATCTGAAACGAAAAGAAAAAAAACAAATAAAATTATTTAAAATAGACAAAAAAAAATTAACCCTTTCGCTGCTTAGGCATTTCACGGCTTCCCTTCACGCCTGTGTGCTGTGCTGCTGAGCTAATTTTTAACAGTTTCGCTCCTCTTGTTTAAACGCATTTTGAAGCCTTATTTTATAATATGACCCAGACATGTTATATATCGTTCTTTCCGGCAGACTCGGCAGATGATTCATAATATATCATTATCATATGTATGCGTCATGTCCTGTCTGTATATTATAACAAAAAATGCAATAAAATTAGAATTTTCAATGTTTGTTTTACAAGGTGTAAAGTGTTTTTTTCACATTTTAACATGCGAGTGTTTGCGGTTATATTTTATGAGTTGCGTTTGCTAAAAAAAATTGAAATGGGGACTTGTTATATTTTTTTGGGTGAAAATTACACTATTTTTAACAAACGCACCCCATACAAAAATCCTTAGTGCAGCATCATTGTTCACATTATAATTGAAATGTGAACAATATTACTGCATTAACAAAACTAAACAAAAAACCTGTTTATTTTTTTTTATATTTTAATTTTTTATAATTTTTAACATTGTCATGTTTGATATTGTTGGAAAGGCCATGCTCTGGTCGATCCAAAGATACCAAACATTAACCGATAGCTGCCGCGGATCAGGAGATAGGGGGTTCATTGATATATATATATATCATACCTGCTGTTACCTTCCCCTATAAATTTGTTAAAAATATACACACAAAAAAACCCAAACCACTGCCTGAGACCCCGCGCAGCCCACATGTCACCCCCCTCTATAACTGGCTGAATGTATCTAATATATATAATTAAATACATTCAGCCAGGTAGAGAAAGAAAAAAAAAGGTTTTATTTTATGTTCCCGGGGACATTTAAAAATGTCCTCGGATTTTTTTTTTTTTAGAAATGTGTCACCTTACCTTAGCCTGGTGGTCAGTTGGGGCTCCCTGGATCCTGGTGGGGGCTGGGGGGGTCTGCCGTGGCTGCAGGTGCAGTGGCTCCCTCCCTGCGCTGCCTGTCTCTGCCGCATGCACCCGGGTGGCTAGTCTGCACAGTCGCAGCTCTGTCATCCGGCGGCCGCATGCTCCTTGCTCCTCAATGCTCCTTGGGAGGCCCCTGCAGGCTGCCCTCTACAGTGCCTGATTAGAGGGCCGTGTCGGCCTGATGTTTTAGTAACAAGAATGTTTTATCCCATAGGCTTCAATGTTAAAAATATTCAGTTTTTAATTCAATATCTAATAAACCGTTGCTTATAATATTCTGCAGTAAAGAGTCTCGTTATTTCAAGATTTTTTAGTATTTTTTAAGCATTTTTTATACCTTTTTCAAAAAAATATTTTTTTGAACTTTTGGCGAACACCCCAAAAAGTTCGAAGTTCGCGAACTTTCGAACTGCCAATGTTCGAATCGAACTCTGAACTGATTGAACCGAACAGCTCATCCCTAGTCTAGAGGCACTTACACATTCTATGCTTGAGCCTTTAACTTTTCCACTACCTAGTGATTTTTCAAAAACACTGTCAGAAACCAGTGTTTCTTGGAAAATCATTTTAAATTGATTATACAGTAAAAAATATTTGGGAATATTCCCAATGTATTCCTTACTGTAATAATGTATTTGGCAGGCAAATGTCACCATCTACTGGCCAAATGAGGTTACTACACTTAAGAGCTCTGTGCAGCATCAGCTGGGGAGATGTAATTTAAACATATTCAAAGCTAAATTTCAAGGTTGTTAGCACCTCAGTCATCATGGCCAGGATGATAACACTTTGGGGGCATCTTCTGGAGCTCAAATGCAAACAAAATTAGTTTGCCGCAAACATATTTAATTTGCAATGATACAGCATAGCTCTAGATCATGTTAATCTCATGCTCCTGTGTCTGCTACTGCTGATCATGTACACACAATCACAGTACTGTGGCGTAGCGAGGGGGGCACATGCCCCTGGGCGCTTGTCTGGGGGGGGCTCCGCAAGCAGGGATGGACTGATGAGTGGGGCCATCAGGCGTTTACCTAGAAAAGCATATAATAGACGACACACAGAAGCAGCTTGGTTGAGCGCTGGGAGAGATGTGCTTTCACATCTTCCCAGCATCTGCACTCAGCTTTCTGGTGGTCTGTGTCACGTGTGCTGACTCACAGACCAGAGCCCGGAAGCCTTCGTGCACAAAAAAAAAAAAAGGGAATGATTTAACTGCAGCTGAACCACAAGGAGTTGCCTTCTGTCAGGCGCGTCTCAGTGACTACAAGGTATGAGCTCTCTCTCTCCACCCACATGTACCGACCAGTGCATGCTGCCAGGGGAATTTTTTATTTTTTTGCATGAAAGTTTTTTTTAATTGGTTCAATAGGAAGTAATCTTAAACAATAAATGTGAAAACAGAGTACAGCAGTAGATTATCTCACAGCAAAGTATCATACAATAGATATGTATAACATTGAGTAAATATTTTGAGAGTGTCTAACCTATGTTGTTGGAAATGAGTCAATTTCCAAGATTGTAGTTGTATCAGTAACATAACCAGCATAGGAGCAATGACTTTATGATGATAAAATCTATCCAGTGAGAAATAAGAGAAAAGATAGAAGAGGAGAGTAAAAGGAACAGGGAAAAATAGTAGATAAAGAGGAGGAAAGAGTGGATATAAGGAGTAAGAAATCAAGTATGAAAGAGAGAAGAGGGAGGTGTAAAGGAGATTAAATAATAATAAAAAATAAAAAAAGTGGGGGTGGATTCGAAATTATTAAAAAGGGGGATAAAATTATTTATTAGGAATAGTACCAGAGAAAGGGAAGAGGGGAAGGGACCAGTGCAATATCTAGGGGTAGGTGCTGTCTCGAATGGCATAGGCAGGTACGTGTTTAAATAAATATATTGGATCATGGCGTGCAAAGTTATGACATTCCAGGAGACCCATCCATTGCATGCAGCACAGTGCCCCACTCCCTAGAAAAGGTGCGGAAATCCACATTCATCAGCGTGCTGTCCCAATAAAACCATGTATTTGTGAAAGCCTGCCTAGTTTTGTCATCGACCACTAGGGTTCTCTCAGCTAAATGTATGTCCTGAACTCTTCCCACCAATTCCAATGATGAAACGGACAAATAAGGATCTTAATGAACGAAAAAAGGAGATAGGTAATGAGATGGGAAGAGCCTGAAAAAGGTACAGTAATCGAGGTAAGACATTCATTTTGAGGACGTTAATTCTGCCTATCCAGGAAAGCGTTTTAGTTTTCCAAAAACGCAGATCTTCAGTAAGCGTAGCGAATAGCGTCCCAAAATTTTCCACATATATTAATTCAGGTGTCAATGTTACCCATATCCCCAGATATTTCATCTTCCTATCACACCAACGGTACGGTGTGAGTTCACGAATCTGAGAGCATTTCGATTGAGGAAGTGTGATATTCAATATTTCAGATTTGTCAGCATTAATATGAAATCCAGAAAGCAGACCATAGTGCTTTAATTCAGAAGATATTTCAGGGATAGATGTAGTAGAATCAGTGACAAGGAACATAAGATAGAGGGGAAAACTAATCTGGTAAGTAATATATCAAGTAACAATTTAACAGAAGTGGTATTAAGCCTGGAGGGGGCTGCAGGGGAGGGAGATATCTTGGTACATGTTAAGTAAAAACATATGTGGGGGGGCACAAGTTAATACGTGGAGTCAACGGGATAGTGTGCATAGGGACAAATAACTAAGTATAATAAAGGTCAAGATCAAAATCGTATTTAGAGTACTAGCGTAAATGAGATCAGACATAACAAATTAATTTTTGAACGGTGACCGTAATGCAGGATACATAGAAAAAACAGTGAGAAAGTTACCAAGGTAATCATACAAATTATCTCTCTTTTATTTTTTCCCCTTTTTTTTCTATTTATTTAATTTTTATTTTTCCCCCTTCCTTCTCCTTTTCTTTTTTTTTTTTTTCCTTTTTTTTTCTTTTTTCCTGTTTCGTCCCCCCTTTACTCTTTCCCTCCCTCCCTTCCTGTATAAAAATGTTGCTGAAAATCATAAAAAACATTAAAAAAAACAAAAAAAAACCCCATCCGCCTCCCCTCCTCATCCTCCACACCCTCAATAACTATTCTTCCTCGGTAATAAAGCCCCGAATAACCAACTTAACAACCTCCTAAATATAAAAAAAAGTAAAGAAAAACCGTTAACTTGTCACGCCGTCCACTTCCAGCAAGGTCCATCTGTCCATTGCAATATAGCACAATTTTCCCAGCTCCAGTTAGGATGAGAAAAAATAAAGCAGGTAGCAAACAGCCATAAATCATGACGATGTTAGCAACACGTGTAGAGGCACAAACCGCGTCGAAGTCAGATTGAGAGCGATCAAAGTGTAGGAATGTAAATGGAATCCGAACAACACACAGATCGTCCGATTATATCATTCACATTCAGGGTGGGATGTAGCACCCATCTCCGGATCCCCGGTCGGCCGGAATCTGACTCGTTGGGGCCTGGGAATGTTGTTGCGGAGGCCATCGCGGCCAGCAGCCCCTCTTGCTGAAGCAGGCCTCTCCCAGTCTTCAATCTCCAAGGGGGGCATATTCAAGGCCTCCAGGAATCCAGGGACATCCGAGGGGTAATTGATAGAGTGCAGTACAGGGCCCCTGCGTACTATTAAGGCGAAAGGATGACCCCACTGATATGGGATCTCAGCTTCTCTGAGACACAGTGTGACCGGCCTTATCGCCCTCCTAGCTGCTAGTGTGAATGCCGAAAAATCCTGATAAAGTTCCACATCCATGTCCAGATATCGCCATGGAGAAGCATTTCTGGCTATGGTCAAGATGGATTATTTTAGTGTAAAATCGGTTATGTGGCAAATAATGTCCCGGGGGGGTGGCGGGATTCGGGAATCACGGGTTGAACACACAGTGAGCTCTATCAATGTGGGTTAGTAAAACTTTGTCCGCTGATAAGACGTTATTGAAAAGGCCTTGTAAAAACGGTGTTAGGTCAGTTACCTCTTCACTCACCCCTCGGATCCGGATATTTTGCCGGCGCGAGCGATTTTCTAAATCGTCTAAACTGCACCTGATATCAGAGAACTGTCCCATGGCCCCTGGGGAAGTTGTTTTCTCCAAGTGCCGCTCCACTCGAGTGGCCCTGGAGCCCATCTCAGCCAGATCAGTTTGGACATCGGCCAGCTCTGCCTTAAAAGTGTCCTGAACAGACAGGATTAAGCGATCGATGTCTGCTCTAGTGGGTAACGATGCAATAAGGGCCTCCACATGCTGTGCAGGAGCTCTCAAGCTATGCTGCCATCTCGCGCGGGCTCCAGACCATGCCCCCGGGGAATTTTTTTATCCCCCATTATTTTATGCATACTGGCCAAATGATAATGTCATGTTTGAGATGGCTGGGGATATGTAGGAGCAAGGTGAATTATATTCAGTAAGCTACCTAACCTCAATATCTAATGCAAGGACCAAATATCCATACATTGGAAAAAATATCAATGTACTTTGTTCATTTGGTAAGGGGGCAGGGGCAGTTTTAAGTTTTAGGATGTGGCACAGCACTGTCTTTGAATTTTGCCACTGTCTAGAGCTTTTTGCACTGGGATCCTGCCCACCCATCCTAAAATTCCAAGCTCTGTGATTAAACACTTTTTACTTTTGCACATTTGATAAGATACATTTTTTTTCTTTGCTTTCGACCTTAAATGGCTTTTAAAACCTATATAATCCCAATTTGGCATGCAAAATCCAGAATCCCATGATTGTGAATTAAATAGAAGAAACACTGGTCATAAATCTCTTTGTCATTACTTCTGGTATTGCTCAAAAGAAACAAATTACTCACGGAAGTAAATTTATCAAAAAATAAAAGCAGAACAATAGGTGACAACAGACCTGCCAAAGCAAGCTTACGGTAAAAAGAGGTTAGGGTGTACTGAACATATTATAAATGGTGAATGTAGAAGATGATGACAGATGTCAGGGAGCTTACATAATGATATATTTACATTAATACATAACATATGGAACTCATAGACTAAGGAGGTGAAAGGGGTTAGACCACACAGAGAGCAGACGAGTAATGTGAGGTTAAACAGGGTGGCCTGAAGTGTCAGCATTCAATCCAGTGTAGTCCTTTTTGACTTTAATTACTTGTATTTAGTAGAAATAAACTTGAAGAATAAGAGAAAAATGTGAATAAAAATGCAAAAAATAATGATCTCACCTGTGTCGAACCACAGTGTAACTGAATAGCTGATAGTTATTTATCAAGAATTATAAAGAAATTAGCTTTATTTGTAAAGTAAAAATCACAAATTTGCCTCTGGGATTGAAACTGCACAGCAGACTGAAATGACATCTGATTTGCATGTAATGAATAGTTTTCTTTCATTAAGTAACTTATTTGGTGAAGGTTTTAGCTTATGATTTGAATTGTTCATCAGTGCAGCACTTTTGTTGCCAGCGGTTTATACATTAATGGCTGTGTGTTATGTTATTTTGAGGGGACAGTAAATTTACACTGTTACACAAGCTGTACACTCACTACTTTACATTGTAGCAAAGTGTCATTTCTTCAGTGTTGTCACATGAAAAGATATTATAAAATATTTACAAAAATGTGAGAGGTGTAGAAGTGAGATACTAATATAATATATATATATATATATATATATATGCCCAAAAAAAGTATACACACTTCAACATGAAAAATATATGCATACAATTTTTATTACTAGATTTATATAAACATGAAAGGGCAGCTGTAAGTCTGGTTTGAGTTATGGAATCATCACACATGTGCTCAAAGTGGTCACCATTAGCATCCTGACACTTTTAATTTCAGCACACTATTGACTGAACAACATTGACTACAGTGTGCTCAGGGACTGCCATGCATGATATTTCAATTTCTTTCCATAGTGCTGCCAGTGTAGGTGGTTTTATACGGTATTCCACATTCTTTAGTGTCCCACACAGATAGAAATCAAAGGGTGTTACGTTCAGGAACGTGGAGGGAATTCAACAGCACCTCTGCGTTCTATCCAACATCCTAGTAGAATGTCATCGAGATAAGCCCTTACGTCTTGGTGGTAGTGAGGTGGTGCGCCATCTTGCTGGAACTAAAATTGCTCATCCACATAAAGTGCACAAATGGCCGGTAAAATGGATGCGCAAAACATGTCACGGTACACTGGACCAGTGGCCGACCCTTCAGAAAAGAATGGTCCAATTCAACCCTTGGATGACAGTCCACACCAGACATTGAACCCCGGTAAATTGACTGCTTTGTCCACTTGAATGTAAGGATTTTCTGGTGCCCCATAAACACAATTATGACAGTTTACTGTACCATTTAGTTTAAACTGCACTTCATCGGACCATACCATTTTCTGTACAAAGTCCTCATCTTCATGTACCATTTGTCGAAACCACTCACAGTGCTCCATTTTCCGATCAGGAAATCGCTGGAATCCAGACGCACCTTTTACCTTTCCAAACTGGTGTTTAAGAGCTTTTCCGGGACGCTACCACCCTACCTGAATAGACTGCTTTCCCCAGTAGTTCCCTCATCATATAATCTCTGATCCGGGTCCTGCACCTTACTTGTAGTACCACAATACAAACAGAAAGTTGATCCTCATTGTCCTACAGCGCACCGCAATTATATAATAACCGCTCAGACAACATCAAATCCTTCCCCAGTCTAAAGTCACTTAAGAGATCTCTATTAATATACATCGATACAGAATGCACCTGTAAACATGTAACATAGTGAATATATTTCTAACATTTATTTTCTGTAGACATGTGCATTCGTTTTAGTACTAAAACGATTTAGTCCGAATTTTGGGATAATTTAGTTTTCGTATGACTCAAGAGAAACGAAACTGCTCAGTACAAAAAACGAAAGAAACTAAAATAAGATGCACTACATTTTAGTTTCAGTCCTTTTTGTGATATTACATTGATGAGTGAAGGAGACCAGCAATGAAGAGCGCAACATCGCAACATCCAAAGTTCTGCACCCTCCACATGCCAATGCAGTAGGATGTTCTATACAGAGAGGGGCATTAATTAATGCAGGAGGATGTTCTATACATTATACAGAGAGGGGTATTTATTAATGCAGGTGGATGTTGTATACATTATACAGAGAAAGGTATAAATTGAGGAGGATGTTCTATACAGAGAGGGACATTAATTAATTCAGGAGGATGTTCTATATATTATACAGAGAGGGGTATTTATTAATGCAGGTGGATGTTGTATACATTATACAGAGAGGGGTATTTATTAATGCAGGTGGATGTTGTATACATTATACAGAGAGGGGTATTAATTAATGCAGGAGGATGTTCTAAACATTATACAGAGAGGAGCCTTTTTTTTTTTAGCCCTTTAAATCCAGTGGCTGTGAGTGCTGAGATCGGCTGCTTGTTAAATTATCTCTCAGTGCAATCAGGGTTATTCAGAGAGCGTGAAAAGCAGGAGAATGACTGGAGAATGAAAAATTCTAGGTCAAAATATCCAAACCAGAAAAATTCTCCCTTTCATCTCACTTTCCAAATCGGCTATTTTGACCTAGAATTTTTCATTCTCCAGTCATTCTCCTGCTTTTCACGGTCTCTGAATAACCGTGAATGTATCAGGCTCAGCTGTTACAGTAACTGACTGTAACAGCGCTCAGAGTTTCAGTAAAACAAGGAAATAATATTGTTCTAACCTCTTATATATAAAATATTTACTCGTTTTACTGAAACTCTGAGCGCTGTGATGAGCGGCAGTCAGTTACTGTAACAGCTTTGCCTGACACGGGGCAGTATTACATACTTGGTGCTAACTTAACCAGAGCTGTTGTAAACTGAAAACCTACATAAGCTATAATGGCTCTGGGAAGTTTACAACAGCTCTGGTTAAGTTGGCACCAACTATGTAATATGGCCCACATTGTGCTGAAAGTGAGAGATACTGTAACAAGCAGCGATCTCAGCCCTCTGAGGAGCCACTACAATAGTAATTGTATCCACTGGTTTTCGGATGAATGAAATTAGTTTTCATACTAAAGAACTGAAAACGAATTTCTTTAGCAACTAAATAAATTGCATTTTAGTACTAATCCATTAGTTCAAAACGAAATTTTGTGCTGTGCACATGTCTAATTTTCTGTGTTAATCTGTATATTCATGTCTTGTTTTTAATATCTTGCATTTTATTACTTTGTATTTCTGTACCTACTGTAAAAATTCAATGTTCTTGAACCCATGACATACAGGAAAATTAGAGAAATCTCAATGTATCTTTCATGGTAAAATCTATAATATAATTGAGTAAGGCTTGGCGTGTCCGTCGCCAAGCCTTACTCTGCGCATGCGTGCGCAACCATGGGCGGGTGGTTGCGTGCGCATGCAACCGCCGCGGCACGAGCCGGCTGTGCGCTCGGCGCGGCGGTTACAAGATGCACACAGCAGCCGGGTAGAGGCTGCGCTCGCAGCCTCTGCCCGGCTGCCGCGCGCATCCAACCCCCGAGCGGCGAAGGGAAAGTTCCCTCGCTTCCACTCTTTGAAGGACCCAAGCCGCGGTCACGTGACCGCGGCTTGGGTCCTTCAACGACCGGAAGCGGGGAAACTTTCACTTCGCCGCTCGGGAAGGTAAGTATGAGGAGCTCATGGGGTGGCTGTCCGAATGCCGATAGAGCATTCGAACAGCCGCCCCTTGTCTGGTCTGGGGTCTGAGCTGGGGGGCAAATAGCCATGAGAGGTGGGGGGCAAATATCCGAGAGGTGGGGGCCAAATATTCACGAGCTGGGGCAGTATCCATGAGCTGGGGCAGTATCCACGTGCTGGGGCAGTATCCACGAGCTGGGGCAGTATCCACGAGCTGGGGCAGTATCCACGTGCTGGGGCAGTATCCACGAGCTGGGGCAGTATCCACGTGCTGGGGCAGTATCCACGTGCTGGGGCAGTATCCACAAGCTGGGGCAGTATCCACGAGCTGGGGCAGTATCCACGTGCTGGGGCAGTATCCACGAGCTGGGGCAGTATCCACGTGCTGGGGCAGTATCCACGTGCTGGGGCAATATCCACGAGCTGCGGCAGTATCCACGTGCTGGGGCAATATCCACGAGCTGGGGCAGTATCCACGTGCTGGGGCAATATCCACGAGCTGGGGCAGTATCCACAAGCTGGGGCAGTATCCACGTGCTGGGGCAGTATCCACGAGCTGGGGCAGTATCCACGTGCTGGGGCAGTATCCACGAGCTGGGGCAGTATCCACGTGCTAGGGCAATATCCACGAGCTGGGGCAGTATATCCACGTGCTGGGGCAGTATCCACGAGCTGGGGCAGTATATCCACGAGCTGGGGCAGTATATCCAAGTGCTGGGGCATATATCCACATGCTGGGGCAGTATATCCATGTGCTGGGGCATATATCCACGTGCTGGGGCAGTATCCACGTGCTGGGGCAGTATATCCATGAGCTGGGGCATATATCCATGTGCTGGGGCAATATCCACGAGCTGGGGCAGTATCCACGTGCTGGGGCAATATCCACGAGCTGGGGCAGTATCCACGAGCTGGGGCAGTATCCACGTGCTGGGGCAGTATCCACGAGCTGGGGCAGTATCCACGTGCTGGGGCAGTATCCACGAGCTGGGGCAGTATCCACGTGCTAGGGCAATATCCACGAGCTGGGGCAGTATATCCACGTGCTGGGGCAGTATCCACGAGCTGGGGCAGTATATCCACGAGCTGGGGCAGTATATCCACATGCTGGGGCATATATCCACATGCTGGGGCAGTATATCCATGTGCTGGGGCATATATCCACGTGCTGGGGCAGTATATCCACGTGCTGGGGCAGTATATCCATGAGCTGGGGCATATATCCACGAGCTGGGGCATATATCCACGAGCTGGGGCAGTATATCCATGAGCTGGGGCAGTATATCCACAATAGACTGCCCTCTGGGCAGGCTTTCCACCTTGTATTTAATAAATAAATAATTTTTTATTTGACTCTCTCCTGATAGGCACATGATGATATTAACAATGGTGCAACTACTGATATCTTTAAAGGAAACATAATTGCTGCCATAATATAATATGGGTTTTAAAAAAGGGTATAGATAACAACTGTTGAAGTGTGCATACATTTTTTGGGTCCCTCTGTATATGTTCTTTTGAAACAAAATGTTAATTTTTTTGATAGATGTGATTTCAATAAAAGAAGCTAAAATTTTCAAAGAGTGCAACTTCATTCTTCATTTATATACATTAACTGGGAATTGTGAGTCCGGGCGATTGATTCAGATTGTAATCGATGTGGGGATTGAGTGCTAATAATGGATACATACATGTATGTATGTATGTATGTATATATATCTCTATCTGTGTGCGATTGTTGTGTGTATGTTTGTATATGAATATATATATTTATATATTGGTATACTGTATGCATCGGGTAAATATTTGTATGTGTTGGGTATATGTGTGTAGCTACAGATGTGTATGTGTTCTTATGGGCTTTTTGTATATATGAAAGTATTTGTAAGTATGGGAGTACTTGTACACGGACTACCACGGACAAGGTGATCTGTTGGTGATCTAATGACTTGCACTAGATTTTTCCATTAGCGATGGCGTTTTAGCTCACAGCAGGTGATAGGGCCCACTGGATTTCTGGTAAAATGGTAAAATACGTGTTTTTTTTATTTTTCAAGAAGAATCTAAATACCAATTTTCACATCTGTTACATCTTTGGTTTTTAAGATATAGGTATCCTGTTTAAAATGTTCACCGTATTTTTTTAACCCCACTTGGATTTATGGAAAATGGTAAAACGTGTTTTTTAATCTTTCAAGAATATTGTAAATACCAATTTTCACGCCTGTAACATCTTCGGGTTTTAGATATAGGTATCCTGTTTAAGATATTCACCTTTTTTCAGCCCCTTAGGGGCAAAATTTCCAAAAATCCTTCCTTAGTGGGTGCCTACATCATAAAAACAATGCAGCGTCAAAATTTCACGTTCCTAGGTTAAATGGGTTGAGCTGGCGTTGATGCGTCAGTCAGTCAGGACTTTTTCTTTTTTATATATAGATTTGTTTTAATTATACTATCTATATTTTTTTTCCACTGTTACAGTGTTTGTTGGATTGTAGGGTTCTAAGGACAGTAATTGTATTTTCTCTGCCAGCAGCGTGTGTATTATTTATCATATGATGTTCTCCATACGACAGCTTGTTTGTAACCGCATTATATTATACGACTTTATAGAACATAATAAAAAAAAACATGATGACAGTTACTCTTTAAGAGGCACAGTCAGCACAGAGGCTTTGAGATTGACAGCACTTACTGAATAGACACTGCAGAAGGATTTTTTTGTGTGTACTGATACAGGACCGTGTGGATGATCATACTTGCTGGTACTTTTTAATTAAACAGGAAATATCCCTAATAATACCCATAATCCTCTCTCTAACAGGCATTTTACGAGTAAGCTATTATCATCAAATATTTCATTGCTAAACTGCCATAAAAAGTTTAAAAAAATCTATAGTATTACAGTAAATATTTTTCGGGATACTGAAGTGGCAAGGCAACCTTTCAGGATCAGCAAGTGTCTCAATGGCTCTCTTATCAGAAAGTCACAAAATTGGCAAATTGCAATTGATCTTTCCTAAATTAGTTTGAACACAGACCAGAAGGCCGAAACATAGACTAAAAGAAAGGTATGGTTTCTGTAGAGGATTTCTGCATAGTAAAAACACACAAGGCGTGTCCTTACTTTCTTTAATAATTTTGTTTCACCGTTACCCAACTTTTTTTATTAGTTTTTTCTTCACACTGCTGAGGTTTTGTCTTGAAATCCCCGTAAATCTAATGGATGATTTATTACCAAATCAGAAATGAGGTTCAGAGATGAGGACCAGTGAATGGTTTATAGGGAAGGAGGTTGGACAGATATTGACTTTATTGTTTAAAACACGGCATATAAACCTACGGATGAAACCGTATGTGACAGAGCCTCTTGCTTAATACAGAAGGACTATCTATTAAATCGTCCAAGTGTTAACGTGATCTCAATCACAGTTTGATATATTATACTAAGCACAAGCATTTGCATAAGGAATTGAAATCGAGGACAAGCTCATGCTTTATTCAGGATTACTAAACATGAGTCTTCTTCAGTAAATAATGTCAAGCTAGATAACATCCACCAAGGCTATGGACGCCATAAAGGCATAGAAACTAAAATATTACCTTAACCTTGCAATATGTACACTAGGAGCCCTGTCACCTGGTGTGAGCTAAAACGCCATTGTTACAGGAAAAATCTAGAGCAGGTCGAAAAAAGGTAGCGCCTGACGACCCACCAACAGATCACCTTGTCCACGGTAGCCCATGTACAAGGTCATTTAGCGCACTCTAGGGAAACGCTAAGACCCGGGCTGAGACCCAGCGCTAATGCGGTTGTGTACAGGATAGAACCTTGTATAAGTATGAACACATCCAGCGAAGAGTCCTGACACCCCTGCATTATTAAAATCCTCCAAGGTGGCCATATTATCCATGTTTATATGCAGACATGTATTAATTAGGGCTGATGGGCATTGCATGATAAATGCCACCCAACAGCATGTAGAATCATTACACTGCATTTAATAGATCCAAAAGGAAGGCCAAGTGAGCGACAATAATATCCCTGCTGCAGCATATAAATAATACATGTTTCAGGGCAAGACTTATCCATGTGTCCCTTTAAACATGGTCCACATGTTTACCCTAATAATAAACCGCTTACATACTATGAATAACCCCCAGCATAAAATGTTTAAAATTATGCAATATATTAGAATTAGGACTATATGTGGATAAAGGATACATATATATCATAATAGAGCCTACTGCAACAGCAACAACATTGCTGACCAGATCCATTACTATGGTGTATGGGGGCCAAGAGAACACCTGTGCTGCATTCCTTTCAATTGCCTTTTAATTGCCTGTTAACTTTGGACGAGGACCTGTCTTTTGTGGGGGTTTTTGGCGTTACCACCAGGGTTGAGCAGTAGGTAAAATTTAGCGATTAGCGCCCGTTTAAAAATTTGCGCAGGCACCAAGTGATCTGTTGGTTACAATAGCGCAAGTGATCTCTAGTGTTCCCCACAATAATTATAGGTCACGGTAAGTACAGTAAGCTTGCGCTACAAATAACAAATTACCACGCGCTAATTGATTTTTCCCGTTTCTAGAGGGAGGCAAACGATCTGTTGGTCAGGCGCTAGATTCAGTCTTTGTGTATAAGATAATCATAGTGTATCAATTATTGTTTCAGATCAATGAAATTTTAATGAGGAGTGTCTGCAAACTGAACAAAAGTGACAACCTTGCTCAAAGGTGCCCTTGCTCCTGAATGCTTATAATAGAAGACTGTATTCTAAATGTGAAGTATCACAATATTTAATATTGTGGGGACTTGTATTTTTCTGGTGGTAACCAAATTTGAGCACATACAGAATGCCAATCTCGCCTTTCCAAATGGGCTATTTAAATGAATTTGCATTATTTTTTAGGTCAGTTGTCTGCAAACTCTCATTTGTACTGCTTTATGGATACACAGCTGTTCAAGCTCTTGAATTATTTATCATTTACACAGTTAAGGTTCATGAATTCAGAATTTTTAGGTAATATTTCAGCATAGTATATCTGATCAGCTGATTTAAATGGACACTAGAGGACATGTATTGGTATGGAATAATCACTGAATTTAACTCACTAGTCAACTGCTTAATTAGTTGAATTGCAACACAGACATGTTTATTAGGCTTATTATTCTCTTTTGGTGTTGCGGGGCCTATTCCAAGTGAGCTGGTAACAGAAAATTTTGGAGAGAGACGGTAAACTGTAGCCTACGATTGAAAAACTGGACCGGGCTCTCAGCCTCCTTTTTCAGACCGTTTGATTGGTGACACATTAACTACAGCATTGTTTAAGCTAAACACCTTTTTCAAGCTTTAGTCGCTGCTGTGGTTGATGTGTCACCAATAAAACTGTCTGAAAAGGAGGTTGAGAGCCCAGTCCAGCTGCCAAACGCATCGGAAAAACCGCTGCAAATATCACTGAAAGAAACAGAACGCATCTGAAAATAGATGATCTGCTGCAAAACTGCTGAAAAAAACCAAGAGCAAATCCGATGAGAGGTGACGATACTCCAAACAGAGCACCAACCAGTCGCTGGAAGAAGCTGACAAGCCGACAAACGTAGTAAAAAAAAAACTTGGACACTTCTAAAAGCTGGAAAATGCCTGGAATTAACATATAATGTCTTATGAATAATAATAAAAAGGTCTGTCACAGAAAAAAAAAACCGCTATTTAAAAATAAAAGAAACAAATTGCCAAAAATCCTGAAAAATGCCTAAAAAATAAATAAAGAGACTTTTTGCTGCAAATTAAAAGATTAAACCATTTAATAGATATTTAATAAAAAAATGGGAATATTTTTAGCATTGAATCCCATGGCATTCGCCTGATTAAACCTGTCAAATGAAACCACCGAAAATCAGGGCATTTCACTGACATTTTGGTGCAGTTCGGTATTCTCTGAATATATTAACCATTGCTTCTCTATGGGGATTTCACTGCTGTTGAACAGGCACTGACCAAATTTTGGTGAATTGCCAGCTTTTGAATAGCCGAATGGCCGCGAAATTGCACCGTGTGGGGAAATTCACTGTGCAGTGCAATTTTGGAGCCAATTTGGCTCTCTTTGAATAACCCTGATAGTGTACATACAGTATATATAACTTGTGATAAAACAAATCATGTGGCTTTACTGGCTTCCATTTAAGACAATAAATCTGATTGTCGAAGGCTGTTTTTGGAAGACAGATTTTACTGCTATCAAGTACTTTATATTTTAACTCGCAGATGTCACAGATATTATGACATTTTACATGTACAGTTTTATATACCTATATATATATTTTTTAATTTTATTTTATTTATAATTAAAACGACTGAATGCAGACCAATGATCAAAATTAATTTTAAACCATCTTAAACATGTGTACACTGACATTTGTTGTCAGCAATTTACACAAAAAAGGCTCTTTGAGACTATGTCCTGCTGTATTATAACTACACATCGGTACACACACATTGGTACACACACAATGATTTGTGTCTTTTAGAGAGCAGAGCGCATACTTTTGATTAAAAAAATATCTTTGACGCAAGTTTGACTTTTAGAACTTTTGAACATTATTATTCCACTTGATGCATAGGCTTAAAAATGACAGCCAAAGGGTTCACTAGACACTTTCAAATTAGGTCACCATCATTTCTTTTCATTTCCAGTCAATTCAGTCACAGTAAGAAAAGATCTGTAGGGACTTAAAGCGATAGGAAAAGTTCGACTTGTGTTGAAAAATGGAATGTATGCACAACACATAATGAATTGAAGATTTATGCGGAGAGACATGAGAGAACCCAATTAGATGGTGAATTTGTGGCTATATTACTGAGCTCATATAGGTTCCATCAATAGGATTAACTTGAGAGTGGGGGGAAACAATTTAAGGGCTGAAACCCTGCACCCTGAGTCTGTACAGACTTTTAAAAAACGACTGGATGACTTCCTGCAGACACAGAATATTAAGGGTTATAATATTTAATATGTGGGTAAAAGCTTCTTGATCCAAGGAGAAATCTGACTGCCATTCTGGGGTCAAGAAGGAATTTTTTCCCAGTATGTTGCATATTGGCGAGCATTTCAGACTGGGTTTTTTGCCTTCTTTCGGATCAACAGCAGTAGGCTATGTGGGAGAGGCTGAACCCGATGGACGCATGTCTTTTTTCAGCCTATATAACTATGTAACTATGTAACCATCCAGGAACAACTCCAATGCCCAGGACTCCTACATGATTCCACTCGGCTGGAACATATTTGAAATTTCAATGATCAGTGAATGTAGGCTACTGCCACACACACACTCATACTTTGTGTCTGTATGTGTGTATTTCTCTATTAGTGTATATATTTTTGTGTGTGTCGTTCTAAGAGACACAAACCCAGACAGTGACAAATACACAAATTCACATATTCAAACATGCAGACATGTGAATATATATATATATGAAGATATACTATATGTTTGCTCCAAGACCCCTAGTTACCCATTTGAACCCCCTTACTTGTTGTGTAAATCTGGGTCTGAAAGTATCAATGTTGCATGGTGTAGTAATGTCTCTTATAGGGTTATTCACTAACCACCATAGTTTACTGTTGTTGCTGTGATGATAAAAGTCCATAGGGGTTATTCAGAGATGTCGCTGACATTTCGATGCTCTTTCGTTCTTCGCGCTTCCCTGCACTTCAGGGAATCAAAGTTCCCCACCCTGCGGTGAATTTAGCATTCACCGCAGGGTCCCCAGAGTGCAGGGAAAACCTGCCACAAACCCGACCAACACCTGCCAAAAACCCACCAAAAACCTGCAGAAACTGCTGCAAAAACCACGCCAGAACAAGCCGCCGAACACTGCACAGAGCAGCCGCCAGAAAAAGCCGACAAGGTGACGAACTGGGTGAACAAAAAAACAGATTGCTTGAAAGTTTCAAAATTTAAACGCTGTTTGCAAAAAAACTACTGAACGAAAATGCCTGGAATTTACATATAAGATCCTATAAATGATACTAAAAAGGTCTGTTCCAAAAAAATGAAGAAAGAATTTAAAAAAAAATTGCCGAAAAAATCCTGAAGAATGCCTACAACATCCTAAAAAAAATCTATAAATAAAGAGAATTTTTACTGCAGAATAAAATAATAAACTGTTTATTAGATATTGAATTAAAACGGGAACATTTTTTAACATTGAAGCCTATGGGATTCGCCTGAATAAACCTGAAGAATGAAAACACCAAACAGCAGGGCATTTTGACAACTTTCTCACTGTTGTTCGATGTTATAATAGGTGTTGAATAGCTGAATGGCCCCGAAATGTCACCATACGTTGAGTTTCGATGTCCGGTTACATTTCGGGGCCAGATCATCTCTCTTTGAATAACCCCTCATGTTTCCCAGAGGGAAATTCAAACAGTGGTAGGAGTAGCTTGACATTCAGTCTTTTCCTAGTTTTTTCTTGTAGGTAGCAACGTCATCAGGCTAATTTTCCAACCTTTACTATTATTGAGGACAACCTTGATTCTGCAAACTTTGTCCATATATGTACAACTACGTGATTTTCCATCTATTGTCACTCACTGCATACAATGAGCTTCAAAAGAAGGAGCAGAATCTGTTGCCTAAAAATGAAGAAAAATAGAACAGAATGTTAGGGTTAGGCTTTAGGATTAACTATAACCCTAGCTCTAGAATAAGCACAAACAGTAATCAAACTATCTCTAACTCTAATTTGTAACCCTATCCCTAATTTGTAACACCAATCTTAATATCTAGTCCTATTATCTAACCCTAATTTCTAACCCTATCCCTAGTTTTTAACCCTAGTTTTAATTTCTAACACAAACTTCAATCTTAATTTCCAACACTAACTCTAATTTCTAACCCTATCTATGGAAAAAGTAGCTCCATTTCGGGCCAGAACATCCAATTTGGCCATAGTCGAATTCGCAATGTCCAAATTTAGCTGCAGCTGAACTGGGTAGCTGCCCAATTAGCCGGCAGCCAAATTGGAGTTTCTTCAATAAATAAATGACTATCCTACTGGGATAGGATGCCATGTTAATAACTGATTATTTGTGACATAAACACTCTCTACGTTTCTTGGACCTATCCTACCTCTTGTGACTATCTCATTTAATTTGCAAATCAAACTACATGCCCCTATTGTTTTGATTTCTCTCTGTTGAGTTCTCGTACACTTCTTGTGATATGTTAATGACCAAAACCCCATGAGAAATTCTTGTACTGCTGTTATATTTGACATCTACCCACTGCTTTCCATCAATAAAATCTTATGGGAAATACGGCTCATGTCAACTATGTGGATGCAGCAGCAGCAGCTCCCATGCACTATAACAGCCAAACCAATCTGTAGTGATTTTGGTCACATCCTTTTTAATGTGACTAGTTTGTGTACAAAATGGATTTATAAACAGAAATTAAATTACCCATATTACCAAACTATGACCTGATTTTATTTGATTGAAAACTATAAAGTGGACAATGTATATTTGCAGTAAACAAGTGATCTAACATTTAGGAGTTGCAGAAAAACATTTTCACTTTTAAAAATATTATTACACTTTATATACCCAGAAATTACCACTCCAACCCAATAGCAAAAACCTCACATTAAGTCAGGCAAAAACGTTCTATCGACTGATACAAAAGGACAAAAAGTTACTGTAGCAGAAGCATGGACTATAATTTAGATCTGCAAATATATTTTGTACCATTTCACAATAAAAGGTGGATAAATATTAGATATAAGAAATATTAAGGCACAGATCTATTTGCTTGCCAGTAGGAATATGAGGATTAGAGTTCTCACTTATAATAGCTGCCTACATTTAATTTCCAATAATCAATGGATCTATTGTGAGAATAAATGGATTGCAATAAGAATGAGGATAAAAATATATTTCTAGATGTCACTAGGTGCTAGTATCCATCTACAGTGGTACCTCGGTTCACGAACGCCCCTGTTCACGAACAATTCGGTTCACGACCAGGAAGTCAACATTTTACCTCTGTTCACGAACTCCGCCTCGGTTTACGAACATGACCCGGGCCATCTTTCCCACTCTGACACATGGTCGTGGCTTCCTGTACTTCCTGTACTCGAGATCGGGGTCGCAGACAGGGCTACTGTGAATCTTTTTTGTGTGCTTTGTAGCACAGTACTGTTCAGTATTACTGTATTAAATCCAGCATGGCTCCCAAGAAAGTGCAGAACAAGCGTGGTGGGAAAAAGAAAGCGCAGAGAGGTGACAAGAATGTGCAGAGCGTTAATGAAGGTGAGAAGAATGTGCAGAGCGTTGATGAAAGTGACGAGGATGTGCAGAGCGTTGATGAAAGTGACGAGGATGTGCAGAGCGTTATTGAAGGTGACGAGGATGTGCAGAGCATTATTGAAGGTGACAAGGATGTGCAGAGCATTATTGAAGGTGACAAGGATGTGCAGAGCGTTACTGAATTTGTTTCATATTTTTGTGGTTACATTTTTTTTTTTCCATATGGTTCAGAACGGATTAACCTGATTTACATGGAACCCTATGGCAAAATGTGATTCGGTTCACAACCAAAAATCGGTTTGCAACCATGTTCGTAGGGGTCAGAACGGATTAACCTGATTTACATTGAACCCTATGGGAAAGTGATTCGGTTCACGACCAATTAAGTTTGTGAACCGAGGTACCACTGTATTACCATCTATTACCCAGGACATACTTGAAAACGAGAGAAATCTCAATGTATCCTTCCTGGTAAAATTACTTTATAAATAAATAAATAAAATTAATATCTATGAACAAAATAATTATTAGAATTTAAGAATTAACTGCGCTCCTGTGTATTTGCACATGATTGAAAGGATTCAAGGGTTTATATTTAAGGGGTTATTCCGAGAGAGAGCCGATCCGGCCCCGGAACAGGGAATTTCCCCGTATGGTGACATTTCAGGGCCATTCGGCTATTTTAGAGAGCAGACAGTTTGCCAAATTTTGGCAAACTGTCAGCACGTATGGTGCCTGTTTGACAGCAGTGAAATCCCCCATAGAGAAGCAATGGTTAGCCTATTCACAGAACACTGAACAGCAGAGAAAAGTTGCCGAAATGCCCTGCTGTTCGTGGGTTTCATTCGGCAGGTTTATTCAGGCGAATCCCATAGGCTTCAATGTTAGACTTTACATGGTTATTCAGAGAGAGACGATCTGGCCCCGAAATAGCACAGACCAGTGAATCTGATTCAATAATACGCTGGACCCGCTGAAATTATCGGATCTGATAATGTTAGCGGTTTTGCAGCTTTTTTTTTTTATTCGGTGGCTGTGCAACGGCTTTTTCCCTCATTCCGGGGACCCAGCGGTGAATTCACAGCAGGGTCAGGAAATTTAATTCCCCGAAATGCGGGGAACGAGATAGCACCGAAAAGTTACTGACATTTCGGTGCTATCTGAATAACCCCTTTAGGGTTCGTATTAAGGTTACTTTTAGGTTTGGGGTAGCATTAACGTTACTTTTAGGATTAGGATTATCATAAGGCTTGGATTAGTACTAGGATTACTGTTAGGGTTACTATTTCTGCTTGTTTTATGACTAGGGTCAAGCTTAGTATAAGCATTACCTTTAATGTTAGGGTTAATATTTTGGTTAAAGTAAGGGTTTACTATTTCTGCTTATTTTACGTTTAGGTTTTTATATTGCATAATGAGTGTGATGTTTTAACTAATCTGAATAAAAACTAATTGAGCCGATTATAATCGGACTGTATTCAGATCGATTCAGTAAATTCATTTCAGATGTGATTCCATTCGGCAGCTTGGCAATTTGGAATATCAAATGCTTCCTAGGTTCTGAATAACTGATATTCAGACAAAATTTTATTTGGTCAGAACTGAACTGCACAAGTCTAGCCTGCACAAATCTTGCTTTTATGTGATGTCACAGGTTTATAAGTATGTCAGGTGCGATTTAACCTCCATACTAATGTAACAGAAGAGAGGTTGGAAAATGCATTTTTCTGACCATTTCTGTTTTGGTGATTTTGATAACGTGAATAAATTGTCTACATGTTATATAGGATTTCTAACCCGAGTGTCCATTTTCAGCAATCCCTTGTTGAAGCACAAGAAGAAAAAACCCATGACATTATTCCCATTTTCTGAATCAGTAAAACTTTGAAGATCACACAATTCACACATATTTGTGATAACTCTGGAGTCCATAAATTTAAAAGATAAGCGACCTCAAATATGAATTCCTCTGACAGATAGTATTTTAACTGCAGAAGAACAAAATGAAGCAAAATGCAAATATCTTGAAAAACTAAAGTTTTCGCTCACGGGGGATTATTACACCTGCCCCAAAATGTATTACTATCCAGAAATTGTTCTGACAGTTCAGAGTGATATACAGGAGACCCTTGTTTTTAATATGCAGAATTGCTGTATTTTCAACAAAAACTAGATTAGTTTTAGAAACTATTTCCCCCTGTGTTTATTGTACAATGACCTTGATTTATGAAAGAAAGGAAAGATGAAGCTAAAAAACCTGCTCATTTGTCCCAAGATTACAAGTGTGGTTGATTACTTGGAGTCATGCATTGTTAATATAGAATACAACGTGAAAGGTATGCAAAAGAAGCAGTACAAAATAAGAAAAAGTTTATTTTTAAGGTCAATCAGACTTTGCTTATAATGTATGTCATATGGACTGGCATTAATGAGCAAGTTTCATTTATTGCGTAGAAAAACATTAACGAGTTTAATAGTAATTCCTAAACTCATCGATAAGGTTGGAGAGTGAAGATTCTTGTTATTTTATTAAATTAATTTATCAACTCTACGCAATAAAACGGAATATTGGAAGCTCAATCGTTCAGTCCTGCTCAGTATGGTGCAGGCTTATTAAAAAATTCTTTGCTTCCCATGAAAGTATTAATTGCTAAATTATGATAAGAAAATTAGAAAATTCACAACAAAATACAAATTTTCACAGTTCTCTCGCCTCACAGTCTTTAACAAGTTAAGGATAACTCAAAATACTGTAGTTAGGGACCTAAATGTGGGAACTTAATCATCCAGCATAGAGGCGCACCTGGTAAATGCAATGAGTACCTTCAGTAACATACACAAGATGATTTGAAAGTATAAAATATGTAATGATTTGTATTAACTTTTTATAAGTGCTGTGCCATTGTAAGTATCGTTCAGTTCTAAGATGATTAATGTTTAAAGTGTGCAAGGATATTAGTGTACGGTGTGTCTATGTGCGTATGCCAATGGTATCTGTGTGCTCTGCCGATGTTGATGGAACATGGCATTGGTAGTGTGTGTCTGTGTGTGATTGGTGTGTACTAGTGATGCTTGGGTAATAGCAGTATACAGTGGCAAGAAAAGGTATGTGAACCCTTTGGGATTACGTGGAGTTTTGCATGAATTGGTCATAAAATGTGCTCTGATCTTCATCTCAGTCACAACAATTTGAAAAACACAGTCTGCTTCAAATAATACAACACAAACATTATATGTTTTCATGTGTTTATTTAACATAACATGTAAACATTTACAGTGCAGGGTGGAAAAAGTATGTGAACCCCTAGCCTAATGACTTCTCCAAGAGCTAATTGGAGCCAGGAGTGAGCCAACCTTGAGTCCAATCCGTGTGATATTATTGGATGTGTTGCTGAAAGCTGTCCTGCCCTTTAAAAACACACACCAGTTTTGGGTTTACTGGTTTCAAGAAGCACTGCCTGATGTGAACCATGCCTCGCAGAAAAGAGCTCTCAGAAGACCTACGATCAAGAATTGTTGACTTGCATGAAGCTGGAAAGGGTTACAGAAGTATCTCCAAAAGCCTTGATGTTCACGTGTCCACGGTAAGACAGACTGTCTACAAATGGAGAAAGTTCAGCACTGTTGCTACTCTCCCTAGGCGTGGAAGTCCTGTAAAGATGACTGCAAGAGCACAGCGCAGAATGCTTAATGAGGTAAAGAAGAATCCTAGAGTGTCAGCTAAAGACTTACAGAAATCTCTGGCTCATGCTAACATTTTTTTTGACACATCTACAATAAGGAAAACATTAAACAAGAATGGAGTACATGGGCGGACACCACGGAGGAAGCCATTGCTGTCCAAAAAGAATATTGCAGCTCGTTTGAAGTTTGCAAAAGAGCACCTGGATGTTCCACAGCACTACTGGCAAAATATTCTGTGGACAGATGAAACCAAAATTGAGTTGTTTGGAAAAAACTGTCTTACCGTGGAGAGCTCTTTTCTGCGAGGCATGGTTCACATCAGGCAGTGCTTCTTGAAACCAGTAAACCCAAAACTGGTGTGTGTTTTTAAAGGGCAGGACAGCTTTCAGCAACACATCCAATAATATCACACTGATTGGACCCAAGGTTGACTCACTCCTGGCTCCAATTAGCTCTTGGAGAAGTCATTAGGCTAGGGGTTCACATACTTTTTCCAGCCTGCACTGTGAATGTTTACATGTTATGTTCAATAAACACATGAAAACATATAATGTTTGTGTTGTATTATTTTAAGCAGACTGTGTTTTTCAAATTGTTGTGATTTAGATGAAGATCAGAGCACATTTTATGACCAATTCATGCAAAACTCCCAAAGGGTTCACATACTTTTTCTTGCAACTGTGTAAGTATGAAGCATTATGTAGAGAGACATTTAATAAATCATTAATTAATTCTTTGAATCTTTGTTTTTTATGAAAACAGTGATGTATTAATTTACGGTGCCATAGTGCTCTTTCACAAAGTCTATCCCAAGCTTTCCCTCACAACCATATTGTGAACATTTCTTTCCACGGGTTGGTGGAAGTATTACTGGGTTTGTTAAAAGCAATGTATTATGATTATACTGTATATCTTTAGAAAGCTCAGCTAAAAATTTGTAATGCATGTGTACTGTATAACCATTATATGTAAGAAGAAGAATTTATGAAATATGAATTGACTTTAAAGCTCAGTAATACTTTGATATAGAAGCATTTCTCGTTCACTTTCCAAGAGATATCTCATTAGGAAATGGATATTTCATTGATCATAGAGATCAATACTATATCACATCCCTTGATGAGATGTCATAAATAGGGATGGGCGTTCGGTTCGATGGGTTCGAGAGTTCGCATCGAACATCGCATGTTCGATAGTTCGCAAACTGCGAACATTTCCGCGTGTTCGTCTCGAGTTCGCCCACAATGCACCACTATGGACCACAATGCAGTTTTCTATTTCCCTGAACCTTGTAATTGGCTAGAACCTCTGACCTGACCACAAGACAGGTGCAAGACTATGCCAATCACGGCTCAGAGTCCTGATTGGGCAAATTTTGCCCAATCATGGGCTCACAGAGCCAAGTCCTACAGCACACTATAAAAGGCTTTCAACCCAGCCCAGCCAGCACGTGTTTTTCTGCAGGAGTGAGAGGAGATTGTCCTGTCAGTGTGTCTTCTCACTGCCAGTGACAGCTATTGGGTCTCACTTGTTGCAGATATCTGGGAATTGGTGGAAAGTGTGTCTTCTCAG
Organism: Leptobrachium leishanense; assembly: GCA_009667805.1. NCBI lineage: Eukaryota > Metazoa > Chordata > Amphibia > Anura > Megophryidae > Leptobrachium > Leptobrachium leishanense. Next base: position 226,120,929 of record CM019063.1, read on the forward strand.
TCACTGACAGTCAGCTATCAGGGGGTGTCACATACTTCCATAAAATTTCTGTGAATTGTAATCCGTGTCTTCTTAGTCACTGACAGTCAGCTATTGGGGCACTTGCTGCCACCAAAGGCAAAATATTTAGGTGCACTGAAGCCTGTACCAGATTCATATCATTTTAATATTTGGCTGCAGGTCCAACCCTGCACTCTTCCACAATACCACAGAGGGGTTACTTACGGTGTGAAGGCACCTGCTGCCACCAAAGGCACAATATTTGGGTACACTGACACTGATGCCTATATTACCAGATTCATATCATTTTAATATTGGACTGCAGGGTCCAACCCGGCACTCTTCCACAATACCACAGAGGGGTTACTTACGGTGTGAAGGCACTTGCTGCCACCAAAGGCACAATATTTGGGTGCACTGCCACTGATGCCTATATTACCAGATTCATATCATTTTAATATTGGACCACAGGGTCCAACCCTGCACTCTTCCACAATACCACAGAGGGATTACGTTGTGACGGCACTGTTTCTGACACTAAAGGCCCAATTTTAAAGCACCTATTGTTACTTTCATCCAAAGCCTGTATAAGTTTCACCATAATTTAGCCAAAAAATCACTAAACTTGTTCTGCGTGTCCTAAAATGTCTCCTCTTTTCATACAGACTGCCGCCCCAAGCAATATGCTATGCAGCTACGTGGTTGCCCTTCATCCAGCGTGCTTTCTGAAAGGACGTTCAGTGCCACTGGAGGTTTTGTCACAGACAAAAGAGTGCGTCTGTCCACCGACTCTGTAGACCGGCTGACATTTATAAAAATGAATCAGTCCTGGATCAGCAGCTATCAATCCTCTGATGCTGACGTAACTGAATAGATAGGGGATCTCTTCTACATTCCCAAAACCTCCACCACTGCACTCTTCCACAATACCACAGAGGGGTTACTGTATAATGGCACTTGCTGGCCTGGCACCAAAGGCACAATATTTGGGTGCACTGATGCCTTTACCAGATTCATATCTTTTTAATATATGACTGCATGGTCCACCCCTGCACTCTTCCACAATACCACAGAGGGGTTACTGTATGATGGCACTTTCTGCCACCAAAGGCACAATATTTGGGTGCACTGACGCCTTTACCAGATTCATATCTTTTTAATATAGGACCGCATGGCCACCCCTGCACTCTTCCACAATACCACAGAGGGGTTACTGTATGATGGCACTTGCTGGTCTGCCACCAAAGGCACAATATTTGGGTGCACTGCCACTGACCCCTGTACCAGATTCATATACTCAGAGGGGTTACTGTGTGACGGCACTGTTGCCGACTCTAAAGGCCCAATTTTAAAGCACCTATTGTTACTTTCATCCAAAGCCTGCATAAGTTTCACAATAATTTAGCCAAAAAAATCACTAAACTTGTTCTGCGTGTGTCTCCTCTTTTCATACAGACTGCTGTCCCAAGCAGTTGTTTATGGATAGATTAAAGGAAAACCATTTACCGTAATTTGAAATGTCATTTTATGGTTTTTACATATTTCTATACATCCGAAAAATCCACCACTTCACGGGCAGGTTATGGGGACCTCCTAGGCACGATATTTGAAGGAATTTTTCGTTTTAATTTTTAACCCTTATTTCATGGAAAACTCACTGTTCCTTTAACCCTTTCGCTGCTGAGGCTTTTCCCGCCCCTGTGCTGAGGTCATTTTTACCTGTTTTGCGCATCATGTTTAAACGTGTTTTGAAGGCTTATTTTAGTATATGACCCAGACATATTATATATCGTTCTTTCCGTCAGACTCGGTAGATTCATAATATGTCATTATTATATGTATACGTTATGTCATGTCTGTATATTATAACAAAAAATGCAATAAAATATGTATTTTCAATAATTTACAATGTGTAAAGTGTTTTTTTTCACATTTTAACATGCGAGCAATTGCGGTTATATTTTGTATGGGGTGCGCTTGTTAAAAAAATTAGAGATGGGGTCTCGTTACATTTTTTTTGGGGAAAATTACACTATTTTTAACAAACGCACCGCATACAAAAATCGTTAGTGCAGCATCATTGTTCACATTCTAATTGAAATGGGAACAATATTGCTACACTAACAAACCAAAAAAAATAAAAAAAAAGTGTTTATTTTTTTTTATAATTTTTTTTATTTTTTATTTTTATTTTTATTTTTCATTTTTTTACAACTTTTTTCACTTTCATGTTTGGTATCGTTGGAACGGCCATGCTCTGGCCGATCCAACCATACCAAAATGTAACCCCTAACTGCCACGGATCGGAGATAGGGAGGTCATTGGAACTCCCTATCTCCACCGTTGGTGGCAGTTAAGGGTTAACTCTAGGACTGGCGTCATCGTGCTACGCACGATGATGCCAGTCCTCAGGGGAGTTCCCGGAGGCTTGGCCGACATCCAAGATGTCGGCCAGCTCCGGGAAAGGATCGCGAACTGGCGCTTTTCAGCGCCGATTCGCGATCCAGCTCCCCAGGGGTTAATGCCAGGCATCATTTGGAAGGGCAGGCTGTGCCCTTCCAAATGATGCCTGGGTTAACCCCCGCAGAGTCGCCGATCGGGAGGGAGAGAGGTCCGAAGGACCTCCCCCCTCCCATTCAGGCTCCTCCTCCGCACATGCGGGGGGCGCCTGAATTTGGTGTCATCGCGCTGCCGCGATGACACCAAATTCCAGCGGCTGCTGTTCCGGATGCCGGGCTGACATCCAGGATGTCAGCCCGCACCGGAGGGGCCAGCGATCGGCCGGAACCCGGCCGAACGCTGACCCCAATGGGAGGACGCGCTCAGCGCGTCCTCCGCATACCAGCGCGTCCTCAGCATCCAAGTGGTTAAAAACGTTTTTTTTCAAAAAAAATATCCTTGTTTCCTGTCCCCAGGGCACTATCCCTGAACCCCCATACTGTCCCCAGGACACTGTCCCCGAACCCCCATACACCTTTTACGGCAAATATCTTGCATATATGCCCTCTTGGAGGGCACTCTAAAAAACGAACGTTCGAGTCCCATTGACTTGCATTGGATTCGAACTATGTTCGCACGCGAACGCGTACTTTGGGTATTGTCCAGGTTCGATGGCGAACCGAACTCGAGCGAGTTCGGCCCATCCCTATTCATAAACTGCAACCTACCTTCCTTCCAGTATCAGGCTCTTCATCACTCTGATTCGTGGGTGTCATGTAACGATATTGACCCTGGCTTTACTGCTCTACCTTCCTAGACTTTTTGGCATAATGATAAGCTCTGGGAAGCTGTGCCATCAATTCGATTGACAGTGTATGTAGATTTAGTAATGAACATATATATTCACGTGTATTATTGCAGAAGCCATTTGCACATCACAGCAATTCAAAGAATTGCATCCAAGAACTGCTGTGCTACATTCCACATATGCAGCAAGGAACTCTGGGTAGGACATGCAAATGACCTCTGTCTCACTTTTGTTGCATCCTGTGTCTGTTATTACACAGACCCCTTAAATCAATGCCATGCCATACTAGATGGCTTTTTTTTTTATAGCAGAGATAAGGTTATGCAACTGGTCAAAGTCACTCCTAGGACAGCGCTGTTTCGGGTTTATTGGACCCTCATCAGCTAGGAGCTAGGCATGACCAGTTGCAGTGGATGCTTGGACCTGTAGGGTAAATCAGTATTATATATATATATATATATATATATATAGAGATCGACGGCCGAGCACTCCAGCTTCCACAATCACAAATGCCCGGTGCCTACCATTCAGCTCAATAAGATATAGATTTTGAAGGGATGTTGGCGGCACTCCACGACTATTAACCAAATAACAATTTATTCACTGATAAGTCAACGTTTCAGCCCCAATACAGGGCTTTCCTCAGGACATGGGGCTGAAACGTTGACTTATCAGTGAATAAATTGTTATTTCGTTAATAGTCCTGGAGTGCCGCCACCATCCCTTAAAAAAAAAAAAAAAATATATATATATATATATATATATTGATTAGATAGGTCTTGTTAGCCCAGATGCCATGTGATTATTTTCCCATTTTGACCATACCATTTGAATCTCACCATTTATAACACCTACCCCCACCCATGTGCCCCTTAATGTTCTACTCTAAGACACTGATCAGTAAGCTTCCAGACCTGAAGAAGAGAGGTTACACTCTCGAAAGCTTGTCTTTTAAATGGAATGTTAGTCCGATAAAAAAAGTATCACCACGTACTGCTATACTATATATATATATATTTATACAGCAAACCACTCAAAGGCACCAACAGCAGCTTTATACATTTAAACAATTAAAAGATTTTACCAGATTTTAACCCTTCAAAGCTTCCAACATTTCTCACACCGTTCAAGATTACACCAGTTATTAACCCACAGGATCTATTTAACCTTGAATTGCAGGGAGCTCCAGAAAGGACTAAGTCCTCGATAAGTGAGTTGATCCCATAATAGCAGTCATTGGTGACAAGGATAGGATCTGCCAAAAGGTGGAATAAATTGGTGCTGTTGACAGGCTTAAGCAAGTTAGGACCATATATTGTGAGCCAAATTTCCATAATTTTCAACAGAATTTAGGGTTAAAAACCTTGTAAAAAGCCTTGAATGGGTTAAGAACTGTTGTAATCCTGAAGGGAGTAAGAATTGTTGGACGCTTCGAAGGGTTACAATCTGGTAAAATCGTTAAATCTTTTAATGTATAAAACTGCTTTTGATGTCTTTAGAGTGTGTTGACTAGAGTGCTCTCCTGGCTTGTTGTATTTTGTTGTCTTCTTGAGATGCACCCGCACTGTGTAAAGGTTGAGTGCTACCCTCCCTGTGTATTCTACACATAAAAGCATATATATAAATTTGCTTTAAAAGAGATACTAGGGCTATGTTAATTTTAAATGTAAAAAAAAGGGGAGGGTGGTTTGTGAGGGTCCTTAGAACTAGTGGCCTGCTCTATACGGTGGGGCCTCACAAGGCTTTAGCTCGATTGTGCCATTACAAGAACAACTGCTCCATATGCAAATGATCGCAAACCTCACAAACACCCCCCATTTTGCTAACTATAAGTCTTCAGGGTAATTCAGACGTGGCCTTCCTGCTCAATGTGCCTAGGTCCCTATTACAATCTTCACGCAAACGTTTGCGCCGGCGCAAAAAACTCATTAACGCGAGAGGTAAAACCTTTTGCGCTGAACGTCGTATTACATTGTCAGTGCAACAAACGCACGTAATCGTAATTACGCACGTAATCACTGCTGGTGAACCTGCGCGAACCCTGCGCGAGTGTACTTTACTGCGCGCGTCCTATACTTAAAATTGTGAGCGCAAATGCGTTTGTGGGCTGGTACGCGGATGGTATTACAATCTATGCGCAGGAATTAATGCGTAGACGTTGCACGCATAATTTTAGCAACTCCTAAAAGCTGGTGTTAATGGCAAATTCTATCAACCTGGCCAAAACCAAATACACCAGCCCAAAAAAAATATGCAAAGTATAGTTACACATTCTACACATACCAAATCAATAAAATGGAGAAGTTGTGTGTTAATGTATTATTGCTGCAGCATATATGCTCAGATTGACTTTGACAGGCGCAAAAACTTAACGTGAGACAATTGTGGTTCTTAATTCTGATGGGCTGAATCGCGTGAAAAACAGTCCGCACACTGATTTATGTGTACAACGTTACTGCGCACGTATTTGTGCGCGTCCGTTTAACGTGCATTATTGCTTGACGGATGAAAAAATGCGAGAGGATTGTAATTCCAGCAGTGATTTCCGCGCGTTAACGTTAAACGCTTGGCGCACAAATTCACGCGTTGCGCATGCGTATTAACACAAAGATTGTAATAGGGCCCCTAGATGGGTGTCAGCTAGATCTTCCTGAAGAGGCCTATCAACGCTGAAACGGTTGTTGGGGGTTGCTGCATCTCTCGTGCAGGGATGACGTCCTTGGCAATTAGGGATGAGCTGTTCGGTTCGATCTGTTCGGAGTTCGCATCGAACATCGGCCGTTCGGCTTTTCGCCGAACTCCGAACATTTCCGCGTGTTCGGTTCGAGTTCGCCCACAATGCACCACAATAGACCACAATGCACTTTTCCACTGGCCTGAAGCTTGTAATTGGCTACAGCCTTGCACCTGACCACAGGTCAGGTGCAAGACTATGCCAATCACGGCTCAGAGTCCTGATTGGGCAAATTTTGCCCAATCATGGGCTCACAGAGCTAAGTCCCGCAGCACACTATATAAGGCGTCCCTCGCAGCCCCAGCACGTGTTTTTTAAGAGGAGATTGTTCTGTTAGTGTGTGTTCTCACTGCTAGCAGCTATTGGGGGCGGGGGGTCTCACTTCTACAAGATATCTGGGAATTGTTGTAATGTGTGTGTTCTCACTGCCAGCAGCTATTGGGGGGTCTCACTTCTACAAGATATCTGGGAATTGGACACATGTATCCAAGGCTCCTGCAAGCATACTGAACACCATACAGCTTCCAGGGTGGCCAGCCCCTATCACAGTGTCCTCCTAGCTCCCACCTGGACACATGTATCCAAGGCTCCTGCAAGCATACTGAACACCATACAGCTTCCAGGGCGGCCAGCCCCTATCACAGTGTCCTCCTAGCTCCCACCTGGACACATGTATTCAAGGCTCCTGCAAGGTGATTTGAATCTACGCTTTGCAACGCCTAATACCTTAACTTTCAATGTTTAGTATGTATGCTTTCATAGCACTGTCCATGTTAATTTGTATGTTTATGTTAAAGTAAAATCCCATATAGCGTAACTGTTGTTAAGATATTTTAACTAGTCCTGTTTGCTATCATTAATTGCCATATCTTTACCAGTCCTGTTTGCTCTCCAAAATTGCCATCTTTTATCAGTTATATTTATTTCCACTCAGCCCTGGGCCTGCAATTCTGTGATTGGTGCCATTCAGTAAAACAATTATTGTTGCTGGATTCTACCGCCCACCGAGTCCCCAGTGCACTCCCTTTCTGACATAACCCAAACTCTTAGTAAATTAGTCGCTCAAAACCAAAAAAGTGAACTGCTGGTCCTCGGCGACTTTAATGTTGATTGGCTGAATCCTAAAACCAATAAACACTGCTCACTGTTTAAGGCTTTGCAGCTAACACAATTAATCTCCTCCCCCACTCGCATTAATATGAAAAGCCCTAACCACACCTTGTTGGACTGGATTCTCTCCTCATGTCCTGATCGTGTACAGGAGGCAGGCGTTCTCGCTAACAGTTTCAGTGATCACTGCCTAGTGTACTGTGTGCACAAAATAAGGGCCACAAAATGTTCACCAAAGGTAATAATCACCAGGTCTTTCAAGAAATTTAATCTTGAATCCTTCCTAAATGATCTCAAACAGCTCCCATAGTACAGACTAACCCTAATCCCAGACCTGGACTGTGCAATTGAATACTTTCAAGCCGAGCTCCTGAAAGTCTGGAACACCCATACCCCACTGCGCAAAGTTACAGCTGGGTTACAGCTGACCTCACGCATATGTACCAGTTTAGAGACTCCCTGTGGTCAAATTTCAAGAGTACTGGATCCATGAGCGACCACTGTGAATACCGAAAATGCCGGAATGAATACACAAAACAAACAAAAATGGCTAAAGCCCAGTACTTCAATGAAAATTTAAACAATAACATATCAAACCCCAGAAATTTTTGGAAAATCATAAGTAACATACAAGCACCTCCGGTCCACTCCCAACCGGCTGCTGTAATAGTAAACAACCAAACTGTACAACACCCCCTAGATGTAGCAAATGCTTTTAATAATTATTTTGTTGGATGCGCCACCACTCTGATTGCTAAGCTAGGAAATGACACGCAATCAGAAAGGTCGCACACAGATCAGGCCCCACCAACAGTGCAAAGACCCTGTAACGCAGAGAAATTCAGTTTTAGACCAGTGCCTGTCAGTGCCATCACTAAACTTCTCCGTAACCAAAAAATGAAATACCAGTCTGGACCTGATCAAATCCCAGCAATGCTGCTGAAAATCAGTTCGCCAGCAATTGCAAATCCTGTCGCAACCCTAATCAATGAGTCACTGGCGACTGGATACATACCCAAACTTTGGAAGACTGCAAGGGTGGTACCTATTCATAAAAGTGGAGACAATACTTTGGTATCCAACTACCGCCCAATATCACTGCTCCCTGTAATGTCAAAAATTCTGGAAAAATGTGTATGCACTCAATTACGTGATTATTATCAGTATCAGAACTATTTAACCCCAGATCAATCAGGCTTTCGTCCAAATCATTCAACTACAACTGCCCTTTTAAAAGTTTGTAATGATATCCAAGCGGGCATGGAACAAGGAAACCTAACTGGAGCCATCTTCCTTGATTTTGCCAAGGCCTTTGACACAGTAGACCATGGCATCCTATTACAAAAACTTAAAAACTCTGGTATTGGTGATAGCACGTTAACCTGGTTCCAATCATATGTGTCTGATAGGTCATAATTTGTGTCCATTTCTGACAGCACTTCCCTTCCCCTCCCAGTCACGTGCGGTGTACACCCAAGGCTCGATACTCGGCCCCCTGCTATTCACTATATTCATAAACGATCTGCCCAATGTCTGCAAACCCTCAACTGTACACATGTACGCAGACGACACTGTAATCTATACCAGCAAACCAAATCTCCCACAGCTGGAGGCAGTGCTGCAAGAACAATTCACAGGGGTAGAAAAGTGGATCGCAGATAACACACTTTTCTAAATACTGACAAAACTGTTACAATGCTCTTTGGAACTGCACCTAAACTACACAAATTGCAAACACCCCATCTATGTGTCGGGACAAAATCAAATGGCACGCTGACCACAGTCACTTCTCTCAAATATCTAGGTATGTGGTTAGACCCAAATCTATCTTTTGGCCCCCACATCGAAAAACTCTCATCTAAACTCTACCCCAAACTAGGTGCCCTGTACAGAAACAAATCCTGCCTGAGCCCCACGGTAAGAAAGCAGATTGTACAACAAATGCTTATGCCAGCCATTGAATATGGAGATGTAGTGTATGCAGCTGCCCCTCAAACACACCTCCAGAAACTTACTACATTGTATAACTCATTCTGTCGCTTTGTGCTACAATGTAACTACATGACCCACCATTGTGACATGTTAAAAGAACTAAACTGGCCATCGCTGGAATCTAGACGCACCCTTCACCTTTCCAACCTGGTGTTTAAGAGCTTTTCTGGGAAGCTACCACCCTACCTGAATATGCTGCTTCCCCCGGCAGTTCCCTCATCCTATAACCTCAGATCCAGGACCAGCACCTTACTTGCAATACCACAATACAAAAAGAAAGTGGCTCGATCCTCATTTTCCTACAGAGCACCGCAAATATGGAATAACCTCCCAGACACCGTCAAATCTTCGCCCAGTCTAAAGTCCCTTAAGACTACCCTATTAACATACCTCAATACGAAATGCACCTGTAAACATGTAACATAATGACTTTATTTCCTACATATTTATTTTTCTGTATATTTGGTCTTGTGTTAATATCTTGCATTTTACTATTTTGTATTTCTGTAACCACTCAATGTTCTTGAACCCAGGACATACTTGAAAACGAGAGAAATCTCAATGTATCCTTCCTGGTAAAATCCTTTTATAAATAAATAAATAAATTGTTGCAATCTGTGTGTTTTCACTGCCAGCAGCTATTGGGGGGGTCTCAAATCTAGCAGATATCTAGGAATTGTAATCTGTGTCTGATTTATAGGAGGTTCCTGGGAATTGTAATCCGTGTCTTGTCACTGCCACCCATCAGGGGGTCTCACTGATTTATAGATTTCTGGGAATTGTAATCTGTGTCTTCTCACTGCCAGCTATCAGGGGGTCCCACATACTTCTAATAGATTTCTGTGAATTTTAATCTGTGTCTTGTCACTGTTGCCAGCTATCAGGTTGTCTCACTGAGTTTTACCAGAGTTTTGGAAATCTTTAATCTAGATAACACAGTTGAATCAGAGTTCTGCATATCTCCAATTTTTTTAACAGAGTTGAATCAGAGTTCTGTATATCTTTAATCTATATATCACTCACCATGTCAGAAAGACCAAAAAGAACAGACAAACGCTCCCAGACACAGATAAGAGGGCAAGCAGCCTCTGTGTTGGAAGGCTGTGCCCCTAGTCATCGTGGACGTGGTGCATCCTCTGCAGGGCATGCTTGTCCTTGTTTCTAACTGGTGCTGGCCATTTTAAGCAGCAGCAACATACAGAGGATTTGCAGGATTGGCTAACCAGTCCATCCTCATCCTCTGAGTGGTTTGCCAGCCAGGCTTGTAGTGGTTTACAGTCTACCTCAGCTGCCAAAACATCTAATTTAGCCTCCATGTCCACAGCTACTCCTGCCATAGCCTCACTATCATACACGGAGGAGTCAGCTGAATTGTTTGACTACAGTGACAGTGACATGCTGCTTGAGGATGCGCAGCAACTGCGGTGCTCTGATTCAAACTCTGAGGTTGAGGAAGGGAGTAAAATCAGTCTAGAGTGAGGGTGTGCCAGTTACACACAAAGAACTGGCACTCATGTTCCCCCAGCAGCTGCAGCATATTGCGAGGTTGGCTCCAGTGACGAGGAGATAGGGGGTGATGACAATGATGAGGTCACTGACTCCACCTGGGTGCCTGATTGAACAGAGGAGTCAAGGGAGGAGGAGGAGGCACCACAAAAACGAGGCAGAACGTCCTCTATGACCAACCGTAGCCAGTCCAAGGCATCAGAAGTCACAGCTGCTCAGGTGCAGAATGCTGTTGTCTCAAAGCACATGTACAGGAAGTCTGCTGTCTTGGAGTTCTTTAAGAAATGTGCAGCAGACTGCACCGTTGCTATTTGTAATCTCTGTCAGATGAGGATCAAGCAAGGGAAAGACATCCCACGCTTGGGTACCACTTGCTTGAGGCGACATATGACCACCTGCCACGCATCCCATTGGCACAACACGTTGCATAGGTCCTCCTCCTCCTAATCTGTCTCTACCCCCACTATATGTCCTGCAATGTTATTACCTACAACCTCCACTGACAGGGATGATGCTACAGTAATGGGTGTACCAGGTCCTTCCTCAGAATGTGACAGCATCCCATCAGCTGAAGATTTACGCAGTCAGATTACGTTGCCCCAGCTGCTGCAGCGTAAGAAGAAATATAGTCCCAACCATCCCCAAGCACAGCATCTAAATGCCAGCTTAGCAAAATTACTCGCATTACAGCTGCTGCCTTTCCAGCTGTTGGACTCTGCTTCCTTCCATGAATTTGCTGAATGTGCTGTACCACATTGGCAGGTTCCAAAACGCCATTTCTTTTCACGGAAGGCCATTCCAGCACTATACCAGCACGTGGAAGACAATGTTATGGAGTCATTGGGAAAGGCAGTCAGCAGCAAGGTGCACATGACTTTAGACACGTGGTACAGCAAGCATGGACAGGGCCGTTACATTTCCTTCACGGCACACTGGGTAACCCGGATTGCAGCTGGGAGGGATCCAGGACGGGGCTCTGTGCTGGAGCTTGTTCATCCACCACGCCTCCAGAAAGCTGCTTGTATGAGGTCTGTCTGCTCCACCACCTCTTCCTCCTCCTCCTTCTCTGTCTCTGGCGAAGTGGCAGTTAAACCAACGCGTGGCAGGGACTACACAATGGCTCAAGCAAAAAGATGCCATACTGTGCTTGAGCTGGTTTGTTTAGGAGACAGGAGCCACACCGGGTCAGAAATTCTGTCAGCTCTGCAGGGGCAGGTGTAGAGATGGTTAACACCATGCCAGCTTCAGCTGGGAATGGTCGTCTGTGATAATGGCAGCAACCTTCTCTCCGCCCTACGCCAGGGTAAGTTGACGCATGTACCATGCCTAGCACACGTCCTAAATCTGGTGGTACAGCGTTTCCTAACCAGGTACCCACGGCTGGCAGAGCTTCTCAGCCAGGCCAGAAAAGTCTGCAGCCACTTCAGACGGTCATTCCCAGGAAGTGTTCACCTAGCAGAAATTCTAAAAGAATTCCACCTTCCCACAAACTGTCTGATCTGTGACATGCCCACCAGGTGGAACTCGACATTAGCAATGCTGCAGCATCTGCACAAGCAGCAGAGGGCCATCAATGAGTACCTGTGTGAGTATGGCACAAGGACAGGTTTAGGTCAACTTGGTTCCCCCCCCGCAGTGGCTGATGATCAAGGATGCATGCATCCTTGATCATCAGCCACTGCGGGGGGGGAGAACCAAGTTGACAGGATGAAACAACTTGAGGACGCTCTAAAGCGACACTTGTGTAACACCTTTCCAGGCACTGGTAGGTTACCAAGTGATGACACAGGTGCTTCTGAGGCTACGGATGATCAGAGGAAGAGCGGTGAAGGCCGGGGCCGCTTGACTGATGCCTTTTTTAAAATTTTTTAGTCCACGACGCCCAGGGACGTCAAATGTAGGCACCCATTGTCAGCATCTTCACCATATGGTGCAGGACTACCTAGGGGCAAGGGCAGACCTGGATACCTTTACAGCAGATGATCCACTGGCTTACTGGGTGTTGAGATTGGATCACTGGCCAGAATTTACCCAATATGCTATGCAGCTACTAGGTTGCCCTTCATCCAGCGTGCTTTCTGAAAGGATGTTCAGTGCCGCTGGAGGTTTTGTCACAGACAAAAGAATGCATCTGTCCAACGACTCTGTAGACCGGCTGACATTTATAAAAATGAATCAGTCCTGGATCAGCAGCTATCAATCCCCTGATGCTGACGTAACTGAATAGATCGGGGATCTCTTCTGCATTCCCAAAACCTCCACCACTGCACTCTTTCACAATACCACAAAGGGTTTTATTCTTAACCTTTATTTCCTGGAAAACTCACTGTTCCTTTAAAAATGTTTTTTTTTAAAACTTTTTGTCCTTGTTTCCTGTCCCCCAGGGCAGTAACCCGGACCCCCATACACCTTTTATGGCAAATAACTTGCATATATGCCCTCTTGGAGGGCACTCTAAAAAAATCAAACTTTCGAGTCCCATTGACTTGCATTAAGTTCGGTTTGTGTTCGAGCTCGAACTCGAACTTTTGAAATTGTTCGAATGCGAACCGCTATTGGCAATCAGTTCTGGGTAATTGCAGTCTGATTTGCATAAGGAGCAGTTGTCCCTGTAATGGCACAATCGAGCTAAAGCCTTGTTAGACCTGAGCAGGCCCCAACGTAGAGCAGACCACTAGTGCTGTTGTTTTTTCTCAGGACCCTCACTAACCCCTTTTTGCTCATTTAAATCTATTCTATTTGATTGCAAAAGAAACCTAGATATATCAATGACCTTTCTACAAAAAAACTTGACAATGTGAAAGTATGTATGTGTATTATGATTGCTGGCTTTGTATTTTAGCCAATCTGAATAAATCACAATAAAACATAAAAAATTACATGTCTGTCGATATAAATGGAAGACATTTAGGAACCATTAAATCTCGAAAAAGCATAATACATAATATAATGAATCATTTTGCAATTTTCTCTGCTCTAGGGGCCAAAAACAACTAAGAAAATAACAACTGTGTACAGCTGTTCAGATTCTTTTGATACTAAATAAGAACTCTCAAAGGGACTTTCCAGGATCCATGACTACAAAACCATACAGTTTTCTTTAAAAAACAAAACAAAAACAGGCTTGTATTAATTCATCTAGATATCTGTCAATCAAAGCACCAGATAATGCCATTTCCTAGTTTTGATTCCAAAATTGTTAAATGAGATCACCAGATTTCCATGTTTTTCTTGCTATATAATAGAGTATGTGCTGCACTGTACAGTGTAAAATCCATATAACTCAGGTAAGAAATCAAATCAATAAACACAATAGCCTTCATGAATATTTAAGTGAATTGAAATCCATAAATAAAATAGTCATGATGTCATGAGTTTTCTCAATCTTCTCTGTCACTGGCTGCTGTGTCAGACCTTTAAATTGGAGGTATTCTCTTCTCCCTGAAGAGGTCAATGAGCAACTCTTGGATAGCTTTCTGGGCATTGGGTTGATATGAATTCAATAATTTAATCTGATATAATTTATGGAATGGTCAAAGAAGATAACTTTGTGATGCCTCTCAAAATTACTGCATTGAAATGCATCTAATTGGCTGTGGGCAGTTATCAAAACAGTGGACCAGTGCCAAGCTGCTTCCTGCAGTGAGGCACCAACTAGCTGGCAGAGGACTGAAGCATAGGTAATAAGTCGAGTTATACCCCTAGGCAAAAAAGGAGGCAGGAAAATTGAAAAACATTTTGGGTCTGGGAGGAGTTAATAAATACCCCCTCTGGGTTTCTTTCCTCTGAAATGTATTTATCTTGCTTAGAGTATCCCATTATTTCAGTGTTCAATCTTGATTAATGAATTCCTCTCCTCTGTCTTCTCTCTCTGAATGAATGAGTAATTTGTGTCCAGGAGAACATTTTAACGAAATAATACAATAAATAGTGGAGCTAGGTTGGCTGAAGTTATTTCCTGTAACTAACAGGTAATGGCTGCCGGAAAAGTTCCTTTCTTGACATGTAAGGTCAACTTGCCTGCAAATATTTATGATATATCTTTACCTTGCTTGTATTGTACCTCTACATCTGTTGCATGTTATACAGCAGCACTTTTTTCGTGCTGGATATTGCTTCAATGCTATCTTTTACTTAGCTACTGCTTGTGGGTGTCTCCAGTATTCAGATTTTTCTGACAGGGTAGTGGATGGTTTTTATTTTGCTATTATGAAGCTGATGCACAATGAAAGTCACCTAAATTAAATGGTAGTGTGGAAGTGAGCACGTGAAGATGCACATGTTTTCTGCTCCTCCTCCCATTCCATGTCAGATAAGACGTTAGCTGTCCACTCACTGGGCAACATTGGTATACACACTGATCAGCCACAAGATTAAAACCGTTGACAGGTGAACGGTTGAACAAAAGGTGGTATGTATTAGATGCAAGTGAACAGTCAGTTCTTGAATTTCATGTGTTGGAAGCAGGACATATGGGCAAGTTCAAAGATCTTAGTGACTTTGACAAATAGTTATGGCTAGACTACTGAGTCAGAGCATTTCCAAAATGAAAGCCTTGTGGGGTGTTCCCAATATGCAGTGGTTAGTACCTACCAAACGTGGTGCACGGAAGGACAAGCGGGGATCCAATGTCAGGGTCATTGATGCACATGGGGAGCAACAGCCTGCTCATCTAGACGGATCACACAAAAGAGCTACTGTAACTAAAATTGCTGAAAAATGTATTGCTGCCTTGATAGAAATGTGTCAGAACACAAAGTGCATCACAGTTTGCTGTGTATGGGGCTGTGTAGCCATAGACCAGTCAGAGTGCCCATGATGACCTCTGTCCATCGCTAAAAGCTCCTTCAAGGTGGACAGGTGGTTGCCTGTTCTGATGAATTTCATTTTCTTTGAGATCGGGTGGATGGCTGGGTGTGTGGTCGTTGCTTGCCTGGAGTAGAGATGGCAGCAGGATACATTATGGGAAGAAGGCAGGCTGATAGAGGCAGTGTTTTACTCTGGGCAATGCTATGCTGAGAAACTTTGAGTCCTGGCATTCATGTGGATGTTACTTTGACGCATATCAACTATCTAGAGATTGTTGCAGACCACATACACTCCCTCATGTCAACTGTATTAACTGATGGCAGTGGTGTCCCCTGGTGGCAGTGTCCTCTTTCAGCAGGATAGAACATCCTGCACCACTGCAAAAATTGTTCAGGAATGGTTTGAGGAACATGACCCGTATTGCAAGGTGTTACCTTGGACTACAAACTCCCCAGTTCTCGTTCCGATTAAATAACTGTGAGATGTGCTGGAACAACAAAGCCGATCCATGGAGGCCCCACTTTGCGACTTGTAGAACTTAAAGGATCTGCCTTGGTGCCAGTTACCACAGGACATGTTCAGAGGGCTTGTGTAGTCCATGCCTCAGCACATAAGAGTTGATTTGGCAGCACGAGGTGGACCTACACTATATTAGGCAGGTGGTTTTAATGTTGTGGCTGATCAGATGATGGTATACGAGATTAAACACCAAACATGTCCATCAACATTCCTTCTCTTCTAGAATTCGCCCCTTGTGGTTGTTGTTATTGGTTCAGCAGTACTACAAGAGAAGACAAGACCAAAAATTGCACAGTATGCCAATTCGATGATATAAACAATTGAATCAGGTATAGAACTCACATTCTTCTGAGCCTATATCCGGCTCTAGGATGATGTTCTTTATGGGTCTTAGACTTTTTTCAGGCTCCCATAAACCCCTAGATGGACCGTTGTCCTCAGTCATTATCTCCTGTAGTGGGTTGAGAAAAATACCAGGCACTCCCCTAGTATAATACTGTATGTAACAATTTAAATGGATATTTGCTAATTCAAAACTCACACATTGCTGAGCCCCAATTGGCTCCCAGGAAAGCGCACAAGATACCAGCTGAAGAAGCCTTTAGGGGCGAAATGCGTTCTGGTAGTTATGTTTTAATTATTTGTGTTCATTAAATGATTTTAAGTACTGCTGCTTCCTGCCATCTTGATAAAAGAAGGTTCTGGGAATTGCCTTATAATTCCTGTGCGCTTTCCTGGGAGACAATTGGGCCTCAGCAATGTGTGAGTTTTGAATCAGCAAATATCCATTTAAATTGTTACATACAGTATTATACTAGGGGAGTGCCTGGTATTTTTCTCAACCCACTACAGGAGATAATGACTGAGGACAACGGTCCATCTAGGGGTTTATGGGAGCCTTAAAAAAGTCTAAGACCCATAAAGAACTTCATCCTAGAACCGGATATAGGCTCAGAAGAATGCTAGACGAGAAGAGAAAGAATGTTGATGGACATGTTTGGTGTTTAATCTCGTATACCGGTAGTATACTGGCGCTACGTTGTTTATTTTATATGCATGTTGTTTGGGTTGTTAGAGGAACCCCCATATACATCGTTTAGCGTACGTGATTATACACTAATCCATTGGGCGCTTCACTTCTGTTTCTTCTAGAACTCCCTTATTTTCCCACAGTATGGAAGCATACGAACTGGGATGTTTCTAAAATGAATGTTGATGCTCATCCACTTTTATTTTGGCTTTGGTATTGATTGAAACAAATTTTGGCACGATAATACCCTTGCTTATCCAACGGAGCTTAGTATGTATCTTTATATTTGTCCTTATCTCTTATTCTCCTATTTTAGATTAAGCAAACATAAAAGTTATGTGTAACGTTTGCCTAACCTAAGTTAAGCAGACTCCCTATATTCTATATTTCTCTAACTCAAGTGTGGGCAACTACGGCCCTCCAGATGTTTTGAAACTACATTTACCGTAATGCTTGGCTGCTCATTAGGTTTGCAGAGCCTCAAGGGAAATCTAGTTCCAAAACATTTGGAGAGCCAGGGTTGCTGACCCCTGATTTATTGGAATATTTAATATTACAATATCATGTTGCTGCCCTGTCCTGGGATACTTGTAATTATTAGAAATCTTGGTGTAATCTGTTTCTGATAAACATTTTAAATATATATATTGATCAGAAACAAATTAAAGAAAGCAATTTGTTTCCAAGGAGTCTATCAACAATGTAAAGGTTGTCACAAATAAATATGATGTACAAAAACAATATAAAGAAAAATTCTGCAAAGCATTGTATTTAAAAACAATCAATAGTTCATATGGGATCACCATGCGCCCATGGTTCCCAATGAAAAGTCGGGAAAATACACCCAAGGTGTGAGTGATTAAACACAAATAATTGCTTAGGAAAGAAGGATTCTCATAACCAAATAGAAAATGAGCTCCTTGAGTGTACAATTAAAATATACCATTTATTAGATTTGAATAAAAGCGTATGTTGTATCACCATTAAAATTACGTATCAGAGAGGCACACATTAGTCGTACCACATTGGGGTATCTTGCGTGTTGTGTTATATTGTAGACTGCTAGATTCCCTTCAAGTCTCCCTAATTCTGACAACCGCACAATAACATCAACTCTTTTAAAGTAATATGTGACCAATAGTCCTCACTAGTGGGAATCCTTGAAGCAGTAAAAAACACTATACCACAGTGTAGTCTCTCCAACACAAATTTGCCAAATCAGTTATCACCGCTTAAATAAGCGTAACCATTGTTACCAAATACAATTATTGTCTATTGACAGATATTGCTTAACACGCGTTTCACCGCCAATCTTACAACGGTTTCCTCTGGAGCTTAAACTTGTCTGAACATAAACTTCTCAAACAAGCTTAAGCCCCTTGAGGAAACCGTTGTGAGATTGACTGTGGTATGGTTTTTTTTACTGCTTCAAGGATTCCCACTAGTGAGGACTATTGGTCACATATTACTTTAAAAGAGTTGATGTTATTGTGCGGTTGTCAGAATTAGGCCTAGACATACGAGTCCCATAACAAGGAGACTTGAAGGGAATCTAGCTGTGTACAATATAGCACAACATGCAAGATACCCCAATGTGTACAGTGGTACAACTAATGTGTGCCTCTCTGATACGTAATTTTAATGGTGATACAACATACGGTTTTATTCAAATCTAATAAATGTTATATTTTAATTGTACACTCAAGGAGCTAATTTTCCATTTGGTTATGAGAGTCCTTCTTTCCCACACTGTATTTAAACTTCTCAGAAATGTTTATTACGTTAATATGTCGCCAAATAATCTTTACAAGACTTACCTGGTTGTTTTTGTAGAAGCAAAAAAAACAAAACAAAGAAGTCTCACTAGTGTCCCTTTATGCGATTGCCCAGAAATAGCAGAAAAAAGAAAGTATTCACCCATAGGTATTTATTTGGAAATGAGGCACAAAATATATATTTTTTTCCTTTCAACACAATGATTGTTGTCAAGTTATGTTTTTTTGATTCACATAAGAAAAAAAATCCAGACATGGGTTCAGGTACTAAGGTAATAAATTGAAATAGACAGCTTCCAAAACCGGTAGGTAGGTATGGACCTAAACCATGCAGATGTACTAGATTTCAAAGTTAAAGGTATCAGATTGTGCATATGTAAGAACTACTCCAACAGCCCCACTCAGGGCTGCAATCAGAAAACTTGGGGCCCTTACTGATCCTTTTCTCAGGGCCCCCCATTTCCTCAGTTGCCTATTTCAGTAAACTAATTAAAAATGAATAATTTCAACCCCTCTTTTGCTTACCATATTTTAGAAGGAGTGAGGAAAATCCCTGGTGGTCCAGTAAGGGGATAAAATGTGCTCTTTGGTGGGGGAGTGTTCATTCTGCACCTCTACCTGGTGCAGACCCTACTACTCACTCCGTCAGTGATGAGTCAGAGTGGTCTTACCAACCTCAGATGCCACACCTGTGAAACGGAGAGACCCATACATGTCTGGTACTTAGATGAGCAGCACAGGGTAAACAAAAAGCCAGGACCCCCTGAACCATGTCATGGGCTGCCACCCCCCTGATGGCAGCCCTGGCCCTATTACTTGTTGATTTCCATTACAACCTGGAGACAGTAAAACCTGAATCCTTTAGTAGTAAAGCTTACTTTGGTCATACACTGGTTTGACATCTCTCAATACCCTATCTCAATCTTCAACACTTACCATATGGTGTCACAGATACAAAGTAAAGCTCAGGACGTTTAAATATAAAAACATTGTGTTTTAATCCTTTAATTCAAAAATAGCTCCATGTATCCAACCAGACATTTTTGATTCCCAATAGTCCATCAAATATCAGTAACTTTCATAGACCTCAAAGATTAAGAGGTGATTTTAAATTTGAATAAATTCACTCCCCCCCCTTTTAAAAAAACAATTTAACTGGGCAAGCCTACAATTAAACAAATAAAAATAAAAAAGTGAAATATCATATGTACAATTATTGTGAACCCCTAAACAGGAAGAGTTACATACATTAAAATACATAGAATTTGCCACAAGTGACATTTAAATACTTTTACAGATTATAGTCTTGTTATGTAGATCCATCTCCCAGGTACAAATGGCTTTAACCGCTAGAGACCTGGTGTATAATACCTTCTTGTCATTTGAGAAACAGAGGGGAGCATGCTAGTTGACCCAGCTACTACAGGTTGCTCACGTTTTGGCACTCTTTGTCATAATAGAACACTTCTTCAGGTTTATAGAAAGAATAATTTGACTTATAACTCAACTGGCAAGAAACCCTCACTCTGTCTTGTTACGACCTTCCACGTGTCTATTAACATTATAGTGACTTAGTTTGTAATACACATACTGAATAACTCAGATCTATGTATGAAGTCCTTTTAAAGGGTTATTTAGAATTTTGCCATATCTTGCTGAATAAGAAAATTGGAATGGAGGCAGGCTAAAGCACAAAAAAAAATTATAATAATAAAAAAAATGGTATTACACAGAGCAGACATGCACCATACTTCCTCCCAATTAAACGGCAAGACCACCTAAGATCTGATGTAGTTAAAGGGAGAGGTTTCCTTACCTGTCCATGGGAGAGACCACATAATAAACAAAAAAAAGGCAATACCTTTTGAACTGACGTCACATCGTTAGCTGTACCTTTATTTTGGCATCAATGCTTTGGTCACGAAATACTGACTGTGGGTCCAGGTGCTTCGCTCAAAACACCCAGCTATACAAGGTAGGTCTGTTGTAGTTTTTCATTTATATATATATATTTGTAAATATATATATATATTTATATATATTTGTATCTTTGAAGTCCCAACAATACAGTTCACCATCCCACGCTCCCCCCAAACAGAGGGGAGTTCAGGGGTAAAAGCAAGAAAAAAGAGGTGGATTTTTTTATTATTAATATGAAAAAATCTAGAAGTCTAAAAAGAACAGGGGACCTCTGCTGCTATTAATTCACCCCTTGAGTGTACATGTTCTGCAGCAAAGTTGCTGGAGGACTTTCCTTACGCACAGATTGTTCTTTTTTACTAACATACAGAAGCTACCCTCTGCCCACGATTCTTCCGTTGCTTTCCGGAGGTTGACAGTAGGAAGAAGCAGAAAAAAAAAATATGAAGATTTTTTTTTTGTTTTGAAGGGAGCACGGTGGATACGAAGGAAGGTTTGATTTGGTAAGAACAGGTAGATTGGAGAAACCATTCAGCAGGCAGGAAAGAAGCAAATTTGGTCCATCAAAAGGAAATTTCATTCAACATTGTTTCGACAGGAAGGAAGATAGGAATCCAACAGTGAGTGAGTGATTGGTATCCATTGATGAAAAAGGAAAAAAACAAGAGTAGATAGTTAGAATAACACAAGGAATCATGATAAATATAGCAACATTGTATTTAAGGTCAAGGTAATTATAAACAGGTGAAAAAGAACAAACAGAACAATTTCTAGTACAGTTGCCACCTTGGCCATGTTTACCTGAGAGCAGTGAGATATACTGCTTGTCCGATAACATGAGAGTTCAAAGAAATTGTTCATGGCAGCTTCTATATGTTATGCTGTGTATGTCTCTCAGTTTGCATGTTAGTTCTAAAAACTGCTAAGAAGCTATGTAAAATATGTCCGGAAAGTGTCCAACTCAATGCTCTCAGAGAAAATATTACCAAGGTAACAACTCTAGAAAAGTATCGCTTACTGGATGAAGGTGGCTTTAAACATAGATATTTGCACATCAGAAAGAGCAACGTATTAGTACATAAGGTATTTTCATTCATAGATACATATATTTGTATTTTTATGGTAAACTAAGGCTATTTGTGAACTAACCTGCAGAATTAAAAATTACAACTGTGCTACTTTAGGCTATGTGATCATCAATTCACATGATCACATATCAATTTCAATTCACAATTCAACACTAAATACCCCATAATGTTTATTTTGTGTGACATCTACACAGCAGCATTATTCTTGGTATACTCAGTGGGCTATATTACATAGTTGGTGCTAACTTAACCAGAGCTGTTGTAAACTTACCAGAGCCATTATAGGGCCATATTACAATGTTGGTGCTAACTTAACCAAAGCTGTTGTAAACTGAAAACCTCCATAGGCTGTAATGGCTCTGGGAAGTTTACAACAGCTCTGGTTAAGTTAGGGCCAACTAGAGGTTTGTACTTGCAACAACACTCATAATAAATGAGAAATAAGCAAATAATGGAATTTGCATGTCTACTAGCCATGTTATAGGTGTACTTATAAGATAATGTTTAAACAGTATTCAAACAAGTGATACAATAAAAAAACAGTGAGTAGCTCACACCCCAGGTATGTTTCTGGAGGGATTGCTCCTCTGTAGGCTTTAACATAAAATAAAATTAATGCAATGAAGGAAATCAGAAATATATAACTATCCTTACTTGTAACAGTGACTCAATACAGGAAGGCTTTGATATCATTGGATAAGGCTAGTTCTCAAAGCCCTGAAAACTGAGACCAGTTCTCCCTGAGCCTAGGTTTTGGGCAGAAGTAAGGCCCTGTATTTGGTTGGCTGAATTAGCCCTGCGTACCCACTTGGGGGGGGACAGGGCATTCATAGCAGTGTGACCACTCAGTGGTAGAGTGGTCATGATATACAGTGTCCCTCTCAAGTACTTCTTCCAGTCATTGACCTAATACTACATCATGGGTAGAGTCAGACCAAGCTAAAGAAGTGAATGATCCACCCAGCTACTGTTTCTTGCCTGTGTTTCCTAGGAAATATCTTGTAAAAGCTTTATGTCAGACCATCATCACAGTGGGGGGAAGGAGTAGAGGAACAGAAGGATGTAAAAGCTTACAATACAAATAATACTTATATATAGATGGTTTCTTAAATAAATTATGTATAAACCACAGCAATAAGAAGTTCCCACCATATCAGATTAAATAATGAACGGATTTTTCCCAGGATAGCTCATTAGTCCCCTTTTTTATGGTAATGTGGCCCACTTGCTCACACAGTCTGGCTAATCGGGTTAATTTTCCATCTGTCATAATAGAATTCACTGTGATAGATGAGACATGACACATGACATTACTTGATAAACAAGCTGATCGGAATTCATTCAGCGTAGTTAATTCCAATGATTACACCAACATTCAAAGCTGCTCGTGTGAATCCAGTCATTTTGTTTGCCAAACATATAAGTGAGAGAGTTTACTTTTATCAGTGGACTCATAAACTAAACAAAATGTCCTCGCTGTTTATTATTTACGTTTCATACTCTCTGATATACACAGATTCATGAAAATTTTAAACATTTGGTCTTGGGAATGTAATTAATGTCTGTGACATTGTGTGATAAATGGCAATGGCCTTCGTTGTGTAGTAACAGTCACACTTAGAGAGAATTTGCACATTTTGCAACCACTTTTTCACAGAAAATAAAATATTTACTAATTTTATATATGGGATATTATATTAATCAGTGAATACTATAGAGGTCATTTGGCTACTCCAGTGATGATTCATGCATGATTTGTATTATACTATTAAATCCAATTTTGTTTTCTGTTTAGATGGTGAACGCTGACATGCTCTTTTGGGTTAAACCTCCCCAAAACTCCAAACTATGTTATTCTGTTATTAGTAGCTTGAGTATCACATATATAGAAGACAGTGCCTCCTTTAGCTGTAAGGGAAGCAGCAATCCAAGTTTGTCATCCATGTTTAGAGTAGAAGTAGGACCCACTGATCTCGGTACACTTAGACAATGGTGGGCTTCACCCGCAAGGTCAGAATGTGTGACCAAATCCCTGTATTTTTCACTAAGAGATATTTTAAATATAATATTTGAAAATCTGTATTTTGTGTTTGCATTTTCAGGTTTTCATTAATGAGAAGTCTGTTTATCGTAATTTTTGTAATGCAAGTGTCAGCTATCATCGCCTGCGTGACACAATCGCATACGGAAATCTAAAATAAAGAAATGAAAGGTACACTCTAAGTAGCATGATCATTCAATGTAATTTGAATGGTAATGGTGATATGGGAGTCCTCCCTTCACCCCTTCCCTCCCACAGACAGGTGTCCTAGAGGGCTGATTCAGGGGATTCCCCCACCTCCTCAGCAACCGTAAATCAACTTTTGCTATTCAGCCTTTTGTGGTTTAGATCAGGAATGTGCAGCCAGGACTAGCCATTGGAGTTCAATGCACTTGTATTGGATGGAATCCCTCACAGTTATGTTACAACTTCAACAGAAACACTATGGAAGCCAAGTGCCTGGAGACAAGTATAGTAAAAATGGAACCCTTTAGCTTAACGCCAGGGGCTGGGGGTACAGACAAGTTTATGAGTGGCTAATACTTGCATTTTTTTTCTCCACCCTTACTTGTTTAATCTATAGTATCCCTTTAATGTGTATATACAATAGCCCACAGTAATACATTAGTTCAACTTGAACATTCTAGTTACATGTTAACATAAGAGTGGCATGCATTCATAATTACTGCTCCTAATCAAAAGCTTCAAACCTAATTAGTTATTGGGAAAGTATCTGAATTATAATGTACTTAAAGAGAATTGACTCTTTATCTTTGGCTGGGAACTGGATGACATACTTGGCCTTTGCTTCTTTAACAAATTGAATAGGAGATATATTAAAATACGTTCTGTAAAGCTATCATACGCTTTTTAGGAAGGGCATTCTTACTATAGCAAACCACTTATTGTTGGCTTGTACAAACCGATCCGATTAATGCAACCAATGTGAACCTGCCAAAAATAGCAAAGGATCCAGTTTTGGATCTTGACTCGTGAAAATGAATGAACCATCTTTGCAGGACTCGGCAGATATGTGTCGAGTACATCTACTTACCATCTTTGCAGATCGTTCCCATTATACAAACACTTCCTTCCAGTATATAGCTGTCTGGACAACTAGAGCAGTTTTTATCTCCAGGCCCAGAACACGTTAAGCAGCTGGCATCACATCTGTGAAACGTTAGGACAATTTTAAAAGCCATTAAAAAGAATGAAACTTAATTTTACATTCAATTTATGATGGTATATTTCACGTGGAGGCAAGGGAAAGATTTTTTTTAGCATGGATTACCCATTTTGGTTGAAATGCAGATAAATTAACTATAGACCAATGGTTACAGTTGAATGATGGCACGGTAAAGACAACAGTTAATTAAACATTTGAATTCATTAATTGCACGTTTGAAGTTCTAAGGATTGAAGATAAAGTAATGTACCTCAGCTGCTGTTCTCCTTATCCTGTATTCCAGTATCTCTACTACATTAAGTAGGTGGATGTGTTCCAGAGTAAAATTGGTAATTGTCATTTCCAGTACTAAGGCACCTTTGAGTTAAGACTAATGATATTTTTTTTTCTTGTAGGTCTTTTGGCATGATTTTGTTAGAGGAGCAAATGAGGTTAATGAAACTATGTTTTAAAATTTTATTTTCAACTATATTCAACTTTTGTGTCCTTAAAGTGTAATTTTATATATATTTTTTTTAAATATTGTGTTTATCAAAGTTCTTGGCTTTAAAGTAGGATTTGACCTTCCTGTCTTGAAATTTTACATTTAAAATAAATGTTATACTAAAGATGACGAGGGAATATAATACCTCCCATTTCCCTTGTTATTACCATCTTTGTCTATTTCTGTCTTCCAGGCTGCAAACTCTAAAGATCAATTTTCGAACACACTAAGGAAATACTTAGGAAGCCGCTTTATATTTTGTACACTTTTATACAGTAATAAGTTGAAACCTCTAGAGTGGGGTCAGCAACCTTGGCCCTCCAGTTGTTTTGGAACTACTTCCCATGAGGATCTGCCAATCTAAAGAATACCTGAGAATCAAAGGAAATGTTATTTCAAAACATCTGGAGGGCCATGCTTGCTGACCCCTGTTTGAGTAACTATCTATCTCACTCACCCTACGCTTTACATTATTTTAGATTATGTTCACTAGAATGGATAGCTATGTTTGTAATATCAACTTCTAAATAATGTCTGGCACAGCCAATGATAAATTATGAGGAAATGAAAATTACTCTAAATAGTTTAATACATGCATGTATTTATTGTTTGAATCTTTACTAATAGTTTACTAAGAGATACAAAAAGAGTTAATTTAGTGGATTTCACTTGAAAACTGCTGTCAATTGTTGCCCTCAAATACATGTTCCCTCCTCAGTGCTACTACCTCTCCTTTTTGCTGGACGTTCTCTCGTAGTATCACGTTGGACAAGCGATGACGGGCTGAAACTCACTGAATGGCTCACAAGGGTCGTGGAGATCCGATCACATGAAGGCCTCTTGGCCTCAGTGTTGGGTAAGACACCTGCCCATCTCCGCAAGTGGTTCTACTGGGAAACATTTGTGTCTCTCCATTGAAGGTCATACTTTGATGTCTTGATAGGTCGCTACACCACCATAGTGACAATGGCAGGAGCTGGAGGTCAGTCCCTCTCCACTGCCATCTAATCCTGTCACCCTTCCCTTTTCATTAACTCCCTGCATACACCTTGACCCTTCCCCAACCCCTTTTCTTTTCTTCTTCTCTCTTCCTTCTTCTTCCCCTTCTCCTTCCTTTCCTTTTTCTTTGTTTTTTTTTTGTATATCGACATGTTTTTGGATAACTGTCGGAGCAGACTATATGGTTTTGCATTTCCCTTGAGAGTGTTTGCTTCGCTTATCCATTTAACTCTACTGATCGAAGCCCCATCATTATTGACTTTAATATATTTATTTATTTACTTTATGTTATTCTTTACAGTGTCACCTTGTTTTGGATTTATCTTGTACTTTCAATATATTAGGTTACTGCTGTAGTGTACCTTTATTGCTTTTGATGCTTTTATTGAATAAAAAAAAATTACATTTTCCCCAATACACAGCATTAAGAGTAACGTCTAGTTAAAAAAATTGCATCTAAACTTCATTATAATGTTCTCATTCTTACATCTCATCCATTTGAAAGGATTAATGCAAAAAAGCATGTTTATGTTTAACAAAAAAGCCCACATATGGACTGAAACATTTCTTTTTCTTGCCTGTCAGTAAATTACACAGCAAGAAGTCCCTGAGTGCTTTTGTTCCTTTAAGAACCCGCATGGGGGACTCCTGATGTGCAGCAATGTGGTCTATCCACCCCAGTACATAAATAAAACAAAATGATAAATGGCACTGAAGTATTTTTTTTTATATAAGCATGTTTAAGGCAATACAGAAATGCATTGTACATACATAATTTATTCTTTTCTCTATTCATTTTAGACATGTTGCAGATTTGTTTTGTATCAAATAATTTATAAAATATTGCGATGTATCCACTACGACTCCAATTAACTACAGGCTGTAATAAGTTATTTGCATTATCATAAGAAATGAGAAAACTATACTTATTTTTTGACAAAAAAACCCCGTTATTTTCAAAATTAACACTGAATTTAATGTGAAAAAGCAACAAAAAAAATCTCTAAAGATAATACAGTCTGGACATTCAGTCAACTTACTTTTTACAGATTTTATAGACATTCGTCCTGGTCTGATCCAGATAATATCCATTACTACACGCTGGCACACACCTTCCATCTTCTAAAAAATTGTCCTCTGTACAGTTTATACAGTTGTCTATTCCAGGTCCTAGGGGCGAAGAAAGGAGTCTGGTTTTAAATTATGAACATATTTGTTTTATGAGAGGCTACACTGTGACATATGATATATAAATATATAAATATTGTGCCATTAAGGGCATTATTTTTCTGGATTACAAAAAACATTACCATTGTGTTAAAAAAAGAAACTTCTATTTATAGGAAGTAATACATCAATCTTGATAACAAAGTGACAACACGCTTGAAGAGGTGGATTAACATATAAACAGGAGCGTATTTAGGCTTGGTGCTGCCCTACACACTACACATTCTGCTAATTATAACAAATATTCACAATCCATCAGGGCGTTTATAAATATATAAAAGAAATTTAGAAAAAAGTAGACTATTTCTAAAAAATGTATTATAATTTATGGGCTCGTTGCTTTGCAGCTTGTTATGCACCCGCACATCACAATATATAGATACTCTACAAGAAGGAAATGAAGAAGGAAAAAAAGGAATAAGACATAATTTTGGAGTTTCTCCCTCTAGCAGATCTTTCTATCTCTCAGCAACTTTTAAAAATTGTAGCCCCCCTCCAAATCTAGTTTGTCTATGTAAGAAAACACCCATGCATTATTAAAGTGTATGGTGCCACGTTACAAAGTTCACGTTTACATTAGCGCTCAGCTATGTGATCGTTAACATTTTCTTGGGTGGCCCTAGCGCGGGCTGACCATATTACATTCCGAACACTAAAGGGTTAAAAAAACTGTTAGTGATTCGGATCTTACGCTTTTCAGCGCACTTTACTTTACGCTCCCTATTCTTAACATGGGGAGCGCAAAGTGTTAATTAGTGTTAGGATTACCTAACGATTAAAGTCCAAACGCTATTTACATTCCGCTGCGGTTAACTGAAAAGTTAACCACAGCTAGGAGCTGGTGCTAACTGATTCCGCTTCTGCAGAATCAGTTATCACCAGCTGAAAAAAAGACTCAAAAATCAAATATATACAACTGATCCCACGGCGAGAACGGCCGCTTGATCCGCTTCTTCTTGCCACCGGGAGCAGAAGGAGACTGGGGGGAGAAAAAAAACTCTGCGATCACTCCGCCGACCTGCCAGATCTTGCGAGAGGTGAGATCCTGCAGGTCAGGTGACGGGCAGCGGAAGCCTGAATGGAGTCCTATGGACTCCATGGAGGGGATGCTCGTGGCGGCGCTTAGCACTACTTCGAGCATCCCGAGACTTAGTGCTGCATTACAGGGCAGGATGCTGGATTAGCGCCTGCACCGTAATATCACGCTAAAACGGGGACGCTAAGGAGAAACCTGGAGGCACAGATTTTCCTCCTTAGCATCCCCATTATAAAAAAATGGTGACATGAATATCAAGCATTGCAGGCAAAATATTTTGTCTTGAAACATGAAAATATTGAACTTTATTTGGTTGCTGTTTAATTACCAGGCACGATAATTTAATCTAGAACCGACAGACTATACCTGTACATGTAGCACATAAACTGTGGCATGGCTCACAATCCTTCTTAACAACACTGTAATATTTTCCACCCTCGCAGTAGATTACACATTTTGATCCTTGTAAGCTACAAGAAAAGAAAGAAATAAGGGATAAAATAGCATTTCATTGTTTATGTATTACTCGTATCATGGGTCAGCAGCATGATTTATATGCACTTCCGCTAAATCCCAGAAAACACTCCTGAAGAAGAAAAGTGATTACTGCGACATGCTTTCATTTCATTAATAACTCATTATTACAATCATATGTTTTCAGCAATGTAAAGTCATTCTTTATGAAAGTGAAAATTATTTATACTCATGTACGACTCCAAGCCATAATGTCCCCCCATAAAGCACCTCCGTGAAGGAGAGATATCAAATAGAAACTAGATACCTTGATAGGTTATTAAACGTAATTTATTACAATCAATATGCTGCGCCACAACATCAAGAAATATAACAATAGAACAAAATTGTCTATACAGCGCATATTGTACAGCGCTACGGTACTTGTTAGCACTTTATAAATACTTCTAACTGTAACTGTGGCTGACCCAACTGTGATATGAAATATCCTCATTTAAGATGAGATTCTAGGGGCACTATCACGTGCCTGTAGCTAAAACCGGGACGCTAAGGGGAAAAATTACTGATTGCTAATTTACCCTTTGCGTCCCGGTTTCACCAGCGGATTAAGGGGCAGGCACTGAATCTGCACCCTTAGCGGTCGCTACGCTCCGTCCCAAGCATTTTTTCCCCCAGTCACCCTCTGTTCCCGGCGGCCAGAAGCGGCGGATTGGGCAGCTGTCCTCACCACGGGATGAGAGGTGAGTATTTGTTTTCTAGGGGGCTTTTCAGCTGTACCAGCGGAATCAGTTAGTTGCAGCTCCGAGCTGGAGGCAACTTTTTCGTTAGTGACAACTCTTTGTAACCAGCGTTAGGACCTTGTGATCCTAACGCTAGTTAATCTGTGCTTGCATTTGCGCTTCCCATGTTACGTATAGGGAGCGCAAAGTACAGTAAGCTTGCAGTATAAACCGTTAATAACGATTCACTAACGAGTTTTTTAACTTTTTTTTAGCAAATCTGAGATGATCTGTGCGGAGCGCTATCACCTCTTTTAAGCTAGCGCTAATGCTAGCTTTAGCTTGAAGGAGGTGATAGAGCCTTAGGTCTTTAAGGTATTAAATGGACATGAAACCGCACATTTATATGTGATACTGCCTTAGATATTATTCTTCTGACATTAAAGGGATACTCTATGCATAATGACCACTTTATTATTATTATTATTTTCATCATTTATATAGCGCAAACATTTTCTGCAGCGCTTTACAATAACCAAAGGGAACGATATACATATAAACGGACATAGAATGGAAACAAGAGGCGTAGAGAGCCCTGCTCATAGGAGTTTACAGTCTAGAGGGATTGGGGTTGAGGAAGACAAGAGGAATTGCCCTAGATAGCAGGAGCATTAGTGTCAGTGGTTCGGGAATGGTGGGTCAATAGAAGCGGCTTCAATCAAGTGTAAGTAGGTGAGCAGAGGGATGAGTTGCATCAGTGATGCGGTACGCTAATCTGAAGAGGTGGGTTTTGAGGGATTTCTTGAAGGCCTGAAGATCAGGGGAGAGTTTGATAGGGCGAGGCAAGTCATTCCACAAGACTGGTGCTGCCCTTGAGAAGTCTTGGAGGCGAGAGTTGGCCATGCGTGTGTAGACCGATGACAGGTGGAGATCAGCTGCTGAACGGAGTTGTCTAGATGGGACGTGCTTGCGGAGTAACGAAGACATGTAGGGAGGGGTTGAGTTATTTTAACGTGAGCATCAGTATTTTAAACTGTATTCTGAAACGTACAGGAAGCCAATGGAGGGACTGGCAGAATGGGGAAGTACTCGAGGTGCGTTTATTGAGAAAAATAAGTCTGGCCCCTGCATTCATTACAGATTGCAAACGGGCGATACGGGAGTTGGGGAGGTCAATAAGGAGAGAGTTGCAGTAGTCAAGTCGTGAAATGACAAGAGCATGAACCATCACTTTTGTGGTATCTTGTGTTAGAAAGGGGCGGACACGGCAATGTTTTTGATTTGAAAATAACAGGATTTGGTCACTGTCTGGATGTGGGAATAGAATGTTAGGTCAGAGTCAAAAGTGACACCAAGGCAGCGAGCTTGGGGTGTTGGGCTGATGGGTGTTCCATTTACTCGTAGAGAGATAGGTGGTACTGGGTTCTTCTTGGAGGGAGGAATGACGAGAATTTCAATTTTGACAAGATTGAGTTTAAGGAAGCGGGAAGCCATCCAATTTGAGACAGCGGAGAGACGGTCAGTGACTCGATCCAGGAGACCTGTAGGGAGGTCAGGGGAGAAGAGGTAAATTTGAGTGTCATCAGCATATAGTTGGTACTGGAATCCAAAGGAGATGATCATTTTCCCTAGGGAGGCAGTGTAGACTGAAAAAAGTAGAGGGCCCAGTACTGAACCTTGGGGCATCCCAACAGAGACAGGCTGCCGGGAGGAGGTACTTCCAGCAAATTTAGATAGTTAAAGTAGTAAAACTGTGTGGAGTACCCCCCTTCCAGCCTGATTGTCTGTTAATGCAATGGACAGTGGCGGAGTTTCCTACATCCACACAACGGTCAATCAGCAGACACATGCCGGGGACCAAGTCAGTGACTGATCATGCCAACACACTTTCAGTGCTGACATCATCCTCTTTCTGAACATTCGCACCAGCAAGCGTTCTGGGATACAGCAGCTAAGGATTGGTTTAGCGCAGCAGCAATTCATTATTTTACACAGGTTATGTGCAACTTGCTTATGAAAGTATGCAAGTTTCACGTGATACGCAGCTACCAAAACAACAGTTTCTCTCAAATGTGCAAACAATGTGTAACTGAATCCTACCTGCATCTGCTTGCTTATTATCTAATAAACAGTGTGTCGCTTCACTCTTTTAACACGTGAAAGAATAAGTTGCAAGAAGAACTGCGTTGTTGCTAATTGTCACCTATTTATTGAATCGTGAATTGTAGAGTAATCATTATAATGTTGCAAATTGACATAATACCGGTAAATATTGTATTCACACTTTCATCTCTTTCTCACATATTCTGAATTTGTGTTATCAACAGTCAAGAACAGCTTCCTAAATAACTCATTCACTTAATAATTACAGTCAAAAGTAGTTGAGCTGGAAAAAATCTTCAGTCATTATTCTGGCTTAAATGTTATGTTTTAAGATTGCAATGGGTCACCACCCAAATGTTCATTAAAATAGACTCCAGAAAGGTTTTAACGTGTCTGCCAGAGTACAATTAGAGACATGAAGAAATGTAAAAGCTGTCTGGTGCTGTGAATTGGTGGTTTTGGCTCTTGCTATTCATGCATCAAGGGAGCTGCTTGTATAGAGGTGAGGCACGGAACCACACAAGGAACAAGGCTCTGGTCCATTACAACATCTTTAAAGAGACATTTCAGTTGTCGAAAATTTGGTTTACGAAACATGCAGCATGAGGTAATTATGAACCTGCAGTCCTTGAAATGAAAACAAAGTATCACATAACATGCACTTTTAGAACAACATTAAGCCATAGAAGGTATAGGCATAGCAGATTCTCCAGATCAACCTGGTTATATGAAGACAACATGGAAAACCCCAAGTCTGAACATGTTTTTTTTAAAGATTGTGATCATTTTTGGGTCAGTTATCACTACATTGAGCTAGATTCACTAGAACTCCCTGATAGATCTAGAAATGATGTGTGGGATCTCATGGGGATATATCAGCCTTAAGGCTGGTGTCAGACGAGCGCATTATGCGCACCCGTACTGACGAGCCTTCCGGCGTCCGTCGCAGCGTTGTCACGCTGAACCGGGGCCGGCCACACGCTGTTGTGCGCACACGTGCTGCGGCCGTGTTGCAAACCTCCCCGTCGAAGCGCTAGGGCACGAGTTCGACGGGGCTGCAAAGTGTGATCCTCTATAGGCAGAGGATCAAGCCTTGCAGCGCTGAGTGCACTAACTGCGCTCAATGAGGTAGCCAGACGGGCGTCCGAGTGGAAGGAACTTCCGCTCATAAAAATGCTTATCTGATGCCAGCCTAAGGATCACATGTTTAAAGATGCAAGCCTTAGGAAATCCAGCCCTTAGCTATTTAACTTTTTAAGGCTGGTAGATCCCCATGAGAACACACAGCTCATTTCTACATCTAGCAGGGAACTCTAGTGAATCAAGCCCATTGTTAGTCATGAAAACTAACAGGCTTGACAAAGACCAGCTGTGGCCGAAACGTTGCCTTGCTTTCTTGGTGTTGGATTAAATCCATTGAATTACATTGTGGATTCTGGAGTTCTTTTTTATTTATTTTTGCTGTTTGGGGCTGTGGAGCAAGAGACCCTCACTCCATCGATCCACGTTGGGGCTGCATTCGAGTGTACATTTCCATTGTTAGTCATGGGAAGCTTTATATGGCAGTCTAATGTCTTTTTGTGGCTTGCATTTAATTCTCATTACCTGCAGCCAACATCAAACAGCTTTATTCTCTGAGCTTGCCCATGCAAACTGCGACCCATTAAGCTGCACGAGCCCTGACCAAAGGTTATTATTACCTTTTAATGTCACAACCTCAGATCTCTCTTCATGTTTGACAGGGGTTGTTTATCTTACCTTTGTTATACAATACAATAACAGAAAGGACCCTACCCACCCAGGATCTCCAAGCAAAGCTCAATTCCTTTGTAATAAGTCTTTGATGTATGTTGGGAAGTTAGGTGATTAATCATTTTCATACCTCAGGCCATGTCTGCACTCCATACAGATCTGCTCCGAACTACAGCGCTTGCAGTTCTCATTGCACTTTCTACAGACGTTCTTATCTGCAAATGCACAAAAAAACACAAGATGAATATTTACTCATCTAATGCATCCAGCTGAGCTGTGTGGAAAGCGTCCGCACTGGCCAAGCATGTATTGCATTGCCCATTCCTTATCATTACCCTGCATAGATTTGCAATTCTATTTGATGAGTTTTTCTTTACTTAAACGAAACCCAGTAAAGAGACACAAAAAGGAAGGCAAAGATCAAAGACTGATATATTTCTTGGAATAAAATCGGTATGAGCGTTTCATACGTATATCTCATGCTACAATGTAATTGCTAATTGACAATCCGTGGAGAATACTTTGCAAATTTCAGATTTTTTTCTATTGTTCATTGTTAAAAGGTTTAATAATCACATATAAAATGTATATGTACACCAGATAAAGGCAATCAGGGGTTGCTGTACTTGTATGTGGGCTCTAAAAGCCCTGATTAAACCACCGTTTCATTAAATGGGTGCTAGCAGCGCACCTTCCCTCAGACCCCCCCCCTGAAACCAAGCCGACAGCTTAATGGATGAAAGGTGATCTGGAGGTCTGAGGGAAAATTGGGTATAGTTAAGTAAGGTAGGTATTACAAAGTGCTAGTGCTAGTTACCGCAGCGATGCATAAACCAAAATTTTAGCTACTCCTAAAAGCTGGTGCTAACTGATCCCACTTTTGCAAAATCATTTAGCATCCTCTAAAAACCCTTCCATTAAATCCGATACTCACCTCTCATCCCGCGGCAAGAACGGTGGCCCGATAATCTCTAATTATACTGCTACTAAATGAGTTGCATAAACATTTGTCAACTCCCCAGGAACAATAACTTTCTATGAATCCTGTTGCAGACCTACCAACTTCGGCAGATCTTGGATAGGTGGATGGGGGCATGATGGCCAAGGGAACGTGGCCATAATACTATTTTTTATCATTACGGTCACTGCCATGACCCCAAAAGGGACATGTTGCGTCGGAGCTTGAGTGTCAGGCTGGTAACCTGCCCTGCCTAGCAACCAATCAGGGGTTGCTGTACTTATGTGTGGGCTCTAAAAGCCCTGATTAAACCACCGTAAGTGTAATTAAATGGGTGCTAGCAGT
Organism: Leptobrachium leishanense; assembly: GCA_009667805.1. Lineage (NCBI taxonomy): Eukaryota > Metazoa > Chordata > Amphibia > Anura > Megophryidae > Leptobrachium > Leptobrachium leishanense. Next base: position 226,155,983 of record CM019063.1, read on the forward strand.
GCACTTTCCCTCAGACCCCCCTGAAACTAAGATGACAGCTTAATGGATGAAAGGTGATCTGGAGGTCTGAGGGAAAAGTGGGTATCACGTGGCCAGACCGTGTCTTTTGGCATCCCACTGTTGCTGGAAATTTGCTCAGTCCTAGCTGTCAAGCGTATAAATACGAATCAGTTTTACTCATTGTGAATACACAGGTAGGAGTCATGATATGTTAATGATTGCATTGTATCTGTTGTTCCGAGCTTTAACCACGATCTAAGATAAAGTTTTTCTACCTGTGGCTATCCAGCTGCCAGTATGCTGAACAGAGACCCCCTACCAAAGGCTAGCCGAGGGGAACACTTTAATAAAGCGAGTGACAAATTCATTGATTTTGACACAGATGTAGCAATTGTTCTAAACACCCACAGGAAAATGTAAAATGCATTACGGTGCGTGACCTTACTTTCGTTCAGGTAGAAGCCATCTGGGCAGTTACTGATGCAGTTGTTGCTCTCTTCATTTAAGTAGTAACCAGGCTTGCATGCTAAGCACTGGTCCGTTCGCCCCCCAAAACAAGATTCACAGTTTGTGAAACACTTCTTACACCTCTTCTTGTCTGCGAAATAGTGGCCAGGTGGACATTCAGAGACACAGATCCTGGAAACAAAATAACATCAGGTTAGATCAATGTGGGTCCAGACACTACATTGCAAAATGCTGGATTGAATCAAAATACCATATTTTATCAAAATAAATCAGGGTGACCAGACCAGGCATCCTAATAGACTATAATACACTATTGATGAAAAAATGCGACTTTAGCAATGCCAACCATTGGCTAAACCAAATTTAGCTGTTTTATTTTCTTTTTTTATACCTAAATAACAATTGAGTAGAATCAAAAGAAATAATTGTCTGTATTACCATAAGGAGTGCTTTCTTGGGGATTTATTTTTTTGGAGTTGAACCAATCCTCTGTGTAATCTCTAATAATGTGAGCCTAAGAAGGTATCCCGTGATGCATAAGTATAGATGGATGAATATAAATATATACAAAATATTATTAAAATAATGTGTTATTGAGCTCCCATTTTAAACAGGCGGATTATGGAGTTATAAGGATAGTCAGTGGAGTTAAGTATTACATGCAAGTAATATATCAGGGTTATTCAGAGAGCGGTGAGGAGCAGGAGAATGACTGGAGAAGTGAAAATTCTAGGTCAAAATAGCCATTCTCCCATTCATCTCCCTTTCCAAATCGGCTATTTTGACCTAGAATTTTCCATTCTCCAGTCATTCTCCTGCTTTTCACCTCTCTCTGAATAACCCTGATATTTTTTTTCACAACCATGTGCTGGAGGTACAAGTGACTGCAATTGCAGAAGATAGGATAAATGCATGTAACCTGCTGTAGTCATCAAATTTGTAACTTGGACAACCTTATATTTATAATATGTTTTTGGGGACACTTCAAAACCTACTGCAGTACATATTGTTTAGTGTATGAATTCTGGGTGTACTACTGAAAGCTCCTATGAGCAGGGCCCTCTCTACACCTCTCGTCTCTATACTATTTTTGATCATTTGTGTCTTGTTCTCTTTGGTTATTGTAAAGCGTTGAGGAAACTGTAGGTGTTATACAAATGATGATAATAATAAAATAATAACAATTTCTCACCGTGTGTTATTTTTTGCCTTATAATAAAAGTGTAGACAGTCACTACATTGGTCTGGGCCAGGTCCATCACAACCAACTTCACTGCATTCGGCATCACAAGGACCTTTTGGGGTTCAAGAATAAATAGATTAAATATAACACCGTCTGGGTGGAGTAGAGGTAACATCACTGCTCTGCGTGGAGAGAGCCTGTGGAGACATGGGTTTGATCCCAGCGAGCAACCTCTACAGTAAGTGTCCTTGGGCAAGACACCTAAAGGTACATACTCGCCACCCAGGACATACTTGAAAACGAGAGAAATCTCAATGTATCCTTTCTGGTAAAATACTTTCTCATAAAAAACAAAACTTTGCTACATAAAATCATACCAAAAATTATTACGGCTTTCCAACCTGTTTTCTAACTCCATGTACTAAAGGATGAAAATGAAAAATATTTTTTAAAAAAAGCTCACAAGAAACGTTAAACCGTCTTTCAGATAGGATCAGTTCCTGTATATTCTATCAGGGTTATTCCCGTGGAATTTCGGTGCTTTTTCGTTCCCCGCAATTCAGGAAGTCAAATTCCCCAACCTTGCGGTGAATTCAGCATTCACCACAGGGTCCTCAAAGTGCAGGGAGAAGCCCCCGAACGCATCTGAAAAACCACAGAAAAACCACCAATTCGAAAGGAAAAACCGCTGAAAAAAAATTGGATCGATCCAATAAATCGCTGATCGCACCCGACGATCAGCCGCGAAACCACCGATTGCATAGGAAAATAAGCCGATGATCCGTTGACCATCCGACGAAAGGGTTAAAAAAAAATACTGCAAATTTTAAAAGCTGTTTGCAAAACAACCACTTCACGAAAATGTCTGGAATTAACACATAAGGTCCTTTGAATAATAATAAAAAGGTCTGTTACAGCGAAAAAAAAAAATCACGGAAAAAAAATTTTGCCGAACAAATCATGAAAAATGCCTAAAAAGAAGTTGTAAGAAATATATAAAGAGATTTTTTGCTGCATATTAAAAGAATAAACTGTTTAATAAATATTTAATAACAATGGGAATATTTTACATTCAAACCTATGGGATTCTCTGGATTAAAGCTGCCGTATGAAACCACGGAAAATCAGGACATTTCACTGACCTTTCTCACTGTTTGGCGTTCTCTGAATAGATTAACCATTGCTTATCTATGGGAAGTCCACTGCCGTCGAACAGCACCGTATTCCATATTTAATCTATTCAGAGAACACCGAACAGCAGTGAAATGTCAGGAAAATGCCCTGATGTTTTGGTGGTTTCATTCGGCAGGTTTAATCAGGCGAATCCCATAGGTTTCAATGTTAAAAATATTCCTGTTTTTATATCTATTAAACTGTTTATTCTTTTAATTTGAAGCAAAAAGTCCCTATATTTTTTTTTAAGGATTTTTCAGGCATTTTTCATGATTTTTATCCACAAATATTTTTTTTTTAAAATAGCTATTTTCTGTAACAGACCTTTTTATTATTATACATAGAACCTTATATATTAATTCAAGGCATTTTAGTGCAGTAGTTTTTTTGCAAAATGCTTTTCAAAGTCACTGTGTTTTCCCCCCCCCCTTTTGCTGGCTTGCTGGCTTTTACCGGCAGCAGATCGGCGACGTGTTTGGACGGATCGACAATTTTTTTCAGATGCAGTCAGTGGTTTTGCGGCGGATCCTCGGGTGCATTCAGCTTTTTTTCAGCGGTTTTTCAGATTGCTCCGATTTTTTTTAATGACAGTTTTACGGCAGTCTTTGCGTTCCAATTTGTGTTTTTTCAGCGGTTTTTCGGATTCGGTCTGCGGCTTTTCCCTGCACTTCAGGGACCCTGTGCTGAATTCACCGCAGGGTTGGGGTTGATTTCCCCAAAGTGCAGGGAACAAAAGAGTGGAATTTCGGTACTCTTTGAATAACCCTGTATTTCTACTGTATATGCCAGTCTATGTGACGGCCTTTTTCTTATCGTGTGTGTGTATTACCTGTATCTGCTGATTTGAGGTGTAGAATTTTTGTATTATGTATAATTAGACAAAAAAGAATTTCCTGCATTTTTAAAGTATCCATTGATTCATTCACTTCTGGTTTGTATAAGGACTGTTGCTGCTCTCAACTCTGTAATCAGATTCTGAGGAATTCTAAATTTCATCATATATGTTTCCTTCTAGCTTGGAAGGAACCCTTGTGATCCCATAATCAACAAAAAAGTCACCAATTCTAGGCCACATTAGGAAGTGTAGTCAGGGCCGGACAGAAATAGATAAATTCTATAGATTTTACATGCTACTACAAGCACACGCACACACTATAAAAAAACAATTTTTTTTTCAGAAAACCTTTTAACATTTACTGCAAATTTATTTATGCTATGCCTTACCGGAGTATTCATCTACATTGTAATCATCTGTGTGCTCCTCCAAAGGGCTAGAACGCACGCGCTCCACTTTCGGGACATCGTTCCTTGGGGAGTATGGCTGGGATGAGGTACCATAAAGAACTAAGGACCATTCCTTCAATTTCCCTTTCATGAAGGAACAAGAAACATCACTATTAGGTTTTTTAGTATTTACTTTTGTAGTTTTATACCACGGAATGGATAATATCTGTTGCAGAAGACAGAGTTTATTTCCTGTACATATTTTTTCTGTGGTGTGCATTTTGTGTTATGCATCATTTTGGACTAGATTTGGTACTGGTTTGCGTATAACAACAAACAATAACTTGGGATTTTTAATCACAGGCAATGAAGACAGTGTATTTAATAAATTTTCAATAAAACATCTGCAAAACCTTGGGAAAGAACGAGACATAAGTCACAATGCCAACAAAGCACCTGTAAGCATATTGTTTTAGAACAAAGCCAACAATCGGACAATAACAATGATACAGTAAAGCAGAAAACAGACATATGGCAACCCTGAAAAATCTGACAATAAGATAATGATATATTCTAAAAGAAAGTACTGTCTACAGATAAGGTTACATTCTGACTCCCTTTTCTTCTTCAGGATCTCTAGACTACATTGGCCATTATTCTCTATGAATAACTACTGAGGAGTCTGCCGTCAACAATAGCCCAATTGCCAGAGGCTTTATTTTCCCAGAATACGCCTCTTCATCCAGGAATCAATCAAGCATCTCTCTGGCAATGGTGGTGTTTGGAAGAAAACATGTTTTCTTTTTTTTCTATGAAAATTAAAATGTCAGACTGAATCATTTGCAGGCAAAAGAAACCTCAGCAAAACATTAAGGCTTCGAGCTCAGCGTATTAGGTTAATAAGGATCAGCACTACCCTTAATCTAATTTCAAATAAAATAACTTTGCCTAAAGAAATTAACTTTGCACGGCAAAGGTGAGAACAGTCTTTTCTGGAGACAACTAAAAAGGTATAATGTCATTAAAAGTATTCGCGAGCAGTAATAAAGGTTGCTACAAATCAACTTAGTAGCTGCAAGATGAATGAAAATACCAACTGCACAATACACTAGTGGCTCAGGACGTGTTGGGCTCTCAAGCAGCCATTGCTATATAGAATATAAATGGAATGTGTATCTAATGCATCTATGCTGGTGGAATAGTGAAAATACCACGGGCCCTATTCCAAGGTTGTCATTACGCTTAGCATTGGAGACGCACAGCATGACGGCAGATGTTATTAGCTTAATTTTTTCACGTCCTATTCCAACCTTGCTAATTCTGACCTTAATGCCTCACAGCTTACGGTGTTTGGCATCTCCTATACTTAATATGGGATGTGCAAGTGATTAAGAAATGCAAGAATAGTGACCTATTCCAAGGTCATGAATAAATTAATGTCCAAGTGTAAACCAAGGAAATTTGACAGCAACTAAAAGCTGGTGTTAAACTCAAAAGGACAAGTCAACCCTGTGTAAACGTCTCTGAGCAATTGAAGCCTATGGAGTTGTTAAGGCTCCGGTTAAGTTTACACTAGGGCTGAAATACTGATACAGGTGTTTGATTAGCGTTAACAGCACGAGCAGAGGCAGAACTAGAAACCTCAGGGCCCAGGTGCAGGAACCATGACACCCCCCCACCCTTGGCAAAAACATATCCCCCTCCCGTTAACATGCATTGGTCCCCTCCTGTTCCACAATGTTGACTTCAGATCACATTTTTTCCAGGTTCACTATGACCTCTTCAGTCCACCCCATTTTTAATGTAATGTGCACTATGTGTATCTCACAGAGCTCCACAGCAATACAACGCACAAAAATGTGCACTGTGTATCAGTGTAAATCACAGAGGTTTACAGCAACAAAACTCACAGTAATATGTGGTGTGTATGAGTGTATCGCAGAGCTCCAAAGTATAACTCACAAATAAGTAAAAAATTAATTAAAAGAAGAATTATATATTATAGGCAAGCCCCCAGGCCCAGGCAGGCGAGTGTGGGCCCCCCGGACTCAAGGGCCCGGGTGCAGTCGCACCCTCTGCACCCCTGGTAGTTACGCCCCTGAGCACGAGCATACATCTTCAGCAGCTTCAATCTTTCATTTCAATGCTCCACACACTTTTTAACAGCTCGTTAAGAAATTTTAAAGTCAGCAACCAACTTTAGTTTCTAGACATTTCTAGACATGCGCCTTGGTTGGAATACGGACATTACAGGTGAAACGTTAATGGTCAACAACTTGCGCTGAATTTTTTCCATTAGCATCTGGCTTTTAACGACAACCTTGGAATAGGGACCCACATTTTTCTAGAATGTTTGAACACCTAGGAGTTTTTAGTATCCTTTGTCGTCCTTGAACCACATATTCCATGTCCTTTTAGCACTGTACTCCTCTAACCATGTCCAATTACATCTTATCCCTTTTCTATTTTGTCCATTTACTCTCATTGTCCTCAGCCCCTCTTTTACACATAAAATAATATACTGTCCTGGTGTACATTTGCCTTATTCCCCTTCCAGTGCAGTGGGACTCATGCCTTAAAGTTGAGAGGAGATGATAGAATGACTTAGGAATGAAGGGATATGAAGAAAAGTCATTAGCAAGGGAATGTATCTGGAAACGTTTGACAGGACAGGAGGAAATGGGGAACGAGATGTTAATGGGTAAATATGAAATTGGTCAGACTTGATAACTACAAACCTGCCAACTTTGGCAGGTATGAGATTCAGAATGAAGAAGCATAATCATGATGTGATTACTGTACTCCATGGCAGCCATGCCCACAAGCAGGGCATGTCATCTCAGGTTGACCAGCTACCAGGTCGAGAAACCAAGCAGGGCTGATCATACTCAAGCACTGTATTAGACATATAAACACATCAACACTGTGTGCAGTCATACTCAGGTGTTAATCCATACATGTAAACCTTTGTATTTGCATACAATGACACTATCAGGTCTATTCAAAGAAAGGTGAAAATTAGGAGAACTGGCAGGAGAAGAGAACAATCTAGACCAAATAGCCGATTTGGAAAGTGAGATAAATGGGAGAATTTTTCTGGTTTGGCTAGTTTGATCTAGAATTTTCACTTCTCCAGTCATTCTCCTGAGTGTCACTTTTATTTGAATTTTCTTTCTTGAACCTGTATGTGAAAGCACACAACTGTATCTTCACACAGCACCATTGGATAGGGTATGGCAGCCGAGGTGCTAAAACAGTTTGACCAGCTGTGACTCTTGTCTGAAACATGGAGTAGTCCTATTTGGCCAGCAGATGCCTGTAAAATAGGGCTATTGCATTAATAAATAGAGACATTTTCCCAATTATCTTTTACTGGAATAAATAATTAAAAGTGATTTTCCATAAAAACACTGGTTCCTAGAGTTCAGAAATTTTTTAATATTTGGCACGACTTTATAGTCTGCTTGCCAGACCCTTTTCTAATTAAACTTTGTTCTGATTTTGGGCTTACTACCTGCTTTTTAACTTGCTCACTGTCGAATCCGCCTTTGCTAACCCCGTCTCGTACTACTGTTTTACAAGATTTTTTAAACTCTGTTGTGTAATGCATAAGTCATGAGATTTTGTCATGTTGCCACTTATGTTTGAGGTGGCAGCTGTTCTGGCTGCTACCATTCTATGTTAATTGTATCTTTGCCCTGTTACCTGAATCTATCTAAATAAAAAAAAAAAAAATACACTGGTTCCTCACAGTGGTTTTATGGAAAATCATTTGGTAGGGAAGGCGTTAAATAAAACCTTACCAATCTGAGTGCTGATATTCTTAATGTTTCCCTTTTTGTTGGAGTCGGTTATTAACCTGTGTTGTAGGTTTGTGTAGATCGACATTTGGGTATTTTAGTGCTTCTAAATATCTTAAAGATTAATAATAAACCCCACTGTGCATTAATACATTTCAGCTTACAGTCAGCGGTAACACAGGCAGCATTGTACACTTTTAGCGGTATGTTTGCTAATTAAGGGTGGCTTATCTTACCACGATCAAATGACAACAAGCTGATACAGTGTCCAAATACCACAGTTTATTTAGAAAGCACTAACTTTCATACCACTTCATTTTAACAGGGCATAGGTTATCCAAACTGCACATATACCAACTGAAAATTGTTTTTCTTAGAGGCCCAAGTGCTCCTTGCAAATATTTTATTTTCAGATAAAATCGTTCCCAGTTGAATTAAAGGTTGTGTACATATGAAATAGAACGGAAATGTATTACGTTACTTTCTGTTTCACTTATAGGCTCCGTGGCTCTGATAATGCATCTCATGTCAAGAATGTAATGCATTGGACTCCACATAAGATACACGGCACAGTTCGGCTGCACATTCTGTTCATTAAAATATGAAAGAGGTTCTGTTGGTATCAGAGAGTGCATAGGTTGTTATGTTGCAAGTTATTTTTTTCTCTCAGTTAATTGTACAGGTTTTGAGGAGAAGCAGCATTCTTCTTCTTCAGAAGAAAATATATATCTTGCAGTACGACAAAACAAACTATTGTATGCCATTGTTTTGAGATTTTTATTGAAGTGCCATTGGCCAACGCATTCTACAACCTCAGTTGGAATGCAACAACTTTAATGTTGAAGGTACGCGGGCTGTAGATCATTACTCTTGTTGTCATGTGATATCTGCAATAGACAGGTATTCATTTTCTGCTAGGTCTTCTTGCCTTCATTAACCCTTCACTACTAAAACATGCATACATGATTTTGCATTGAAAGACAACCAAGGGGAAAAAAGACAATTATCATATAAAACCTTGTTTGCATACTTTTTAAAAAGGAAAATAAGTGTGCCACCTGGGAGAAACTAAAATCTCAGTGAGATCTCACTCCTACCAACCTGTATTACTGTACGAAAGCTACAAGGAGCAGCCCCTACTCTGGCTAGACCTAAACGTTCAAATATTATTGTTACATTAGAGAATGGCAAAAGTCAGAATACAGGTAAAGGTCTGGGATCGCTCCTCTACCCATATGTATGTCACCAGGCAGCTGGGATTTAGAATTTCCTGGATGTCAGTCACCAGATCACTAGTGACGTCAGCACGCTCTGCACCCTTTTTCAGACCACCGGCAACAGCCAATGTCCTGAGAGAGGCAGACAATGGATTGGTTTTGTGAATGCGACAGGGATGTGCAGCATGCCCCATGGGAGATAAGATGAGTATTATTAGCTTTAATTAAAAAAAGAATAATAATATTGGGCTGATACTTGAAAACGAGAGAAATCTCAATGTATCCTTCCTGGTAAAATACTTTGTAAATAAATAAATAAATAATTTATGGGCAAGAAAGTCGGGAAGGCATGATTTTTAAATAAAGTGTCCCTTTAAATGCAGCATGTGGTGCATTGGCTGTCTATATACACAACCCTGCAGGAAAGAACCTTCATTTCTCAGGGTTAAACTGAGAATTTAGCAGGAATTTATAAGTAAAGAGTAGTACTGTACATTAGTATACATTAAATGTTCTTACTGTAAAATCTATGATCCTATTATTATTTTCTGTTTGTTTTAACAGCGTTACATTATAAAATTATAACAGTGGTAGGATATGTTGTACTGGTTTGGTTCGGGCACAAAAAGGCCATTTATTCATTTTATACCCAACACGGAAGCCAAAACCTGCCAGCCCTCCTCTGTATATTTGATCCTCATTTTAATTTGTATTCGTTTCATGTTTGATTTAACCTTTTTTTAATATAGTGTCTCCTTGTTTTAGTTGTACAAAGACCTTGTATAACTAGTGAACATTTGTAAGATAAGACAAAACCAATTTACAAGGAAAATAAAATGAAACATTCGGCCGTCCATAAATATTCTGCTTTTACATAACCATTAATGTTGAATTTGATTACCTGAAGCCTCTGCATATTCTTTAAACGATTTTTTTTTTAAATAACATGAGAGACACACAAAAAAAGTTCCAGATAAAACTCACCTGGTGTTTTGAAGTTCCTCAGCTGTGATGGTGTGTCATAAATCTCCAATATCCAATCTCCCGAAGCCTTCTCTCCCCAGCAGTGAGTGGTCATAAACTCCCAATTCTTGAATCCTTCCATGGAATGGTCAAACAATCTACAAGGCAGAACAGAGAAAATACATTACATCTGTTGGGCACTAGCTAATTCATCAAATTCGGAATTTAGTCACAAAAAACAATGACTATTTTTTAAAAACAGACAGAGTTATTCAAAGAGCTCCGAATTGGGGCCGAAAGGTAACCGAACGCTGAAATTCAGCGTACGGTTACCTTTCCTGGCCATTCGGCTATTCAGAGAGCAGGCAGTTCGCCAAATCTTGGCGAATTGCCTGCACATACGGTGCCTGTTCGAGGGCAGTGAAATCCCCATAGAGAAGCAATGCTTTGTCTATTCAGAGAACACAAAACAGCTGAGAAAGGTTCCCTAAATGCCCTGCTGTTTGGTGGTTTCATTCGACAGGTTTATTCAGGAGAATCCATAGGCTTCAATGTTAAAAATATTCCCGTTTTAATACAATATCTAATAAACCGTTCATTATAATATTCTGCAGTAAAGAGTCTCTTTATTTTTAGAATTTTTAGGATCTTTTAGGCATTTTTCGTGTTTTTTTGCGAAAACTTTTTCCATTTTTTTTTTAAATCTTTTTTTCTTTTTTCTGTAACAGCCCTTTTTATTATAATTCATTGGATCTTATATGTAAATTTCAGACATTTTCGTTCTGTAGTTTCTTTGCAAACAACGTTTCACTTTTCAAACATTCAAGCGTACGTTTTTTTTTCTCTCCATTCGTCTGCGGTGGTGTCGGGTTTTTCCGGCGGCTGCTCTGCGCTGTGATCGGCTCCTGCTCGGGTTTCTCTGGCATGTTCAGCGGGGTTAATGCAGATGTTTTTGCGGGTTTCGGTGAGCGTTCGCCAGGTTTTGCGGTGAGTGTTTGTTGGGTTTGGGGTGGCTTTTCCCTGCACCACGACGGCCCTGTGGTGCTTGCTGAATACACCGCTGGGTCGCCGAAATGGGATTGCCAAATTGCACCGAATTGAAGAGAACGAAATGTCACTGAACGTGCGGTGACTTTTTCGATTCTCTTTGAATAACCCTGAGAACAAATTTCAGCTCTGGTTTTAGCAATAACTAATTAAATGTGGGATTTTTAGCCACGTTCATTAATTTAATTGAATCCCACTGAGACTGAGCAAAAGGAAAAACCTACATACAAACAGACATGGAATAAAATAAAGAGTGTAGTCACGGCCGTATTCATTATTAGAGCCCTAATTATGTACAAAATAACTAAATGTACACGATCTACAGCAAAGAAGCCAAAATAAAACTAGCCATTCATTATGTGAGAGGAAGTTCTTTAATATTAATAATAATAGAATACTCTTTAATTAGGTTTTGTCGACTAATGTGTTTTCGGTCCCTGCTTGTACTGTAAAGGTTGAACGTGACAAGTAGTTGACAAGCTAATTATTTTATTCCTACTGTGGTACAGCAAGTAATGATTTAAAAAATATATATATCTAAGGAAATTCAGTGAGCACACCACTGTACACTAATAATATTTAAAGGAAAAAGAGACTAGGCTTCCATTAATCTCATTTTTTTATAGCCTTGACGGCCTAAACACTCAAAGTCTCCCATTGCTAAGGTATGCGGCTCCAGCACAGTGAAAATGCTGAGAGCAATACTTGTAATTGCCATGATGTCACTCTTCTCCTCTTTCTGACTAATACCTTCATGATTCTTAGTACATGTGTAAAGGTTAGGGAAGCAAGGAAACATTTCATATGATAATTTTTTTCAGCCTGTTTCTCTGATATTTCAGTAAATGCTCCATAAGTGGACATTGGCTGGAAGAGACGATAATGATACAAGTGTTGGCGTGGATTTAGGCCGGGGTCAGTACGAGCGCACTATGCGCGCCCATACTGACATGCCTCCCTGCGTCCGTCGCAGTGTTGTGATGCTTTGATGGGGCCTGCCACACGCTGTAGCGTGCGTGCGAATTGTGCGCGCTACAATGGGCATGCTGTGGAAATTCTGAAAGCCTCCCCGTCGAAGTGCTACGACACGCGTTCAACAGGGCTGCAAAGCGCAATCCTCCATAGGAGGATCGCGCCTTGCAGCACTGAGCGCACTGACTGCGCTCAGCGAGGTGGCCAGACGGGCGTCAGAGTGGAAGGAACGTCCAGGCAGCAGAATGTCTTGGGCCGGCCCTGCATCAAGCTATATATCCCTACAGCTATATATCTAAACAGCTACACACCTGCCATAATATAAACAAACACTAGTTTGGTTATATATACATTATATATATCCCTTACTATTTACATATATATATTTATATTATTAGACATTATTATGCAGACTCGGTCAAGTTCGATAGGACCTGTCAAGGATGCGGTACATTGGCGACTGTGACAGGCTTAAGCAAATTATGATCATAACTTTGTGAACTGAATCCCCATCTTTTTACCTCAGTCAGGTTTTTTGAGCATTTTTAAAACTGTTTTTTTTTCACAGAAAATGATGGAAGAAGGTGGTCAATAATATGGAGTGCTCTTTCTTGGTGTTTTGTATTTGATGTCTTAGATGAACCCGCTTAGTTTAGAGGTTGAGTGTAACCTTTTGATGTTTTGTATTTTATATATAGGGAGCTGACAACTCCCATTTGGTATGCACCCCTCCCTGTTCACAAGTGCTCCACTATGACAGCCTATAAAGGCCTCGAGCTGCTGGGGAGCTCCAGGGTGAGTGGATCCTGTAGGTGCGGACTCGGTCAAGTTAGATAGGACCTGTCAAAGATTGGGTACATTGGCGACTGTGACAGGCTTAAGCAAATTATGATCATAACTTTGTGAACTGAATCCCCATCTTTTTACCTCAGTCAGGTTTTTTGAGCATTTTTAAAACTGTTTTTTTTTCACAGAAAATGATGGAAGAAGGTGGTCAATAATATGGAGTGCTCTTTCTTGGTGTTTTGTATTTGATGTCTTAGATGAACCCGCTTAGTTTAGAGGTTGAGTGTAACCTTTTGATGTTTTGTATTTTATATATAGGGAGCTGACAACTCCCATTTGGTATGCACCCCTCCCTGTTCACAAGTGCTCCACTATGACAGCCTATAAAGGCCTCGAGCTGCTGGGGAGCTCCAGGGTGAGTGGATCCTGTAGGTGCGGACTCGGTCAAGTTAGATAGGACCTGTCAAAGATTGGGTACATTGGCGACTGTGACAGGCTTAAGCAAATTATGATCATAACTTTGTGAACTGAATCCCCATCTTTTTACCTCAGTCAGGTTTTTTGAGCATTTTTAAAACTGTTTTTTTTTCACAGAAAATGATGGAAGAAGGTGGTCAATAATATGGAGTGCTCTTTCTTGGTGTTTTTATTTGATGTCTTAGATGAACCCGCTTAGTTTTGAGGTTGAGTAACCTTTTGATGTTTTGTATTTTATATATAGGGAGCTGACAACTCCCATTTGGTATGCACCCCTCCCTGTTCACAAGTGCTCCACTATGACAGCCTATAAAGGCCTCGAGCTGCTGGGGAGCTCCAGGGTGAGTGGATCCTGTAGGTGCGGACTCGGTCAAGTTAGATAGGACCTGTCAAAGATTGGGTACATTGGCGACTGTGACAGGCTTAAGCAAATTATGATCATAACTTTATGAACTGAATCCCCATCATTTTACCTCTGTCAGGTTTTTTGAGCATTTTTAAAACTGTGTTTTTTTTCAAAGAAAATGGTGGAAGAAGGTGGTCAATAATATGGAGTGCTCTTTCTTGGTGTTTTGTATTTGATGTCTTAGATGCACCCGCTTAGTTTTGAGGTTGAGCGCAACCTTTTGCTGTTTTGTATTTATATTATTATATATGTTCACACAGTATGTGCCTGGTTAGATATACCCGTATCTGTTCTATTAAATAACATATAATATGTTTTCATTTCTCTACATTCTATAAAAGCCCACCAAAATCGTCAGCTCCAGGCCCATAGAGATCTTAATCTGGCCCTGAGCATCACATGTGATATACAGGCAATTAATATGTTAAAAAATAATATGATAATAATAGTTGTTTATCACACAAACTGGATATATACTGATGTGTATTTAGGACTTCTATACATTGTAAAAACAGTTTACGGAAAGGCAGCAACTGCTGGATTAACATGTTGAAGCATCAAGCTTCATTTACTGGAACTAATAATTGCACCAAACACAAGTACGCTCCATGCACACAGACTTATTTGAGAAGTCAGATAATAGGCACATTCTGCCTGATTGATATTCCTCCTCCAGAAATCCCATCTCCGAAGGATGATAATTTTTCTGTTCATAAAATGAGAACCTTGCCATGTAAGTGGTCGCCTTACACACAGGGCTAATAAGAGAGAAGGCTTAGCAGATTATTAAGGCAACATTTTGATTTGCACCTGTAGTTATTGGATAATTTTGTTTTTATTCCCTTGAACAGCTGTTCTCCACAGGGGCTCGCACAGGCTGAGTAGAATTTCCGGAGGGATGCTAAGAAAACCTAGTCATTCTCTGTCACTGCTTTCTCTGTGAAGAAATGGGAACTTTACATGACTCACCAGCCTTTTCTTTTTTCGACTAGAGCTCAAAGGTGCAATTGGTGTAATTCATATGGGTAATGACTGAAAGATGTGCTATTTAACTATGTTATTTAAAAGTATATTCACCCTGTAGGGGAATATGAAGTAAACTTTGTTATGTACTTTTTTCCCTTGTGAATATTCAGTTCAAGTTCAGTTCATCCTTAGCCCGTTTCAGTAAAAAAATACAACCTTCCATCACGTCCCGCGATATTGGACAGAGGACAAATAATGCACATTGCCAGGTATCCCTTTTGACACTCTGTTCTGATTATTGTTCATTATGTATAATTTAATTTTTAAAGAAATCCAAGGGCACCATTACAAAATGCTCGCTAAAACGGGGACGCTAAGGTGGAAAGCCTGCCCCGTAACGAAGTTCTAAGCCTCGGGAGGCTTGAGGCAGTGCTAAGCGCCGCCGTGAGCATCCCCTCCATGGAGTCCATAGGACTCCATTGAGGCTTCAACTGCCAGTCACATGACCTGCAGGATCTCGCCTCTCGTCAGGTGATCGCGGAGGAAGACTGGGGGACTTTTCCCTCCCCAGTCTCTCTCTGCTCCCAGCAGACAAAAAGCAGCGGATTGAGCCACTGTTCTCGCCGCGGGATGAGAGGTGAGTATCTGATTTATGGGGGGATTTTTAGCTGGTACTAACTGATTCCGCAGAAGTTGAACCCGTTAACCAGCTGGTGCTAACTTTTCAGTTAACCACAGCGGGACATAATTAGCGTTAGTACTTTGTAATCCTAACGCTAATCAACTCTTTGTGCTCCCCATGTTAAGCAAAGGGAGCGCAAAGTACGGGAAGCTCGTGCTGAAAACCGCAAGATCCAAATCGCTAACGGGTTTTTTAACGTTCGGAATGTAATATGGCCGGCAGCGCTAGGGCACGTAAGCTAACGTTAACACAGCTGAGCACTAACGTTAGCGTTAAGTATGTGATAGGGCCCCGAGTGTTTGCGTGTGTTAAAATACCAGTGAAAAATTGCTGGTATTGCAGTACAGAAAAATGCCAGAATTTCACTAAACTAAAAGCCAAAGAGAAACAGGAATACGTTTTCTGTGAAGTTTCTCCTGTTGCTGCTTCAATTTTAGTATGAAGAAATGCTGGTGTTTGTTGGCACTGCAATACTGGACATTTCAACCACTATTTGAAACACTGGTGCTAAGTGAATAATCCTTAATGTGAATCATGACAACCTGCTATAACAATTATTTATTTCTCATAGTATGTTTAAGTCAAACTTATGTAAAGTGCAAGGGCTGGTAAAAAACACCCTCACAAAAATGTATTGAAGAAGAGAATGCCTTACTTTCATAGTAATGATTTTTAAAAAAAAACTCAGCATCCCATGATCACAGGTCCATGCAGTGAGGAGAAGCTGCAATATTCTCCACTATCTAAAAGCCGTAGCCTCACATCTTTATTGCTTTGATTTGGTTAGTTCTTAATAAAGTGTGGGGTAATCAAAGATGCAAGACAAATAAGTTCAGAATTTTTACAAGCCTCTATGTATTCAGGAAAGACTTTACGTGGTCGCCCACCCACCACTTCCAATACAGACATTTACCTTATACCTGTAAACCAGCACAAAAAGCAGTGACAAGGTGGGACGACCAATCTCCTAAGCAGGGCTGACAAACACCGGTCCCCCACATGTTTCTGAACTAAATCTCCCATGATTCCCTGGCATCTATTGCACTGTATGAATTTTGGGAATTGTAACCATCGACATCTGGGGGGCCGCGAGTTTGACAGCCCCGTCCTAAGCTATATATTGGACAATGGTCACACCAACCCCTATACTCTATTCTAGAATATCTATCAAATAGCTTATAGTACGGCTAAATTACATATTACTCTGTAAAGCACTTTGTTTTATATGACTTAATTGAAAACGAGAGAAATCTCAATGTATCCTTCCTGGTAAAATACTTTATAAATAATAAATAAATAATATTTTCGGAAGTCAGTGACCCTCTAACAGTAATCTGTGTGCCCCCAGTACCTTTATCTCCTAAAGGTGGAAGCAGTACAGAGTAGTATTTATGAAACAAAATTATTTACACGTAGATGCTTTTAATGGGAACACAAGCCTTTACTTTTTTAAAAATAAAATGAAGATATAAACAGACAGCCCCAGCACAAGAATGCTTTGAGGGTTTCCCCATTGCATTTCTATCGCTTCTATCATTTCATAAAGCAGATGTCTCTTTTTCCAAACAGAGGACTGTCAAAGATTATGAAGATGTAATTTGTGACTGTAGTTGTATCCAAGAAATGCAGGACTCTGTTTTTCTCCTTGAAAGCGTTTCTGTGGTGAAGACCAAGTCATTGGCTTTCCACACAGAAGCCAGTTTCAACAGAGCTATATTTCTAAGAAGAAAGTTTATTACTTGGTGTGCGAAGCAATAACTATCCCTGCCGCTCCACATTTTTCTAATAGAGCTCAAATGCATTAGCATTGCATGAGGTCTTCCCTGACTGCCTTTCACAGCTTTTGTGCACAGGCCATAGCTACATCTGGTAATCACAAACCCTAATGAGCAACAGATCTTGGATAAGGTTCAGCTTGCTGTAACTTACATAAGGATCTACTAAGATTTTCTTTTTCTCTGATCTGTGCATGGAGGCCAGAATAGTTCCCAATGAACAGTAAAGAACATATCTTAAGTCCAGACAGTATTATCTCCTAAATGATGTGGATCTCAAAGGCTTATGTCTACAGAAGACATGAATATGAGCAAATTTTGTTTCATTAACAGTGGGGAAAATGGTTACTGCATAAAACATACAAATGTCAGCAAATGCACTTAGAATCGTCTTTTTGCAAATTTTGAACCAGGTCTAAGCCATTTCAGCATTTTGGGAACAACAGAAGAACATCTCTAAAATACAGCATGATAACATTATTTAGACCTAATGTATGTCATGATGGGATATGTGTAGGCACGGTTCACTCGTTTAAGCAACTGTCCTTTGAGCCAATGACTTGAACTCATTGTTTTTGGCAGGTGTGACTGGAGACATACTTTGCATCAAAAGAAAACAAAACAGTGCACCTTGCAATAGACCCAACCGGAGCTCAAGTCCACAAGATATGGGTACACCAAGTCCAATGGGTAGACAGCCCGAGCAATTCAGAGTTGGCAAAAACTGAAATCAGGCACACAAGAATTCTCAAAGAAGAGGTAGTTTAATAAGGCAAAGACAAATTTTTAGTTGCAACCTTACTCAAGCCTGAGGCTTGAAACAGATTGCAGTTGCAACCAAAAATTTGTCTTTGCTTTATTAAACTACCACCTTTATTTGGAGTGCCCAATCCCCTTTTATTCTGTCCATGAATAATTTGCATTACAGATGTATGCCACTTAACTCTTTCTGCTCCACTCCCCCTACTTTCATATTTCAGTACGTTGGAATTTTTGTGTCCATCAATGTATGATCTATCCACACCATTGAAAATATATGTAATTTAAGATCTCATTTAAAAGTTGAATTTTAACAGAAGCCTGTAGTCCGGCCTCCTGCAATGAAGCATCAAACTGTTTCCCTTCTTGTATCTTCACTTTATAATTATAGCTTCAGTTTAACCTTAATTACAAGGTTCTCTCTGCATTCTCAGTCAACCATATGACCAGGTTCCGCAGTGAAAAATAGCATTATTTTTTGACTGATTTAACTTGCTCATAGGTAGGGAATTGAATTTCGCTACAATGCATATCGTACATAACATAGGTAATATATCATGAATCACTATAAATGTTAAAAATGAAAATGCCTTAAATCACACATTTTCAAAGGGCTATAAAAGAAGATGTAAGAAAGCAGGATGTAGAATAACATAAATATAAGAACAAGAGTGGGTTTCCATTATGATGTTAGCAAATATCTGTAATAATTCATTATCAGTCTATAGATCAAGTCTTCTAAAGATAAGTGCCATCAGCACATCGGAAAGAAGGAATACATTTATAAACAGTTACTTAGAATTATAGGCTGAAAAAAAAATGGCAAGTGCATTAAATTCAACCATTCCAATTTTTGTTTATCGCTGCTAAAAGGAAAGTTTTTTTAAATCAGATGTCCCCTTATATCACAAGTAATTACCACCAAATTCAATTATTATTTGCTGAATATTTTGATAATTTTTAAATTAATATGTGGATTTGTCCCAGATTTTTTGAAAATACTTTTTCTTAATGCTCACTCTGAGATGGCTAGACATCCTGGGATGTGCAGTTCCAAAACATCTGGTGGAAACCAAGGCTACTGACCCCTGCTGTAAATGTCTTTACGGAGATCTGCTTGTACAGAGTCTATCATAATATCACTCTCCTACATATCTAGTGGTAGATTTCTAGCCTGGTGTAAACTTAACCAGAAGTCATTCAAATTTACCAGAGCCACTAAAGTATGGAGGTGTTAACCTTACGAGAGCTCTGGATAAGGTTTTCTACACCATGTTTGGAATCGTGCCCCTTTTCTCTCAAATAAAGACTCTATTTTGATCTAGGCGATAACAGGAAGCTGCTAAAGGAATATATCAATGTGATGACAGGTATTACAGTGTGCAGCACAAATTAACGTCGGGACATGAATTTAAATATTTTAACAACTCCTAAAAGCTGGAGTTAAATGGTTCTACCAATACAAAATCATTTAACACTCTCTAACCCCCATAAAAATTCCATACTCATCCTCTCATCCAGCGATGAAGAGGAAGGCCCGATTCCGCTGCTTCTTCTTGACGGGAGCAGAGAAAGACTGGGAACAAAATAATTCATAGTCTCCCTCCATGATCACTCCACGACACTGCTGATCTCAAGTTTCCATTGAGTCCTATGGACTCTAGGAGCAGGAGCTGACACTCGCGGCTGCACGAAAATGCTACTGTGGGTATCAGGGAGCTTTGTGCTGCATTCCAGGGCGAGGTGCTGAGATAGCAACCTCCCCAGAATTTGACATTAACATGGAGACGTTAAGGGAAAAAAAGGAGGAAAGCACAGATTTTCCTTCTTACCATGTTAGCTTGAACTAGGGAATAGGTTTTTACCTAAGTTTTTGAAAAAATATTTCATGATCAATTACGATGCCCACTGGCAAACATTTTGACAAATCTGAGCCAAGAAATCTGCAAACACACCTTCTTAAAACAATGGTAATCCAAAATTATCTCCAGATCATTTCATGCAGGTAAATGGGACACAGATCTTGGTGGAGGATACATATATATCCATATGATTTTTTATTGTCATCTACTGCTCCTCAGGACTATTTTAATCAAAATAAACATTTTTTTCTATTCTAGTACGCGCCGTGTACCCTTTCAGGGTTCCAGTTCACAGACACTCAGTAGTCAAACTCTATAGTGAAAATATATCATGTCATAGTACCAAAGACAGATAAAGTACTGTTCAAAAACCTGCCAGGAAACATAATAATATATTGGTCTGAAACTCCTCATCAGAACACGGTACATTTCAAGCTTATCCTTTTTTTGTACAGCTGACCACCAAGAGTGAGGTAATTATTTCGAAAAAATGAGCGGCGCTGCAAAGCTGATGAGCGTTTTGCTGTCACCTTCTATGCATACCAATCAGGAATTGAGGTGAGAAGATCTGGAAGAGATGTTTCTATCTGCCATGAAGCCACAGGCTTGCATATTACAGCTGCAAAGCGCTGTTATGCAGAATAACGATTTTGTTTGCAAACCCTGATATCTGGATGGCATATTTCTTTTTAACGCACATTAACCACACATAGTTATTTGCAATACATGGCTCCTGTTATAATTCTACATTTAAGACGAGTTCTTATCGGAAAAGGTTGTCCATCCCAAATAGGAATAATATCGATAGTAAGAAAATAATACAAGGTGGCCACATAAAAGGCGTCTTATCCTTTGCTGCTGCTTGAAAAATGATGAACAAGGTAGAATTCAAAGCTAATGTCATTCTAATTGACTATCCCACACACTGTATAGTACAATAGCCTTCCATAATTAGTCATTATAGCAGAAATATATTGTTTCATTTGGATGGCCCTTGGGGGAAAGTTGAAGTTGGCAAGTCATTAATAATGTTCATACTATTTTCAGTATGATCTAGTCTGGAAAAATTCCATTTCGAGTTAAGGTTTAGTATTTGACACACATAAGAAGCCATTAAAAAAAGACACATGGACAGTAAGACAACCTGAAATGCAGGCAGTTATAGATGGATGGATGGATAGAGAGTGTGTGAGAGAAAAACAGATAGATCGATAGAGCATGAAGATGGCTGGCTCGCCAATAAACACAGAAGTTTGCCAAAGTTGCCGTTTCTGTAAAACTGACACATGGTGGCGCTTCACAAATGTAAAATCCAACCAGCAGCAGGAGAATCTTCACTGTGAAGCTTCTCTTTCCTTTGTTTGTATTTTTCCTTTGTGAAACACGGGTGTTTGTTGGTGTTACAATAATAGTAATTTTCACTACTATTTGCAATGTTTATTGAAAAACCTTCAAAGTATATGGTATACAGGGCTCATTCTCTAATTTCTAGAATGAGTTATACGTTTGAGTAGAAAATTGCTCAAAATTTTCTTCACAAGACACAATAATGAATGTCACATAGCTGATAACATGTTTCCTTGACTGTGATGATTGAAGTACAGAATTCATTTAATTAGCTTTTAACTAGTTAAACAATGAACACTTTATTATTTTTACAAACCCTGTTGACACATTGAGAGTTTTCCACCTCCCTTTGTTCTTCAGACTTGGGTGTTGACCATGTCTGTTCTGAGCCTTGCCTTCAATACAATAGCTTTGCTGGAAGGCGTAAACAGAATTAAAGGGCAACAGCTGATAGTTTCCTCTCCTTTGTTCCTGAAATGACTACTTGACACAGTTTAATTTAAGGTCTCATCCTTGTTTACATCACATCATAACAGATGATGGATGCTGTTGTATCTCCAGTTACAGATGACCAAGGACACCTCACCTGTTAGCGAGCAGCTGCGATCGGGTTCCTGATGGAGATGTCAGGTAGATTGCTAGATCTCCTCGTCGTGGGTGTGTGATAGTGATGCGCACCACCACATGTTCCAAGTAAATCACGTGATGATTTGTGTTGTCAGAGCAGCCGGTGGCTTTATATATAGAACGGACAACATGTTCTGGTCGAATTGTCCTGTAGAAGATCAGTTAAAAAAAGATTGAGACAGTGATGACAACATTCGTCTTCTGTCATGAAGAAACCTCTGTCAGTATACCTTTAAAATGTACCCAGTTTCCTCTGCAGTATTGGGCAGATTCATATAAGTACAATTCCAAATGTTAAACTAAAACAAAAAGAATACCGGAAAAAAACTGCATAATATTTTCAAAGTATGTATTTATACTTTATGTGTGTTGGGGGCTGTATGTCAAGGAGGCAAGGGTAGTGTGTGGAGGCTCTATGTGCATGTTAAGAGCTTACTTTTATTTGTAGCATAGAGTCTTTAAACTCGTTAAAAATATATATATATATGCTCCTTGACCAATATAATGTTACAGATTCAGAAATGTTCAATGATGAAGCTAATTCCAAAATTGAGCCGTTGGAATTGGGATGATTTTCTGGGAGATTTGGAAAAAAATTGGAAGGTAAATTTCGCAAACAAGATGCTCAGGCAAAAACTGATATTTTAATCTAGACATTAGAATCAACAATAGCAGGTTGCCTCTCTTGTGTTTTTTTCTTTGTCTTATATACCACTTTTGGGGACACAAGAGAAAGCCCAAGCTGCAGCTCTAGTGCTCCTTTTATCTGTGCGGCCCTAGGTAAAATTTAAAAATTCCTCCCCAAAGTGTAAGATTGAGATGTTCTATTGTGATTGGAAGGAATTTATAAATATAGCACTTTATTCTATTGAAAATCAGGTCTTTGTGTATGCTTCTTTGGGGGAATTAAACATCCCATAAACAAGTAATCTATTAAAATGTGCTTGAGAAGGAACTCCACAAACATCAAATTTGAAGCAAATGATTATTGTAGTAACTTTCGTTGAATTAAATTTACTCAGGACTTATGTAAGGAAGGTAAAGGGAATCATTAATATGCTATACCACTAAATATTGTGTTCTAAAAAACTGACAGTTGATAAAGTACTGCTGAGCATTAGGGACTAGTGGAATTTAATTCATTTCCAATCTGCGGCGCCTGTTACTATGGGCTCCAATTTCTTTTTCTACTCATAACATATGCATAAGAAAATATGATGAAAAACAATAAATTTGACATAGAACTTTAATAATTGGTTTAGGTATAGTAATAGAAGAAGGTAAACTGCTTATGCAACACTTAGGTTTATTTTTCTCTGAAGCAAATTTGTTTTATGGAGAAATTCTGCAGATGCAAACCTTGAAAATCTGTCTCTTAGCTTTGACCGTCTCTTGTAAGGATACCTATATTACTTCATCCATTTCATTATTTGACAAAGACAGCTTAAAAGCAGTATCTTTGACCCATTGATATTTTACTAAGGATTACCTCTGGCAGTTAATGCAGAGATCCTCAGCCCTCAACTTGTGCGTTTGATGAAATCTATGTTGAACCAGATTTAAATAGAGTAAACAAATGTAAAGAAATACGTGTGGAAAAAAAGATATAGCTGAATATAAAATATTCATTTGCAATGCAAGCTATAGAAACATTACTTGATCTGCCTGTCCGTGTTCTCTACACATATGTGTTGGGCAGGGACTGTCGTCCACTTCTCTGCTTCTATCACCATGGCTTCAGCATCCATCAGACCGAATCCATACAAATGGCTCACTGTATGAGACAAAAGAAAGGCAGATTATTCGGCAGATGTTTAACATTCTCTGTTGGAATTTTGTATCACATAGACCAGGGGTGGGCTATTACGGCCATCCAGATGTTTTGAAACTACATTTCCCTTGAGGCTCTACAAACCTAATGAGCAGCCGAGCATCACGGGAAATGTAGTTTCAAAACATCTGTAGGGCCGTAATTGCCCACCCCTGACATAGACTATTCATTCATAATTTCCATGCCAATCAACAACATTTCTTTGCATTGCTCCAAAATAAGACCAAACAGAATATTCTTGATGTCGGGGCAATAGCAGGTGCTTTTGAAGATCGAGTATACCTGATCATGGTAGTAAAGAGGGTAAACAAATATACTATAAAGTAATTGTGCAAGACAGGAATCATGTCATAGAATGCTATATATAATGATTTCGTTAACATCATTAATAGTGCCTGTAATAAAATATATAATTTACAGTTCGTGGCATGTTAGCATAAAAAGGTAAATTAATGAATCTAAGATCAGATCACCTAAGTTTCAATTCTGTTGACATTTAAGGCTTGTTAAGAATAAAAGTCAAAAGGCAATGCATTTTGCTTCTATTTATAAATGCAGTTATATGTGTGTTGTGCATGTTGGATGCTTATTCTCAATAGCTTGAGTACGGTAAATATTTTTACTGATAATATGGATGCAATTATTGATATGTTACAAGTGACGTAGGTGTTATTGGTAGGGATGAGCTGTTTGGTTCGATCAGTTCGGAGTTCGAACTGAACTTTGGTCGTTCGAAAGTTCGCGAACTTCGAACTTTTTGGGTGTGTTCGGTTCGAGTTCGCAAAAAAAAGAAATTTTTAAAAAGTATAGAAAATGCTTAAAAAAATACTAAAAAATCTAGAAATAAAGAGACTCTTTACTGCAGAATATTATAAGCAATGGTTTATTAGATATTGAATTAAAAACTAATGTGTACGTGCAAAGATTCTCAACTCTAAATGACCTGTGTTTTTCAAACGGCATAACAGATGTTTTTAGTCTGGTCTAATCAATTTGATACATTGTAGACTATACTGAGGGGGTGGGGTGGTGTCTGCTTCTGATTGAGATTTGAGAAGTGTTAATTTCCCTCCTAAAACTTCTAATATGCTGTATTTCACCACTGTGTGCTCAGCTCATTTTTACCGCTTTCGCTCATTATGTTTAAACGCGATTTTGAAGCCACATTTTGTTAAATGACCGACATGTTAGATATCGTTCTTTCCGGCAGACTCTGCAGATTCATAATATATCATTTTTATATGTATATGTCCTGTCCTGGCTGTATATTATGAAAAAAATGCAATAAAAATAGAATTTTTCATCATCTGCAGTGTGTAAAGTGTTGTTTTTTTTCACATTTTAGCACATGAGCGTTTGCGGTTATGTTTTCTATGGGGTGCGCTTGTACAAAAATTAGAAATGGGGACTTGTTACATTTTGTGGGGGGAATTACGTGATTTATAGCAAACGCACCCCATAGAAAAAAATCATTAGTGCATCATCGTTTACATTATAATTGCAATGTGAACAATATTGCTGCATTAATAAAAATAACACACAAAAAAATACATGTTTTTATTTTATTTTTTATTTTTCTTACTTTATACCTGGTCATGTTGGGAATCATTCGAAAGGCCATGCTCAGGCCTTTCGATTGACACCCTCCATGACCCACTAGATGCCTGAAGATATCGGGGTTCTAATGAACCCCCTATCTCCACCAGGGGATTGGCCTGGGCAATATATATATGCATGATGTGAGCTGGCCTGGGCAATATATATACTGTATATATACGCATGATGAAAATTTGCAAAGGATAAGGCACGCAAAGTGAAATTTTGATGTGTCTGAAATTGAAACTTACATGACAACTCTTATTTTTTTTTTCGCTAATTTATATTTGTTCAATACAGTTTATTTTTTGTTTGTTTTTATAGAGTTAATTTAAAATGGTTTAATACAGTTTATTTATATTTATTTTACCTTTACTATTGGTGCTTTTCAAACTTTATTCTTAAGTAAAAATAAATTTAGCAGTTTCATGTTGTGTTGTTTTTTTTTTGGGGGGGTGCAAGTAGCTGGTCACACCTAGGGTGCAAAATTTCGATTGCGGGTTTAACAGCATTCCCAATAAATATTTGGACCAAATATAGTACGTGACTATACTTTTCAATTAATATATAGGCTCTAGATATTAATTTCGAATTTATCTGTATACTTGTTATGAAAAGCTGGGAAATACAGGGAATCATATAATATTTAAACATCGAGTTTTCCGAATAGTCACATTTAAAGACCCAAATTTCATTGACACTGATTGAAAATAAGCGTTTTCATCCATTTTACTGGCCAGCTTTTTTTCGAAACATTGGTATGTTTCAAAAATCGGCTGCGAACGAATTTTTTAAAATGAATCAGAAGATTTTTTTGGGCCAAGTAATTAATTCGAGCCCATAATGAGCTATTCACTGAAGAGATACAATTGAAGTAAATCAGTGCTGAAAATGGCTTATTTTGCTGACCTTTTGCATTTTCCCAATGCAAATTTGAGCAACTGGGCCATAACAGCTGACCTTAGGAGAATAGACACCGTAGACAACTGTTTATATTCCTTGTACTTTAAGGTATCACCTTACATAATGAAATATATGTATGCAGTCTGTCAGCTTACAGCCGTGGCGTAACTAGAAACCTGAGGGCCCCGGTGCAAGAATCCACGAAGGGCCCCCCCCAAAAAAGATCTATATTTTTACTTATTTTTACTGCAAAATAAAACAAAGATCGTATTGCCCCCAGCTCACATGGATATATATTGCCCCAGCACACATGGATATATATTGCCCCCAGCTCACATGGATATATATTGCCCCAGCACACATGGATATATATTGCCCCCCAGCTCACATGGATATATATTGCCCCCCCAGCTCACATGGATATATATTGCCACCCAGCTCACATGGATATATATTGCCCACCGCTCACATGGGTGTATATATGTCCCCCATCTCTCATGGGTATATATGTCCCCCATCTCTCATGGGTATATATGTCCCCCATCTCTCATGGGTATATACATCCCCCATCTCTCATGGGTATATATGTCCCCCATCTCTCATGGGTATATATTGCCCCCCCCCGCTCTAATGGGTATATAGGTCCCCCAGCTCTCATGGGTATATAGGTCCCCCAGCTCTCATGTCAGCAGCCGCTCGCAGGGAGAGGGATGGCCAGCGGGCGCAGGGCCGGCCCAAGCCATAGTGCTGCCTGGAGCAAAGGATGAATTGCTGCCCCCCCAAAAATGCGGTGTCGGTGTGTATGAGAGTATCACAGAGGCCACAGCAACAAGACTCAGTAAATGTATTTTAGCATTGTAAATTATTACGTGTGTGTCCGTGTTATGTGTCCCTCAGTGTGTGTCCGTGTTAGGTGTCCCTCAGTGTGCGTGTCCGTGTTATGTGTCCCTCAGTGTGCGTGCCCGTGTTATGTGTCCCTCAGTGTGCGTGCCCGTGTTATGTGTCCCTCAGTGTGCGTGCCCGTGTTATGTGTCCCTCAGTGTGCGTGCCCGTGTTATGTGTATGTCCCTCAGTGTACGTGCCCGTGTTATGTGTCCCTCGGTGTGCGTGCCCGTGTTATGTGTCCCTCAGTGTGCGTGTCCATGTTAGGGACACATAACACGGGCACGCACACTGAGGGACACATAACACGGGCACACACACTGAGGGACAAATAACACGGAGGCGCACAATGAGGGACACATCAGTGTGCGTGTCTGTCCGTGTTATGTGTCCCTCAGTGTGTGTGTGTGCTAGTGTTATATGTCCTATAGTGTGTACCCATGATGTGTGTGTGCCCAGCTGTGTGGGCTGTGAAGACTCAGCTCACACAGCTGCACAGGCTGACAGCCCTCACTGTGCCTGGCTCCCCTCACTGGCAGTGCCCCCTCCGCCTGGCAGGCCGGATAGCATCTGAGACCTGTACAGTCTCACCTTCCCCTTCACGTGTGAGCAGGCGGCACCAGTGTCTGCGTGGTTGTTTGTAAGTGTGCTGAAACACGCAGCAGCGGCCATACAGCTCCCCTCTCTGTTTGGCGGGCCGGCACCCCCCACACTGCAACCCCCCTCTTAGTTTGGCGGGCGGGCCGGCACCCCCCCCACACACTGCAACCCCCCTCTCAGTTTGGCGGGCCGGCGCCCCCCCTCGCACTGCAATATGTTAATGGCAGGCCGATGAACCGCCGAACAAAAAGTTTCTCCTACCGGGATTCCTCCAGTCCAGCCCTGGATGAAAGTGGTGCTGGCGGGATTTGACAGGAGACTTCCCGCTATCTCCGCTGCTGGCCGCAACCTGATGAGGACCCGGCGACCTGCCCACCCACGCGCCAGCCGCGTCCTAATCCCGCTCTTCTGCAATTGCCTGGCTACATGTCACGTGTGTGGGCGGGTCGGCGCGCGGTGCCTGCTCTGCGCCGGTGTACAAGAGATGCCGGCGCAGATATAAAAAATAGTGCGGCAGATAAAAAAAAAAAAAACTGGCGTTCAAAATATGCCGCCTGGCGCGGCTGATCCACCCTGGCCTGCACCATGGTCGGGCCGGTCCTGAGCGCGCGGCTCCCAGATTCCGGCGCTGATTGCCGGAATCTGGCGGGCGGCGCTGGGCCCCCCTCCAGTAGCGGAATGCCAGGGCCCGGTCGCAACTGCGACCGCTGCGACCCTGGTACTTCCGCCACTGGCTTACAGGTATCACCAAAAGCTAGTTTCACAGACTAATGAAGCTATCCCCAGACATCAGTTCCCCAGATGTTGCTGAACTACAACTCTCAGAAATAGTTGAATGCAATAGTTGGACAGAGAATTATGGAAGCTACAGCTCTGCAACATCTGCAAGTTTGGAGATCAATGATCTAAAGACTTGAATCCAGTGCAATGGTGTTTGGTTAGGATCATTATGGGACAAAACCACCGTTTGAGATGAGCAGGACTATTCAGCATCCCTATTTTAACTCCATAGAATTATAAGCAGTGAAAGATGTAAAACAAGTGTTCACTCTGCTTCGATATAGGGGTTAATTATAACAAAAAATAATGCATTGAATATTAAGCGACATCAAAGGTTAAACGTTCAGCGAGGGAGTTAAAGTTAATAGTTTAGATTTAAGAGTTAAAGAAAAATGTACGTTTGGGATTAGTGTAACACCTACATAGAGAATCCAGAATGATAGTTAAGCTTGGTTAAACCTATAAGATGGCATAGTGATAGGGAACCTGCATGAATTATGCTTTCATATAACTGATATGGATTCCGAAATGTCCTAGTACCCATTCACCCCTGTGCTTACTACCATTAACCCTTAGTGACCGGGCGGTTTTACAAAAGTCCGTCCTTTAGTGCCCGCTGCTGTTTTTACGTTTCTGCGCTGTTTGTGTTTAGGTCAAATTTTCCTCTTACTCGTTTATGCAACCCACACATATTATATACCGTTTTTCCCGCCATTAAATGGACTTTCTAAAGATACCTATATTTCCATCATATCGTATAATTTACTATAAAAAAATATGAAATATGATGAAAAAATGGAAAAAACAAACTTTTTTGAAATTGAATCCCCAAAATCTACAAACGCCAAAAAAGACCCCAGCTAAATAGTTACAAAATTATGTGCCGAGAATAGAAATACCCAATTTTTAAATGTTTTTGCTTTTTAACCCCTTCTCTGCTGAGCCATTTCACTCTATGCGCTGAGCTGATTCTGACTGTTTTATGCTCATCATTTTTAAATGCCAGTCTAGATCCTATTTTAGTAATTTAGACAATTTAGACAATTTAAAAAAAATAATTTTTTTTTACATTTATTTTTGCACCAAACCTGGTCATGTTTGGTATCATTGGAAGGCCATGATCAGACCTCTCCAATGATATAAAACATGACCCTCTAACTCAGGGGTCAAGTCCTGGGAAAAAAAGTGAGGGAACTCACCCACGAATTCCACAACCTCTATTACCTGAAGAAAAAAAATATATATCACGAGTATAGCAGTGCGTGGTGATACCATTTTTATTGGGTTAACTTTACATTTAAAAGACAAGCTTTCAAGAGTGTAAACTGGAAACAATACTGATCAGTGAAAGGTATCACTACGTACAGGTATACTCGTGATTTTGGAAACTGGACTAACGCGTTTTATATATAATATATATATATATATATATATATCCAGGCACAGACACCCCAGAATTATATACACGGCACTGGACCCCCAGAATAATATGCACAGCACTGGACCCCCAGAATAATATGCACAGCACTGGACCCCCAGAATAATATACACAGCGCTGAGCCCGCAGAATAATATACACAGCACTGAACCCCCAGAATAATATACACAGCACTGAGCCCCCAGAATAATATATACAGCACTGAGCCCCCAGAATAATATACACGGCACTGAGCCCCCAGAATAATATACACGGCACTGGACCCCCAGAATAATATACACAGCACTGAGCCCCCAGAATAATATATACAGCACTGAGCCCCCAGAATAATATACATGGCACTGGACCCCCAGAATAATATACACAGCACTGAGCCCCCAGAATAATATGCACAGCACTGAGCCCCCAGAATAATATACACAGCACTGAGCCCCAAGAATAATATACACAGCACTGAGCCCCAAGAATAATATACACAGCACTGAGCCCCCAGAATAATATACACAGCACTGAGCCCCCAGAATAATATACACAGCACTGAGCCCCAAGAATAACATAATAACATGCACAGCACTGAGCCCCCAGAATAATATACACCGCACTGAACCCAAGAATAATATGCACAGCACTGGTTATATGGATATATTTTCCCCAGTTCACATGGACATATTTTCCCCAGTTCACATGGATATAATTGCCCCCAGCTCATATGGGTATATATTGCCCCAGCTCTCATGGATATGCCCCAGCTCTCATGGATAATGCCCCAGCTCTCATGGATATGCCCCCCAGCTCTCATGGATATGCCCCCCAGCTCTCATGGATAGTGCCCCCAGGTCTCATGGATATTGCCCCCAGGACTCATGGATATTGCCCCCAGGTCTCATGGATATGCCCCCAGGTCTCATGGATAATGCCCCCCAGCTCTCATGGATATTATTGCCCCCAGGTCACCTCTGCCACCGCCGCACATTGCCAGCGGCCGCGTGCTTCCTGCTAGAACGGCCGCTGACAGGAAGTGCAGCCGCTTGCCTGGGATCGATGAAACAGCGGCTGCGGCGGCCTGCTCAAGCGTTTCGGGCCACAGCGGGAACGCTGCGTTCCCGCAGCGTTCCCGCTGTGGGAGAAGTGTGGGAACGGAGATCTGGATCGGGATCAGGAGATACGGGGATACAAATGATCCCCCTATCCCCACTTGGCAGCTAGGGGGTTATCTGGCACACTGACATCCTCACACATATAGTAAGGATGTCAATGGGTGGGGGTGACCCGGAGGTTTGGCTAACATCCAAGATGTCAGTCACCTCCAGGTTTGAATCGCGATCCGGCAGCGAAACGGTTAAATATGCATACCGCTGAAAAGGGGAGACTCTCCCCTTTCCAGCGGTACAGTTGTGAGGTTCTAGGTGGAATGGTTGGGGAGATAGGGGGCTCAAAATGAGCCACCCCTTTCACCTTTTTCCATTGCAGGCACCGGGGGAGCCTGCCGTTGACGTCATCACGCAACGTGATGACATCACCACGACTGCCAGGCCCCCTTAAAAGGCGTGGCAGACTCCAGGCCTGCCAGAACGCTGAGGGAGCCCAGCGATGGAGGTGAGTATCGGGAGGGAGGATGGTTAGGAGACCTAGACGTACCATGTACGTTCATGGCTCTAAGGGAGACCCATAGCCATAACGTACATGGTACGTCCGTGGTCAGGAAGGCGTTAAAACCTCCAATAACAAGTGGTTTCCATAGACCCACTGGCAGGAACCAATGGTGTTGTGCTAAACCACTTTATATTACGCCATAACTCTAAACACACACCCACACCTAAATATACTGTAATATGATTGCAGTCCATTTACAGACTCTATGCAGCATTTGACAGGCAGAATACTCCTCGTACTGCTGCATCTCTCCCCGAAAGGATGCAGAAATAAGTTCTGATGGTACAAAAAAAAACATAAATTACAAATGTCATTCCTTATCAACAACATTTTGAAGCGAATGTACCAGAGCCAGGTGTGGGCTCGAAAATAGTGAGTGCATTCCTATACTCCTTTTTTCCTTGTTACATTCCTATACTCCTTTTCATCAATTTCCCTATTGGAATATACTGCACCATATGGTTGTTGTTTTTTTCTTCTAGTTGATGGGATCTACCTATGAAGAGATCTGGTGCTCAAAGGACTGATATATTTTTTATTAAGAATCTGAAATATTGTTATGAATATGTATGTATGATTTCTACATATATATCCGAACATGATCTTGCTTTTATTAAAAACCACGGGGTGGTTGGCGCTATACCATTTATACATTAATCATTTGAAGGTGATTGCAAATACCAGTGTAAGTAGTCATAAAGTACTCCAATTAAAGTAAACTATTGCATCACTAATGCGTTGCCCAATGGATTACTATATGTTAGCATCCAAATAGTATGTGAGCTACAAATCATTGGGATGGGAAAACTGTAGGAGAGTTTTATACAGAGGGAGAGAGATCATTTACATTTTGAGTATGTCTTTGAGAAAATTCAGAGTGATTTAAGATAATCTGTTCTCAAGTCTCAGATTTAAAAAGAACATAGCTTTATTTTGAAAAAATATATAATGTTAAAAACCCAGCTTATTCAAGTGTCTTAAAGTTGCAATTTCTACTATTTCTGAGCACCACTGGTTTATTTATTGTCATTTTCTTCTAACGTTGAGACCATCTTAAGTGCCTTTGCAACTGTGCATTATTCTGTTAGAGTGCTGAATAGTCTATTCAAGAGTCATCTATATCGCATTTATATTCCATCATAGCTGAAGAGAGCAGGATGGATTCAGTTTCTCTACTATAAAACAGCGTTTAAAAATTTAAATAATCCTCAAAATTGCATTTCATTTCCTAAAGCTTGAGAGGTGGACTTAACAAAAAAATGAGAAGCACTTCATTTAAATAATATTTCTTTATTTAGGATTTTGAATTGGCTTTCTTGAATTTGCAAAACCCAGCAAAATAAATCCTTTGAGGAGGGTTGGCCACCGAAGGCCTGGTCAGAAATGAATTTCTAAGCGCTAGTGGAGATTTCGCTTTCATCATGATGCTGGACTCCGACAGTGAACGATGCGAAGCAGGAGATTTATGTCTATTAACAAGTTAAAGTGCTACCCAGGACAAAAAGATAGAAGGCCAGTGACATGTTTTATTCTTCAATGCTTTTTATCAGGCTTCCTTGAGTGTTTCAAGGTCAGAAAAACTAACTGATCTTTTTTATCCCCCCCCCCTAAAGATCAGAAATTAGGAAACAGATTTCTATCATTTTGCAGTTTCCTTGGAAACCAGGGATGTTAATAGATTTTTTTTACCATAGAGAACCAGACACTTTTGTGATAGAAGTGCTTAGATTTTATGGAATCAAAAGAATATTTTAAGTTTTAAGTATAAATGAGAATATGAAAAAGTAATATTGTGTGATGAGGAAAAAATATATAGTAATGATAAGTTCTCAGTATAATTTGCTATGCTATGCTCCAAATTCTAAAGAACAATCATATTAATATCTCCCTTAGGCAAGTTCTTTGTTGAAAGCACAAATATATGTAAACTTTCTTTAGAAGTTTCATTAAGGCCAAAATAAGATATACAGTATCTCAGAGAAGTCAGTACACCCCTCACATTTTTGTAAATATTTTATTACATCTTTCCATGTGACGACACTGAAGAAATGACACTTTGCTACAATGTAAAGTAGTGAGTGTACAGCTTGTATAACAGTGTAAATTTTCTGTCCCCTCAAAATAACTCAACACACAGCTATTAATGTCTAAACCGCTGGAAAAAAAGTATGTACACCCCTACACCTAATTTTTTTCTCTTTGTGATTTTGTTTATGATGTTGGGGAGCACCATCTCTTCAGGAATTTTGTGACAGTGATCACTCAAAATAGTTTAAGCATCACTGGAACAATGATTTGTGCTGATTATTGCACTATAAAGCTAGGCAAATCCGGCATAAATTCATAAAATTTACTTTTTGTATTTCTTTACAGTGTAACAGTAGATTTACATTTTTTTTGGAGGCAGTGATGGGTTAATGGTTGCAAAACATTTATTTTGGGGGGAATGTTTACCTTGTATTGAATATTTTTAATTATTGCAGTGGCTTTGAAGAGCTGTGCTGATAATTCTGCTCCGCAGCTACATTGTGCAACCCTAGTTGTCACTAGAGAGACAGGCTGAAGTTAACAGGAACTTATCTGTCGTATAATCACGATATGTCTTCAAGCCTTGTTTACCTGCAGGCACACCAGCCAGCAACACATCCCCTGAAAGCATGCTACATCTTAACTTATCTTGTTTCGAATTCTTTCACTGCAGGTAATTATTTTTGAAGCCTCTTCGCAGAATACAAAGTAGTTTTTTTTCCTAGATAGTCCTAGCTGTGATGGCAAACTCCACACTTTTTATGGGGAAGAATGTGCTGCCGGGATGCATTATCATAATGGGATGCAGCAATGAACAAGCTGAGTCCGTAAATAATGTAGTCATCATAACTGCACTTCTGTTAAGTGAGGTTTGCAGTTTGGGGTTTATGTAAATGAGGGTTATGTCATGAAGGGATGCAGTCTTGCTTAAAGGGACACTGTAGTCACCAAAAACCATATTCATTTATTTAATTGGTAATGGTGTGCTTGGTGCCTCCCATGACTCCCATGGCTGTCCCAGTAGGCTTTAAGCCTTCCTAATGGAGTGGGTCTGACCACCTGGAACGCTTCCCTTTTGCCTTGAGGGCTCTCAATAAGCTCAAACTGGGATAGCTGTCTGGCCAAAATTTGCAACGCACACAATGTGCAGAACATATCGTTCTGTGCCTCTCAATGCATTTGCATTGAGTGGCATCTGATTGGTTGAGTGATCGATACACTGACAGCATTTGCTATAACAAGCAGCAGACCTGTCAGTTAAAGAAAATCCCCTGGCACAGGAAAAGAGGTATTCCAAGCTAAAAAGGGGCTGGGGGGGGGGGG
Organism: Leptobrachium leishanense; assembly: GCA_009667805.1. Taxonomy (NCBI): domain Eukaryota; kingdom Metazoa; phylum Chordata; class Amphibia; order Anura; family Megophryidae; genus Leptobrachium; species Leptobrachium leishanense. The sequence continues at coordinate 226,190,751 of CM019063.1, forward strand.
GGGTCAGGAAAAGTTAATATTGAACCCCTCTGGTCCCCCTTCTATTTTAAAGCACTTAATTGAAAATTACAAACATTTTGGTTCTATAAAATTTCATTTGTTAGTTGATTTGCTTTATCAGAAATCAGACAAATTATTTTTTTTACTAGAAACTATTCTATTGTTTCCCAAAACACAAAAAAAGAAGAAGCCCTTGTTACAACTATCCACTACTTAGGCTTAAACCTGAACTCACTACAATCGACAAACTGTACCCATCCAAAGGCTCACTGTATAGACTTAATTTGCAGAAAACCTTAAAAACATCATGTATATACCAAGAACCAATCCTTAGAAAAAGCATAACCTTTATTCCCAACTGCATTAAAAAGACAATCATGTATATACCAAGAACCAATTCTTAGAAAAAACATAAATATATATAAAATCATCCAAGTATTCAGAGACGTATATTACAGGCAATAAAAGGACCGTTCAAATCATGTTCCTACTTAATCATTCGCTGCTAGACTGATCTTTAATCGTGTTATTATACTTCAAATACAATCATTTCATCAAATACACAAAAGACAAGAAAATCTTCAAAATAAAAAATAATAACAATTTTATTAACCCTTTCGCTGCTGAGGCTTTTCCCGCCTCTGTGCTGAGCTCATTTGTACCGGTTTCGCTCATCATGTTTAAACGCGTTTTGAAGCCTTATTTTATTATATGACCCAGACATATTATATATCGTTCTTTCCGTCAGACTCGGCAGATTCATAATATGTCATTATTATATGTACACGTCATGTCCTGTCTGTATATTATAACAAAAAATTCAATAAAATAGAATTTTCAATAATTTACAACTTGTAAAGTGTTTTTTTTTAACATTTTAACATGCGAGCGTTTGCGGTTATATTTTCCAAAGTTGCACTTGTTAAAAAAATTAGACATGGGGGACTTGTTACATTTTTTGGGGGGGGGGAAATTACACGATTTTTAACAAACGCACACCATACAAAAATCGTTAGTGCAGCATCATTGTTCACATTATAATTGAAATGGGAACAATATTGCTGCATTAACAAAACAAAACAAAAAAAAACTATTTTTTATTTATTTATTTATGTTTTAATATTTTTTATTTTCATTTTTATTTAAAAAAAAATTCTTAACATTTAACATGGTCATATACAGTATTCATATTCAGTATTCATATTCATGCTCTGGCCGATCCAACGTACCGAATATTAACACCTAGCGGCCACGGATCGGGAGATAGGGGGTTCCTATGAACCCCCTATCTCCACCATTGGTGGCAGCTAGGGGTTATCTCCAGAACTGACGTCATCACACTATGCACGATGATCAGGGGGAGATCCCAGAAGCTTGGCCGACATCCAAGATGTCGGCCAACTCTGGGAGAGAATCGCGATCTAGCACCTTTTGGCGCCGATTTGCGATCCGGCCCCCAAAGGGTTAAAGCCAGCCAATGTTTGGAAGGGCAGGCTGTGCCCTTCCAAACGGTGCCTGCCTTTGACCACTGCCCCTTACGGAAGGAGAGGGAGAGAGATCCAAAGGACCTCCCCCCTCCCTTTCAGACACCTTCCCCCCGGGGGGGCGCCTGTATTAGATGTCATCGCACTAGCACAATGACATCTATTGTCCCCGCTGGGGCCCCAGAGTGCTGGGCTGACATCCAAGATGTCAGCCCGTACGGGGGGGCCCGCAGCAATCACTGAGCTCGTCCTTAGCAGCCAAGTGGTTAAACCCATATTTACAGTCTTGCTCACAAAAGATACGGAATTATGAGGTAACAAAAGAGAAAAACTTTTTCTAGCCCTTTCCCTATTTCTCACACTTCTCTAATCTCGGGAGGTGATAATAGAATAGGAGCAGTATTACAAAGCTGGTGCTAATTTAACCAGAGCTGTTGTAAATTTAGCAACTCAATAGACTATGGGCCACATTACATTCTTGGTGCTAACATTAGCACTCACCTGTGTGAGCGTTAACATTATCCTTGGTGGACCTAGCGCGGGCGCACCATATTGCAATCCAAACGTTAACGAGTTAAAAAACCTGCTAGCGTTTGGTATCTTGCACTGTTCTGCACGAGGTTACCGTACTTTGCGCTCCCTATGCTTAACATGGGGAGCGCAAAGTGTTAATTAATGTTAGGATTACAAAGTCAACACACAAATCTCTTCTCTGTATAAAAATAGCAGTGATAAAAACTATGAATAACGCATTCATTTAAAAAATAAATTGCAGCTGTTGTGAACTAAAATTACAAGTTCATGATTTAAACATACACAAAAAGAAGTTCATATGGACAGGGCGTGACGCTAATGTTAATAGAACACTGGACATTATCTGCTTGTTAGCCCCTTCAGATTCTCCCATTGCCCACTCTACTGAGGAAAAGATAACTTTTTTTGACAGTCACGTGCGATAATGGGGAGTCCGGAGCTAATTTTTGAAATGAGGTACATGTTTGCACTCCATATGAAAAATCCAACATAAATGCAATCCCAAACTAATATTAGATGTACACAAATCAAGCACATCCTGACTTATCAAGGTGTGTTTTGAAGAAAAAAAAATTGGGTCTAAGCAAATGTGGTCGCTTACTTCAGTTCTCAATGAAAGTTGGGATTTGGCTAAAGAAGGAATGATGGAGAATTGAAAAGGAGTCACTTTACACCAAAGCATTTGAGCTGGAAAGTAAGCGAGTTACAGACTGTTTCCAGTTTAACGATTTTTGGTCTAAAATTTGCAATGCCTCCATCAGTTTTTGACAGTTCATGGTTCTGTGAATTAGACATGCATCTTATGATCTTTGCATAACTCGCTTTTCATGTAAAATCATGGTAAATACAGAAAAAGGGGCAGACAGGTCTCCTGCCTGGGATTCTGTAGTTTGTTTATCATCTTCACCCTCTGGCTTTACTAAGTATTGTCCTACATTAATTAATCTGATTATCTCCATGCTCTCTTTCTCCCGGGACCTCCTGTGTCTGTAGTATATAATTAGTGTGGCATTTCTCTTTTCTCTGAAGCTGTGTTCTTAATATAGCAAGTAATAGAATATATTTTTATTGTAATTTATTGGAGTACAAACTTTTCCTGTTCTGTGTGCTAATTAATTAATTTGATGTCGCTGTAATGCTAGATCTCTGTAATACAACCTTTAATGTAAGCTCTAGAGCAGGGTCCTCGCTTCTTCTGTTCCATGTGTGTAACATGTATGTATATTTGTTATTCTGTCCCATTGTACAGGAATTTGTTGGTGCTTTATAATTACTTGTAACTGCAACTGTAACGGTTTACAAAAGGGAGAACAGCAGTCTTCACAGTATAGGACTGTAGATACTCGAGTATACCGCTAGATTTTGGTGCCAAAAAATTACCTTAAAATTGGAGGGGTCGCCTTATATTCGAGACATCTGCATCGCAGGTAAAAAAAATAAAAAAATTGCCTTGCTCTGGATCCCAAGTATCCCGGAAGCTTCGGTAGTCTTGCTGAAGTGAATGCGGTCTCCCTGATGTTTGCAAACACTTCATGAACTCCTGGATTCAAGAGAGGTGAGATCCATCACGGCCAGAGGGCAGGCTCGGTTTAAGCCAGTCATTCACCTCGCTCGCCTCCGCCGGCCATCTATTTGCTAGTAAAGATGGGTGGCCAGCGGCGTCATACTTGGTAACAACTGCAATCATTCTAGAGCAGAGCACCCTGACCTGAGGGGGAGCCTGACTGTGTTAAGAGAACCTGTAAGGATCTTAATTGTTTACTGGTACAGTAAAATTTAGCTTCTCGCGTTATATTCGAGTCTTGAGTATTCTCTCATTTCCATAATAAACTCTATCCATCGCGTTATATTTGGGTCGCGCTATACTTGAGTATCTATGTACTAGGATTATCAATATCACGCAGTGGCAATTTTATTGGTTATCATAAAGGACAATGTGTCAGTTGATGCATCAACAGGGTTGACATAGACTGACGGCTCAGCTGAAACATTGTCTGCTTGATGTCCAATAAAATTGCCTCTATGTGACCTGTGTGCCTGGTTTCCCTTCTTCTGCTATATTCTACAGGTGTGGGCTATTCTGCAGTCTGTGAACACCTGTCTTTTTCGTATTGCTATTGTTTGTAGTACAGAACCCTATCCCCTCTTCTAATACTTATATATATTAGACAGAAGTCTCTGATTCATAATTCCTTATGTCTGACCATCACAGAAAACAATCAGTATATTCTCACAAATGAGAGGGTCTAGGCTCCATTTCTGATGTACATCTTTATGGTCATTAAATAGATGCCAATCATGTCTTCAATTCTGTCCAGAGGAATAAGCAATGCTTTAGTAATAATAATCAATATAATTCTTCCCTATGCTCTGTATCTCTGTATGAAGAAAGCGAGGTATAAGTAAAACACCACACTCCCTTAACAGAGATGTGATTATTGAACAAGTGAAAACTCTCAATGCACAGGGAAGAGTTTAGTTCTTTATTTTTGGTTACTCCACAAATTACAATATCCTTGGATCAATCAAATTTCTATGGAGTATTAATTTGTCCAAAATTTGAACTAAGTATTTTGTTGTGTTATAATCAATTGGTTGCTGATAAATGAGGCTTGTTACTGCACATCTATTGAATTATTTAATTAAATGCCCAGCGGGTAGCTGGAGAGTGGCTATTGGAGAGCGTGGATGAGCTGCCAGGAGGTCCACCAGCCTCCAAACCCAATGGCCTAGAAATATAGGAGGACGTCTGACCCCCCCATATTCCGTCCATTGCCAGTCTTTGTGGAATTAAGAGATGATGTTCAGAGATGATGTTCAGAGAATGTCAAAAAGCCCACCTGCTCTAATTTAACCTATTACCCACTCATCATGGTTGGGAGGGACTGGGGGTTGGCAGCTGAATAGACTGGCAAGCAGCTAACCCGCTCTGATTTTGAATGAATGCAATGGACTTGCAAATTGTACTCACATGTGTCCTGGCATGAACCAAAAACATAGCATTCACAAAAAGCTTTCCAGTGATGGTTGTTTTTCAAATAATTTGTCAAGGTGTCCTTTTGCTGATTTTCGTTTCAGACAAACTGACAAATCACCCAAAACTCAGATGAATCGCAATTCTTATAAATACAATGCACAGGTTTAGTAAATATATATTTCACAAATAATCTGAAAAATAGACAGAGTTCTGTTACGTTAGAGTAATATGAAAATGTGCTTCTTCAGAATATTTTGTATTTTCGAAAACTCTGAGGATACTGATGTGACTGTCAAGTATGTTTACGAGTTTTTCACAAACATTCAGGGTTATTCAAAAAGAATCGAAAAGTCACCGTACGATCGGTGACTTTTCGTTCCCTGCACTTTGGGGTGATTCGGCGATCCTATTTCGCCGACCCTGTGGTGTATTCAGCAAGCACCGCAGGGCCCACCGTAGTGCAGGGAAAAGCTGCCATGAACCCACATAACACTCACCACAAACCTTCAGAAAACAGTTGGATTAACCCCGCCGAACACGCCGGAGAAACCCGACTAGCCGCCGATCACAGCTCAAAGCAGCCACGGGAAAATCCCGACAACAGACGAATGAGGTGAAAAAACCCAAAAAACAGTATGCTTTAAAGTTCGAAATTTGAAACACTGTTTGCAAAAAAACTACTGAACGAAAATGCCTGGAATTTACATATATTGAATGATAATAAAAAGGGCTGTTACAGAAAAAAGAAAAAAAGATAAAAAAAAATAAGAAAAATGTTTTGCCAAAAAAATGCCTAACAGATCCTAAAAAATCTATAAATAAAGAGACTTTTCACTGCAGAATATAATATTAAACTGTTTAATAGATATTGAATTAAAATGGGAATATATTTAACATTGAAGCCTATGGGAATCACCTGAATAAACCTGTCGAATGAAACCACTGAATAGTCGAAGCATTGTTTCTCTATCGGATTCACTGCCTTCGAACAGGCACCGAACAGGCACCGTATGTGCAGGCAATGCACCAAGATTTGGTGAACTGCCTGCTCTCTGAATAGCCGAATGGCCAGGAAAGGTAACCGTACGCTGAATTTCACTGTTTGGTTACCTTTTGGCCACAATTTGGATCTCTTTGAATAACCCCCTTTGAGTTTCAAAAGAAAAAAATACAAATAACTCTACAAATTTTGGAACGCAAATCACTCAGTCACTGACGTTAGAGCTTTTGGCTAGTGGGTGATTCATATTTAAGAATGTAAAGGAAAGGTGGACATGTGAGAAGAAATTCTACAATGTATACCCTTTAAATTGTTTTGTATCTTTTTAGTATTTTTTTTAAGTTTTAAGTGTTTTTACTAGAGCGAAATTACTTAACAACAGAGCTTCGAGCTTGTATTCTTTGTAGAATATCGTCTCAAGCTGAGAACAACAAGCTATGTTGGAATAGCTGATCTTTTCCGACGAGTCACAAATTAACGGAAGCCGCAAATTTTAGCCAGTACATCCTGTGTATCTAATTAAAAGTGAATGTAAACCAATGTGCATATATCTGATGTAACTATAAATAGTTAATCCAAAACTTCTTTCACTCTCCGGGAAACACGAATCAAAAATAGCAATTATATACAAAATTAGCGACAATGATTGATAAGAACGACTCCTGTTTTGGCTTTCAGTATGCTTGCATTCCATGCCTACAATGAAACCAGAATGGTCTGTAGACGATATTGCTTACATTTTTTGCATGTGGAGAATGGGTGGACATTATTGTAGGAGGATAATAGTTCATTTACAACAAATATAAGGACTCATGTCTCTTATATAATGATAGAGGGTATGAACTTCATCCTGCCTAATGCCACTTTTTCCCTAAAACCGTCGGACCCTATTCCATAGTAGGTGCTAACTTAGGCTAAGGTCAGACGAAAGTAGTTTTAACGTGCGTTTAGCCGCACGAAATCACGTCCGTGCTAGCAGCAAATGACGTCCAATGCCGGGGAACATACGACGAACAGCCGCACGAAAGTTCGTCCGCGCAACGCAAGTGGCAAACGAACGCATTTTTTCGAGAACGTCAAACTGCTACTACTGACGTACAGAGTGCGCTGCGGCCGCATAGCGGCGTGTTTGCGTGATTGGGAGACGTCAGACGCTGCACACGTCCGGCCAACATAACGTCCAGACGCAGAAAGGGTTTTATTGATGATCCGTACAAAATCACGGACGAAAATGCGCATCGTATGACCGCTATCGCGTATTCCGTGAAAAAATACGTCCATTCGTTCGAACGCACTTTTTCACGGACAACGCGAAAAATGCGTTCGTCTGACCCTAGCCTTAACCAGAGCTGTTGTAAACTTACCAGAGCCATTAAAGCCTATGGAGCTGTTAAGTTAACAACAGCTCTGGTTAAGTTAGCACCAACTATGTAATACTGCCCTTCATTTTTAAAAGGCAGAAAAGAAGCATCATTCATGACCTAATAAGTAGCATTGTTAATGCACTGCCAATAAAATGCCAAAATAATGAGAATGCCAGTGAATGCCTTTCTAGTGATCCGTTCATCCATAAAAGTAGGTGTTAATTATCAAATTTGGCTGCAGCTCCTTGTTAACCGATGCGCTTTATCAAAAAATGCCATATGTGCCAAAAGGTGTTATACTTCACTTTTCTTGTATCCATTGTCACATTGGATACAATATTTTATGGCCCCTGAATAATTGTTATGCACGCTTTACAAAAAATTAAACACAGGATGATTTTTTTTCCCACAATGCTCTTCTATTTCAGCCACATGAATACATTATACTACAATTCTTGTGTCTGCCTAAAAATTACAAAGGATTACAAAGTCTGGAAGTAATATGAAGTAAATTGCACGATTAAAAAGAGAACCTACTCTCCCATCGATAATGATCAATGAACATTACCACCTGGAAATATAAGTGTGATTTATAGGAATGCTGATCATCTAATTTACACAACAAACATAACACTCTGAGGAGACATAATAATTTTAACTGTAAGCCAAAGGTTAATTAAACAAAAAAAAGACATTTATTGATAGCAATAATTTTCACCCTTTTGGTTATGAAAGCTTGTAATTGCTTTGGTGCATCGCATTGCATTTCTAAGTCACATAATTAGCTACACAGGGTTCACCGGTGTGCAATTAAATTGAAATGTGATAAGAAAATAAATATACCTATTTCTGGAAAAACTATGTCTAAACATAGAAACATAGAAACATAGAAAAATGTCGGCAGATAAGAACCTTTCGGCCCATCTAGTCTGCCCAATTACATGGATACTTTACCTGGATTTATCTTTTGTTTAGGATAGCCTTATGCCTATCCCATGCCTGTTTAAATTCAATTACTGTTTTGGCCTCTACCACTTCTACTGGAAGACTGTTCCATGTATCCACCACCCGCTCAGTAAAATAATGCTTCCTGATGGTACTTTTAACATATAGCATAATTAAAGCTTAGAAGCTAACAGAGTACATCTTGTGTAAAGTGTGGCAAATGAACCAACAATGACATGTTTTGCAAAATATTCTAAACTCTTTCTGTCTTCTGGAGCAGTATCACAGCTTTATGTAAACAAGCAACACAAAATATCGGCAAGGCTGCCTTAACCCTTTCAATACTAAGTGATTTTCCATAAAACCCCTGCCAAGACCCAGTGCTTCATGGAAAAACGACTGTCCATCACACACACACTAAATATATACAGATGCATCATCCTGTATATATGCTCACTGTAGGCAAACCCTTTTCGACAGGTAAAGGACTCCCCCTACTGATCAAGATGTGCTACTGCATTTACAATCTAGCTTGAACAGAGATGATAACCAGCTCCGATGATTTCTTTAAGTCTTTAACTGTCCTCTAGGATTCTTTTTTAAATTATTGAAAATTCTATGGTGTGCTCTTTGAGTCATCTTGGTTTGACAGCCACTTCTAGGGAGAGTAGTTACAGTACTAACTTATCTCCATATATCAAATGTTTGTCTAGCAGTGGATAGATGCATGTCTAAGCGGTTTGTGATATCTTTGCAACACAACAATTCTTGATCACAGGTTTTCTGACAGCTCCTTTTTGGCGAGGCACAGTTCACATCAACAGTTGCTTTTTGTGAATAGCAAATTCAAAATTTATGAGTGATGTTTACAAGTCAGAGAAGCTCTAACCTACACCCCCAATCGGGTTTCATTAATTGGACACCAACAGTTTCCAAATCTAATTATTTTTTTGCAGTTATTAGCCTAGTGTTTTACACATACTTTTTCCAATCTACTGTATGCTGTGAATATTTTAATGATATATGTACAATTTGTACAAGAGTAATGCAATAATTTGGGTGTTGTTAGTTAATCAGATTACTGTAACTTAGATTAACATCAAACCAGAGTTTAAGGTACATTTAAGCATAAATGTAGTCATTTGTAAAAGTTTGACATTTCTTTTCTTGCATCATTACTGTGAAGGGGGGGAATGCAACATCCTTACAGGAAGTATATTTAAGTTTCTTCAAGAGGCGTTTGGAAAACTAAAAATTTACCCTTGTGTCCTGCAGCATTGGTCTTCCAGTCAGGAGCATGTAAATGTCCTTGTCGAGAGGTCCTGACAATTATATGCTGAACGTCTCTCCACGTCAAAAATGGACTGTAAGATAAACGAGCAAGAAAAATTATAAATTATTTAAGACATATTCAGAATTTGAGCAGCATTGCATTATAGTGCGGGAACCCCACGCCAATCTTTCTGGATATCAGAATGCTATACTCAAATACCCAATGTTATTACAAAGCTGAATACACAATTGTACTGGGATAATCTATATCAATGCTTCTCAACCCTGGTCCTCATGTACTCCTAACAGGCCAGATTTTAAGGATTAACTGGGGGAGACACAGATCAAATCCTGAAATCACTGAGCAGCAAATCATATCACCTGTGCCTTGCTTCAGATCTGGAAAACCTGGCCTGATAGGGGTACTTGAGGACCAGGGTTTGGAACCACTGATCTATAAAGATGCTTAAGTACATACCTCATGTTACTCATTCTACATCTAATTAGAAAATCATTTTGGCCCAAGATGACAGGAGTTGCAGTAGCATTGAGCTTCTCGATAAACAGAATTTAATCTCAGGGAGGAAAATTATATTTTTTTGTCAAAGTTCAACTACACGGTAATTTGTCCTTTTGTAGAATTTGGGCAATTCTTCACTTTGACGATGCAGTATTAAATATATAAAATGTACTTTTATACTTTTCATTTTAGATTTTAATAATTTATAAATACCGTATTTTTGCGCTCCATAAGATGCACTTTTCTCCCCCCAAAAAGTGGGGGGGAAAAGTGGGTGCGTCTTATGGAGCGAATGCCCCATGATGATATGCCCCAGCTCACCTGCCGCCGCCGCGTTCGGCTCCCTCTGAGCGTGCGTCCGGCGGCAAGGAGCTTGGCACTCGCCTGGGGGAGCCACGTGACCGCGATCTCGCGAGATCGCGGTCACGTGGCTCCCCCAGGCGAGTGCCCAAGCTTCCTGCCGCCAGACGCACGCTCAGAGGGAGACGAACGAGGCAGGCGGCAGATGAGCTGAGGCATATCCATGAGCTGCTGGGGCATATCCATGTGTGAGCTGGGGCATATCCATGTGTGAGCTGGGGCATATCCATGAGCTGGGGCAAATTCATGAGCTGGGGCATATCCATGTGTGAGCTGGGGCATTATCCATGTGTGAGCTGGAGCAAATCCATGTGTGAGCTGGGGCATATCCATGTGTGAGCTGGGGCATTATCCATGTGCTGGGGCAAATCCATGAGCTGGGGCATTATCCATGTGCTGGGGCATTATCCATGAGCTGGGGCATATCCATGAGCTGGGGCAAATCCATGAGCTGGGGCATTATCCATGTGCTGGGGCATTATCCATGAGCTGGGGCATATCCATGAGCTGGGGCAAATCCATGAGCTGGGGCAAATCCCATGAGCTGGGGCATATCCATGAGCTGGGGCATATCCATGAGCTGGGGCATATCCATGAGCTGGGGCAAATCCATGAGCTGGAGCAAATCCATGTGTGAGCTGGAGCAAATCCATGTGTGAGCTGGGGCATATCCATGTGTGTGCTGGGGCATTATCCATGAGCTGGGGGACAGTATTCATGAGCTGGGGCAAAATCCATGAGAGGAGCTGGGGCAGTATATCCATGAGAGGAGCTGGGGCAATATCCATTATTACACTATTTGATTCAGAATATTTATTTTCTTGCTTTCCTCCTCTAAAAACTAGGTGCGTTTTATGGTCAGGTGCGTCTTATGGAGCGAAAAATATGGTAGTTAAATACATATATTTTGGCCTGGGGGGACAAGCAGGTCAATATACAGGTGAAACTCGAAAAATTTGAATATCGTACAAAAGTTCATTTATTTCAGTAATGCAACTTAAAAGGTGAAACTAATACTGTATATGAGATAGTTCAAGTCGTGATTTGTCATAATTGTGATGATTATGGCTTACATCTCATGAAAACCCCAAATCCACAATCTCAGAAAATTTGAATATTGTGAAAAGGGGCAATATTCTAGGCTCAAAGTGTCCCACTCTAATCAGATAATTCAGCCATAACACCTGCAAAGGGTTCCTGAATCTTTAAATGGTCTCTCAGTCTGGTTCAGTAGGAATCACAATCATGGGAAAGACTGCTGACCTGATCAGTTGTGCAGAAAACCATCATTGACACCCTCCATAAGGAGGGAAAGCCTCAAAAGGTAATTGCAAAAGAAGTTGTTATTCCCAAAGTGCTGTATCAAAGCACATTAATAGAAAGTTATGTGGAAGGGAAACGTGTGGAAGAAAAAGGTGCACAAGCAGCAGGGATGACCGCAGCCTGGAGGGGATTGTCAGGAAAAGGCCATTCAAAAGTGTTGGGGACTTTTACAAGGAGTGGACTGAGGCTGGAGTCAGTGCATCAAGAGCCACCACACACAGACGGATCCCTGGACATGGGCTTCAAATGTCGTATTCCTCTTGTCAAGCCGCTCCTGAACAACAAACAATGTCAGAAGCGTCTTACCTGGGCTAAAGAAAAACAGACCTGGTCTGTTGCTCAGTGGTCCAAAGTCCTATTTTCTGATGAGAGCAACTTTTGCATCTCATTTGGAAACCAAGGACCCAGAGTATGGAGGAAGAATGGAGAAGCACACACTGCAAGATGTTTGAAGTCCAGTGTGAAGTTTCCACAGTCTGGGTTAATTTGGGGAGCCATGTCATCTGCTGGTGTTGGTCCACTGTGCTTCATTAAGTCCAGGGTCAACGCAGCCGTCTACCAGGAGATTTTGGAGCACTTCATGCTTCCCTCCGCAGAGGAGCTTTATGGGGATGCTGACTTCATTTTCCAGCAGGACTTGGCACCTGCCCACACTGCCAAAAGCACCAAAACCTGTTTCAATGACCGTGGGATTACTGTGCTTGATTGGCCAGCGAACATGCCCGACCTGAACCCCATAGAGAATCTATGGGGCATTGCCAAGAGAAAGATGAGAGACATGAGACCGGACAATGCAGAGTAGCTGAAGGCCACTATTGAAGTTTCCTGGTCTTCCATAACACCTCAGCATTGCCACAGGCTGATAGCTTCCATGCCACGCCACATTAAGGCAGTAATTGCTGCAAAATGGGTCCAAACCAAGTACTGAGTACATATGCATGCTTACACTTTTCAGAGGTCTGATAATGATCTACGTACAATCCTTGTTTTATTGATTGCATGTAATATTCTAAATTTCTGAGATTTGGGGTTTTCATGAGCTGTAAGCCATAATCATCACAATTATGACAAATCACGTCTTGAACTATCTCATATATTAGTTTCACCTTTTAAATTGCATTACTGAAATAAATGAACTTTTGTACGACATTCTAATTTTTCGAGTTTCACCTGTATATGTATATCACTATTTAAACATTTTTAAAATCTGAAATAAAAAGTACCTACTAATTAACAGTGGTGGGGTGACATTTTAAGATGGTTTAGTACTGATGTTTGACTCCATGTGTATCCCTTTAAAGTCCATCTTTTCCTCTATAAAATTATGTACTGAGTTACATTCAAGTTCTTGTTAATCCAAAATAATTCTGAAACCAACAGTTTATAGTTGACAGTGCGAGGCAAGTACAACTAAAACACCAGTGGTAACTAAGGTGAGCTCTATATTACATAATATTAGCAGAAACTATGGGCCCTATTCCACTCCTCAGTCTAAAAGGGGCTAGAAAGGCACTGCATCTGTCCTGATCCAGCCGATTATTTACTATTATTATTTTGAGAAAGTGCCCTTACCGCTGCTGCAGGTATTGGCTCCTGGACTCCATAGGACGTCATGGAGCCCAATGCGTCCTTGCTGAAAGCTCTATGCGAGCTTGCACTAGTGGTATTAAGTTGGAGTCGCAGAAGTGTGGATGATTTGTTTCTAGTCTCTGACTTCTTTATTTTATTTATTTATTTATTTATTTATTTATTTATAAAAGATTTTACCAAGAAGGATACATTGAGATTTCTCTCGTTTTCAAGTATGTCCTGGGTTCAAGAACATTGAATTGTTACAGTTATAGAAATACAAAGTTACAGTTATAAGTACTTATACAGCGCCACCAGATTTCGTAACGCTTTACAATGGGGAAGCACAAACAGCAGACTTACATGATACAAGAGGAAATACAACCCTGGTCGTAGGATAACTGTCCAGGTAATACATCACTTTAAATCAAGAGATCAGGCAGACATCCCATGAGCTTACACTCTAAGGGACTAGGGTAACTGAAACAAATGGGAGCAGAGGGAAGGTGAAACTGGTCGCCAGTAGAATATCGTAGGGATTGCATGAAAAGGACCAGATGTTTGGGCTTGGTAAGAGTAATTAGTGAGAGAAGTGCAGACAGCTGGAAAGGGGAGCTGAAAGGGGACTGCTTGCAGTAAGATAAAGCGGAGGATCACACTGCCCTCTCCACCGCAGAATGAGAGGTGAGTAACACTAAGTTCTGGGAGTTGGTATATCAGCTCCAGATGAAATCGTAACATCAAGAGTGGAATAGGATAGCATGTTGGAAACACCAATAGAAACTCCATAGAGAACTATGGTTTGCTAGCTGACATGCAACGTATGTGTGTAGTTTCAAAGGGCTCAATTAATAGACTGCTCGCTGTGCAGATGTATTCCACTGCAAACAAAGTGTGGTGTGAGGGAGGGGCCAACAGTGAAACTGAAAGTAAAACCTTTTGAGCAGTTTACAAGCCTTGGGATCTTAGTGCACTCAGTATGATGTTCATTATTCCCTTCCTTGAGGTAAAAAATGGCGGCAGGCCGTTAACCTCCCTGGCAGTTTTCCCAAGTATGGCTCATGGTTAAATTTCACTGTTGAAAGCGGTAACCCCAAGCCACACTCGGGCTGTATACATACCTGTACCTGCACACGCTGACCTCCTGCAATCGCATTCTCCTCCGTGCAATTGCGGTGTCCAGCTTCCTGGTTCCCTTCACACGAGAAGGGAACCAGGAAGCAGGATGTCGCGACCGCACGGAGATGACTGCAGGAGACAGCGAGAGAGCACAGGGAGAGGTATGTATCCAGCCCGAGTGTGGCTTGGTGTTACCGCTTTCAGGAATGAATTTAACCCCAAGCCACATTCGGAATAGGGGTTATAAAATATGTCAGATTCGGAATGCCAGGGCGGTTAAAGAGACCTAGCCAGGGATTATTTAAAGAAGTTCCTCTGTCTCTGGGTAAAGCAGGCATGCTGAAAATACAAGAACTATAACAAAACAAAATGCAAGGCCTGATGGCCCAACAAATTTTGTGTAACTCAAAGGAACAATTACAGAAACAAACATTGATGTTTAAGAAAATACAAGACTTATTATTGTTTTGACTGACTTTGATTGCATGACTTATTATTGTTTTGTTAAAAAAATTGAGTGATTAACCAACTAAACTGAAGATAGTTCGTCTTGAAATAATTTCATTATTCATGTATTTCTAATGATCGATAACAAAATCCATTGTGATATATTTCTTAGACTAATCAGGCAGGATTTTTTTCTAAATCTGAAATTGCCATCTTGTTGCAAACACTAATGATTATACCACCCTGGGTAGAATGAGTCTTTACTTTAAAAATCATGAATTAAATTGAATCTTAATGACTTACTTAAAAAACATTATTTAAATCCAATCCACCCGGATTTCTGATGAATTTTATTTCAAAATTGTAGCTCAGGTACAGAGGCAAACTAATTATATATATATACATACATACACACACAGTATATTAAAATGGGTGGACAACAGATTATTCTTTTATATATTGTGATATCCACTCAACACAAATATCAGTGCTTTGGTTTCTGCTTTATTGTGCAGCCATTGCAGGGTATAATGTGAACAAATACAAAATAAACAAATACAAAATAAACACCTATTCCTAGATGCAGAGGCTAACCTCACATGCAGCATATTCGTCTGACATGGTGAACGGCTAAGCCGTTTACCAATCTATAAAAGCTAAATTTTGTGTACCTTAATCCTGGGCTCAGAATTAAGCTTCCTTTCCCTCTGCACCCTGCACACAAGACTGCCCTCTGAGGGAGCTACTCATCTCCTTTAAAAAGGTCAGGGCAGTCCTAATTAGGCCTCGTTTGTTGGTTAACCCTATAGGCGAAAAGGGAATCCTCCATCTGCCGGCAGATAAACCTACGGTCTACCACATTGTCACACAATATATATATCCATACAGGGTTATTCAGAGAGCGTGAAAAGCAGGAGAATGACTGGAGAATGAAAAATTCGAGGTCAAAATAGCCAAACCAGAAAAATTCTCCCTTTCATCTCACTTTCCAAATTGGCTATTTTGACCTAGAATTTTTCATTCTCCAGTCATTCTCCTGCTTTTCACGCTCTCTGAATAACCCTGATAATGTCCACCCACAATTCTTACTAATACCAAGGATATGAGGAATCTATAGTAAATGTATCCCTCAGCTGGTAAAATAGTGAATTAAACTGTGGGGAGAGCCATTGAACCATTACATCTTGTTTTCCACAGGCCCACCTTTATAATGTTAACTCTCTTAAGTGAGTTAGGCGTGCAGTTTATTAATCATATGTCATAATGTAATGTTTCTTAATCATAGTAACAGAAATCCATTTGTGAGTTACACAGGTGCATAATGGTTATTTGAGTCTGATTGCAACAGAACAGATGTCCCCTAAAGTCATCCCTTGATTAAGTATTTACTTTGAGCATTAATGCAGGTATAACTTGAGTCTAATGAGGTAGTGGATTATAACATTGTTCCCAATCACAATTTTGCATTGGATAATTAATCAGCCGCAGACAGTGATTTATCCATGTTTGCAAATCCTAACTATTCCTATTCGTGATCCTGCATAACTGCAAGTGTTTTATATGCATGATTAACTTGTTTTTGATAGTTTCCTTTTAAAAAAAAAAAAGGGGAGAAATAAAAGTTTAGTTTGGAGAAGATTAATAGATTTCCACCGCATAAGCTGTAGTATGTCATTAATCTTACTGCAACTACTAAAAGAAAACAAAATACAATGAAAAAAATTAAAAATTGGTCCTTTAGAATTCGCAAAGGGTTATTCACAAAGAGGTGTTTGCCAATGCTGCAGCACTAACGAACGTCTACATTTCACAAATAAATACTATAAAAAAGGAAAACGAGCGGCAGCACAGTAAAGCTTTTCCTGTCACTCTATGACGTTTACAAACGTGGACCCTGGTCCACTTTTAACTCCCTCCTCTAACCACCCGCACCCCCCCCCATCTGCCTTTAGCGCTCAGGAGTCAGGACTTAGTCAGAGTTTTATTTAGGAAGAAATCTGCCATCAGAAGCAACATCCCCACACGAACCATTAATCCACCACCTCCCTCCCAGTGACCTCCTCTTCTACCCTCGGCCGCTTCCTCCCAGCCATGGAGGAAGAAGTCAACTCCTTACTGTCCTCCTCACATCTCACTATGTGCCCACTCGACCCCATTCCCTCACATCTAATACTTCCACTCTCCTCCTCCCTCATCCCTGCTCTCATACATATCTTTAAGCTATCTCTCTCTACTGGCTCCTTCCCATCTGCCTTCAAGCATGAAGAAAATAAATAATACGATACCGGAGCTGCTTAAGAAAGGTGCACTTGTGCCACCCAATTTAATTCCAGTGAGGACCAGATAATACACAGACATTTCGGGGTCGCAGCCCCTTCCTCAGTGCCTTCAAGCATGCACAGGTTACCCCCTTACGAAAGAAACCCTCCCTTGATCCCAACTGTCCATCCAACTACCGTCCTGTATCCCTGCTTCCGTCTACCTCTAAGCTCCTGGAAAAACTAGTTTTCAACCGCCTCTCCCTCTTCCTGTCCTCTAATTCCCTACTCGACACCCTGTAATCAGGCTTCCATCCCCTACACTCAATTGAAACTGCCCTCACCAAAGTCACCAATGACCTCCTAACTGCTAAAAACCATGACCACTATTCTATTCTCATCCTGCTTCACCTCCCGGCTGCTTTTTTGACACTGTCGATAACCCCCTCCTTCTACAGACTCTCAGCTCGCTCGGTCTCTGTGATACTGCCCTCTCTTGGATTCACTCTTATCTGTCTAACAGGTCTTTCTCTGTGTCCTTTGCTGGTAACTCCTCCTCCTCAATGCCTTTATCAGTAGGTGTACCTCAAGGCTCTGTCCTTGGTCCTCTCCTCTATCTACACCTCCTCCCTTGTACAAAATCATTAACAGCTTTGGCTTTAATTACCACCTCTATGCTGATGATACTCAGATCTAGTACTCTACCCTGCTCTCTCTCCTTCTGTCCTTTCCAAAGTCAGTGACTGGTTATTTGGCATCTCCTCCTGGATGGCCTCTCACCACCTAAAGATTAACATGTCCAAGACTGAGCTTGTACTAATTCCTCCCTCTAATGAATCCCCACCTCCTGACTTCTCCATTACGGTTGATGGTATCACTATCTCCCCATCAAGCCAGGTTCGCTGTCTCATAGTTACACTTGACTCGGCTCTTTCCTTCATCCACCACATCCAGTCTCTTTCCTCCTCCTGCCGCTACCAGTTGCGTGATATCTCCAGAATTTGGCCATTTCTTACCCCTGACACCACAAAACAACTCACCACAAGCTCTCGTAATCTCCCGATTTGACTATTGCAATAATCTTCTAGTTGGCCTCCCTCTCTCCCGCCTCGCCCCCTACAATCCATTCTGAATGTCTCCTGCAGGCTCATCCACCTCACTCAACGCTTTGTCTCTGCTGCTCCCCTCTGTGTGTCCCTTCCCTGGCTCCCCATCCACTGCAGAATTAAATTCAAAATCCTTACCCTGACATAAAAAGCTCTCACTAACTCAGCTCCCCACTACCTGTCCTCACTAATCACCAAATACACCCCAGCCCGCTCCCTAAGATCAAACAGTGACCTGCGCCTAGCTTCTCCCTGCATCACCTCTTCCCATGATAGTGTAGCGCTCACTCCCGGAGGAGCCGCTGAAATTGAACCTCGGGTCAGTCTCCCCGCACTAGGGAATAAATATACTCCAGCACCGTCGTGGATTTTATAAATTATATAGTTTACTAGAATAAATGGCATATAATGAATAACACGGTGTTCGTATATATATTTACAGTACTTCATAATGCGGGAAACGCGCAGCGGAAAAGAAATACGATGCTTCGTAATTCGAGGAACGCGCAGCGGAAAAGAAATACGATGCTTCGTAATTCGAGAAACGCGCTGCGGAAAAGAGAAAATACAAGGCTTCGTAATTCGAGAAACGCGCAGCGGAAAAGAGAAAATACAAGGCTTCGTAATTCGAGAAACGCGCAGCGGAAAAGAAAAGAAGAAAATATATCATTAATCCCCTTTCTTGAGGTTGGGGAGTGAGTCCCGCACAGGTTATGTCCCAGAATGTACGTGTGTGTGTGTGTTATGGTACCCGGGTACAATATCCAACTGGCCAGTGAATTGCTTATGAGGTATCTTCGACTAGTCAAGTTGGGGCCCTGTGGGTTTTGGAAACAAACAGCAGTGTGCTTTATTTTCACAACGGCCTGGAAGGCCTCTCACCCATCCGCCAGATACTTGATGCTCCGCTCGACCCAGGACGTCTCTCCGCTCAATATTGACTGGGGTTCTCCTGGTTACTGGATCCGCTGTCTGGCTTTCTGTAACTGCCGCAAGATATCCAGTTCACCGCCTGCTCTCCCTGTCCAATCGATCTGCGGTACTCCTAACTTGGGGTCTTCCAGCTTCCTCAATATCAGCGCGGGTAGTCCTGTGAATCTCTGGGTCTTCCTCTGGTAAGGCTGAATAACCCGGTCTTTAGCTCTGTCAGGCCCCAGCTGCACTCCAGCCTAGTTGCTGTCTCGTTCTGCTGCTCTGCGTCTTGCTCCTCTCACTCCCTGGCGCGCTCTGCCAGCTCTCTCCACGAGGCTCAGGATGTCAGCGTCTGTGTCCCACCCACTTCCTGTGTCTGCCCCCAAAGCATGCCGGGAAATGTAGTCCCAATGTTTTCTGTGTTTGTCCATCATAATCTTAGCATGGTCTCTGTCTCCCTCTGGTGGCCATTGCAAGTAAATGCAGCAGAACAGTCTTTTTAAACACAGCGCTATAATAGACTGCAGGATTTCTCACACGCAGCCCCATTCTCTGGAACGCTCTCCCTCGTACGGTCAGACTCTTCCCTAGTTTCCCTTCCTTCAAACGCTCTCTTAAGACATTCCTATTTACCACCAGACTCACTGATACACCTCACTGCCCCAACCAGTCCATCACTCTCGACTTGCAGTCCTCTCCTCCTGTTTCCACCCCCCAGCCCTTCTAGATTGTGAGTTCCTACGGGAATAGGGCCCTCGTTGCCCCCTGTACTGGTTTATCAAATGTTGGTCAGTCTCAGTGTATTGTAACCCTGTCTATATTGTGCCCATTGTTCAGCGCTGCAGAATATGCTGGCGCTATATACATAAAGTATAATAATAATAATAATAAGTGAAATGCAAGCATTTGTTGGATCTGCAACACTGGAAAACGCCGGTGGCTTTTGAAAAAGCCACATAATATTTGCATTCAGGCCGAGCATACTCATTGTCAGGGCTGGCTCTGATGTTTGTGGGGTCAGGTGCGAGGTAACATACAGGACCACTTTTTAATTTTTTTAAAACATTTTTTAATATATATATATATATATATATAATGTATGTATTAACACACATACTATATACAACATACACATGTAATATATGAATTGTAGATGTGTACAGGGTAGTCTGTGTGGCATGGGAGTGAAAGCAACCAATTGAGACTGGGGTTGAGTAGGATGGGAATGAGCATGTTTGTTGTGGAGATGGACGAGACTGTGGGGTTGGCTGTGTAAGTTTGTGTAGTAGGAGTGAGCTAGAAATGGCAGTGTTTGGGTCAGTGAAGTAAAAGTGAATATGTGGGTGGTAGAATGACATGGGAGAGAGTGTGATTGTACAGGTGGCAGAGTGAGGTAGGAGAGAGTGTTTGGCTATATGGGTTATTCACTAAACCCCGAATTGCCCTGAATTGCACCGAATGGTGAATTTCACAGTTTGATGCAATTTCAGGTTAATTTGTCTATTCACTAAACTGTTAATTCGCCAAATACAGGTGAATTGTCAGTGAAATACAGTGCAATTAACCACAATTTGACGGCGATCAGCAGCAATCAGAGACACCAAAATTGGACCATATAGGAATAGCATGTCTTCTATTCACAGAACGCCAAATTTGTGGTGAAATGACCTAATTTTCGTTGTTTCAATTCAACAGAGTTCAAGGGGCAAATCCCATAGGTGTCAATGTAAAAATACAGATTTTTTTAATTTTTTTGAAAAGTCCATTTTTTTTTTACATTTTTGGGAAACACTCTCAGGGCTATTCAGAGAGAGGTGAAAATTAAGAGGATGACTGGAGAAGTGAAAATTCTAGGTCAAAATAGCCAAACCAGAAAAATTCTCCCATTTATCTCACTTTCCAAATCGGCTATTTTGACCTAGAATTTTCCCTTCTCCAGTCATTCTCCCGCTTTTCACTTCTCTCTGAATAACCCTGTCTATTTTTGTGTTTGGTGAAAGACCTTTTTGTATTTTTTTGATGACATTTTCGATTAATTTTCCTATTCATTAACAGGACTATACACAGGACACGAGGTCACCCATTTAGACTGGACGAAAGGAAATTCAGCCTAAAGCATAGGAAGGGTTATTTTACGGTGAGAATAATAAAGCTGTGGAATTCTCTGCCTGTTGAGGAGGTTGGGTCAGAGACTGTACAGACTAATGACGACTGGATGACTTCCTTCAAAAACATATTATTAAGGGATATAATATTTAATAAGTGGGTAAAAGCTTCTTGATCCAGGGAAAAATCTGACACCATTCTGGGGTCAAGAAGGAATTTTTTCTCAGTATGTTGCATATTGGCGAGCGCTTCAAACTGGGTTTTTTTGCCTCCTTTTGGATCAACAGCAGTAGGTAATGTGTGAAAGGCTCAACCTGATGGACGCACATCATTTTTCGGCCTAACTATAACTATGGAACTACTATGACCTACACCTGCTCCAGGACAAATGGAATGACCACTCAGTCTCCCTGGTTCTCTTAGATAGTAAGCTCTCAAGCAGGGTCCTCTCTCTGGCTGTTCTGTGTGTTTAACTTGTACGTATAATTTTTGTCCTGTATCACCCATTGTACTGCGCTACGGTACTTGTTTTCGCTTTATATATACTTGTAACTGTAACTCCATGTGCCGCCAGGAAAATGCACTACACTCACTGTCTCCTGGGTCCACCCTCTGGTGCATATCTTTTGCAGCATAGCATTGCTAGAACATCGGCAATTGTCAGTCAGTACAATTCTAGACCACATGAGTTGTAGAAGTGTGGGTCATAGAAAGCGCCAACAGGAATTGCACATCCTTAACGAATTTTATAATTGCTTATAAATTTGGCAGCTGAAAACTTTCTCCTGGATCTCTTGGCGCTCCGCTGGGATCCCATCTATACCACTGGAGCTGACCACAGTGTATATCCCAGAACATTTGTGCTGCATCTACCATTAGGTCCATAAATGTGCTGGCCATAGAGCCATAGTCTGGCTTTCACCACCTGGATAAAATCACTGACAGCAAATCTGCTTTACTGTTGCAAATCTGCCTCCTGTGTAGAAGATGGACAAACACAAGGAAGAAAGGCACTCTCCACCCACTCACAACTTCAATAAATGGTCTTCCACATAAGGGTGCTCCATCTGGTTAGTGTAAACATCATGATTTGGAAATAAATTGTTTCACCAGAGGTTTGTGATCTAAAAAGCTTCTGAAAAGGGTAATTTTTGTCCACATCTTCACAACACACCCTAATACACAAGTTGCCATGTCAGGCCATTTGAAATATCTGTTGTAATATAAGTGAGAGAATCCAGATAGAGTATACTGCACGCTTACATGTTTTGAAACGTAAAAGGGGTTTACTGCTCTGTGAAGAGTACCCACCCTGTAAATGATTAGTAACATTAACCCCTTCACTACCAAGTGACTTTAAAAAAAAAAACATTGTCAGAAACCAGTGATTGTTTGTAAAATCATTTTTAATTAATTTTAAAGTAAGAAATATTTGAGCGTATACCTATTGTATGTCGTACTGTAAATATCCGATTTTTGGCCAGTAGGTGGCACCATCTACTGCCAAATTGAGTTAGAGGTTTGAGCGGCCGGTCTATTTTCTTATTTTTCTCCCTGCATCAGCTGCCGAATGCCTGATATTTCAGAGCTTTGAGCTGCTGATTTTACAGTTTTAAACTGTAAAACTTTGGGGCCTAAAACTTTGGGGGCACGTTCTGCAGCCCAAAAGCAAACGAAATTCATTTGCAGCAAACAAATTTCATTTGCTTTCGGGCTGCAGGTCAGCATACCGAGATATCGCGTTATTGGGGCACCAGATGAAGCCTTTGAAGCCTGAGATACAGTATCTCTATCGGTAGTGAAGGGGTTAAGCTCCTCTGTGAAATTATGCATTTTTAAAAATAATTTGCACAATACTTTTTTTTTTTATAGTCTATCCACAGGCTAGATGGCTTGGCTTTTTCCTATGGTGGTTGGTAATTATATCACTTTGTCAGACAGTATATATATATAACTGAATCCAAATATTAAAATCAGCTTTGTGTTTCTGCAAATGTAAGATATTGAATGGGAAGTTATTTTGAGCATTTGCAGCACCTAACCTCTGAAAATCTATTAATCTAAATGTAGGATATGATATGCAGTGCAAGTCAAGACTCGCTGCTTTAAAACATTGGAATCCATACACAAAAATGCTGCTTAGCCAGAAGGAATAAAAATGCCTTTTTCACGTCAAATTGCCCATACCAAAACTTTTGTGCTACAGGCAATTGAACCAGAATTTAAAAAAAGAATAACACTGAATGATATAGTTAAGCATGGATTATGCCGTATTATCATTTGTTTGCGCACACCAGTTGATGGAAGTAACACAGAGGAGTAGTAAAGGTTTATAGAACCATGATTGAATTATAATCTGTCTCAATTTACAATCCCAAAAAAACACAACACACAAACAGGGTTATCCAAAGAGATTCGAATTGCTTGAGAAAGGTAACCGAACGCTGAAAATCAGCGTTCGGTTACCTTTCCTGGCCATTCGGCTATCCAGAGAGCAGGCAATTCTCCAAATCCTGGCGAATTGCCTGCACATACGGTGCCTGTTCGGTCCCTGTTCGAGGGCAGTGAAATCCCCATGAAAAGCACTGCTTCGGCTATTCAGAAACACAAACCAGCAGTGAAAGGTTCCCTAATGTCCTGCCATTCGGTGGTTTAATTCGGCAAATTTATTCAGGAGAATCCATAGGCTTCAATGTTAAAATATTCCCGTTTTAATTCAATATCTAATAAACCGTTCATTATAAAATTCTGCAGCAAAAAGTCTCTTTATTTATAGATTTTTTTAGGATACTTTAAGCATTTTTCTGAATTTTTTTTTAAAAAAAATTAAAAGTCCGATTTTTTTTTTTTTTTTTTCAGTTTGCTTCTTTTTTTGTAACAGCCCTCTTTATTATCATTCCCTGGACCTCCTGTGAAAATTTCAGACATTTTCGCTCAGTAGTTTCTTTGCAAACAGCGTTTCATTTTCCCAGATTCATACAAATGGTTTTTCTAATTTTTCACTGCCTCCTCTACGTCACAGCTGCTTCGGCTCTGTGTGATTCGGCTCCTTTTCGGCTCCTGTTCGGCTCCTCTTCGAAGGTTAATCCAGATGTTTTTGCTTGTTTTCAGCGTGCATTCGGTTAGTTTTCGGTGAGTTTACGGCAGCTTTTCCCTGCAATTCGGGGACCCTGTGCTGTTTGCTGAATACACCGCAGGGTCACCGAAATGCAATCGGCAAAAGGAACCGAATTGAAGAGAACGAAAGTCACCGAACGTGCGGTGACTTTTCGAATCTCTTTGGATAACCCTGTATAAATATTCCTTTCCCGCTTCCAGATCAGTCATTTCAATTACAATGCACGGCAAGGGCCTTTTTTATGTTAATGTGAAAATGTAGCAACAATTCAAATGAATTCTAGTTATCTTCACAAAATATACATATGAAAGTTTCCATGTGCAGACACAACTTAAAAAAAAGGAGCAAGCATTTACATATATTCTTATAAAACCTGAATAATTTAAGCCAAAAAACAGAATGCTGAAAAAAATGCAATCTGAAAGAATTGTGGATCCCCCCCCAACAAGTCGATATTTCGCAACATTAAATGCTCTCCATAATTTATGTATAGTGGGAAAATTCAATGTTACATGTTGCATATTGACGGCTATCCATTAAAGCAGTGGTTCCCAACCGCAGTCCTCAAGTACTCCCAACAAGTCAGGTTTAACAGATATTTGAAGCATATAAATATAAAGATATAAATTGCTGTTCAGTGATTGCAGGATTCAGTCTGCATTCCCCAAGGGAATCCTTAAAATCTGGCCTGTTAGGGGGACTTGAGGACCGTGGTTGGGAACCACTGCACTGAAGGATGAGCAGAAGAAATTAACATACGTAGTGATGTAGGCTAAAATAGCTGAGATGTAAGTTGTTTAGGTGTAAGATTTTAATGATCTGTTTTCATTTCTACATTTTAGAATTTTAGTTAATTCCATCCCAATTAGATGTTTATTTTAATATGGCAAAATTCCTGTTTTAAATATTTAAGAATAATTTATTTTTCAGTTCAGACAATGACATTTTACTTGAGTTTGTCAAGACCTAAGCCACAATAATATCCATTCCATCAGCATCTCTCTGCCTTGGACCATGTGATCTATGATAATTGAAATTGACTTGACTGTGGAAAAAGTGACTTTCCAACCCTGATGTATATTTTCTTTTATCTTCTTCCTTCGTTCCTTCCTAGATGAATGTTCCCTCTTGATAGAGTACTTTGACATGTCTAGAAATTAGGCGTTAATTTAATTCTCTTAGTAGATATTAAAAAAAAAATATCGTCAGGTTTCGGCTGATTTTCTTTTTCTAAAAATATTGGCCAATTGAATTGAAAATATATTCAGTTGCAGCTGATATTTGATAAACGGCCCATCATTGATAAAATTCAGTAAGGTAAAAAAAATTAGGATATTCAGTATGGTTTTCTATGTTTCCCTGCCTGTTGATCCATTTATCAACACCTTTTATCACTTGATGTCATTTTCAGATATTGGCCCACTGATACCTAGCTAAAGCAGAGATTTGCATTAAAAGGTATAGCTGTAAGTGCTAATATTCAAATCAAATTCTTATTGGGATTCATATTGTCCTTATTTGAATCTCCTAAACCGAAAAATTGCTGAATTGCGGGCAAAAAATGTTTTGTCTGTGTTTTCAAACCGTTAACAAATATTTTTTCAAGGGCTCTATACATATATTTAATTGATGCTTTTCTGTGACCATCTATAAAAGAATAATGGATAGAACAAAGGATATTGATTGACTGAGATAGTAAGTAAAATTTTACTTTTATTGAAGCTAAAAAACAGAACAACATAATGACAAACCAAGGAAAGGATATAAAGTCTCTGTGGCTCCAGGCAGCGTAATAAATGCCACATAGAGTACTAGGTGCACCTAGATAAGTCTCTCATATGGGATAATTCAGTCAACTCCTATCAAAGTGAAGAAACGGGCCTTCGTGGCTCCGCACAATAGGACAGAGAGAAGCCTGCTATAGAGAGAGTTCCCAATAGGATGAGTGGCAAGTGGAATTACAATGGGTAGAGGAAAAGTTGAGGCCCAAAATTAATGGTGGGAGCGCTATCAGCTTAGGGTCAACCCCCCCAGTTTAACACCAAGCCACAGAGAATAAAATAATATTAAAATCAAAAACACAATCTGCATGGGATTAAGCACTCCATCACTCGACGCGTTTTGCCATAAACACTGGCGTCCTCAGGAGCATGCAGGACGTAATGCTCAGTCTGGCAGCATAACAAGAAATAAGCAGAGACCCATGAAGGCCCGTTTCTTCACTTTGAGAGGAGTTGACTGAATTTAGGTTGTTTGTCTGTTTGTATCCCAAATGAGAGACTTATCTAGGTGCACCTAGTACCCCATGTGGTATTTATTACGCTGTTTGGAGCCACAGAGACTTTTTATCCTTTCCTTGGTTTGTCATTATGTTGTTCTGTTTTTTAGTTTCCAATAAAAGCTACATTTTATTTACTATCTCAGTCACTCAATATCCTTTGTTCTATCCATGTTCCAGGGTTACCCCCATTTCTGTTGCTGGATATTGACTGTCACTATTCCTGCAGGGGTTTTCTTTCGTGCTTCCACTTATTTACCTGCTTGAGTATAGACCATATATTTCCTATTATAAAAGAATAACGGTATAAATGAGTGCTTAGTCCATTGGTCAATGACAAGTCAATGGCTGTGAATAGAGTAATTTTCAATCTAGTGACACGATGTCGGTTATTTTAATGGTCAGATGGCTTAAGATGCTCAGAAAACACGCATTTGACACATTTTGATCTATCTGTGCTGAGCCTGGGAAACTTCAAAAGGATGCTAGTGATTCCTTTACAGCCACTAATATAGAGAATAGATGCTACTTTTCTTCTGAAACACCACCTTCTGCTTCTTCTGAAAACCCACTAATACACACATTCGGTCATTAAAAATGTGACTCTTAGGGAATCCAGCCTTTTTAACTTTTTAAGGCTGATCTCCATGAGATCTTACAGATCCAGCAGGGAGTTCTAGTGAATCTAGCCCATTGTCAGAAAAACACAGTACATTTTATTTTCTTTGGAATTTGTTTTCATTAGTATCAATAAGTATCTATGTGTTTCATTTACCATAGTCAGACTTTGAAATACCAAATGATTTCCATATAAATATATTCAGCAATTTTCATTGAATGACCGTTTGTCAAAGTAACAATCCAAACAGGTCAAGAGCAATATTCCGTTTTGTTTTTCATTCACTACAGAGACAAATTAAGTGAACAAAGCAAGTGAAGCTACACAACGTCTGCTGGCTTGTTGTTGTGGCTATAATAATTATACATAGTGCTGCCAATGTTTCTGCAGTGCTCTACAATATAGAATAGGGAATTTAACTAACAAAACTAGAAATAAACAGGGGATCAGAGACAAGAGGTGGAGAGGGCAGTGCTCATATATAACGCAAGGTAAGCGTGGGTACGTTCCCTGACATATACAGTGGCAAGAAAAAGTATGTGAACCCTTTGGGATTACGTGGAGTTTTGCATGAATTGGTCATAAAATGTGCTCTGATCTTCATCTAAGTCACAACAATTTGAAAAACACAGTCTGCTTAAAATAATACAACACAAACATTATATGTTTTCATGTGTTTATTGAACAGAACACGTAAACATTCACAGTGCAGGGTGGGAAAAGTATGTGAACCCCTAGCCTAATGACTTCTCAAAGAGCTAATTGGAGCCAGGAGTGAGCCAACCTTGAGTCCAATCAGTGTGATATTATTGGATGTGCTGCTGAAAGCTGTCCTGCCCTTTAAAAAGACACACCAGTTTTGGATTTACTGGTTTCAAGAAGCACTGCCTGATGTGAACCATGCCTCGCAGAAAAGAGCTCTCAGAAGACCTACGATCAAGAATTGTTGACTTGCATGAAGCTTGAAAGGGTTACAAAAGTATCTCGAAAAGCCTTGATGTTCATGTGTCCACGGTAAGACAGACTGTCTACAAATGGAGAAAGTTCAGCACTGTTGCTACTCTCCCTAGGCGTGGTTGTCCTGTAAAGATGACTGCAAGAGCACAGCGCAGAATGCTTAATGAGGTAAAGAAGTATTCTAGAGTGTCAGCTAAAGACTTACAGAAATCTCTGGCACATGCTAACATTTTTGTTGACACATCCACAATAAGGAAAACATTAAACAAGAATGCAGTACATGGGAGGACACCACGGAGGAAGCCATTGCTGTCCAAAAAGAATATTGCAGCACGTTTGAAGTTTGCAAAAGAGCACTTGGATGTTCCACAACACTACAGGCAAAATATTCTGTTGACAGATGAAACCAAAATTGAGTTGTTTGGAAAAAACACACAACACTATGTGTGGAGAAAAAAAGGCACAGCACACCAACATCAAAACCTCATCCCCACTGTAAAACATGGCGGAGGGAGCATCATGGTTTGGGGCTGCTTTGCTGCCTCAGGGCCTGGACGGATTGTTGCCATTGATGGAAAAATGAATTCCAGAGTTTATCAAGACATTTTGCAGGAAAACGTAAGACCATCTGTCTGCCAGCTGAAGCTCCGCAGAGGATGGGTGAAGCAACAGGACAATGACCCAAAGCATACAAGTAATTCAACAAAAGAATGGCTTCAACAAAACAAAATAAGCTTTCTGGAGTGGCCCAGTCAGAATCCTGACCTCAACCCGATTGAAATGTTGTGGCATGACCTTAAGAGAGCGATTCACACCAGACATCCCTTGAATATTGCTACACTGAAACAGTTTTGTGAAGAGGAGTGGTCCAAAATTACTCCAGATCGTTGTGCAGGTCTGATCTGCAACTACAGGAAACGTTTGGTTGAGGTTATCGCTGCCAAAGGAGGGTCAACCAGTTATTAAGTCCAAAGG
This sequence comes from Leptobrachium leishanense, assembly GCA_009667805.1. Lineage (NCBI taxonomy): Eukaryota > Metazoa > Chordata > Amphibia > Anura > Megophryidae > Leptobrachium > Leptobrachium leishanense. The sequence goes on from CM019063.1 coordinate 226,219,994, forward strand.
TTCACATACTTTTTCCACCCTGCACTGTGAATGTTTATATGTTCTGTTCAATAAAAACATGAAAACATATAATGTTTGTGTTGTATTATTTTAAGCAGACTGTGTTTTTCAAATTGTTGTGACTAAGGCTGGCGTCAGACCAGCGCATTTTTAACGTGCGTTCTGGCGCACTTAATCACGGCCGCACTAGCAGCAAATGACGGGCAATGACAGCCAATATACGAAGTACGATCGCACGAAAGTCCGGCCGCGCAACGCAAGTGGAAAATGAACGCATTTTTTTGAGAACGCAGAACCCCTAGTACGGACGTACAGAGTGCGCTGCGCCCGCTAGCGGTGTGTGTGCGTGATTTGGAGACGTCAGACCCTGCTCATGTCCGGCCAACATAACGTCCAGACGCAAAAAGTTTCCTGGTTTGGATTCGTAAAACATCACGCACGAAAATGCGCATCGTATGACCGTTTTCGCATATTCCGTGAAAAAATACATCAATGCGTTCGGACGCACTTTTTTACGTTCGCGTGTAAAAATGCTTTCGTTTGACCCTAGCCTTAGATGAAGATCAGAGCACATTTTATGACCAATTCATGCAAAACTCCACGTAATCCCAAAGGGTTCACATACTTTTTCTTGCCACTGTATGTAAAATCATTTAACACCATTTTGATCAAAAATTTAAAAAAAAAACAACGATTCCTTTCCCTCTCACCTATATCTGTTCCCTGTGTCTATTATAAAAATGGGGACTGTCACCTGATCACTGCCAAAATACAGTGACAGGCTGAGTGATAGTTCCAATTTATAGCACGATCACAACCACCAGTGAACATGATTTGGGATCACTAAGCACACAATGATCAGTTAATTTGGTCATGGTAGCTAGAGAGTCAGACATCATGGTATTAGCATTATAAGTGTACCATTAAAGGACAAAATCAAATGGCACGGTGATCTCAGTCAGTTCTCTCAAATATCTAGGTATGTGGTTAGACCCAAATCTATCCTTTGACCCCACATAGAAAAACTCTCATCTAAACTTTACCCCAAACTAGGTGCCCTGTACAGAAACAAATCCTGCCTGAGCCCTGCGGTAAGAAAGCAGATTGTACAATAAATGCTTATGCTGGCTATTGAATACCGAGATGTAGTGTCTGCAGCTGCCCCGCAAATACACCTTCAGAAACTTACTACATTGCATAACTCATTCTGCCGCTTTGTGCTACAATGTAACTACATGACCCACCATTGTGACATGTTAAAAGAGCTAAACTGGCCGTCGCTGGAATCCAGAAGCACTCTTCACCTTTCCAACCTGGTGTTTAAGAGATTTTCTGGGAAGCTACCACCCTATCTGAATAGATTGCTTCTCCCCGCAGTTCTCTCCTCCTATAACGTCCGATCCAGGACCTGCACCTTACTTGCAATACCACAATACAAAAAGGAAGTGACTCGATCCTCATTTTCCTACAGAGCGCCACAATTATGGAATAACCTCCCAGACACCATCGAATCTTCCCCCAGTCTAAAGTCACTCAAGAGTTCTCTATTAATATACCTCGATACAGAATGCGCCTGTAAACATGTAACATAATGAATATATTTCCTACATATTTATTTTCTGTTAATCTGTATATTTGTGTTTTTTTTTAATTTTTGCATTTTATTGCTTTGTATTTCTGTTACAATTCAATATTCTTGAACCCAGGACATACTTGAAAACAAGAGAAATCGCAATGTATTTTTCATGGTAAAATACTTTATAAATAAATAAATAAATTTGTCTTTCATCCACTTTGGTCATATAGAACAGTGGTTCCCAACCGCAGTCCTCAAGTACCCCTAACAGGCCAGGTTTTCCAGGTATCTGAAGCACAGCACAGGTGATATTATTTGCTGTTCAGTGATTGCAGGATTCAGTCTGCATTTCCCCAAGGTAATCCTTAAAACCTGGCCTGTTAGGGGGACTTGTGGAACGCGGTTGGGAACCACTGATATAGAACAATAGTAACCAAATCTAAAACAACTGTAAAAATTTGAATTGAATCAATTATAATTGCCCCGTCTTCTGTTTTATAGTTAAGTCTTTACACACCCTTACAATGTAGTTTCTCAGGAATGCATTTTTTGTAGTGGTAGATTCATGTGTATGGGCAAAAGTATAAGAAATATTACATAAATCAAAATCATGATCATCAGCTTCAAATTTTGCTATTTTTGATGGTATTTTACAGTCCTCACACATCCATTCCATAAAAATGCCAAACTAACCTTCACTCTAAAGTCATTGTACATTCTCTATTCTATTCATATCCCGCTAGGTCCTTTTGGAATAAGCACTTAATTGCTTGACTAATGACTATAGCATGGTGTTGTTGTTTACGTTGCACACTTTGAATTCTAATTATCAAAATGTCTTTTAATGAAAGGTCTGTGAGCTATCTCATTACCATCATACTGTCTATAATGTAATGCTTACTTTGCTTCTAGCGCCAGTGCTATGATCCCTGCGGCCATGGGAGCTGATGCTGACGTTCCAGTATGGCTGTCTGTACACCGTTGCCGTAAATCGGTTGTAATCTGAAAAATAAAAGAAACCAATTGGTACAAGCACTTCTTTTTCATATGTATATTTACAGGTGATTCTTAACCCACAAAAGAGATGGTTTAAAAAAATCAACTTCATATGGGCACTTTCTGCTATAGCAACCGGTAGACATATACAGTTTATACACATATTTATATTTTAGTTCGCTCTCCTTAAACATACTAATCATATTACAGGTGAATATATGGTTACCTTTGGAAATTATCCTCTGGAAAGTATGAACCATATCATATTTGGGTGAAGGTTGGGGCAACTATTAATTAACATGGTATCATGAGATCCTCAGCTTGATCTTTTTACTTTAACTACCTTGTACAGTATATGGGTAGAGAGAGAGAGAGCATATATGGCAGTGACGTCCGGTGAGGTCATTAGGTAGTGAGGCACTGCCCCCACACATAAAATAGGATAATAATTAATATTATTTAAAAAATACAAAAATATACATACAGTCGCCTCTCCTGCTTACTTTTCATGCAGGGAGGGGGCTAAATCCCTGGTGGTCCAGTCAGAGAGCCAGCAGGCTCATATCTCATGTCCCAGGTGGTCAAGTGGTGGTGTAATGCGGTTCGCAATTCCTTTGAGCGCATACCACATAATGCTTCCTCATGCTACCTGGCACGTCACTCAGTATAAGAGAGCCTGCAGCACTCTGGCATGTCATCACTGAGTAGCGCGTTTGCCCTGACAAACAAACTAAAAACCTCTTTAATCTGTAGGGGCCCTATTACTTTCTTCACGCAAAAACGCACGCGTAAAGCTTGAACATTTGCACGTAGCATCAAATGTTAACACGCGTAAATCAACGCTGGTATTACAATCCTCGCGCATTTTTTCATCCGTCAAAAAATAACGCGCGTAAAATGGACGCGCAGAAACGCGCGCGCAGCAACGTTGCGCGGACTGTTTTTTCCACGCGATTCAGCCAATCAGAATGAAGAACCACAATTGTTTCACGTTAAGTTTTTGCGCCTGTCAAAATGAATCTGTGCATATATGCTGCATCAAAAAAAAAAAGCACGCACAACTTTTCAAATTGATTGGTTTGGTATGTGTAGAATGTGTAACTATACTTTGCTGCGTATTTTTTTTGGGCTGGTGTATTTGGTTTTGGCCAGGTTGATAGAATTTGCCATTAACACCAGCTTTTAGGAGTTGCTAAAATTATGCGCGCAAAGGCTGTGCGTTACAAACTGCACATAAATTGTAATACCATCCGCGTACCAGCGCACAAACGCATTTGCGCTCACAATGTTAAGTATAGGACGCGCGACGTACAGTAAGCTCGCGCAGCGTTCGCGCAGGTTCACCCGCAGTAGATGTATACGCGCGTTTGTTGCGCTGACATTGTAATACGACAGTCAGCGCAAAGGGTTTTGCCCCTCGCGTTAATGCGTTTTTGCGCGACGCAAACGTTTGCGCGAAGAATGAAATAGGGCCCTAGGTGTTTTATAGTACTTTTTCATTTGCACATTTCGAGCTTCCAAGTTCCGTACATGATAACGAGGTCTTGTATTAGTGCAATCATCCCTGATGTTTCGCTTGCACACGTGTTCATAACATAACGAATTACTTTGAACAGTGCAGTCTCCAGACCTTGTTACCATAAAATCTGGGTTACCCTCAGTGTGCACAACTACTGAGGGACAGCACCCTCTCCACTCTCACCAGTTTTAAGGTTGCATCATAAACCTATATTTGTACTGACATACATGTATACAGTCATTGTGGTTCGCGTCTATTGCTATTGCTGAACGAGTACCTGGAGCATTTACAACAGTCAACTGCTTTCTCTCTCACTCTCATATATTATATATATGCATTTAAGTCAGAATCCTTTTATATGTATCTTCCTGTTTGTAAAGTTCTGCAAAATATATTGGCGCGGTATAAATGTCCGTAATGTGTTGCATATGTAATGAGTCAGCTATAATGTAAGTGAAGTGTTGGTGAGTAATAGGAGTATGATGTAAGTGTGATTTGCTGTATGTCGAGGACTGACTTCACATTGTATATATGACATATTTTAAATTGTAACATTCGCAATGATAAGACTTTGTGAATCAGGCTAATTAAGGACATTTTTAAAATACATAATTGCTTTCCATTAAAGTTTTTGAATTGCACAATCTTGCCAAGGATATGGGAGGCAGTTGAGACACAGAAGTATACATATAATTCATTTTAGAGAGACGCTGAAAACCTAACCTGTTAACAAGTGAGTGCAACCGGTGGTGTAACAACACTGGGATGTTTAAGAGAAGAAAAGAACACTCTAAGTTAGAAAAACACAACAATAATTTTGGATCTGTAATATGCTTCTGGAGCTTTGAATACAGATGTTCTGGGATTGACCAAGAAGAAAAATTAGGGGAATGAAATGTTTAACATAAACTATTTAATCCTCAAGAAGCCTACCCAGCCATATTTCATGATTATTTACTGGATCTCACTCAAGAAGCTAGAAGAGGTGGGGAGAGGGATCACTGCAGTATTTGTTTCGTATAGCTGATGGAATTTATGTAATGTTTAATTTTTGATGAATTGCATAATGGCACTTAATACATCATGGTGTAAAATAAATTTTAGGAAATAAAAATGTGGCAGCAGGAAACGTGAGATATGCACCGAGCATGGAACTAATTTATTCCGTTAAAAAAAATAATGGATAGAGTATAGCAAAAAATACATCTGCCATAAGAGTTGCAGAGCTCCTTATCCAATTAATGTTAAACTATTTAAACTATTTTTTATCAATGTTATTACCAAGCAGAGTCCACGTAAAACGAAGGAGGTTGTAATGGATGTATACAAACTCAAGAAGGAGGAAACAGAAGTGTCCTGGAGGAGCTCCGTCTGTTTCTGCTGTGGATTACTATAATTTTGACTGGAGAATCTCCACGGAAAACGCAGTATTGGTGCCCCCGCGGGGCTGGCCATTGGGTGTATTGCTTCAGGGCCCGTTCTTGTCCCCCACCCCGGAGCACAGCTGAGATTTTCCCGGTGAACCTGGTCGGCCGTCGGCCATTTTGAGGCCTGCTGGACTCTCTCCCCCCATGCTTCCTGCTTCCCCATGTGGGGTTTGTTGGCAGTGTGACTGCCCACTGCGAGGATGGAGGACCCCTGTCCTCGGGCTGTGCCGGAGGCCCCCTCGGTGGAGTGCTCCCCCCCATGAGAGGTATGGAGGCGATATTTGCAGCACTTGAAGATTGCTTGGGGCGGCTGGAGGTGGACGAGGAGAGCCCACTCACACGCGGTGATTGGAACCAGCTGATGGCCACTGCCGAGTTCGCCGGGAGGCTATGAAAATGGAAGAAGAGGAATCGGTAATTGCAGTACCTGTCTGGCGGGCGGCCAGCGCGGCTGCCACTATTGTGGATAGGCCACGACGGGCTGGGCCAGGAGATCTATCTATGGAGTCAGGCCTGTACTCTCTGGATGCAGGGGGGGTTCCTTGCGCCAAATGACACCGCTGAGACCTCTGCTCAAGGGAGCCCTGAGGAGGAGTATGCTGGACCGATTGTTGCAGACCCCTCTGTGGGGCCTGAGATGGCAGTGCTGCTCGGGTCTAAGGAATTACGCACTGGTGGGAGGCAGTGCTGGCCTTGGCCCCCATTGCTGGCTGATGCAGCTTTGGCAGAGTCCTGGAGGCTTGGTGCTAATTGTACCCTGGATGGCGAGTCTGGACCAGAGGAGAGCCTAGGCACCGCGTTTCTGCTGGACACCGGTTGAGGTGACTCACCTCGGCAGTCTGCTATCCTCCGACCCTTGAATTTGGATTTGTTGATAACACCCGCTCTTGAACCCTACGATTTCTTTTAAGATGATACAGAGGACTCTTTTGCTTGTTTTTTCTGATGACACTTTTTTTGGCGTTTACGGGTCATCTCGGGGATCGCCATTGCGGCCTGGTGCCCGACTGGACCCCCCGAGTACCTGGGCCTAAGTGCCACTTGTTCCCCTTGGCCCCCCGTGGTCCTACGGACTTTAGGAAATACACCAGGGGCGGCACAATTTTGGTCCTTGCCACTACCCCCTGTCCAGTTTTTTTTTTCATTCTTGATATCTGATGTCTTTAGCTGATTTGTTGTTTATTTTGTATTTTCCTCATGCAGAGTTATAGCTGATATCATATGGCCCTGCGAGGGCCATGTTTTGGTTTTTGACTCTTTATTTGCTGTCCTGTCCTTTGGTTTTATCTTTATTTGTTATTTTCATAAACGGTGTTATTACGGATTACTATTTACGCGCCTGCGAGGCCATTACCTTATGTTTAATTGTATGATGACATCCTAACAAAATAAAAACGTAAATGAGGAAAAAAAAAGAAGAAGGAGGAAACAAAGGGCCCTATTCCGTTTTCAGTGATGATTTCTGGATGACGGACTGCAAAAATCATATTCCACATAACCGCCTACCAATGGCGTGCCCAGCCCATTTCATTAGGGTGTGCACCCATAGAATATTTATTAATTACTTAGAAGATTTATTAATTACAAATTTTAGTTGGGAAGAATCAATGTTTATGCGGTGATACAGTAAATTTTCCAATCATGAACCAGATAAGAAACATCCAAAATATCAATGTAGGGGGTCAAAGATGAAGCCGTCACCCAACATCAGGGTGTGCCTGTGAGGATTGTAATGTGGCCCAGTATCGGCCGTCCAGTGGTAACGCCTCTGCCCTTCAACTGTGGAGAAGGGCCGCACATCTCTCCAATAGAAGTTTGCAGAAGTCTCGACTTTATGAGAAGCGGGTTTAACCTAACCACCAAGTCGCTGATCTACAATCATGGAAAGACGACTCAATCCCACTCAGAAGACGCCACCAGAGAGTGTCCTTTGGGCAAGACACCCAACGATATGGAAGTGCCAACCTCAAAAAATACTTTTACTTCTCATAGATTGAAAGTTCTCTTGGGAACAGGGTCCCCCTGAATCAGGCCATCATCCTTGTGTGGCATTCTAATGTATCAACCCCTAGTACACCGATGTTGTAAAGCGCTGTGGAATTTGTGGCGCTATATAAAAAAAGGATAATAATAATAATGAATAAAAAAAGTGAAAGAAATTTAACACTGCTTTTTATATACCACTACTGGATTAGCTGTGGGTAGAAAAAATGCTTTGCCTGCTTTGATTGTGAATGGAGAGGGAGCCTTTGTTCAAGTATTTCAAAGTGTGATCTCTACGACTTTGGCACGTTTCAGTAAAATCTTCTGCGCGTAGCGTCTGTGGTTTGATTAATATTTTTCTTGCTAGGCTATCAGAAAAGCAAGTGGATAATGCTTAGAGAAAGCACCCTGACTCAAAACTCCATCAGGGACTCTTTCAAAAGAAGCTGCTGACAGGAGTTGGGGTGTTTAAGCATAATTACTACAGAGATCTAAAACAAGGCTTTCAGATATAAAGCATTTGCTTTCACGGGGGTTCTCCATCTATCTTAAGAAAGAAATAAGACGGGCATGAGACCACCAACAGGCAGGAAAACTTCAATAGCTAACATGATGTTCCAAATTCAGGACCATGCTGGGCTCGGCTCATTAATCACAACATGCAAGGAAAGACTGTCAGTATTAGGAAGTCAACATGTGCAGAGGAGTAATCTGTGAAAGGCCTTGTCAGGCCCAGATATTTACTTTAGAAATGGAAAGTGGAAGCCATGCATAAGTGCTAATGTGATATGTTAAGCTTGCCTCCAGCAGAAATATAAACTACCCCCCTGTTAAGGAAGCAAGCTGCAATATGCTACATTTCAGATGGCTCATGAAATAAACATAACCTCAGGAAACCTTATAATGTCTGCTCGGTATGAGTTATATACTCCATGCCAGTCTAGCGATGTAATACATGGGCAAAGAACGCACTGGGTTTTCATCAGTGAGTACATTACTGAATATAGTGTGCATGTGAAAGAGGCAAAGTAAGGGGAGCAATTGCCCCATGGGTCGCTAGTATTTAGGGGTTCATGGGCCACATCCTCGAAACACCACTAAATGCTGAGTGAGATGTCCTTAACTGTCTATCAGGGTTATTCAGAGAGCGGTGAAAAGCAGGAGAATGACTGGAGAATGGAAAATTCTAGGTCAAAATAGTCGATTTGGAAAGTGAGATGAATGGGAAACTTTTTCTGGTTTGGATAGTTTGACCTAGAATTTTCCATTCTCCATTCATTCTCCTGCTTTTCACTGCTCTCTGAATAACCCTGTATGTATACAGTATGTTAAAACATTTTATATGTAATATATAGAATGGTTGGGATTAAATGCTTGTGTAGGTTGAAAAATGGCCATTGCTTTCTACTCCAACTCCCCACCAAAACATGCCAACCTGCTCCTGCAATACCCCACAGGAAACTAAAAGGATGCTTTTAGGTCTCAGTTGTTTTAACAATGGGCTGTCTGATATTATATATTATTTTTAACCCCATTCACTGCCGAGCCATTTCACCCCTGTGTGCTCATCATGATTAAACACGATTTGAATTCATGTTTTATTATACCGTCCAATATCACTGCTCCCTATAATGTCAGAAATTCTGAAAAAATGTGTTTACACTCAATTACGCGATTACTATCAGTATTGGAACTATTTAACCCCAGATCAATCCGGCTTCCATCCAAATCATTCAACTACAACTGTCCTTTTAAAAGCTTCCAATGATATCCAGGCTCGTATGGAACCAGAAAACCTAACTGGAGCCATCTTCCTTGATTTTGCCAAGGCCTTTGACACAGTAGACCATGGCATCTTGTTAAAAAAACTTAAAAACTCTGGTATTGGTGATCACACGCTAACCTGGGTTAAATCATATGTGTCTGATCGGTCGCAATATGTGTCCATTTCTGACAGCACTTCCCTCCCCTCCCAGTCACGTGCGGTGTACCCCAAGGCTCGATACTCGGCCCCCTGCTATTCATGTTATTCATAAATGATCTGCCCAAGGTCTGCAAAGCCTCAACTGTACACATGTACGCAGACAACACTGTAATCTATACCAGCAAACCAGATCTCCCACAGCTGGAGGCCGTGCTGCAAGACCAATTCAGAGGTAGAAAAGTGAATCAAAGATAACAAACTTTTTCTAATTGCTGACAAAACTGTCACAATGCTCTTTGGAACAGCACCTAAACTACACAAATTGCAAACACCCCATCTATGTGTCAGGACAAAATCAAATGGCACGTTGACCACAGTCACTTCTCTCAAATACCTATGTATGTGGTTAGACCCAAATCTATCCTTTGGCCCTCACATCGAAAAACTTTCATCTAAACTTTACCCCAAACTAGGTGCCTTGTACAGAAACAAATCCTGCCGGAGCCCCGCGGTAAGAAAGCAGATTGTACAACAAATGCTTATGCCAGCCATTGAATACGGAGATGTAGTGTATGCAGCTGCCCCGCAAACGCACCTCCAGAAACTTACTACATTGTATAACTCATTCTGCCACTTTGTGCTACAATGTAACTACATGACCCACCATTGTGACATGTTAAAAGAGCTAAACTGGCCATCGCTGGAATCTAGACGCACCCTTCACCTTTCCAACCTGGTGTTTAAGAGCTTTTCTGGGAAGCTATCACGCTACCTGAATAGGCTGCTTCCCTCAGCTGTTACCTCATCCTATAACCTCCAATTCAGGACCTGCACCTTACTTGCAATACCACAATACAAAAAGAAAGTGGCTCGATACTTATTTTCCTACAGAGCACCGCAGTTATGGAATAACCTCCCAGACACCATCAAATCTTCCCCCAGTCTAAAGTCACTTAAGAGCTCCATATTAACATACCTCAATACGGAATGCACCTGTAAACATGTAACATAATGACTTTATTTCCTACATATTTATTTTCTGTTAATCTGTATATTTGTTTTGTGCTATTATCTTGCATTTTACTACTTTGTATTTCTGTAACATTGTAATGTTCTTGAACCCAGGACATACTTGAAAACGAGAGAAATCTCAATGTATCCTTCCTGGTAAAAGCTTTTATAAATAAATAAATAAATTATACAACCCAGACAAATTATATGTCATTCAGGGTTATTCAAAGAGCTCCGAATTGCTTGAGAAAGGTAACCGAACGCTGAAAATCAGCGTTCGGTTACCTTTCCTGGCCATTCGGCTATCCATAGAGCAGGCAATTCGCCAAATCCTGGCGAATTGCCTGAACATACGGTGCCTGTTCGGTGCCTGTTCGAGGGCAGTGAAAACCCCATGAAAAAGCACTGCTTCGGCTATTCAGAGAACACAAACCAGCAGTGAAAGGTTTCCCTAATGCCCTGCCATTCGGTGGTTTCATGCGGCAAATTTATTCAGGAGAATCCCATAGGCTTCAATGTTAAAAATATTGCCATTTTAATTCAACATCTAAAAAACCGTTCATTATAAAATTCTGCAGTAAAGAGTCTCTTTATTTATAGATTTTTTAGGATATTTTAAGCATTTTTCTGAATTTTATTTTTTTTCTTAAAAGTCCGATTTTTTTTTTAAGATTACTTATTTTTTCTGTAACAGCCCTTTTTATTATCATTCCCTGGACCTCATATGTAAATTTCAGACATTTTCACTCAGTAGTTTCTTTGCAAACAGCGTGTCATTTTCAGACATTCACACAAACTGTTTTGCTAATTTATTCACTGCGTTGTCTGCGGTCTCAGCTGCTTCGGCTGCGTGTGATCGGCTCCTTCTAGGGTTTTTCGACGGGTTAATTCAAATGTTTTTGAGGGTTTTCGGCGTGCATTCGGTGGGTTTTGCGGTTCGTTTTCGTCGGGCTTGCGGCAGCTTTTCCCTGCAATTCGGGGACCCTGTGGTGCTTGCTGAATACACCGCAGGGTCACCGAAATGGGATCGGCAAAAGGAACCGAATTGAAGAGAACGAAAAGTCACCGAATGTGCGGTGACTTTTCGAATCTCTTTGAATTACCCTGTATATTTTCAGCAAACTCGTCAGATTCAAAATATATCATTATTATATGTACTGTATACGACAAGTCCTTCCAGAATGCTATAACAAGCAAATTGTAAAAAGTTTTGAATATCCATTCAGATTTCAATCATTTACAGTTTGTAAAATAATTTTTTCCACATTTTATCATCCAAACTTTTGTGTTTATATTTTCTATGGGTGCGCTTGTCAAAACAAATTAGAAATGGGAACCCGTTACTGTAATTGTCTGAGAAAATACGCGATTTTAGCTAAAACCTTAAAAAAAATTATTTTTAATCGTGGAAAATGAGAAGTTGATTTAGTGCAGCATCATTGATCACATTATAATTGAAACTTGAAAAATAGTGCTGCATTATAAATAAAAAAGAAAGACAAAAAGGCAGATTTATTTATTTTATATTTACACATTACCTGGTTATGGTTTTATCATTGGAAAGGCCACGCTCTGGCCAACGACACCAAGCATGACCCTTTAGGTGCCACCTATTGGGAGATACCCCTCTATCTCCACCATAGGGATTTCCCCCCTCCTTTTCAGGCACTCTCCCAGCTCTGCCAGAGGGGGCGCCTGAAAATGATGTCATCACGTGACGTGTAATGATGTCAGTGCATCGGGAGGAGTGTAAAGGGATGGTCTGAATTCAAGGAAATCAAACTGCCTCCCTGGACTCTGTCCAGAGTAGCTGGGGTCTAGACATGTGCATTAGTTTTAGTACTAAAACGATTTAGTCCGAATTTTGGGATAATTTAGTTTTCGTATGACTCAAGAGAAACGAAACTGCTCAGTACAAAAAAACGAAAGAAACTAAAATAAAATGCACTACATTTTAGTTTCAGTCCTTTTTGTGATATTACATTGATGAGTGAAGGAGACCACCAATGAAGAGTGCAACATTAGAAGTTCTGCACTCCCACATGCCAATACAGTAGGATGTTCTATACAGAGAGGGCATTAATTAATGCAGGAGGATGTTCTATACATTATGCAGAGAGGGGTATTAATGCAGGAGAATGTTATATACATTATACAGAGGAAGGTATAAATTGAGGAGGATGTTCTATACAGAGAGGGACATTAATTAATTCAGGAGGATGTTCTAATATTATAAAGAGAGGGGTATTAATTAATGCAGGAGGATGTTCTAAACATTATACAGAGAGGAGCCTTTTTTTGTTTAGCCCTTTAAATCCAGTGGCTGTGAGCGCTGAGATCGGCTGCTTGTTACATTATCTCTCAGTACAATGTATCAGGCTCAGCTGTTACAGTAACTGACTGTAACAGCGCTCAGAGTTTCAGTAAAACAAGGAAATAATATTGTTCTAACCTCTTATATATAAAAATATTATTTACTAGTTTTACTGAAACTCTGAGCGCTGTGATGAGCAGCAGTCAGTTACTGTAACAGCTTTGCCTGACACGGGGCAATATTACAATGTTGGTGCTAACTTAACCAGAGCTGTTTAAACTGAAAACCTCCATAGGCTATAATGGCTCTGGGAAGTTTACAACAGCTCTGGTTAAGTTAGCACCAACTATGTAATATGGCCCACATTGTGCTGAGAGAGAGATACTGTAACAAGCAGCGATCTCAGCCCTCTGAGGAGCCACTACAATAGTAATTGTATCCACTGGTTTTCGGATGAATGAAATAAATTAGTTTTCATACTAAAGAACTGAAAACGAATTTCTTTAGCAACTAAATAAATTGCATTTTAGGACTAATCCATTAGTTCAAAACGAAATTTTGTGCTGTGCACATGTCTACTGGGGTCTCTCGGTTCACTGCAGAGACCCCGTGACGTGGGACATCCTCCACATGTAACAGGGAATCCCCAGGATGTCCCTCACACATCATCTGCAGAGAAGGTGTTAAACTCTAGAGACACAGCCTCATTATTTCATATTAAAGAACCCAAGCAATTTTGGCATTTTTGATATATGTTTGTTGAACCATAATCTTCCTCATTTACTGCACCCACACGTATTATGCAACATTTAAAAAGGAGATACATTCCGTTTTGGCATTAATAATGTGTACCTAACTAGTACAGTTAAAAAAAAATGTTAATTCATTTATTTGTCCGGATTTATAGAGTACATAATATGTCAATGATTTCAATTTTATTTTCAGTAGTTGATTGGCTGTCTTGGTGATAACTGTGTTGGGACATCGAGATGCCTTGGACGTCAAGTCAGCCAGCAACAGCATTAATCAACAATTTATTTAAGCACATTACAACTTGGCACTAAATAAAACGTCTGTGCATTGACTAAAACACCTTCATATGGAATAGGTGGATATGTTTTCAGGGCAGAGTAATTGGATTTATTGTGCCAGAATAATATAGGACAGATTCTATCTGGTTCAAGCAGAGGCCTAAAATTCACCAAGACAAGAATCACCAACACGATCATAAATACTATATCATTGGTAACTTTTTCCAGTTGTAAACTAAAATCTTAAACTCCAATTTCCTCATTCAAAAGCAGTACTCGATTATCGGACACGTTTACTATAATTTGACACTGCTATTGAAAGTCCCAGTGTGCTCAGTACTTTAATTATTATGTGTACTGCTATCAAATTCCAAATACAAATGGATAAAAGCCCACAATCATAGTTTAAAAGAAATCAGTAAATTGACTTAGTGAATATAATAGCAAACGCCAGCATGAGTTCTATTAGCACTACCTGGATCACAATGGCCAAGTGCTTTCAAGCTATGGAGGATTTTAAGCAAGGTATAGTAATAATTATTATATTATTATAAGGTGCTGTGTCAAATAGTAAACAGAAAGGCACAAAGGATATAGATTTATCGATATCACTTCAACTTGATCTACTCCCGTAACTGTCAGGGATGGCTTGGATACTCAGGTAAGCCATTTAAAGAGGAGAAGCTCATAAGAATGCAAGAAAATTAATATCAAGGTCATGAAAAAAGGGTTTGTAAAGCTGCACTAGCCCTGGTAGGAAACCAAAGACAGAATCAGCCGAAACAAGCTAAGCCCACATTTGGGGCAGCATGTACTTAGCATTGATTTTTTGGAGAATGTGGATTTCCAAAAAAAGTTGTGTGTTCTGCACAGCACAAGAATACAAAATGTCACTAATATTTTAGCCTGCCAAGTGGACACCCAAGATATCCACCAATGTAAGGATAGAAACTTGTGATGTGGACTTTAGAAGCTGACCAACGCGCTGTCCAAGCTGCCACCTGGGGGAACGTAAAAAAAACCGTAAAAACCAAAAACATTTACAGGTCTATTCAATAAAGGTGAAACTCGGGAGAATTGACTGGAGAAATGAAAAATTCTAGGTCAAAATAGTCCAACCAGAAAAATTCTCCCATTTATCTCACTTTCCAAATCGACTATTTGGGCTAGATTGTTCTCTTCTCCAAACAATTCTCAAGTTTCACGTTTTAGTGAATAGACCTGTTAAAGTTTCAGAAAGAACACCAATAGACGCAAAACACCTTTGCCAACACACACACACATGGCACACAATATTGTGAAATAGCTAAATGATATGTGGTTTCCATATATAGGGACAGTTCACCAGCTTTAAAGTTGTGAGCCTCGACTGAAAGGAAAATCATTTGCTGCAAACATGTACATTTCAGTGACTTTGCAAGTTTCTGTGAAGTATATAGCAGGAGCACCCATGGTATGCCTACAAGTGGAGGTGCAATTGCAGCTATCCTACAGTGAAATTTCGGTGCTCTTTCATTCCTCGTACTTTGGCGACCTCAATTCACTGACCCTACGGTGAATTCAGCATTCACCACAGGGTCCCCGAAGTGCAGTGAACCGATCCACTGAAGAACGGCCAATAAACCCGCTGATTCGATCTGATAAACCGCTGAATGCATCCTCAAATCGGCAAAAAACGGCTGAATTGATCTGATAAACCGCAGAATGCATCCGACTATCCGCCGAACAGATCTCCAAACGACTCTGACCAACCGCCGACTGCCATCGACAGAAGTCAACCAGCCGCTGAACAGGGGTAGAAAAAAAACAAAAAAAATCACAGCAACTTTTAAAAAGTGTTTTAAAAGAAAACGATGCATGAAAAGGCCTGAAAATAATGTATAAGGTCCTATGAATAATAATAAAAAGGTCTGTTACAGAATAAAAACACGCCATTTAAAAAAAGTCAGAATCAAAAAATCCCGAAAAATGCCTAAAAAATTCTGAAAAATAAATTTATAAAAAGACTTTCTGCTGCAAATGGAAAGAATAAATGGTTGAATAAATATTTAATAAAAACAGGGAATTTATTTTACATTGAAACCTATAAGATTCGCCTGATTAAATCTGTCACATGAAACCGCTGAAAATCTGGGCATTTCACCAATTTTTCTCTGCTGTTCGGTGTCTTTGAATAGATTAACTGTTACTTCTCTAATGGGAATTTCACTGCCACCGAATTGCACCATATCCCGCTGGCAATTTGCCAATATTTGGCAAATTGCCAGCTTTTTGAACAGCCGAATTCCCACAAAATTACACTGTATGGGGAAATTCGGTGGCTAATTCGGTGCTCCTTGAATAACCACTTAAGTTTTCATCACGGGACAGAGATCAATGAGTGTTCCCCCAATTATTGTTTTAAGACTTGACCCCTGCAGGGTTATTCAAAGAGAATCGAAAAGTCACTGCACATTCAGTGACTTTTCATTCTCTTCAATTCAGTGCAATTTAGCGATCCCATTTCGGCGACCCTGTGGTGTATTCAGCAAGCACCACAGGGCCGTATTGCAGGGAAAAGCCGCCGCAAACCCGCCGAAAACTCACCACAAAACCAGGGCGAACTCACACCGAAACCCGCAAAAACATCTGGATTAACCCCGCCGAAGACACCGGAGAAACCCGAACAGGAGCCGATCACAGCACAGAGCAGCCGCCGGAAAAAGCCGACACCGCAGACGAATGGAGTGAAAAAAAAAAACAGTACGATTGAATGTTTGAAAAGTGAAAGGCTGTTTTCAAAGAAACTACAAAACGAAAATATCTGAAATTTACATATAAGATCCAATGAATGATAATAAAAAGGGCTGTTATAGAAAAAATAAAAATGTTTTAAAAAAATAAAAATCTGAATTTTTTTTGCAAAAAAATCCCGAAAAATAGAAACATAGAAACATAGAAAATGTCGGCAGATAAGAACCGTTCGGCCCATCTAGTCTGCCCAATTACATGGATACTTTACCTGGATTTATCTTTTGTTTAGGATAGCCTTATGCCTATCCCATGCCTGCTTAAATTCAATCACTGTTTTCGCCTCTACCACTTCTACTGGAAGACTGTTCCAGGTATCCACCACCCTCTCAGTAAAATAATGCTTCCTGATGTTACTTTTAAACCTTTGCCCCTCTAATCTAAGTCTATGTCCTCTTGTTTTGCTACTTTGTTTCCTTTTAAATATACTCCCTTCCTCTACCTTGTGGATTCCCTTTACGTATTTAAATGTTTCTATCATATCTCCTCTGTCTCGTCTTTTTTCCAAGCTGTACATGTTAAGATCATTAAGCCTTTCCTGGTAACTTTTCTCCTTCAAGCCGTACACCATTTTAGTAGCCCTTCTCTGAACTCTTTCTAAGATGTCTATATCCTTCTGGAGATACGGTCTCCAGTACTGCACACAGTACTCCAAGTGAGGTCTCACCAGTGCTCTGTACAGTGGCATGAGCACTTCCCTTTTCCTACTGCTAATACCTCTCCCTACACAACCAAGCATTCTGCTAGCATTTCCTGCTGCTCTATTACATTGACTACTTACCCTTAGATCCTCTGAAATAATAACCCCTAAATCCCTTTCCTCAGATGTTGGGTCTACTGCACCACCTATGTCTATTATTTTTGTTACCCAATCATAAAAATCAATAAGATTAGTTTGGCATGATCTCCCTGAGGTAAACCCATGTTGTTTCTGATCCTGTAATCTATGTGTTTTTAGATGTTCAACAATCCTTTCCCTTAACATGGTTTCCATTAATTTCCCCACTACTGACGTAAGACTAACTGGCCTATAGTTCCCCGATTCCTCCCTACTACCCTTCTTGTAAATGGGCACAACATTTGCTAATTTCCAGTCTTCTGGGACGACTCCCGTTAACAGATTTATTTAACCAATCCTTGTTAACGGTTTTGCTATTACACCACTGAGCTCTTTTAATAACTTAGGGTGGATCCCATCAGGCCCCATTGACTTATTTGTCTTTACTTTAGACAGCTGCTGTAGAACCTCCTCCTCTGTAAACTCATATGTAAATGTCTCTTTAGTGTTTCCTCCTAACTGAGGTCCCTTTCCTTCCTTTTCTTCTGCAAAGACTGAACAAAAATATTCATTGAGGCAGTCTGCAAGACTTTTATCCTCTTCTACATACCTTCCTTCCTTTGTTTTTAATCTAACTAATCCTTGGTTTACTTTTCTTTTCTCGTTTATGTATCTAAAAAATGTTTTGTCCCTCTTTTTTACTGACAGAGCTATTTTTTCTTGCTTAGAAAATCTATAAATAAAGTGACTTTTTACTACAGAATATTATAATTAACGGTTTATTAGATATTGAATTAAAACGGGAATATTTTTAACATTGAAGCCTATGGCATTCGCCTGAATAAACCTGTCGAATGAAGCAACCGAATGGCAGGGCATTTCGGCAACTTTTCCCTGCTGGTTTTCTGAATAGACGAAGCTATGGGGATTTCACTGCCCTCGAACAGGCACTGTATGTGCAGACAATTCGCCAACATTTGGCAAACTGCCTGCTCTCTGGATAGCCGAATGGCCAGGAAAGGTAACCAAACGCTGAATTTCAGTGTTCGTTATCTTTCGCCAGCAATTCGGAGCTCTTTGAATAACCCTTCTGGTGTCTGAACTGTTTTAGGGCACAGTAAAAATCAATGATATCTAATAAAATACATTCCATAAATTTGTGTTGTATTCCATGGATTCATATTTTGGATGATGACAGGGCTAGAATAACTACTTTTTAATCTGCAAAACATTGCTACATTTGGTTTATCATTTTTATAATAATAAGAACATTAAAAAAGAAGGAATAAAAAATAAATTCAAAAACACACACCACTTTCTTGTCATATGATTCTCCACTACTGTACGTGGTAGCTAAAGTGGAGGCACATTCTTCAAGGTACCAGGGCTTCTTGCCACTTTCAGTGGTACTGCTGATGGAGATGGTATAAATGCTGTTGGTGTAGCCATCACAGGAACAGTGATCTCGACTCCTTCCTCCATTGCCAGATGCCCAAACAAAAATTGAGCCAAATCCCCTTCTTCCCTGAAACAAAAAGAGTAGCAAGGATGTGTCAACGTGTTATAAATAATGCAGATGCTGAGAGAAAACAAACAGTACACTGATTTAAACACAGCCTGGTTTACTCTTGCTCCTTTTATTGCCTAATCCCACCCACTGTTATAAGGAGTCTATAAACCAAGCTGATGTAAAAAATGAAGAATGGCATGTCAAAACTGCTTTTTTTTGTAAACAGAGATTGCATAAAAAGGGGCAATGTTATGAAAAACAAATCGTTTTACTGTCATTTTGATGCAAAGCCTAGAGCACAGCAGAGCAGTGATGGAGAAGAGGGCTTTCTTACTTTCTTGTATTTATATTAAAGTGTTCTTTTCTTTGCCCTAGCGTACCTGATGATATATGGTAGACCACACACTCTTCTTAAGGTGCTAGATGGCACGTTTTTTCTGAAAGAGCTTTCACACAGTCATCCTTGTTTTCTTAGGACAATGAATGATATTTGTATACAGTTCGAGTGTTTACCAGGAATATACAATGAGGCTTCTCTTATTTTCAAGTACGTCCTCGATGTAAGAGTTCTACAGTCAGTGCTAGTGATAATCAACCATTAACCTGTGTGACATATTGTTTATATTATAGATATATATATATAATATATACATACAGTATATAATTTTTACTAAGTAAACATACTCTTACATCAAATGTATGTCTTCTAAAAGATTGTTAAAGCTCAGATTCCTAGTAAACAACAAGTGTACACGAGGAAACGCTTGTATTAGACATTCATCCTTCTTATACGAATATGAAAGCTCAAATTATTTATAAAATAACAATATTTTTACAAATTGACAAGTATATAACAGTGACCAAAGCAGTGTTTTTTTATATGAAATAACAAAATGTGCCAGAATATGGATGGGATGTCAGAGCCTTCAGGAAACTAACAGGGCTATTCAGAAAGAGGTGAAAACCTTGAGAATGACTGGAGAATTGAACATTCTTGGTCAAAATAGTCAAACCAGAAAAATTCTCCCATTTATCTCACTTTCCAAATTGGCTATATGGTCTAGATTGTTCATTCTCCTGGCAATTCTCAAGGTTTTCACCTCTCTCTGAATAGCCCTGTAAGATTCTTATATTGTACAATGTCAATTTTTTGGCACAATGGACAAACACTAGCAAAAGGTGGCTATTATGGAAAGTTGGATTTGTATATAATGTAAACGAAATTTTAAATGTATATAGTTAATGTTACACTGGAAAAAATAAATATAAAGCATTTATCTCTTTGGAATATAGCTATTTTGTTATTGTTGTTATTATCATCATTTATCTGTCACCAACCAACAGTTAATGCAGCATTGACCATAAGAACTGGGCGTATAATCTAATTTATTTACTAACAGAGAAGCCGGAGACAAGGGGTGTATAGAGCCCTGCTCATAAAAGGAGTTTGGGTGGAGGAGAACATTCAAATTTACCAGTCGTCCTTAATGGTAAGGATTTCTCGTGCTACTGTTTGATCTTATTTAGAGCATCATTTACAAATACCCAGGAAGCAACCATTTTTAAGCAATAAAATTAATATTATTGTCCCTAGAAATCATTGTAATTTCAATTTGAAGATGCACATCTCCTGTTCTTGTAAATAAAACAATGAATGTATACATTGCAAGAGCAATACCCTTCTATTAGTAGGAAACTGGGAAAATAATTATTGTTATTGTTCATTGCCTTGCCAGAGATAAAATTACAAGGAAAATTAGATCCACACTAGAGCGTAATCATTTAAAGGGCCACTTAACGCACTAAATGTAGATAGAGTGGTCACAGTGGCCTGAGTGTCCTTACCCTTTTCCCCACTCTAGAGATTCTTCGAGTATGGGGGATTAGCCCCCTCCACAAATTAATCGCTGATATGACACCCTGGATATTGGGAAGGAAACGGGACTATTCCTTCCTGTTTCCAGCCAGTGACTCTCAATGCAGTGAAAATGTATGTGGAAAATTCATATGGAGCATAAAAATGTATAAAACAGTGATGATTCAATACATATGTTAGAATAGAGACATTACAAACGCACATGCAAGTGCAACACAACATGACTGTGACACAAATAAAAAGCCAAGGTAGTACTTATATGAAATGATGAAAAGAGATGGATCCTCTCCTCTCTTGATACTCTCAAAAAATAAAACAGACAGTAACAACAGATCATAAAAGTATATACAATAGAAAGAGCTGCAGGTTACTCACATTGAGAGCCATTAGATTGGCTGGATGCTCATTATGATTAATGAATTGGGGCAGTATTATATAGTTGGTGCTAACTTAACCAAAGCTGTTGTAAATTTACCAGAGCCATTATAGTCTATGGTGGGTATGGGCGCGACACCACTTCATACTGTATGTATGTATATTTTGCTGTGACACCAGTTAGTTCATTTTTGCTGCTGTTCCTTTTCCATGTTTTTGTTTTTAATCCCAAAGTGGAAGTATTGGAGTATATAAATAAAACCCACCATTTTGCGTCTTTTAGCTGAGAAGCAGCATGAGAGTGTGCAGTTGCGGCTCTTGAGGATCAGCTCTTGGTTTCATTAGGTAAGACTCACCTTACTAGAGGTGCCTTGATAGGGCAGATGAGCTTACACTTCAATGGCCATTCAGGTAAACCAAAACTTTGATTGTGTATTGTTTCACATGGAGCTATAGAGATGAGTGCAGATGTCAACTTTTTTTCTTGTTATGTTTTATACATGTTTCTGGGCTGAATATATCTGGTAGTTGCAGCCGCCCCGGTGGGCATGGGCGCAACACCGCTTTTTTCTGTATGGGGTTTTTAAGTTTACAACAGCTCTGGTTAAGTTAGCACCAACTTTGTAATACTGCCCATGAGCTTAGCACTTGATAGTTCGCTTGTTATCGATAGCTGCTCACTTGGAATAATGCCCTTTGCTTGACAGATAATGCCACAGGTAAGTCACAGACTTTAAGAGGCCGAGGGGATCTATGTAGGAGAGGAGAACTTAGGTCTGCACTTAAGCTGCAGCTATTTTAGAAACATTTACACAGTGGAATTGGTTTATGAAATCACAATCACTTATGCTTTGAGCTTGGTTCTTCTCCAAAATGTATAGAACACTGAACTACATTTTCCTGGAAGAAGTAGATCTGTGAGCGATACCCTAATTTATAAACAGGCACATCTTTCACAATATAATCATATATATATTTTAAGAAATAGCAAGCTATGGGTTGTAACATTAACATCTTCCCTGTGCATCAATAAAGAATCTCGGTGCTGTGCTCTCCCGATGGGTTGTGTAATGCTTGGCATTTACTAAGGGTTACAGCATGCAATAACTTTACATATGTCTCAATTAGACCCAAGTCTCCCTCAAGGCTAGTTATTCTTCAATCCCTGGAATACGTTTCCTGCCCACACTGATGGCTCATCTGTTTTAGTACACACATAGGTCTACTCACAAAGCCTCAAGATGTTTGATAATTGCAGTGAAAAAAGAAAACATGACAATAAGCAACTTAAGAATTCATTAAAGATAAATAGCTTAAAAGCTTAAAACAACAAGCATTATGTTTCCAATGGCTGTACTTGCTAAACAAGTCTACGAAGAAGAGGTTTCATTGAGGAGGAACTGCTGGTACAGTTATGGCCATATTATATCACTGGACCATATCTTGTTGTAATCTGGACTGGGAACGTGTCAGATCCTGCTTTCTAAACATAGGCATTTATTCTATTTTGCCATTCTTTCTAAATAAAGAAACATTTTGGCAATTAATGTTTTGTAATAAATGTGTTCAATTCAGGAAGCTTAAAGGGATATTCTAACATTGTCCAATTGAATTACATTTATATTCTATCTTCCAACTCTCTTACTTATCACATTTCTCTATAAATATGTCAAAAGGCTCACCAAATAATGACAATTTTACCATATTAGCCTGCGACCTAGGACACAAGAACTCTAAGGGCTGTGTTCCCCAGTTGTTGATAAGCTAATTACAGGAAACTCTACACATAACGTCTCCTGTAGTTGGTTTATCGACGACAGGAAACGCAATTCCATTCAATTCTGGCTCGGATGCAGTCGTTTCCCTGCGTGAGGTTACTTTACATTAACGTCTCCTTTACTTATTATGGGAGACATTGATTGTAACCTCCACATGGTAGAGTAGGCAATTACAAAGTAGCCTGCACTCCCACACAGGAGACAGTATTTCAGGGTGAAATACCAACTATTAAAAGTTTGAGTTAAATGATTTGGCGTTTGCAAAATCATTTGACACTAAAATGCTCCCTAAAGACCCTTCTGTTTAGGGAAGTCTACCACATGACTCCGTAACAAGACATCCGACCGACCCAAAAACAGTCCTCACCTCTCCCTGCATTAATTCATCACTGCAGTCCCCCCTCCTCCTGTTTCTCACCCCTCACCCATCTAGATAGTAAGTTCCCACGGGAATAGGGCCCTCACGTTCTCCTGTATTTTCTGGCAGGAATACTGACCTGTCTCCTGTATGTATAGTAGAATTGACCTGTCTTTACCCATTGCACCTTGTGCAGTGCTGCGGAATGTGTTGGCACTTAATAAATAATAATAATAATAATACTAAAACCCGCCATATTAAATTCCATACTCACCTCACAACCTGCGGCGAAAATGATGGCATCATTTGCCGCTTCTTCTCGCTGGGAGCAGAGTGACAAAGGGAACAAATAATTCCTAGTCTACCTTCAC
Organism: Leptobrachium leishanense; assembly: GCA_009667805.1. Taxonomy (NCBI): domain Eukaryota; kingdom Metazoa; phylum Chordata; class Amphibia; order Anura; family Megophryidae; genus Leptobrachium; species Leptobrachium leishanense. The sequence goes on from CM019063.1 coordinate 226,243,611, forward strand.
GATCACTCTGCCGCAATCTCAAGAAAGTGAGCTTGCGTAGAGCTCCCAGCTGGGACGTGCAAAGCTCCATGAAATATATAACTGCAGACTTTCTTGCCTCCTGCCTCTATTTTGCCACTAACTATGAACTAGGGGCCCTACATAAGTTGTAGATATTAAAGGGGGGTTGTCAGGAGGGGTTAAAGTTTAACCCCTCCATTCCGCACCATTTTTACTTTAGAGTAGACCTATAAGGATTTCTTTTTCACCATAGGGCCCCTTTATATAAAAGGTGAAAGAGGTTACGCTCAACACGTTCCTGATACTGACATGGTGTCAGGATTTGTAGTCACTGTGCAACTGTGCATTGGATCTCAGTGTGATCTGAGTTCATCACCATGGGTTGTTCCTAGCACAATATGCGAGGGGCAGTCTACTTACAAATATTTTTTTGGGGGAAATCAAACAGTAGGTTAAAATGCAGTATTAGAGCTGCTTTTCAATATCTCATGTATTGTAAAATGCTTTGCTTTTGCTATATTATTAATCCTCCTAATGCCTTTTATTTAACTTACAGGGTGAGCACAAAAACACTCCTTGATTTCAGGGAGTTAAATCCAAACTTATAGGAATATGGTTTTAAAGTGTGACGTCTGGCGTTCCCTCAGGTGGCCAGTGGGCGGCAGCGCTGTCTTCGCTGCTCGCTGGCCATCCGCCAAATTATATTGTCGGCGCTTGCGGATGCCAGCCGATGATATGGGAGGTGCAGCTCGATGACACGACGCCCACCGGATTCAAAAGCTGGGATGTTCATTTGAATCATTGCCCTGTCGTGGTTCCTGCCAGATGGTGGGTTCTTGTTCTCCATTATACTGTTCTCTTGTGTATTGACCCTGGCTCTGTTCTGACCACTCTCTTGTCATTAACCCTTGCTATTCCTGTTAACTGTGTACTGACCTTTGTTCCGTTTACTGACCATTCTCTTGGCTGAGTTATATATTTGTTTATCCTCTTGTACCAGGGGTCAAGCTCTAAAAAAATAGGAGTGGGAAATCACCAAGATTTCTGTCCCCTTATTAGCAATTATCAACTTACACTTAACACAAACACACACTCAAATCTGATATATTTATGTACACTATATTGCCAAAAGTATTCGCTCATCTGCCTTGACTCGCATATGTATGGGTGAGCGAATACTTTTGTCAATATAGTGTATATATCGATATTGTCATGCCTCAGCCTGAGAAGCCTGCTTATTGCCATGTTTGTTGTTGCTTTGTCTGCATCCACTCAGGGTTAATCCCTGTGCCAGCTCCTGAGTGGGTGTGCATATAACCTGGACACATCCTTCCTTCTATGCTCTGTCATTTTCCTTGATTCCCTGCCCATGTGAGGTTTTGAGAGCTCCTTCACCGTTGTTTGTCTGTTTTACCCACCATCCTCTGTATGAGCTTTTCTGCCAGCATTGCAGATTGAACCTTTGCGAAGAGCTCCTGTTTCCGGCACAGTGGATCCTTGCTGCAGTGGTAACTGCATAGCCCACTATCCTGTGGGCCTAAGAGACTGCACCAGTAGCTATCTGTGTTCTGCTTTATTCCACCTTCCTGCTACCAAGGTACCTGTGCCAAGAGCTCCTGGTTCCCGCGCAGAGGATCCTGTCTGCAGTGGACTATATAGCCCACAATCCTGGTACATAGACACTACCTGTACGCAGAGTGACTTTTCCTGTTGTATCCAGTGCTCTGTTATTTCTGTATCAGACTTGTCGCTGTGTGTTCTGAATATACACTTATTTACCCGCATATGTTCCTGTGTCTGCTTCATCTGCTCTCCCCCAGCGCTTGGGATATTATTTGATATAAAGGCCCTGCCATGGCTCCATCATGGCGCGAGTCTGACAGATATTAGCAAAATATATATGATACATTATATATTTATTGTGACATGTCCTGTGTCCAGTCTGGCACCACTCTGATGTTCTTCTGTTCCTGATTTTTCATTTCTTAACCCTGTGTGGCAGCCATACCCTGAGTTCCATCCCAGGTTTTTTTTCATTAATGATCCACAGGTGTAACCACTCCTGCCCTGCAGAGGATCCTGGTCCTCCCTATATTAGGGCGATGCACCATCAAGCGGTGCCTTTGCATTGAAGCAAAATTCTGATCTTTTCGAGTAACTTGCTTCCTGGCCATGTATGCTGTGATCACAATTCATTGTATCCTGCATCCAAAGTCCATGTATCAAGCCTTGCTGTCTTCCCCAGTCTCTGTGAGTAGCAGGAGACTTGGGGTACACGGCTGGAGACCAGTGTTCCTGCCCTGCAACCTGTTTGTCTACATCCAGCCCTGCAACTGGCCTTCAGTAATCCTACCTGCACCCAGCCAGCCCTCGTGTCGTCTGTGAGCCTCCTTCTGTCCTGTGCATTTCTTGTTTCTGCCTGTGTCCAACCCTCTTCCTATCTTGTTCTTTTGTCTATATCTTGTGATCAGTGTATCCATTGTCCAGCCCAGTTCCTGTCCCATCTGTCTATTGTCCAGCACCGTTATTGTCCTGTCCAGCTGTCTGCTGTCCATTTCTGAGTGCGTTGTTTATTTAGTAAATTACCCGGATCTATCCCCACCAGTCTGTAGCAGTAGTAGTAGTAGTCTGTAGTAACTCCTGCATCCTGGAATCCTGACACTTAACAGGGAAATATATGATTGAACACCTGAATACAAGCTTTAGCTTGTATGTGACCTAAGGGAACCCAGTTCCCTCTGCAAAAATAGTGCAGGAACTGCGTTCCCACTGGGCTTGACCCCTGCTGTGTACAGTTCCCTGGCTTGTCTGAGTACCCTCTCTGGCTTCGGACTCCGGCTTGTCTAACCTTGCCTTTCTCTGTGTGTCTGTCCTTTTGCTAGATTTCCGGCTATTCTAAAGACCAGCAGTGTAGGTTGTGCAGTGTCTGCGTGAATGGATCAGGGATATCCGTTACATAAATATGGTAAAGGCAGATACAATAACTCAAAAAAATTATTTTCTCACCCGCGGAATCTATGTGCATTCCTCCCATCGCCAGAGGGTAGTGAAATCAAAGATGGTGCTCGCCCCACAGGAATGCAGCTGGGGCATGTTGAAATTTGCTAGAACAATGTTGTGACTGTGCAGTGTGCTTTAAAATGCAAATTTAATGTGGATCTGCCTACTAACAAGTCCATTTTGAAGTGGTACGACAATTTCATTGAGAAAAGATGCATCTCTGATCAGAGAAAGGGATATTCAGCCCGAACATTGGTCTCGGAGCAAGTTGTTGATCGTGCCAGAGAAGCCATTTTGTGCAGTCCCAAGGAGTAAATGCACATAGCTAGCCGAGAGTTATACATCCCACAAAGCATGGTAAGCAAGATCTTGCGGTTTCCCTCTCACTAGCTGCAATTGGTCCAAATGTTACACCCATAAGACAATGAAACGTGACTTAAATTTTGCAGGAAGCTCCAGGCGTTAACGGAAAATGTTGATAACCTGCTGTCAAAGATCATTTTCAGTGATGAGGAGACCTTCCACTTAAGTGTAAAGGTCAACAGGCACAATGTGAGGATATGGCCGTGTGAGAATCCTCGTGCCATCCTGAACGTGGAACATGACTCTCAAAAAATTTATGTGTTTTGTGCCATATTAGAGAGGATTGTGTGCGTCACGTTTATCTTTGAGGAACAAACCGTTACTGGCCAAAGTTACCTGGAAATGCTAACCAACTGGTTGATTCCAGAACAAACTGCCGAGGGTGGGGTTTACCTTTTTCAGCAAGATGAGGCACCACCACACTCGCATATTGAGTGTGTGTGATACCAACCGATACATGAAACTTTGGTGGCTACAGTTGCATCAACTCAATGTGTAAGAGTATTCCAATAAAGTTACATTCTATGGACTCTATTACATTCTCCGCGCAAATTCATACGCTCAGCGCAATTTTTTTTGCGCGCAGCGTTAAATGTTAACGTGCGTAAATTAACGCAGGTATTACGATCCGAGCGCATTTTTTCATCCGTCAAAAAATATTGAACGTAAAAAAGACGCGCAATAACGCACGTGCATTAATGTTGCGTGCAGAAATTGGTGGGCAGACTGTTTTGTCACACGATTCAGCCAATCAGAATTAAGAACCACAATTGTCTCCCGTTCAGTTTTTGCGCCTGTCAAAATCAATCTGTGTATATATGCTGCAGCATTAATTAAAACACGCACAACCGCTCTATTTTATTGTTTGGGTATGTGTAGAATGTGTAACTATACTGTGCTATACTATACTGTGCTATACTATACTGTGCTGGTGTATTTGGATTCGGTCAGAACGTTCAGATTTGCAGTTACCACCAGGTTTTAGGCTAGGGTCAGACTGAGGCAGTGCGAACGCGCGTGCAGCCGCACATAATCACGGCCGTGCTAGCAGCAGATGCCGGGCAATGACGGCCAATATACGAAGTACGGTCGCACAAAAGTGCGGCCGCGCAACGCAAGCGGCAAACAAACGCATTTTTTCGAGAACGTGAAACCACTAGTACTGATGTACAGAGTGCGCTGCGTCTGCTAGCGGCGTGTGTGCGTGATTGGGAGACGTCAGACGCTGCTAATGTCCGGCCAACATAACGTCCAGACCCAAAAAGTGTTTTATTGATGATCCGTACAAAATCACGGATGAAACTGCGCATCGTATGACCGCTATTGCGTATTCCGTGAAAAAATACGTCCATTCGTTCGAACGCACTTTTTCACGGACAACGTGAAAAATGCGTTAGTCTGACCCTAGCCTTAAAAGATGTTAAAATTTTGCATGCAAACGTCGTTCGGAAAAAGTTGCGCATCAATTGTAATACCATCCGCGTACCAGCGCACGAACGCATTTCCGCTCACAATGTTAAGTATAGGATGCGCGCACGAACTTGTGTTCGCACAGGGTCACTTGCGTTAGACGTTAACGCGCATCGTATGCGCGAACGTCGTAATACGACGTTCAGCACAAAGGGTTTTGCCCCTCGGGTTAATGCGCTTTTGTGCATGCGCAAAAAGTGCGCGAAGAATGTAATAGAGCCCTATATCGGTTGAAAATCATGGACTGTTTTTGTGCTCTTCCTGTATACTAACCTAATAGATCCTAATGGGTTAATAATATAAGGTGGACTCCGATCGACAATGTTCTCTAGCCAGTATCGGCAGGAGACAGTTTCGTGCAGAGAGCAATGAAACTGCAGGGCTGTCCACTTGCTCCTCAACCTACCAGTGATGCAGACTAAAGGGTTAATTCACTGGGGGGTCTGGGGAATATTTAGAGCAATATTACAGATGTTTTTTCTCTGTAGCATGTCTTTATTTGTCAACAATATATTGAAGATATCATGACTTTAGCAACGTGGAGCTGGCAATACCGTAATGCTCTACGTGTTAAGCTAAAACTTGCTGATACATGTGAGGCAGGTCATACGATGCCCTGGGGTACATTTTAGCACAGCTGTTGCTCCGCTTACCTATTTCTTCATACACCGCTCCTTTTAGTTTTAATGTGCCAACATATTGTGAACTGCTGCTCTGAGCAAATGACTACCAAAGTGTAATAAAGTACAGCTTTCGCACATAGCCGTAAAATATTTCAATTTTATTGTTGTCTCAGGAAGATAAACAAAGGCTTCCGCGTTTGAATTAGTTGAATCCTAATGCACTAATTTCAGGAGATAAGAAAATAATTGTTTTTATTACTGTTCAATAGAATTTTGTGCAGACTGTAACACAGACATAAAAATGTCACGAAATGACTCAAATAATAAAGAAAATTGCAAGTGTACAGATTTTTAATAAGGCTGCCTAATGAAAACTAGTTAGATTCATGTCACATGAAAGATAAAAAGATGAACAAGCACGGCCTAGGTTTATCATTGTGAACAGCAGTCGTCAGTTTTGTAATGCGAAACAGCGCATAATAGCAATACAATTCATTGCAACATGTGATTAGCAACACTTCAGAAACTTAATAAAAGGGTGGTGAAGCACCCAGACTGCAGCTATATTATTGGTTTAATTTTGTAATGTGACATTCAAATGCTTTACTTTGTCTTTGGAGTGTTGGGAGAATAACCATCATCACCTTTGATTTTCTTATAACTCTTTGTCTTATTTGCTTCATTTTAAAGTCGTTCCCCAGAGACAGCGCATCTAAAAAGGCAACCGAGGAAGCCAACTCAGGGTACCCTTATAGAAGGGGCGCTTTCAGAAGGAAAACCTCTCTTTTATCTGGAAAACAAATGAGACCAAATCTAGGGCCCTATTACAATCTTAACGTAAAAACACACGCTAAACGCGTGTTTTTTTGTGCGAAGCATTAAACGTTAACGCACGAAAATCGCCGCTGGAATTACATTCCTCAAGCATTTTTTCATCCGTCGGGAAATTGTGCTCGTAAAACCGACGCGCAAAAACGGTACTTTGCGCGCAAAAATAAGTGAGCGCAATGTCATTTTTAACGCGAGTCCGTCATTTTGTGCGGACTGCGCACAACAGACGTACATTCTGAGAGAAGACAAGGTAGTGGCCGTCATTTTTGACGGATCTAGTAAAAAAAAAATGTGCACATCGACGTTCTCCGTTGTGAATCGGCAGTTTGGTACGGTCAGGTTGTTACAATTTGCCGTTACCACCAGTTTTTCAAAGACGTTAAAATTATGCGTGCAAATGTTGTCCGTTAAATTTTGCGCTAAGATTGTAATACCATGCGCGTACCAGTGTACAAACGCATCTGTGCTCACAATGGTAAGTATAGGATGTGCGCACTAAATTGCGCTCGCAAAGGGTTCGCGCAGGGTCACTCGCGTTAGACGTTAACAAGCATTTCGTACGCGAACGTCGTAATACGACGTTCAACGCAAAGGGTTTTGCCCCTCGCGTTAATGCATTTTTGCGAGCACGCACAATTGTGCGCGAAGAATGTAATAGGGCCCCTAGGCGGAAGGGGAAACCCAAGGTGGACCGAATAGGAAACTACAAAAGCTGAAAGTAACTCTGTTAGGAACTGAGAAATAAGAGAGAGCTCACACTTGAATTCACTCACAGCCACTCTCACTTCAATTTCACTCAACCGCACTCACTGCCAACCCACTCAGAGTACCCCTTGTGAATTTCAGGCTTCATCTCCTGAGATATGGCTGATTATAAATATATAATATATTATTCACTCATGTCTCAGGAGATGAAGCATGGGATTCACAGGAGAGTACAAGGTTCCAGATTCACAATTGGCTCAACGTGTCACCGACTGAGTATGCGTGGATTTCTAACATTGGATTCCAAAAAAAGTCAATCTATTTTGCTCACAATGGCAATCCTTTTACCACTCCTCCCCCGATGGAAGTGTGCTATATAGGGTATATACAGTTGTGTTTCAAAATTATTCAACCCCCAATGCTGTAAAGGGTTTTTAGGGAATTTAGTGTACATTTGTAATTGTATTCAGAATGAAATCCTACAAGGACTTTTTAAAGAACCATATGCAACTAAATGACATCAATTGGTTTTGTAATACAGTAGTAAATGTTTCTTTTGTGAATTCTTCATTGACACAATTATTCAACCCTAAAGACTACACTCTGAAGAACAGAGGTTCATTCAAGTGTTTTCAATCAGGTATTGAAAACACCTGTGGATGTCACGGAGCAGCAATAAAGCATAATAAGCACCAATTAGGCAGCTTTAAAATGACTGTGATACTCAGCTCCTTCTAGACATTTACTGGTGTGGTTACAAACATGGTGAAGTCAAGAGGAATGGTCCAGGAAGACAAGAGAAGAGGTGATTACTCTTCACAGGAAGGGCAATGGCTATAAGAAGGATTGCAAGATGTTAAACATACCAAGAGAGACCATAGGAAGCATCATTCGCAAATTCAAGGCAAAGGGCACTGTTGAAACGCTACACTGGTCTTGGCAAAAAGAAGATGCTGACTTTGACTGCTGTGCGCTACCTGAAGCGTAGAGTGGAGAAAAGTCCCCGTGTGACTGCTGAGGAACTGAGAAAGATTTGTCAGATGTGGGTACTGAGGTTTCAGCTCAGACAATACGGCTCACACTGCGTAATGAAGGCCTCCATGCCAGAACTCCAGCGCACCCCCTTGCTGTCTCCAAAGAATAAGAAGAATCGACTGCAGTATGCCAAAAGTCATGTGGACAAACCACAGAAGTTTTGATAGTGTTCTGTGGACTGATGAAACAAAATTAGAACTGTTTGGGCCCATGGATCAACGCTATGTTTGGAGGAGGAAGAACAAGGCCTATGAAGAAAAGAACACCTTGCCTACTGTGAAGCATGGCGGGGGGTCAATCATGCTTTGGGGCTTCTTTGCTTCTGCAGGTACAGGGAAGCTTCAGCATGTGCAAGGTACCATGAATTCTCTTCAGTACCAGGAGATATTGGATGGCAATGTGATGCAGTCCGTGACAAACCTGAGGCTTGGGAGACGTTGGACCTTTCAACAGGACAATGATCCCAAGCATACCTCCAAGTCCACTAGAGCATGGTTGCAGATTAAAGGCTGGAACATTTTGGAGTGGCCATCGCAGTCACCTGACTTAAATCCGATTGAGAACCTCTGGTGGATTTAAAGAAAGCAGTTGCAGTGCGCAAGCCTAAGAATGTGACTGAACTGGAGGCTTTTGCCCATGACGAATGGGCGAAGATACCCGTAGATCGCTGCAAGACACTTGTGTCAAGCTATGCTTCACGTTTAAAAGCTGTTATAACTGTAAAAGGATGTTGTACTAAGTACTAAGATTGAATGTCACTTGGGGGTTGAATAAAACTGATAATGATGTGAGCACAGAAAGACATTTGTGGTTATTTCATTATAAATGTTATGTATATTTGTCTGACCTACACGTGCCTCTTTGATTTAATTGTAAGCAAGATGACTGAATGATCAAATCAATGTCAAACTGGCCAAAACACTCAATTTCAGTGGGGGTTGAATAATTTTGAAACAACTGTACCTCTTGACACTTGTCAAATGAGGAGCAAAAATCACAAAATATATTTTGTTCGCAAAAGTATTAATGTTAATTTATGGCTAGATATAATAATTACAGACATAATCAGTATTACATGAGAATCGGCAAAGTTAACCATAGCATGGTACTGTATTCCAGAATTGCTTGTGTAATGCCAGACTAGGCTAACATATATGCAAAAATTCTATTCACCGAAAAGTAACCTGCAGAATCTGCTCTGACATGCCCTGAAATCTCATAAAATGGTTTAAGAAATGTTGCTGATTTTTAATAACCCTGTTTTGTTAGAGCAGTGGTTTACAAAAGGTTCAAGTACCTACTACCAGAAAACAGCATTTGTACACTATGTGCAAAACCTTGCAACAATAATGGCACGTTGTGCAAATAATCACAGTGGTCTGATTAAATAATACAACTTAACTATCTAGTTAGTTATAAAAACAAAACAGTCACAGTACAGTTCAAACTTCACAAATACAACTAGTTAATGAACTACAGTAGTATCCGTTGAGAATGCTGACACTAGCCTTCTCTTAACAAATTACCTTTGGTATTAAAATCCATTCAATCAATGGGATTCACAGAGGGAAAGGAAAACAAAAGGAGTTTAGGAGAATGAATGTTAAATAGCCGATTGAGTGCCCCAAGATAATTAGTAGAATATATCCATTTTGAGTCCCAACCATTAAACACTATCCCACTCCATTTACAAATTTATATAAATGTTTACAAGTAGTGCTATAGTGCTACATCCACCCATTTTGCCCCTTTTTTATCCATTCTTTCTATTTCACTTGTTTACATTTATCACACCTATTTACAGTTACAGTTGCCAGTATTTCTAAAACTCTAACACATACATGTTAAACACAAGGAACAGCAGTAGGAGAGATGACCCTGCTCAATAGCTTACAATCTAAGAGGAGAGGGGTGACACACTACATGAGGGTAAATAGAGAATATGAAGCAACGGGGTGCATGTGGGATGTGTGGGAAGAAGCGGTAGGAAATGAACAGAGGGGGATTAGGGAGAGAGATGATAGGCTTCTCTAAAGTAATGTGTTTTCAGAGACTTCTTGAATGACTAGCAAGACGGGGAAAGTCTGATGTTGTGGGGGAGGGAGTTCCATAGAAAGGGGAGAGAAGTCTTGAAGGCAGGAGTTGTGGGTGTGGGTACGTGAAGCTGATAGCATCAGATCGTTGAGAGCTTACAATCTAAGAGGAGAGGAGTGGCACACTACATGAGGGTAAATAGAGTACAAGAGGTAGCGGGGAGCATGTGGGCTGAGTGGGAAGATGTCGCAAGAAATGTACAGTGGGGGAATCATGGAGTGAGCTGATAGGCTTCTCTAAAGTATGTGTTTTCAGAGACTTCTTGAAGGACTGGAGAGACGGGAGAGTCTAATGTTGCAGAGCAGGGAGTTCCATAGAAAGGGGGGCAGCTCAGGAGAAGTCCTGAAGGTGAGAGTTGGGGGTGTGGGTACGAGAAGCTGATAGCATTGGTAGAGCGAAGTGGCCGAGACAGGAGGTACCTGCTAATAAGGGAGGAGATGTAGGCAGGGGTGCGGTTATGAAGAGCTTTGTACGTAAACGCCAGTATTTTGAATTGGATTCTAAAGGAAGAATGGAGACAGTGTAGAGATTGACAAAGGGGTAAGGGGCGAGAGGTGCATAAAGTGAGGTGGATGAGCCTAGCACAGGCATTCATAACAGACTGTAGAGGGGGAATCTGGGATCTCTTAAAGCCAGTGAGACGGAGATTACAGTAGTCAAGACGGGAGATAATATGAGCTTGGATGAGCATTTTAGGAGAGTCCTGATTAAGAAAGGGACGGATGCGTGCAATGTTTTGTAGGTGGAAGTAGCAAGATTTGGTTAGCGATTGAATGTGAGCAGTGAAGGAGAGATCAGAGTCGAAGTGGACCCTGAGGTAAGAAGTCTGAGATGTAAAAGCTATGGTGGCACCATTCACCTGAAGGGAAATGGGCGCAGGAATGATGGCTTTAGAGGGAAAGAAGACTAGAAGTTCAGCTTTAGAGAGGTTAAGCTTTAGGAAACAGGAGGTCATCCAGTCGGAGACAGTCGATAGGCAGGCTGTGACATGGTCCAACACCGGAGGAGAGAGATTGGGTGAGGAAAGGTAGATTTGGGTGTCGACAGCATAGAGATGATATTGGAGTCTATAGGAAGAAATTAGGTTGCCCATAGAGGCAGTATAGATAGTAGGGGACCGAGAACAGAGCCTTGAGGGACCCCAACTGAAAGAGAAACTGGGGGTGACCAGCGAAGGAGACACAAAAGGAGCGAAGAGAGAGAGACAGGAAGAGGACCAGGAGAGAGCATCTGGAGAACTGGAGAGGGAGGCCAACAGTGTCAAATGCAGCAGAAAAGTCAAGAAGAATAAGGAGGGAGAAGTGACCTTTGGGTTTAGCAGCAACTAAATCATAAAGTTCTCCAGCTCAAATATTAGCCCATAAGTTTCATCTCCCTTATAATTCTCTACCAATTCCCAATAACTCCTTACAGGGACAGTTTTCAATTCTATATTATGCAAAATGTAATTATTTCCTTCAGTTGGATTACAAGTACGTATATAAATATATATTTTTCTTCTTGGGTGTACAGCATCACATGAAATAAATACACAATAAAATCTACTTTCATTGCACCATCATAGCAGTACAGTATGTCAAAATTAAATTATATTTACCTTAGCAGCAGTCAGAAAATATACGTAGTTTTTCTTTTTTACTGCTTCAGTCAGAAGACATATTCTGAGCGCAATTTAAATTTTATTAGGACTTGTCAGTTTGAATGTGGATTTTGGTGTTCCATATAGTTGGCTCAGAAAATTGGAATAAATAAAGCCATTGGGGTTTAAGTTTTTCTTTTTACTTGCTTTATGAGAAAAGTTTCATAAAACTGTATTATTTTATTATCGATAGTTTTCTGCATTAAATAGTACATTATGAATAATTGACATTTTTTTTCTCTTCAAGAAAACAGCAAATCTGATTTCTTGCTATTCTGATCATTTTTCAGAAGGGTGAAATCTGTTGAAATTTGCAGCCCCATGGTACACCATTATACATAGCCTAGCCAAAAGTGCTGCAAAACACTGGACAGTATAGGAAAATGTAGCTATAGGCTGGGCCTGAAAATGAAAGCTGCAGCATAGCTTATAATAGCTAGGGTTGCAAGACCAAATAGACCAGAATGAGAGGAGTTATGCACGATTTCCATTGTAACGATGAGATGTGCTTTGCTCATAGCAGCACTATATCAATTCACAAAAGATAATTAGGTGAAAATCCAATTATTAACTAATGTGAACTCAACTGCAACATGGATATCTCATGTACATTTGGTTACTCATCAACATGCAAATGTTCTGTAACAGAAAAGGGTAATCCATTTATAACATTTGGCCAAATGTTGGCCAAACCAAGGGTTCCACACAGCCAAGCCAGGCAGCCCAAACAGTACAAAACAAAGACGAAAAGCTATGGCAATAATAAAAGTGCCATTTATTTATATCCACTATTTATATGTTACTATATTTATATGTTACATTTCGTCTCACTCTTGATAAAAGTTCAAGTTGAGTTGGAATGTTGTGTATCAGTGGATGTAAATAAATGGCTCCTTTATGACCACCATGTTGTGAATGGCTTTTCTCCTTTGGACCTTATCCATAAGAGGTCGGAAAATTTTCTAGGGTTCTTTTACCTCTTGATAATGAGACCTGTCCAACATTTGATTCGTAGACTTTTGGATGGTATCATTGTGATATGGTCATTGAGTTGATTACTCTTAATTGCATAAGTGAGCTGAATGGCACAAGAAGACGTAGGGCAGAAAATTGAGTTTTAAACTGTTCCCTGTTTGCTTGTAAATGACATATTTAATAGATGTAGGTCACTGATTAATTGTGAGGGTTGACAGTGCTTGCAGAGTGTATATATAATCCTTTGAGGTTGTGAGTGGATTCAAGCAAATAACAAACCAAGTCTGTCTATGGTGTACTGATTTTTAACAGTTTGAAGCCTTTAGTTTGGATCTCATTTCTCTGTATGTAACGGAGTTTGAAATTTGGAAACAACAGATCCAAATAATTTTTAAATATGAAGGGGAGCATTCCCACCCCAACTAATATTGCAGAGGATTGTGGTCCTCAGATTCCAAATAGAAGACAGTCACAGCATTTATATACAAGAGCCCCAAAATCTTCATTAACTCCCAACCTATAAAGTGATTTTTCACCCAAGCAAAACCTGTTTTGAAAGCCGAAGGTCAAAGATTACATGTTAAAAATGACAAATTATATTTAAATAAATACTTATCACAGCATGTTAGTCTGACTATCAGAAAACCTAATTTCCAAAATTCTCAGTAATTAAGTGATTAGCCGAACTCTTAAAGCCTGGAAGATAAGCTCCACGATATAAGCAAACATCACTGCATATTTGTGTGAAGTTGATTTATATACTTTTTTTAAGAAACATATTTGTGGAAGAAGCCGGGTTCAAAGGATTTGAACATCTTATCAATTCTGCAAAAGCAATATCTTAAAGAAACAGAGTTGTTTGATCTTTGGTTTAGTTTACCAATTTTGAAATTATATTTTGTGGGGTTTTTAGATATTTGTTCATAGGATGCAGTATCCTTCTGTGCAAAGAAAGATTAAAAAGTAAAAAATATTAATGCATATATAATGTAAAATTTAGGATATAATATCTAAATTTAAATTATTATTCTGTAATTTAGCCATTTTTACCGCAGAATCTGCATCAAATTGCTATTTTGGTCCCATTATAGCTGTTCAGATACAATTTGAGTTAGGCACTAGTTACTTCACATTAGATTTTTTCAAACCTTTCAAATCCCTAAACACTATTAGGGTATTATTACATAGTGCCTGCTGAAACGAGGACGATAAGGTGGAAAACCTGCGCCTGCAGGTTTCCCCTTAGCATCCCTGTTTTATCACCATATTATGGCGCAGGCGCTGATTCAGCAGCCTGCCCTGTACTGCAGCGTTAAGCCACTGGATACTCTGTGAGTATCCCCTCTTGGAGTCCATAGGACTTGTGCTGTTGGGTCCCATGACCTGCAGGATCCTGCTCTTGCGAGATCCTACAGGTCCACAGAGTGATTCACGGAGGGAGACAGGGGACTTTTTTCCTCAGTTTCTCTCTGCTTCCGGCAGCCAGAAGCTGTGTATTGGGCCGCCAGTTTCGCTGTGGGATGATAGGTGAGTATCTGATTTTTTGGGGGGCTTTACAGCTGGTACTAAATGATTCTGCAGAAGAGGAATCAGTTAGCGCCAGGTCCTAGCTGGGGTTAATGTTTCAGTTAGCTCCAGTAGGGCGTAATTAGCGTTAGGACTTTGTAATCCTAACGCTAATTACTCTTTGCGCCCTTTGTTTGTGTTAAGCATAGGGAGTGCAAAAGTACAGTAAGCTTGCGGAAGCAAGCACATTCTCCAAAGAGCTAACTTTTTTCTAACCCGATAGCGTTCGGAATGTAATAGGGGTGGCCTGTGCTAGAGCCACTCAACCTAACGTTAAGCATTAAGATTGTAATATTGCAATGAAAAATTAAAAAATCCTAAATGTACTTCTTTAAAAGCCCCTCTTGTCTAGGAGTCAGAGACAACACAGACCGGAGAGCGGTATCCGAGGGGCGATACATGTTGATAGCTAGCCAGGGGCTCTATTCCATGATTACCACTAAAGAGAGCACTTGTGACATACAACATGTTGGCTTGAGCTCTCTGCTTAAGTGTTTAGCATCCTCTTACGAACTTGTGACTTGGATATCGAGCAGCTTACTGTACATTAACATCTCCTATATTTTATATAGGAGACGTTATTGTGTCCCCAGCAGATGAAGAACAAGCTATTACAACCAACTCGTCCTTCATATGTGCTCGACATTATTCAGGTTTGAATACAGTCTTCTAGACCCATCTGCTAAGAGATTGCACTTCAGGACAGTAACTTAAACCATTAAGCTAACCCCACCACAAAATTAAATACATACCTTAGATCCTTCTAAGGAGAGCGGCGGTATCTGCCTCTTCCTCACTACATGGGCAGCTGGAAACTGAACAAATAGTTCCCAGTGATACTGCTACTCTTTCTGCTGTCCATCTGGACCCCATGCAAGCTCCTATAGAGTTTCAGCAGGAATGCATCTGTCTCTATGAAGTCCTATGGACTCCTGAAGCGGATAGCAGAGGTGGTACATAGCACCACTGTCTACCGTTATCCTCTAACACTAAAAAAGTATTACGACTTGAACTACTGAGAAAGCATCTCAGTTTTAATACTGGTGTCAAAAGTCAAATGCTAATGGCAATGGCCGGAGTGCAACTTTTCTATTACTGTAGATACTCGAGTATACCACTAGATTTTGGTGACAAAAATTTACCTTAAAATTGGAGGGGTCTCGTTATATTCGAGACATCTTCATCGCGTGTAAAAAAAAATAAAAAAATCACAAGTCTCCCGGAAGTTCCGGTAGTTTCGCTGAAATGAATACGGGGCTCCCTGATGCTTGCAAACACTTCAGGAACTCCCAGATTCAGGAGAGGTGGGATCCATCATGGCCAGAGGGCACGCTCGGTTTAAGCCAATCTTTCCCCCCGCAGGCCATCTAATTACTAGTAAAGAAGGACAGGTGGCCGGCGCCTTCATACTTAGTAACAACTGCAATCATTCTAGAGCAGAGCACCCTGGCCTGAGGGGCAGCCTGACTGTGTTAAGAGAACCTGGAAGGATCTTAATTGTTTACCGGTACAGTAAAATTTTGCTCCTCGCGTTATATTCGAGTCTTGAATATTCTCTCATTTCTATAATAAATCTCTATCCATCGCATTATATTCGGGTCGCGCTATACTCGAGTGTCTACGGTAGTGTCTGATTTTTAAGGGCAACATAGAGTAGGACTCTTGGACAGCTGGACATTTACATGAGCCACCATACTTTGCAAAGAAGTGGTAAACCCACACCTATATTTCAAATGAGGGTCTCTCTGCCCAAAGAGACGTTTATCAGCATTGAGTATATTTTTGGAATTCGACACACAGATACATTTGAATTGAAATGTCACATGATATTTCCATCAAGAAGCTTATGGCAATAATTGAAATAGATGGAAAATGAAATCTGCCGAACTGCAAAATGACCGAATTTCAGATGAAAAAGAAACCAGTAACTTTCGAGGATTGAGTCGAATTAAATAGAGCCTTAGCTAGGATTAGGGGCCCAATATATATATTTTTTCCAAAATCTTGCCAGGGCCACCCTGCTCAGAAATGTTGGTTGTTCAAACAATTATCTACAATATACTTGTTTGTGAACTAATTAGGGTAAAGTGAACCAGGTTACATGATGTGCAGCATTCTTCAATTCCACTTTGGAACACATGAGTAAGTGATAATTGAGCTTTGTTCTAATTTGTAGTTATCCCCATATTTTTTTTTCCACTCGGGGTGCCATTAAATAAGAAATTAACAAATCATTAAATAACAGCCATTAAGTCTGAAGTATCCCTCTCAGGCTCACCCCTCCTTCTTTAATGGACTTTATCTTTCTTTCGACTTCCCGTTTGTTCAGCTTCCTTAACCCTTGTGCAGCAACTTGTTTTTCTTAATTAGTTTTTTAATTTTTCACCTTCATATTCCAAGGTAATGACCTAACAATGAGCTTCTCTTTCAAGTTACAATATTTCTGTTGTGTATTGAATTTCACTCTTCGAATCAGGTCAGAGACCTTAATATACACTATAATTGGAAAAGAAAATATAATTCTTGCGCACAACGACCAAGCTAACACAGCTTAGCTCAATAAGTATTGATCTCTAACACTAAGGGATGCGCAGAGAGTGCATACGCACATAGGAACTAAATCACAGTTCAGATGTTGTGAATTCCTCAGTTACAACAATAAGAGTATGTGGAAAGAAAATGCCTCTTGACTCAATTGTACATAGACTTGAAAATGTAATTATACTTGGTGGCAAGTGTGATTTTATAACAATAAAAGAAGTAATTAAATGGAATCAGGGAATGCATTTAAAGCCAACACTCATCATTTGCTTGGACTGAGACAGCTATGCAGCTGAATGCGAAAATATGGTGTATTTATTTTTGATGATTTACTCTAATCCCACTAGACCAGGACTGTCAAACTCATGCCCCCCTAGATGTTGATGCCTACAATTCCCAGAATTCTTTCAATGCAGTAGATGGACAGGGAATCATGGGAGTTGTAGTTCAGAAACATCTGGGGGGGGGGAGTCATGACAGCCCTGCACTAGACAATACTCTTGGTACCAACCCCATTCCAATTTGGCAAAAATCAAGCACACAACTGCTGGTATCATAGCAACCTCAAATAGTATTACAAAGAAGTAAAATCATTTCTTTAAATCTGAATTTCTCTCTTTTAACTACCCATGAGTCAATACCTTGTTGATATGCAGTGTGCCACTTTAATTTCTTTTAGGAGTACATTCATATTACATTTGCATGTTTTGTAGTCATTACACATTTGTTGTTCGCTTTGGTGCCTGAAAACTTACAGTTCTGATGCCATTCTCAAAGGCTTCACGTGCCAGTGAAGCAGGCCCGTCTACTGTCTTCCCATCGTCATCTGGACCCCAGCTTGCGCTGTAGATGTGCACGTGTTGTGGGTTCAGGCTGAGAGATTTAGCTTCCACCATATCTGTCACATCTCCATCCAGCATGCGCACCCCTATAACCACAACAGTTAATTCAAGGAATGCAGATACTGCTTTTCAATATTACAGTACTGTATAGTCTAATTATATCATAGAGCTGTGACGAATACACAAATTGTCAATGTAGAATATATATAGCCTACATATTTGTAGCAAATTATATTATCTCTTTAAACTTGTTCCTGATGATTACAGGCAACATCAGAAATCCAGAAAATTGAAATAATTGAAGTTTGGGAATATATATCTTAGTAAAGTATGTGTCCATTAATAATACCTGTCCTCACACACAGCAGAAGAGCTGGGTTTAAAAATATTATTATGCAAGGACATTAAAAAAAACAATATTATTTGCCCTATAGAGATGTCCTTCAGATCAGCCTACAAAAACTACAGCTTCATGACAGGGAGTGAATCTTATGGATAGAATTATTATATGAAACAATTAGTCTGTGACATGCTACATATAGATGCATTATTGTTTTTACTACATGTATTTATAATATAGAAAGAGAATTGCCACTTGTTTCCATGTAATTAGTAAACAAGATTGATGACGTAGCATTCTGGGGACTTTTAAATAACATTTATCAAAGTGTTCCATTTCAGATAGAGTAAAAAATCTATATAGTGCATGTACAGTATATACTGTATATAAAGTTTATAATTGTAGAAGACATTTACACATCCCAGCAATTCAAGGAACTGCTTTACAGAGCTCATGTGCTACATTCCCCATATACAGCAAGGAACTCTGGGTAGGACATGCAAATGAAGTCTCCAATTTCTCACTTTTTTGCATCCTGAGTCTGTTTTAACAGAGAACCCTCCTTGCCAGTGCCATGCCATACTAGATGGCATTTTAGCAACGGTCAGGTTATGTAACGAGTCACAGCCACTCCTGGACAGCTGTTCCGGACTCATCCTGCTGATGCAAAAAAAAAGTGAGACATTGGAGACTTCATTTGAATTTCTTACCCAGAGTTCCATGCTGCATATGGGGAATGTAGCACATGAGTTCTGTGGGTAAAGCAGTTCTCTGAATTGCTGGGATGTGTAAATGTCTTTACAATTAGAAACTTCATTATTTGCTATGGGGAGGCTTTTAATCTTTTAACCTCACTTTTTGCCATCCACCATAACTTAAATCTATAACACATAACTGGGACACACTTTGTACTTGAGTGAGGAGATTATCTTGTTTTCTTGTATATTTTACAGTGAAAGCATTGCATTTACCTCCAATCTTGGCATTAAAAGCAACTCCTACTGTACAATGAGAGTTGTTTGCTGTTGCTGCAACCTCCCCAGCGCAACGAGTCCCATGTCTGTAAACAGTATGAAAAAAACACATAAAAATAATACACAAGGAAACAAAATATGCCAAGAGTATAGTCTAGTTCTCAGTCATTTATAAATCATTGTGCAAAACACAGATTAACCAGTCTATTTTTGCCAAGATGGGCATTTCCACAAGTGCCCTTTTTATACTTTCCTGGATTTTATAAAATATATGTAATGTCTGTAATTAGTACCCACCAGAAGGCCTTCGAGAGGTAAATATACAAACAAGAGAGAAGATAGCACTCTGTATGCTAATATTAAGTATAAAATAACCTCCTTGATATATGTTAGGGATGAAACAGGGAAGAGATGCCCTCCAGCTAGGATAATTGGCCCTGTGCGAACTGCTATCTACAGTTCTGCAGTAGTCTGGCATCATGGTACTTTAGTTTGGCCAGGGGGCCATAAAAATAAAAAATGTCAAGCTATAAAAAGCTATTATTATGAAGGTAATTGACTTCTTAGTGCCACTCAGAATTCCATCAGTGTTTAACGCCGCAGGAGCCGTGACATTTCTTTTTTTTTTATTATTTAATTTTTAGTTGCAAGAGTCAGGTACATAGCACTATCAGCAAGGCATCAATAACAGAAAAATTAGAAAGCTTCACAATATTAAACCATATGAAGGGACTTAAAAGGAAAGCAAGACATGGAGCATGGAAGGGAGTGTCAGTACACTGCCCTGCAGGATTATGCAAAACCTTGTGAAGACAAGAGCATGCACCGACGTGTAAGTACAATTAGAGGCATACAAGTTTTCAGTTATAAACTTATAATCACCCCATAGTTAGGGTGACAGTGTTGTCAAAGAGCTGTCAAATGTTAGTGGTTAAAAAGGGGGAAAAGTACATATACAACAAGCAGGAAGTTACAAATATCAAAAAACAATCAACATATAAAACCTAAAAACAACAAAACTTACTCCTCCGAGAAGGCTAACACAAGGGAAACTGGTGCGAACCAGGTTATGTTCCGTATATGGGCCATCCGCACCAGGTGCAGAGTATGATGCCGTACTAATAACAAATCAAGTTGAGAATACACCTTTGCTGCTGCTGCTGATTTAAAACTGTAGTTGCGGGGGGGCGTGGCTGGCTCTGAAAGGGACAAGACGTGTCGTGAGGGAGCTCTGCAGGATTCGCCTGATATCGGGGTTTTTTAGCTGGAACCCCTCATCAATTTGCCCATTATTAGGGTCCCTGGACGGCTAGCCATAACGGGGATTGCTCCGGTGACCGTTTTTGCCCCCACCCGGAGCACAGCAGAGTTTTAGCCCGGCGGGTCTGATTCCCTGGCGGCCATCTTGCGGCCTACCCATCTGCCTCCGGGTGCTCGTTGTCCCTCCTGCTCCGCTTGTAGAGAGCCTGACCCGGTGCTTGGTGGATGCAGACTGAGAGGATGGAGGGCCCCTGTCTTCCGGCTGTGTCTGCGATGCCTGGGGACCTGATATTGACGGAGCGAGTGGGATGGAGCGCCCCCCCCCCACCGGTGGCATGGAGGCTGCGTTTGCGGCCCTTGAGGCCTGCTTGGAGCAGCTGGGGGAGGAGGAAGAGAGCCCGATTTCCCGGGGCTCGTGGGGGCGACTGATGGCCGCGTGGAGGACTGGCCGGGTGACCGCAGACCAGAGAGTGGATGCAGAGATCCAGGAGGTGGACGCTCCTGGAGAGGATCCAACCTTGTGCCCCGCTGGACCCTGCTGGACCGTGACTGATGCTATGGAGAGGTACGTCGGGATCGGCGACCTGACTGAGACGCTGACCCCGGGGCTGTCTGGAGGGGGCGAGCTGGAGTCTTGCGACGTCCAGGTGGCGCTGGATTCACCGGACCCGGAGATACCGTACTCCAGACGTAAGCCTGCGGAGACTGACCCCCTACCGATGGCCGTTCAGACGGCACCGCGGTACCCACTGACACGTGCAGCTGTACCCCGAGCATCTGACGGAGGAGGGTATGGAGAGTATCAGGTCCAGAGGCGACTTGGAGGTCAGCTTTATGATTGCAGGCTCGCTGTGCTTGGAAGCCCCGGTCTCGCATGCACTGTACTACCTGTCTTACGTAAGCTACCATTTCGGGATACGGGGTGATGAATCCTTTATTTTCTGGATGACCTGTTGTTTTAACTCCTGCGACCATTTTCTTTCACACCGATGACTCTTATTTGGATTCTCCTCTTGCTGTTTAATCTTCATCCTGCTGGTCCAGAGACGCTTCGGCCACTATTTTATTTTGTTTTATTTTTTCTTGATGACATTCCCCGGCCGGGGATAACTTTTGAGACTTTAGTTTTGCGAACCCAAAGTTTTTTCTTTTCGCTGACTTTTGCTTTGACCCCCCCCCTATTTTTCGACTTCTTGCTGATTTTTCCTCTGAACCCCCCCTTCCCCCTTTTTATGTTATAAGTGAGTTTTATGAGAGTACAATATTTGGCCCTGCGAGGCCAACTATGCTGGTCGGTTTGTGACCTCTTTTTGCGTTACAAAATAAAAATCTTAAATACAAAAAAAAACAAAAAACTGTAGTTGCACTCTGCAGGGTGCATCATCTGCCATCAATCAACTAGATGGTTGTCATGTAATACCTGATGGAACCTGCGCCTTTTAGAGGATGTAGCATGTGCAGTGCCCAGTGCAGTCCGGTGAGACATTAAATTCATCCTCATAGATCAAGGTGTCCTCTGCAAACTGCTCCAATTTATCCAATATTCTGACTAGAGTTGCACACTGTCGGGAGTTTCGGAGGTATAGATTAGCCAACGAAAGATGCATAGAGCCCAGGAGACCATTGACAAACAAGTATTGTCCGTTCGGGTCAGAGCATTGTTCAATACAGGTAAACGGTACATGTGTCGCTATAAGAATTGCAACTCCCCTGCATTTGAAGGAGGATTTGAAGGAGCTTGTTAAACAGAGATTTGGAGTGTACGAATGAGATTTTCCTCCCTCCGATTTGTGGAGGTTCCACATCCTAATGTTATTACGGAGGCCCCTGTTTTCCCGGTCATCCAAACAACGGTGCAAGGTGGTAATCGGCGCAGCTTCTGTCACAATGTGGGATTGGAGATGGGCAATCTGGGACAAGGTGGCTCCCCTATCATACTCCAGCTCCTGAACCCTGCTCGCTAGTTGCCTGACATCTCTCCCCAGCTCCAAAAAACAGGCAACGAATTTATCCTCCAGATGGGTAAACATTGTCTCTATGTCCCATTTGGTGGGCAGGAGGAGACGCAGGGCCTCCCTTACCTCGGGACCCTCCGCGCTGTCCTCCGATGTTGCGGTGCTCCGCAGCCCACCCAAGTCCCCCAGGTTGGCTGCCATCTTAGAATCTCAGCAGGCAGCCTGTTCTGCTGTTACATTGTTTAAATATTGGCGCATCGGTGAGGAGCCGTGGATCGCCAGAGCATTAGCGTGGCTCAGAGCAGCCGACAGCTGCTTTTTGTGGCCCATCGTCCTCCTCTCGGTCGCTCTGGAAGAGCTGGATACTGTGCATGGGTGTAGAGCTCTGGATCTAAGCAGCCATCTTCCACCACATCGAAGCCACGCCTCCCAGGAGCCATGACATTTTAAGAGGATTGTTATTATTAAATGTCATAGGCCCTAAGAGATATTTGGAAAGTGGACAGTTTACTGCTGTCAGTAGAATGCCACTAAAAACGTTTAACTCTGTATATAGCTAGGATACTATTAAATTATAAAATGATCACTCAGATAAGAAATGACCTGCACAAAATAAATTGCATCTATTATGAACGCAACAATCCGTTTTTTGAATTTAGACAAATTTGCCATCGATGTGGTTTGTCATATATGCAGAAAGTTATCTTAACCCCTTCACCTTAATTATTTGTCAGTACGAATCATACTTGCCTTGAGTATAGGTACCCACAACCATGAGCAATCCCTCAAGCAGGAGCATTGGGACTTTACTACAGTTTTAATTAAAGGTTTTAAATGTATACCATAGGGAATAAAGTCATGTACCTTGTCTTGAGTCTAATGGTTTTGAAATGTATCTATGTAGGAGGGATTAGAATAATAATTGTAAATAAAGGTGGAACAGACACACTGGGACCTCTTCAAACAGGTTAATTAGTGTCTGGTGTTTCGGCTCAAGGCTTAGTTGAGCCGAAATGTTGCTGGTCTTACTCTAAAAAAAACAGTTTGAACAGGTTGCAGTGTGCCTGTTCCTCCTTTTTTCATTTGCCATAACGATGAGGAAGGCTTCACCATTGATTGTGTTGGCACCTGTGGTGGTAACCTCTATATTTGATTTTGTGAGGGCACCATCCCATTATATTTTTTATTTTAGAATAATTATGATACGTATAAAACATAACATAAAAATAAAATAATTATTGTAAATAAAAAATGTAAAATATGGCAATATCAACTATTATTGTGCTAGTACATAATTCCCACGGGGTATGAAAACACTGCTGTTTCCAGAGTATAAAAGTTCATGATGTCAGAAGTTTAATTTTATGATTGGAAAGCAATAAAGCAGATCACTTTGTACTTATTAAAACGTTGTCTAAGGAACACTTCAAGCACTGCATAAATAATTGTTCCAGCAAGTGCCATGGTATCCAACATCATCACAAAGAGCAACAGGATTTTATAGAAATTGATAACTAAGGTGTGATTGAGCAAACAGACTCGTCATTTCGCCACGCATTCAAGACAAGAATGTATGTAATTTTTATTTTGGATGTTCAGTGCTTTCCGTGTAGTGTGTCCAACCAGCAAGCACAGGCCAGTCAGCTCCATGTGATGTCCAGATCCTGAGCTCTCACACAACATCAGACCTGTCAAGTCATGCTAGGTCTGTAACCGGGGTCTTTTTGCTTCCCCTAAAAGGAAGATAGATCTTCCGAGGTCAACACAAAACCGGCAACCTGATATAGATTCTATGGTCTAGAACAGTTGTTCCCAACCCTGGTCCTCAAGTACCCCTAACAGGCCAGATTTTGCAGATCACCTTGGGGAGATGCAAACTGAATCCTGCAATCACTGAGCAGTAAATCATATCACATTTGCTGTGCTTCAGATATCTGGCAAACCTGGCCTGATAGGGAGTCTTGAGGACAGGGTTTGGAACCACTGTTCTAGAACATGAGATCATTTTTTAGACTAAGCATCTTGTTTGGTATATTTATCTCAAAATATACTCCATGTCTTCAGGACAAATCATTCCATTTCCAAGCACTACATTTGAGTATTAGCTAAATCATGGCAAATTTCTATGTAATCTTCAAAACATGTGTAGGCATCTTGTCACTATAGTGAAAATGAAGTTCCACTCTCATCAAGCATAAATACTAGTTGACCTGAAATGATTGTTTTAGGAGATCATATAATCTCACCAATCGACTCTAGTATGACCCAGTGTTATCACTGTACTGTCCATGGGGTGGACCAAAAGAGTGCAGATGGGGCCTGCTGCTCCACCAAACTCACCTAGTCATCCCCACTCCCTGCCAATTTAACACGAGGCTCCCAGGCTGATGCCCTATAGAGAATGTGGTACTGTTATCAGCATACATATCAAGAGCTTTCATGGTATGTAATAAATAATATTGCTGATGGGGACTTAGTAGTACTTTACTATTTTTGGACTCAATTAAACAACTTCTGGAAAAAATATTTTAAGAAATGTAAATGTGCATTAATGGTGAAATTAATCTAAACATCCATCGTATGGATTTAGCGATGATCATCAACTAATTTATCAAAATTAAAAGAAAAAAATATTTATCTTTTCCTGTAAATATTTTATTTTGCTATCTTTTCTTCTAGTGTCCAATAAACTACAGCAATCAGTCTTCTAATTAGCCAGAAAGCACGAAGAACGGAGAAAGGTTGGACATGACCAAAATAACTCAGAAAAGATTTACCCAATAAAACCAGTCATTTGTTTACTCATTTCGAAAGATTTCACAGAATAAAAACAACCTGTTATTGTTGTGGAGAAGACATAACATAAAAGTGGGATGTTTCAGGGTTTATAGGCAATTTCTGAAATTGTAACATATGCCTTTAATAGGATTGGGCTATTTCAGCAGCATTATATATCAGACTAATAAAAAAGTTCACATAAAAAAAATCCTTAGGCTGCAGTGGCGCTTTTGGTGGTAAAGATTAGTGATATGTATCCTTTCATTGAACTCACCATGTCTTTACAGAACAAGAGTTATTCAGCTTCAAAGAACACTTCAATCGCAACAGATATGAAAGAATACTTAGAAAACTGCAGAGCCTTCTACAGCTTACAAACACACAGGTAGAGCTGTCAATAAAGAC
This sequence comes from Leptobrachium leishanense, assembly GCA_009667805.1. Taxonomy (NCBI): domain Eukaryota; kingdom Metazoa; phylum Chordata; class Amphibia; order Anura; family Megophryidae; genus Leptobrachium; species Leptobrachium leishanense. Next base: position 226,269,007 of record CM019063.1, read on the forward strand.
GCAGGCAATGCAGAGAATACGTATAAGGGAAAATGATATTACAAAATGTTTGCCAACCTATTCATCGCTGGAAAATCTAAATGGCCTACTCCTATGTATCATATATTTAATTATTTAGCAAAAATAACTTCTAAAATATGATTATCTTACTCAGGCACCCCAGCTCTGTTGACATATATCTTCCCACGTTCCTTGCTGTTAATTGTGGTGCTCATCATTCAATTATACCTAAGAAACAAGAGTTTGCAACACAGCTCTAAATCAGGAGTCAGAAACCTAGACCCGCCAAATGTTTTGGAACTACATTTCCCGTAAATCTCTACCATGATGAGCGGCTGAGCTTCACAGGAGATGTAGTCCCGAAACATCTGGAAGGCCAAGGTGATGACCCCCTGCGTTAGATGCTGTTTGTTCAGGGAGGTTGTTGCCCTATGTGTTTCAATACTATCAGGGTTATTCAAAGAGAATCGAAAAGTCACGGCACGTTCGGTGACTTTTCATGCTCTTCAATTCGGTGCGATTTGGCGATCCCATTTCGGCGACCCTGCGGTGTATTCAGCAAGCACCACAGGTCCGTCGTAGTGCAGGGAAAAGCCGCCGCAAACCCGCCGAAAACTCAACACTAAAACCAGGGCGAAGGCACACCGAAACCCGCAAAAACATCTGGATTAACCCACCGAACACCCCGGAGAAACCCGAGCAGGAGCCGATCACAGCGCAGAGCACCTGCCGGAAAAACCCGACACCGCAGACGAATGGAGTGGAAAAACCCAAAACAGTACGCTTAAATGTTGGAAAAGTGAAACGCTGTTTGCAAACTACAGATCGAAAATGTCTGAAATTTACATATGAGGTCCAGTGAATGATAATAAAAAGGGCTGTTACAGAAAAAAGAAAAAAACATTTAAAAAAAAATAACAATATTGGAAAAAATGAAAAAAAAAAAAATCCCGACAAATGATTAAAAGATCTTAAAAAATCTATCAATAAAGAGACTTTTTACTGCAGAATATTATAATCAATGGTTTATTAGAAATTGGATTAAAATGGGAATATTTTTAACATTGAAGCCTATGGGATTCGCCTGAATAAACCTGTCGAATGAAGCCACCGAAAGGCAGGGCATTTCGGCAACTTTTCACTTATAGTTTTTGTTTTCAGACTAGATGAAGCATTGCTTCTCTATTGGGATTTCACTGCCCTCGAACAGGCACCGAACAGGCACCGTATGTGCAGGCAATTCACCAACATTTGGCGAATTGGCTGAGTTTCAGCGTTCGGTTACCTTTCAGCCCCAATTCGGAGCTCTTTGAAGAACCCTGTAGGTCAGTCGGGACAATACAAAAATAACAAGAGAACAAATAAAAAAATAAGAGAATTCTCCCATCATTTGAATGTTTGCTGTGGAATCTCGAGGTAACATTCCGTAAGAATGTGTTTATGGTATTGAATGATTTAACGGTAAAAAATATAGCAACGTATGCTGTTCTCTGTTGGCTGAGGAACGTTTACTAAAGGCAGTGCTAAGGTACCACAAGATGGACAAACTTCGAAAGAAAATGATGTTTAATGAACATAAAAAGCCTGCGCCTGAGAAATTCTGGATTAGAGAGCGTGTGCTTCATTTCGCTGAAGTCCTTTATTGTTTATAATAGAGAGGAACAAGTTCCCAGGCTTTTTAAATTACAGTCCAAGGAGACACGGGGCTAAGAGGTTTTTCATTGGTTCTTTGTGTTACTGTCAGGATGATAAAGTGGGCAGAAAGACTACAGGAAACCTTGGTTACACAAAACGTTGCATTATTAGGCAAAGCTAAACGAACATGCTTTTACCTGGAAAAAAAATAATAATTGGGGAAAAGATGGGAAATCCTCCACATAAGAGTTCTGAAGCCTTATAGGACTTCAAATGGTAATACAACAATCATACAAAAGAAAACTCAAAGTAACATTTCATAAAACTAAACTAAAGGAAAACTGGATAGGTGGACATCATACATAGATTTCCACAAAATATGGTTGTAGTTGAAACACCCAGAAAAACAAATGTACACATTTCTAAAAATAAAACAAGTTGTTGAAAACTAGATTCCTATACATTACTAGTGATTATTTAGTAATCCAATGAATCACATCACAGCACAGGAATAACATCTATAGCGTGTAACGTGTTGTCCACATGGCTGCCATCAAACATTTTGGAGCCCCTTACTGAATAGGGATGAGCCGAACACTCCCCGAGTTCGGTTCGAAGCCGAACCCGAACTTTCCAAATGTTCTGGTCCGAACCCGAACCCAAACTCGGACCCCATACAAGTCAATGGGGCTGAAAATTCGGTTTTTAGAGTGCCCTCCAAGAGGGCATATATGCTAGATATTTGCCATAAAAAGTGTATGGGGGTCTGGGTAGTGTCCTGGGGGACAGGAAACAAGGACAAAGAGTTTTCCATGAAATAAGGGTTAAAAATAAAAACAAAAAATTCCTTCAAATATCGTGCCTAGGAGGTCCCCATAACCTGCCCGTGAAGTGGCGGATTTCTAGGTTGTATAGAAATATGTAAAAACCAAAAAATGACATTTCAAATGACGGTAAATGCTTTTCCTTTAATCTATCCATAAACAAATGCTTGGGGCGGCAGTCTGTATGAAAAGAGGAGACATTTTCGGACACGCAGAAAAAGTTTACAGATTTTTTGGCGGTGAAAAGCAGGAGAATGACTGGAGAATGGAAAATTCTAGACCAAATAGCCGATTTGGAAAGGGAGAAAAATGGGAGAATTTTTCTGGTTTGGCTATTTTGACCTCGAATTTTCACTTCTCCAGTTATTCTCCTGCTTTTCACCGCTCTCTGAATAACCCTGTGAATGTTTAATCCCGAGGTGAAAAATAACATTGCTTAAGGCTGGGGTCAGACGAGCGCAGTTATCACGTCCATATTTGCAGTTATCACGTCCATACACGTCCAGCATTCTGACCAATGGAGCCCCACACACGAAGTACGTCCGCACGGAAGTGTGGATGCATGGCGGACGCAGCAAACGGACGCAGGTTAGGCAAGAACGTAATACTGCTAGAACGGACGTGCGGAGTGCGCCATGTCCGCAACGTCCGTGTAGCTTTGTATGTGAGTGATGAAACGAGGTCAGATGGACTGCATTTATACGTCCAGCATTTTTGCCGGACAGAATGTTTTTTCATTTTAATTTATTTTCCCTGCTACATCAGTCAAAAAATACGTCAGTGAAAAAAATGGACTGTTTGGCCACTACCTTGTTGTCAGTCAGTAAGTACGTCCGTACTGCACGGACGCACAGTCCGTACAAAATGCGCTCATCTGACCCTAGCCTTAGATGTTATTTAGAATTTTTTTCAAACACAAGTTAACCACTTGGCTGCTATGGACGCGCTCAGCGCGTCCAGCCAAGTGGTTCTCCTGTGCTATGGACGCGCTGAGCGTGTCCATGCACAGGAGGCAGCAATCCGCCGGATTCCGGCGGATTGCTGCGCCCCCCGGTGCGGGCTGACATCTTGGATGTCAGCCCAGCACTCCGGGACCCCGACGGAGCAATTAGATGTTATCGTGGCGGCGCGATGACATCTAATTCAGGCGCCCCCCGCATGTGAGGAGGAAGCGCCTGAAAGGGAGGGGGGAGGTCCTTCGGACCTCTCTCCCTCCCGATCGCCGGGGGGCAGATGGTTAATCCAGGCACCGTTTGGAAGGGCACAGCCTGCCCTTCCAAACGGTGGCTGTGATTAACCCCTGGGGAGCCGGATCACAAATCGGCGCTGAAAAGCGCCGGATCGTGATCCTCTCCTGGAGCTGGCCGACATCTTGGATGTCGGCCAAGCCTCCAGGAACTCCCCCTGAGGACTGGCGTCATCGTGCATAGCACGATGACGCCAGTCCTGGAGTTAACCCCTAGCTGCCACCAATGAACCCCCTATCTCCCGATCCGTGGCAGCTAGGGGTTAATGTTTGATATCGTTGGATCGGCCAGAGCATGGCCTTTCCAACGATACAAAACATGAGCATGAAAAATGTTTTAAAAAAAATTCTAAAAAAAATATATATATTTTTTAAAAAAAATTCTAAAAAAAAAATAAACAAGTTTTTTTTGTTTTTGTTTAGTTAATGCAGCAATATTGTTCCCATTTCAATTATAATGTGAACAATAATGCTGCACTAACGATTTTTGTATGCGGTGCGTTTGTTAAAAAAAGCAAAATTTTCCCCAAAAAAAAATGTAACGAGACCCCATTTCTAATTTTTTTAACAAGCGCACCCCATACAAAATATAACCGCAAACGATCGCATGTAAAAATGTGAAAAAAAAACACTTTACACATAATAAATTATTGAAAATTCAAATTGTATTGCATTTTTGTTATAATATACAGACATGACATAACGTATACATATAATAATGACATATTATGAATCTGCCAAGTCTGCCGGAAAGAACGATATATAATATGTCTGGGTCATATATCAAAATATGGCTACAAAACGCGGTTAATCATGATGAGCGAAAGTGGTAAAAATGACCTCAGCACAGAGGTGTGAAAAGCCTCAGCAGCGAAAGGGTTAAATGCAGCATATTCGAACTCCGAACCGTCCGAACCCGAACAGCTCATCCCTATTACTGAACCAGTGGTCTACGCCCCCCAGCATCTTTCCCCAGCTGCGTTGACACCTCCCATTCCCTTAACACGCTCAAATATTTCTGACAAAATACATGTTGGCTGTATGTATTGTTTGTGTTGGCAGTATATGATATGTGTAATGTGTGTGCGATATGGATAATGTATGTGTCATGTGCAAATTGTGATAGGTCTAAACTGTGTGTGTGATATATGTCATTTATATGTGTGAAATGTATGCGGTATGATATGTGTGTGATATCTGTAACATATGACGGGCACTATTACAATCTTACAGCTAACATTAGCGCTGGCCGCTCAGCTATGTGAGCATTAACGCCAGGTTAAGCGTCCCTAGCGCAGGCCACCCATATTACAATCTGAACGCTAACAGGTTAAAAAACTATTAGCGCTTTGAAGATTGCACTTTTCAGCGCAAGTTTACTGTACTTTGCGCTCCCTATACTTAACATGCGGAGCACAAAGAGTAATTAGTGTTATGATTACAAAGTCCTAAAGCTAATTATGCCCCACTGCAGTTAACTGAAAAGTGAACCACAGCTCAGAGCTGGTTCTAACTGATTCCGCTTCTGCAGGAATTAACCTTCACCACTGTTGGTGACAGAGAGGGTGCACCTTCCCTGTACCTTAGCAGAGAGAGTAGTTAGATAATGTCTTATTGAGACAAAGAAAACTAAACAACACAGTCACACATTTTTATAGCATAGATACACAGACATCTTCAGTAACTGACATGGAAAGTCTGCCTGTAAGCCAATATGCAGGCCACCTGATATTCTGCATGCAAGGAGCATCATCTATTGTCTAAAACCTTTCATTCCAACAATATTTTTGTAAATGACAAGCAAACGAATAGAATGATGTTAAATTACTGCATGTTCTATACAACAATAAGATGTTTTATGAACATTGATAGTCATTCAATAAAGGCAGCTATGGTTATGTGTTATTCACAGTAACAATACATTGGCTACTTTACTACAGGTTTTGTTATTCTGTATCTGTGTGGTGAGGTTTCGTTGGACAACAGTATCTATTTTTCCACCATGACATCATCTTTCACTAACTATGGTTTGCTACTTTTAGCCACCTCTTCAGAACAGTCTAAACTGCTGGGAGGATAAAACTCTGGGAGAGGAAACAAAAATAGCTCAGTCCTTAGAAAGCACGATTACTGTGAATTTTAATTTGCTAAGAAACCCTGAAGAGAAGGCAAGATGTATAAGAACCCTTCTATCTTGCCTCTGTTTGCTGAAAAATGACACCTGTACTTTTGATCACAATGAGTGTTAAACATATGATACAATGAAGCAATGATACATTTCAGCTAATTATATTCTCAAATTGAACCATAACCTTATAATTGCTTAATAATGCTCATTTGTAGGTTCTAGTTAGTATTATATATATGTATTTTGTGGGTCAAGCAATGAGGTTAGGGTTGCAAAAACAAGTTGGGGGCCAGGTAAATGCACATAACATGCTTACTACATTTTCCCCTGCACCTGGAAACTTTTTTCAGATGTTGATGACAATTTTTAAGACTTTCCAACATCACACTACTTTGTGATCTTATCCCTAACGCATTTGACTACGATGCTAATGCTCATGGTTCTATACAGACTTAATATTTATAATTTCGTTGAACATGACTATCACAGTGGTAATGTACCCTTACCTATACGTGCTATCTGGTCTTTACATGGGATTTTTTCACATCATAATATCAATCTTCCATTTAGAAAACACAGCTTTACGAGGAATAGTAATTTATTCGATGGACTAGGTATTAGGATTTTCTCACACATATACACACAACATACACTGAGTGGTCAGATTATTATGACCACCATCAGTACTTCGTTGGGCCACCTTTTGCCTTCAATACTGTGGCGATTCTTCTTGCATTAACCATATAAAAGAATTTCATGAAAGAGAGTGAAGCGCCCCACCAGAAATTGTGCATACAATCCGCTCGCTAAACGTTGCGTATGGGGGTTCCTCTAAACAACCCTAGACAACAACCACAAAAGAAAACAACGTAGCGCCATCGAGCAAAGAGTCCACCGGTTAGCGGAATAGTATATAATACATGTCCATAAGATGTTCTTTTTCAAGGGTTCATCTCATTTGAAGGAATATTTGAAGAACTGCAGGGAAAAGGAGAAGAGACCAGCATTTTACGGAGCCATTTGAGGCTCAGGGACATGTGAGTTTTAAATAGACCTGCTGTTTTAACAAAAACTGTTTGTTTACAATATCACACTAGGGGTATCCCTGGTATATTTACTCTCACTGCAGGGGGAACCCTATCGAAATCTACAGGATCCCCAAAGGGGTTAATGGGCACCTGAAGAAGTTAAAAGACCCATAAAGACATCCATCCTAGAGCCAGGTGTGGGCTCATGTAAATGTGAGTTGGATACTTGTATTCTATATTTTCAAATTTGGAGCTATATACTGGTCTCTTCTCCTTTTCCCTGCAGTTCTTCAAATGTTCCTTCAAAGGAGATGTAACCTTGAAAAAAGAACATCTTATGGACATGTATTGTATACTATTCTGCTAACTGGTGGACATTTTGCTCGCTGTTGCTACGCGGTTTTCTTTTTGTGCTTCTTGGCATTGACTCCACGAGATGTTGAAAGGTGATGCGAGGAATCTGACACCATGATCATGATCTCATCACCATGATGAATAACACTGTCCAGTTCTGTGAGATTTGATGGTTGTGGAACCAGCTGCCTGATGGCTCTTTCAACTTCGTCCCACAAATGCTCAATTGGATTGAGATCTGGTGATTGTGGGGGACCACCTAAGCAAGGTAAATTCTCCCTCATGTTCTTGAAACCACTCCTGCACAATACGAGCACAGTGACATGGCGCATTGTCTTGTGGGAAGAAGCCATCTCCACTGGGATACGCCATCAACATGATAGGATGAACTTGATCAGCAACGATGCTTTGGTATGTTGTGCTATTCAGACGTTGCTCCACACGAATTTAAGGGCCCCAAACCATAACACTGCCCCCACCAGCTTGAAGGGTTGTACTTGTGCATGTGGGGCGCATGCTTTCATGCTGTGTCTGCCAAATTCTCACTCTGCCATCTGCATAATGCAACTGGAAATGTGATTCATCAGACCACATAACTTTTTCCAATGCTCGACTGTCCAATCCTTGTGTTCCTGTGTGAATTGGAGACGTTTTATCTTGTTAACTGCAGACAGCACAGGTGTTTGAACAGGCCTTTGACTTCCATATCCCATACGATGCAGTGTACGGCGAACAGTGCGTTCAGAGATCATTTGAGAGGATCCGTGATTAAGATCTGCAGTAATTTGATGCACTGTTGCCCTTCTGTTGTCTTATACCAGTCTTGCCACTCTCCTTTCTGCCCTAACATTGACTAGTCGCTGACGGCCACAATTCGCACGTTCAGACCCAGATTTTCGGCTGACAGTCCAGTCTTTAAACACTGTAACAGTAGCTGCTCTTGAACATTTAACGAATTCTGCTGTTTTGCTGATACTCGCTCCATGGCTCCGAGCGCCAGCAATCATCCAACGTTCGAAGGCTGTTAAATCGCGTTGTTTACCCATATCTTCAAAAACAATTCACTTCTACGATCGTGGTAAACAACCTGCTTCCCTATTTATAATGGTCTGGCTCTCTAGCAACTTCAGCGTGAAATTATAGCTAATTTGCCTAAAAAAGTCAGGTGGTCATAATATTCTGACCACTCAGTGTACGTATACTCACACTATGAATGGACAACACAAATCACATCATTGGGATACTGATACAATTAAGCACTATAGTAAACAATGAGAAATTATTTCCAGTAATTGACTGTCCCTAGCCTGCTGTTGCCTATAATAACACTCTGTCTCTCATTCCTGTAATGTTCAGGACAACAGACTTATTAAAGACTAGAACATAAAGTTCTTTTTGCTTTGGGATCCACCTCATCACCTCACATTAGCTTTAACCTATAACCAAATCCTTTTCATCTCATGAGGATAAATAAAATTATTTTGACATAAGAATGTTTCCTGACAGTCCATTTACAATAAACAAATCAGAAAGAAGAAAAATAAAGGAAACAAAAAAACATATTCTAGCAGAAAAAAATTCCCGTGAAGCAATTCTTAATGGCATGTGAATCTCTTAGTGGTTTTGCTGCAAGAACAAAACAATTCAAATTATTTTTGTTTTCCTCCACTGGGAATAATAAATGTTTGTGTTCTGTATCCACATAGGGCAATGAACTTGTTTTAGCATTGTTGCTTCAAATACAGACATGAAAACCATTACAGGTAGAGTCACCTTGGATGACTGTATTGTGAAATCACTATGCATCTAGAGACTTGGTGTAAGAGCAGAATTGGCCTATATTTATCATTAGTTCAGTGACATGGAACAGATGTATGTGAACAGACAGATATGTACCTATTTTAATGCCAGCATTTTCTCCCACATAAATAACCTAGTGCTTGAGTCATTCTTTTCATGTAACATCCAGTTGTGTTGCTGGGAAAAGAGTGAGGTTGCCGAAAAGGTGATGACATCTGTTTCTTTTCTAAAGAATTTTGATCTCATATGAAGTAAAAATATACATAAACACGTCAAAATGATGGATATATTTGACATCATCTTGAAACTTCCCATTGACAGTGACGGATAACTAGGTGCTAGGACCAGTATAGAGCCCTAAAAGTTGATAAAGTATCAAGGGAAACTATGTGCCACGGCTACCCAAAGGACTAACTTGCTCCACAATATCTACTGTAGGTCTTGTTGGTATTTTCCAAAACTCGGACTTTCAAAGGTTATGCGATGGACACTGGCTTGCTGGTGCTAATTCGGTGATTAGTTTGGAGTTGTTATGGAATTATCACTGCTAGTTTTGCCTGAAATTTACCTAAACTAGTGTTTCCAAACATTTAGAAAGATTTAGGGCTAAATTACAATCTACACTGCTGATATAGCCTAATTCAGCTAGAGGCTGCTGGAAGGTGCCAGTAGCAAGGAACCTCAGGCAGCACAGCAACTATGTCATTCCTGGGACAGATATCCATGTCCCAGACCTGGACTCAAGAGTGGACTGCAGGTGGAGGTAGAGCCTGTTGATCTGTGCCTGGGTCAATCTGCAACCAAGTCAACACTCTGCATCTGTCACATCATCTAACGTTAATCGTGTCCTTTGGACACGAGGTGCCCGTGGCCATGCACGCGCCCTCTCCAACTCCTGCTGGCATCGGAGACGGGTTCTGCATCTATGACGCATAATGATAACATGTGCTAGAGCAAAGATACACACACAGCCAACATCCTCATCCATTGTATTGGTTTGGTATGAGTTGAATAGGCAACTATACTTTGCTGCATTCCTTTTTATGAGCTGGTGTATTTGGGTTTGGCCAGGTTGTTCAGATATGCCATTAGCACCAGCTTTTAAGAATCACTAAGATTTTCCATGTAACGCCCATGCGGTAATTTGCGCAAATAGATTGTGATACCTCGCTAATCGTAGCGCACATTTGCGTTTGCGCTCATAATGTTAAGTATATGACGCGTGAAGTACAGTAAGTTCGCGCAGGTTTCCACGCGGTATACGATTACGCACGGTTATAGCGTTGAGACTGTAATACGGAATTCAACGCAATTATTTTTAACGCGCGCGTTAACAATTAACCATGCCGGTGCTACGGTTAGCACCAAGATTGTGATGTAGCCCTTGATCGGTTAAGTAAAGACAACATTAAGTTTTACAGTGTAGATTGGCAGAACTTCATGGGAATTGCAGTTCCATAATATGTGGAAGACCAATGTTGCTGACCCCTGCTTTACACTATGCCTAATCCATTCTCTGTGCTGTGGCCCTGTTGTCTTCTTTTCCTAATTTAGATAAGTACATGTTCATTATCCCAAATCCTATATTAAGATGTAATTAATTCTTCATAATAGCTTTATAAAATCATATAAACTCCTGGTGGCAAAGGTACCAAAAAATATTTCATTTGACATTTTCACTAAACGTTTCTTAGAAAAATAAATAAATAATGACAAAGTCCAATACACCCATAAAATCGACTCTGAGAAATGAAATGTTCTGTAATCATTTAAGGAAATAAAAGAAAATGTTCCAGAATACCCAACTAAAACCACACACAGCTTTCAAATTGGATGCTTTTCTATGTGCCTCAAAGGGTTGTATGAGACCGATTGAAATTACAGCTCTCAAAATTAAACTCCCTAACATTCCATTAAATAAACAAATTTAAGGGTCTCTGAGGATCTATATAATACAGCACAAATAAATGTAATAATTTTATATCCAGTCATTCTGTAGATCTAATACAATATTTAACAGTTTATGGCAACAGAGGGTCAATGATTTCTTTTCTGTCTTTTTTTGTTAATCCTCGACCATCACTCAACCACTTCATATATTGTAGATGTAACAGCCTGTAAATAATTTACTATGTTGCAATAAATTGTAGGTTTGTCATTCCAGTGAATTCTCCAATTCTGGAGAGGAATTCACTAATGGCAAATATCCAACTCAACATTTCGCTACAGAAAACAGGACCACCGGTTGATATATCCAAGGAGAAGAGAGGGTAAATTGTGATTTTACCCCAAAATTTAGATCGTAAGAGAACATATATTTAGTTCACTAATAAACTCCCATGAATTCAGTGAAATGTCATATTACATGCACACAAATGCATTGTAAAGAAAAACACATTTTTTTATCATTAATAATTTCAGTGCTAGGAAGGAGCAACACACCAAAGGTTATATCAGGTTACTATTACATCAACTAAAGTGTTTGCACTTAAAGCCAGTCTACTACCCCCTTTTAATACGCTTAGGCTGGGTTCACACCTCAGCGTTTTACAGCGTGTTCCTGTACGCTGTAAAACGCTGAGACACGGAAATCCCATGATTTCCTATGGGACCCGTTCACACCTGGGCATTTTACAGCGCACAGGAACGCGCTGTAAAACATCCTATGCCCAAAGAAGTACGGGAGCTTCTTTGGGGTGTATTTGCAGCGTGTTCACGCTGCATTCTCTGGCCGTGAACGTGCTGCAATGCGCGTCCGCGCATTGTTTTACGTTTGCGCGATATGCGCGTAAAAACGCGCATATTACATGCGTAAAAAAACGCGCAGGTGTTAACTCAGCCTAGGATTGGGCAGATCCTGTTGCCATCATCTGCCCAAATATATATATATATCCCCGTAAAAATACTCCCCTTTTGTCCCTCTGAGCTGGACTGTTCCACCTCTTCGGCTTGGGGCAGGATGATGTCAATGCACAGAACCCCCTCCTTTACTTCACTTTAATAAGAAAGTGGTCAGGGTGTATAGAGTGTCCTTTTAATTAAAGCTGACACCTAGACTCCTTTTTGAGTCTGAGAAGCTAGGGCTTATCCAATAAGCATCATTGTGACAGCAAAGTTCGCTGTAGTTAAACAACTGAAAAAGCATCATTCTTGCAATTACGTTGAACTTCATCTACCAGAAAAGCAAAATTCAACAACAGTTATTCCCAACGAAAAGTAACTGTTCTATACAAAATTATCCAACCATAGACATGTACATAATAAATATTCCATGTGTGCACACCCTAAAGAAACGGGCTGCGCACGCCATTGAATGCAAGCAATGGTGAACAATACTGAACAATGGTACCACTATTATTCTTAGAGTGTTGTTTTACCTGTGCTTGCAAATCTAATTCGGCAATTTTAAAGTGAAGTGTAAACTTCCCTGAACTCCGATAGAAACTATGGCTGAAAAACATTGCTAGATAACTTTGAAGTTTACAGTGAAATCTGTACAAAATCATAAAAGCTTTGTTTGCTCATTAGAACACATATTAGTGCCAGTATTGGTCACCATTCTTTCCCCAGTTACAAGCAAATCCAAAGTGGCTGATTTTATCTTCCCCTCAATCTCCCCTATGCCAAGATAATCTGTTGCCATTTATTTTCCAGATAATTTATGTTTATATTAGAAATCATAGCTTTAGGGATCTTGTTCCTTCTGCGCTGCTTTAGATAATCAAAGCATACGCCTCCTTAGAGTCATTAAAACTCTCCATAAGATAAGATCTATCATCAGAAAGTGTATGATTAAAATGATTAAATGGCACTGCAGGAACACACACACGCAAACACTATTAAAAACAACATGTAGACTGTCGTAGATAACTGAGGTTTTGCTGGCAATTATGCATTTCAAAGGAGAATGTTTTGTGTTTGGAAAGGCCAAAAAATGAAATCCTCACGAAGCACATCTCAGCTGGGGTTCATTCCTGTAAACCTCTGCATTCCATATGTGATGTGCAATAATGAGATCCAGAGGTTTCAGAAGGACGGATTTGCTGGTCACGCCAAAGCAACCTATAAGGAATTACTAGCAAGGGTCAGCGTTGTGTACGGCATTACACTCAGGCTAGATGCTTCACATAGCAGGGATGATATCATCCACATCTGACTGCAGTTCTTCAGAAGAAGAGTGTAGAATTCCAGGATTGTGAGTCTGTACCATTGACAACATCTTGGTTTCCTCTGCCAAGCTGCAGGAAACTGGAGTAACCTTTTGGCTGGAGTGCTGAATAGCAGAGCAGCTATGGAGAATCATTATCGCACCCTGGATTACAGTATACGGCCCGTGGTAATTTACTGCTTGTGGTCATTACATTTCCAGGACACACTTAAGAATGAGAGAAAACTAAATGTATTTATAACTGGTAAAGTATTTTATAAACAAAGGGCTAAATTACAATCTTCACGCAAACGTTTGCGCCCGCGCAAAAAAACATTAACGCGAGGGGTAAAACCATTTTCACCTAATCCCGTATTACATAGTCAGCGCAACAACCGCACGCAATCGTCTACCGCGGGTGAACCTGCGTGAACCCTGCGCGAGTTTACTGTACTTCGTGAGTCCTATACTTAACATTGTGAGCGCAAATGCGAATGTGCACTGGTACGCGGATGGTATTACAATCTATTTCGCGGTAATTACCGCATAGCCTTTGCGCACATTATTTAGCAACTGCAAAAAGCTGGTGTTAATGGCAAATTCTATCAACCCGGCCGAACCCAAATACACCAGCCCAGTAAAAATAATGCAGCTAAGTATAGTTGCCCCTTCGACTCATACCAAACCGATAAAATGGAGAAGTTGTATGTGCATGTATTATCGCTGCAGCATATATGCTCAGATTGACTGTGGAAGGCGCAATTTATTAACGTGAGATAATTGTGGTTCTTAATCCTGATTGGCTGAATCGCGAGAAAAAAACTGTGCGCACACTGTTTTTTGCGAGAGACAGTACTGCGCGAGCATTTGGCCGCGTCCTGTTTGCGTGCGGTAATGATCGGCAGATGAAAAGATGCGCGAGGATTGTAATTCCAGCGGTGATTTGCGTGTGCAAAAGTTTAATGCTTGACGCAAAAATTCTCGCTTTGCGCAAAGGTTTTTGCGCGAAGATTGTAATATAGCCCAAAGGGTTTCTGAATAAATGCATATGATGAACACATTCTATGTTTAAAAGCTCTTCATACATCAGAGGGCATCAACAACATCGCCCTCTTGTTTTTTCTACCCCAACTCTACGTCAACACCTCTAGACTGTAAGCCCCTGTGAGCAGGGCCCTCTACACCTCATGTCTCTGTTTCCTAAGTTTTAATTTGTGAAGTTTAATTATCCAATCCTTATTGTAAACTGTGGAAACTCTTGGCACTATACAGTAAATAACGATTAACAAATATGTAGGGGTTAATACACTCAATATACAGTACACTGCGGCAAATAGACAGATGCTACTTCTACAGAAAAAGAAGCCACATCTCAGCAAACATTAGTTTTTCAGCCAGGTTGTCAACTCACCGTAACTCACAGTTTCGTAGCCAAAAGATTAAAAAAACTATGAACAAACAAAGAATAAGATAATACAAAATATATGTGTGTGATTAGAGATAAGCAGAGAATCAGTCTAAAATGTAATTATTTTCCAATTCACAGTTTAGTGGATAAGATCTATTATATTTTAAATATTAAAATTTCACTTTCTGTCCCCACTTGGCTTTTTTGGACAAAGCAGTCCTGAAAATCTAACACTTTTTAAACTTCATCTATCTGGGTTATACAAAAAGCACCAGTGTTTGCCATAGTTGGAAAAAAAAGAGCAAAATTCACGGTTGCTGCAACAGTGACAAACTTTGGCCACTATTCCATAGTTGGTGCGAATGTTAGCATCTGGATTTTTAAGCGTTACCGCCAGGATAAGTGTGCTTAAAGCATGTCACCCATGTTACATTCCTGATGCTACCCCGTTATTGCATTGTTTTTTTTGCCTGCTTACTCTACTTTGCGCATCCTTTACTTAACATAGAGAGCACAATCATTAAATAGCGTTTCGATAAGTAAGGTATTACAGTACTAGCGCTAATTACCGCAGGGACGCGCAGGTCAAAATTTTAGCATCTTCTAAAAGTTGGTGCTAAATGATTCTGCAAATGCAAAATCATTTAGCACCCCCTAAATCCCCGCAAAAAATCAGATACTGACCTCTCATCCCACGGTGAGAACGGTGGCCCGATCCGCCACTTCTTTTGGCCGTGAGCAGAGTGAGACTGAGACTTCATAGTTCCTAGTCTCCCTCCCTGATCACTCCGTGGTGCTGCGGATCTTGCGAGAACACGTAGGGCTCACGGGCCGGAAGCGCCACCATCCATGGAGTCCTATGGACTCCAGGAGGTCATATTCGTGGTGGCATAGAAGCGCTACCGCAAGTATCCCAGCACTTAACGCTGTGTTCTGGGGTAAGGTGCTGAGCGATCGCCTGCCCCGGTATATCGCACTAATATGGTAACATGGGGATACTATGGGGAAATCAGATGCAGATTTTCAATGCTAACTTCCCCATGTTAGTGCGTAGAAGGTAATAGGGCCCTTTGGCGTATCAAATAGAGAAATTCAAACAATGAATAAATTATCAGGGTTATCCAAAGAGATTCGAAAAGTCACCGCACGTTCGGTGACTTTTCGTTCTCTTCAATTCGGTTCCTTTTGCCGATTGCATTTCGGTGACCCTGCGGTGTATTCAGCAAGCACCACAGGGTCCCCGAATTGTAGGGAAAAGCTGCCGAAAACCTGACGAAAACTAACCGAATGCACGCTGAAAACAAGCAAAAACATCTGGATTAACCTTCGAAGAGGAGCCGAACAGGAGCCGAAAAGGAGCCGAATCACACAGAGCCGAAGCAGCTGTGACGTAGAGGAGGCAGTGAATAAATTAGAAAAACCATTTGTATGAATCTGGGAAAAAGAAACGCTGTTTGCAAAGAAACTACTGAGCGAAAATGTCTGAAATTTTCACAGGAGGTCCAGGGAATGATAATAAAGAGGGCTGTTACAAAAAAAATAAGCAAACTGAAAAAAAAATAAAAAAAAAATCGGACTTTTAATTTTTTTTTTAAAAAATTCAGAAAAATGCTTAAAGTATCCTAAAAAATCTATTAATAAAGAGACTTTTTGCTGCAGAATTTTATAATGAACGGTTTATTAGATATTGAATTAAAACGGGAATATTTTTAACATTGAAGTCTATGGGATTCTCCTGAATAAATTTGCCGAATTAAACCACCGAATGGCAGGGCATTAGGGGAACCTTTCACTGCTGGTTTGTGTTCTCTGAATAGCCGAAGCAGTGCTTTTTCATGGGGATTTCACTGCCCTCGAACAGGGACCGAACAGGCACCGTATGTGCAGGCAATTCGACAGGATTTGGCGAATTGCCTGCTCTCTGGATAGCCGAATGGCCAGGAAAGGTAACCGAACCCTGATTTTCAGCGTTCGGTTACCTTTCTCAAGCAATTCGAATCTCTTTGGATAACCCTGTAAGTTTCTCCTGCTGCTGTTTGAAATGCTCTTTTTTTTTTCGCGTCAATGTTTGTTGCAGTTACAGCTGCTGTTTGCAACTACAGCAAACACTGGCACTTTGTAGATGACCACCTACGTCAAGGATTCAGATAAACCATGAACTTTTCCTGATGACTGCCCACTTACGGCACTCCCCTAAACTTTCATTAAATCATTTTTTTATTTTTTTTTATTTTTTTTTTGAGAAAGGATTTTACCAGGAAGGATACATTGAGATTTCTCTCGTTTTCAAGTATGTCCTGGGTGGCGAGAATGTACCGTTGGGTGTCTTGCCCAAGGACACTTACTGGAGAGGTTGCTCGCTGGGATTGAACCCATGACTCCACAGGCTCTCTCCATGCAGAGCAGTGACATTACCTCTACTCCACCCATTTTTACAGCTTTTATGTGTTTAATAACCTTGGGTATCATGCCACCAATATGAATATTCCCGGAGCCTTTGTCACCTTAGGGCTGGACACACTGATTTATTGAGAGGATGTTTAAAGAGAGGTTTGGAAGGGAGACAAGTGTCATACTAGGCATGGAGCTAATTTCAACCTGCTTTATTGCCCAGATGTTCTGGGAACAGCTCAATAATGTCCCACATCATCACGCAAACACAGCACTCCATATGTAACACAACTTTAAACAAGCAGACTAGCTGTGCCAGAAAACCAAGATCGGCTGAGTGGAGCACAGCCACGAATGCTCATAAACGACGAGTAGATTTGCAATAAGCTTGTTTTAAAATTGTATATAACTTGGTCAAATAATGGCTCAGAGCTATCAGCCTTATAGTATAGTCATAAACATGGAGAAGAAAGAAAGTGGAGCAAAAAAGACATGAACCAACACAAACAAAAAAATTTTTGTTAATATTTCGGAATATAATATAGCTTTTGCTAAAGAACTCCGTTCATCTCTTCTATACACCTTATACTTTAAAGTGTTAAAAGGCTGAAGTTGGTGTGAATTGCTCTGTGTCTGCAGTAGCCGTTTACCTGCAGAGTTCAATTCCCTTTCTGTAATACAAAATCAAAAGGTATTTTGGAGAAAACTAAACTAAAGACGGCTTTTTCACTGCGGGAAGAAATGAACTGTAAAGCCGATCGATCCTACTCCAGCTAAATCACTGCTTAGAGATTCCTAGATTTATTTACGGATCTTCAAATCCTTTGTGATTTGCAAACTGCCCATTTGCAAAAATGAATTGATTGCCTCAACCTATTTGGATTAACATTTCCAAAATGTATTCTGTTGTTAGTGGAGATGCACTGGAGGCATGATTTAGGAAGATCAAACCCTGGTAAAATAAACTGTGTCTCTTATTATATATATATATATTCATTAGATTAATTTAGAATTAGACATGTTGAAGTGAGGTTCATTAGTATTGTGACAATATATGCAATGTGTGATTAAGTCAGGTGTCATCATTCTAAATCAGGCTTTTAAATCACATTTAAAAAGTTCCTCATGAACTTTTTATGTTCAATTTTCTACACATTGCGACAGAAGGGTACACAGGATAAGCCCTGTATGTGGATTTAAATTGAGATATATCAACTAGAGATGCACCGATACCGATACTAGTAGTGCTGTGTTCTGGAGTGAGGTGCTGAGCTAGCACCTCCCCTGGAATATTGCGTTAACATAGGGACGCTATATAGAAATCTGCAGTAGCAGATTAACGTCCCCATGTTAGCACAAAGAAAGGAATGGGGCCCTTTGGCATTCCAAAAAGAGAAATTCAAACAATTTATCAATGAAGCTTCCCTTGCTTGAAATTCTCTTTTTTTGCACTGACATTTGCTGCAGTTGCAAAAATGGCAGTTACAGTCGCTACAATATTTGCAAGAGCATGACTGGAGGCCAGCGGAGCCGTTTTACAACCTTCACATGCTGGTGACTGCTTGCTGGAACGTAGCCAGGTGGAGGGGCCTGGCAGAATGCTGTTAGTGTATTCTGCCAGCTGTGCCGGTGTCTATGTCTGAGGTCTGGGATATATATATATACAAACACATATGTCTGAGGTCTGGTTTGTGAATACATGTATCTGAGGTCTGGTTTGGGTATACATGTATCTGAGGTCTGGTGTGTGTGTGTATATGTAATTGAGGTCTGGTGTCTGTGTGGTCAGGGCGTGTGCAGGCTTGTGCAGTGGGTAAATGGAATGTCTGGCCACACATTTCAATATGTCCATAAATTGGAAAGGCTTTCAGCAAAATCCTAAATTAGTTATTAGAAAGCGGTCACATGACATTAACTAAAAGTACCAGTAATGAAGGCCTGAAGCATCTCAGACGTAGGGCCCTTAAGTTGCTCCTGATGCCAGGACGCAGGGAGGATTTTATGTCCTAGTGCTGAGCGCGTGTGGGGGATTGAGCGGGAGTTTTAGGGGCGGAGTTTCGGGAGGGTACTTAAGGCACGTGCTAGGAGTCTCTGCGTGCCATTTCTCCTGAGGTAGAGCTGAGAGGAAATCAGCTGTGTCAGAGAGCGGTGTTGTCTGGTTTGAAGAAATTTTTTTGCTGTTTGAGGATGGCGGATGGTGGAGAGTTGGAGAGGCAGAGGACGGTTGGTCAGTCTGATGTTGGCTGGTGGTGACGCAGTTGGGCCTGAGGCAGGCGTGAGCTACTCGAGGAGAACGGCAGGTAGGAGCTCGAGGCCTGCTTCCGTTTCAGCGGTTTCTTCAGGGTCTGGTCGAAGGGGTAGTGTGGTGAGCGTTACCAGGAGAGAGGTGGTGTGGAGGTCGAGGAGTTCAGCGGCTGGAAGGAGAGGGTGGTTGTTTAGCAGGAGTTCCATGAGGGGATCTCGATTGGTTCCTGTTGCAGAGGTACCAGCTCCAGAGATTTCTGATGGGCCTGAAGGGGGGTGTGAATTTAGGAGTTGGGTTGAAGTGGGTGTAAGTGGTGGTTCTGTGGAGCTGATCTGATGCTCATTGGGGAAGTTCTCCTCTTGGAGGGACTGGGGATGGGGGCTTCCCGGTGAGACTCATCGTGATGTTACCGTGGCTAGGGCTTTACAGAAGACATAGGGATGCTGAGTTTATGCGGGACGGTTTTGGGACTGGTTTCAGGATTCCTTTTGTGGTTAGGCCGGGGGGTGGTAAGTTGCGGAATTTGAAGTCGGCTAGGGAGTATCCGGAAGTGGTCCGTGTGAAAATCAGTAAGGAGGTTGGGGCCAGTCAGGTGGCGGGTCCGTTCTCGTCACTGCCGGTGCAGGATTTGCGCACATTTCCTTTGGGGATGGTTCCGAAGCGGAAGGTTGGGGAGTTCCGATTGATTCATCATTTGTCCTATCCACGGGGAAGACCGGTGAACGATGATATTGGGGAAGAATTGGCTTCGGTGTCGTACTTTTCTTTTGATTCGGCAGTTGGGTTGGTTCAGGCAGCGGGAAAGGGGGCTTTGATGGCGAAAGGTGGATGTTGAGTCGGCATTTCGGCTTTTGCCTATTCATCCTTCGTGTCATCACCTTTTGTGGTTTTGGTTTGAGGGTGAATTTTATGTGGATTTATGTTTGCCTATGGGTTGTTCCATTTCCTGCTCTTTCTTTGAGTGTTTTAGCACGTTTCTGGAATGGGTAGGTCGCACGGTGGCGGGGTTGGATATTTTGACGCATTATTTGGATGATTTCCTTTGCGTGGGCAGGGAAGGAACAGGGGAATGTCTCCATATTCTTCGTCTTTTCAATGGATGGCGCAACAGTTCGGTGTCCCATTGGCATCCAATAAGACGGAGGGCCCGGCGTCAGTTATTACCTTTTTAGGGATTGAGATTGATTCAGTTAAGGGTGAGTGTAGGTTGCCTTTGGCTAAGGTGGTTGAAGCTTTGAGGCAGGTTGAGGGAGCTTTGTCGGTTAGGAAGTTACGGCTTCGGGAACTTCAATCGCTGATTGAATTTTGCCTGTCGGGTTATTCCAGTGGGAAGAGTGTTTTTGCATGGTTTGGCTTTGGCGACGTGTGGTATTTGTGAGGGTCACCATTTTGTGAGGTTATCTGGGTCCTTTTTGGCCTTGTTTAACGGGGTGGCCATATTTCCTTCTAAGGAGGTGCTGGCCAGGGGGTTGGAATTTTTTACGGATGTTTCTGGGGGCGTTGGTTTTGGGGTGTACTTTGGAGGGCGTTGGTGTGCATCTCGTTTGCCAGATCGTTGGTTGTCATCTGCATTGGTTAGGAATTTAGCCTTTTTGGAGTTGTTTCCGATTGTGGTGGCCATGGAGCTGTGGGGTGGTTGCCTTCAGGGGAGGAGGCTTTTGTTTCGTTCCGATAATATGGCGGTGATGTCGGCGGTTAATTCTTTGTCAGCTTCATCATTGCCAGTTGTTCAGTTGCTTAAGAGGTTTGCACTGCTTTGCTTGAAATTTTATGTTTTATGCAGGGCGCGGCACGTTCCGGGACACCTTAACTCAGTGGCAGATGCTTTATCTTGTTTACAGTGGGACAGGTTTCGTTCTCTGGTTCCGAATGCAGAAGAAGTAGGCACCCCGTGTCCGGAGGGACTTTGATGGCTAGGCTCGGAATTTTTGGAGGATGGGTGAGAGGTTCTTTGTCTGACTCTACGTGGAAGGCATATTCTCGTGTTTGGAGGGACTGGGACGAATTGGGTGAGCGTTTTAGGTACGTTGCAGTTGGTGGTTGGGATGAGGAACGTCTGCTTAGGGCATACCTCATCAGGATGTTCAAATCGGGAGCATCTTGGGGGTGGTCCGGCAGTCGCTGGCCGCTTTGGCGTTTCTGTTTCAGTTATATGGGAAGATGGATTTCACTAAGGATTTTGTTATTGGGTGTAGTTCGGGGTTATGTTAAGGGTAGGTGCAGGGTTGACACAAGGCGCCCGGTTTCGGGACAGTTGTTGGAAGGTTTGTGGGAATTTGTGGTGGGTTTTTGTGTTTCTCTTTATGAGACTCTGCTTATGAGGGCAGTTTTTGTTTGGGATTTTTTGGGGCATTGCGGTTAGGTGAGTTGGTTTGTAATTCGAGGAAAGGAGGTGGTGGTTTTGGGACTGATGCAGCATGGTTGGTTGAGGAGAAGGTGGTGGTTTGGGTTTCTAGGTCCAAGACGGATCAGTTAGGTAAGGGGCGTAGGATAGGTTTATCCGGTGTGGATAATTGCGTTATCTGTCCGGTTAGGAATGTTAGGAACTTTTTGGAGGTGCGGGCGGAGTCTGGAGTAGCCTTTTTATGTCACGCAGACGGCTCTGCCCTATCCAGGTATCAGTTGGTGGCTATATTTAATTAGGGTTTGTTGAGTTTGGGGAAGAATCCAGATGAGTTTGGGTCACACTCCTTCCGGATTGGGGCGGCAACTGTAGCTTCTCGGCTTGGTTTGTCTGGAGAGGAAATTCAGGAGTTGGGAAGGTGGAAGTTTAGGGCGTTTCGGGCGAACGTTCGGCCTGGTTTGGTGACATGAGTTATTTAGGCAATTATGGATACTGCGTGGGGGCGTTTAGGGAGAATTTTTGCTGTATTATTGCATTGTTGTAATGGTTTATGTTATACATTTAAAAAAAAAAGGATTAAGACAAATACGTTAATTTGATGGAAAATATATATTTATTCTTACCTTTTTTGTATATTGTTTATGTATTTATTGTCTTATGTTATGGGTATGTGGGGGTGGGGGTATATATATCTATATATACAGTTATGGAACGTTTATATGTTAGGTTGTCTTTTCTTTACAGGTATGGTCGTTGTCTATTTATTAGTGGTGTGAGGAAGGGTGGTGTGGAGTTTTTGGAGTCGGTTGGGTGGTGGAGATGGTGTTAATTTGTTTTCTTTTTCTGGTCCTTCAAGAGTGGTGTTGATCTTTGGCGATTCCTTGGTGTTCTGGGCCCGGAGGAGGGCATTGGTGCGGGCAACCGGAGTACGGATGGGTTTGCCTGGGTCGGCAACACGAGTCCGGTGGTTCGGAATTCGTGGGGTCCGGTGGGAGGAGTTTAAGCCCACGGTGTTGGGTGCCCTTAGGCACGGTGAAGTCCCTCATGTGTTGGTGGTGCACGTGGGGGGGAATGATTTGGGGGTGGTCCTTCATGGTTCGCTCCTGGAGCAGATGAAGGCAGATCTGCGGCAGCTAAGGGAGTGGTCGCCATGGACGGTGGTGGTGTTGTCGGAGGTTTGGCCGAGGTTGGTGTGGAAGGAGGCGGAGAATCAGGAGGTGTTGGGAGTTTGCCGGGTGAAGGTGAATCGTTGTATGGCAAAGTTTGTGAGGCAGATGGCTGGTGTGGTGGTGCAGCATCTCCCCTTCGAGGAGGAGGATGCTTTTTGTTATTTTATGGAGGATGGCGTTCATCTTACTGATGTGGGCACGGATTTGTTCATCCTGGACTTAAAGGAGGGGATCGGTAGGAATGGTAGGGGAGCTCTCCCATAAGGAGTTTATGTGAGGAGCTCGTGGTGGGGGCTTGTGGGTAGTGCTGGGGTAGGGGTTCCTTTATTTAGGTGATTTGTGGATCTGATGGTTGGGAGTTGGGAGGAATTTGTAGTTGGTTGGTTTGGAGGGGTATGGTGGTTGTGTGGAGTCCCCTGACAGCACTGATTTTTGGTTATGGCGAATTTTATGTTAGGTTAATTTTATATTGTGTGGGGGGTTTTAGCTGTGGCCTATATATATAATAAATATATATATTATTCCACAGTCAAGTATTCGTGTCTTTTTTTGTGTGTATTTATTGACTCCCTGCGTGCGACTCGGTCATCAGTAGACAACTTATTGGTATCGGTGAGTACCTTAAAATTATCAGTACTCGTACTTTGTGTTAAAAAATAGTATTGGTGCATCCCTAATATCATCAAAACATAAAGAGTAACATACAGTGCTAAAAAAAACATATAATAAAAGACAAACTGAGCGTACATTGACCACACCAGCACAATGGCACTCTCATATACCACTGGGGTCCTATATGGTCTTTTATTACAACCCTATTATCAACCAGAGTGGAAGGCACTCACCACCATGGAGCCTCACCTTGTATTAATGCCCAGAGAAGGAAGGAGGGAAATAGTCTGTGTCTTACTCATAATTCAAAGCCATGGCTTGAGAGTCGTTCCTGATGCAGCTTGTCAGTCATTGCTTTGTGTATTGGTAAGGCCAAAACACTGATACTTTTTAAATATGCTCCAATAAAGTATATCACAATTTATATGCAGATCCTGAAGTGCAACTTTTATTTGGAATACATATATGAGATAATGTGCCACCCACTAATGCTCCACAGGTCAAGAAAAAAGATAGAAGCAGGAGCACTCCAACGGTCTTACAGCATTTAATTGTTTATTTAAGTATACAGTGTTAGGGTTGACCTACTGTGTCACCCCTCTCCTCTTTGATTGTAAGCTCTTGAGCAGGGTCCTCTCTCCTACTGTTCCATGTGTGTAATGTGTATGTATATTTGTTATTCTGTCTCTCCCATTGTACAGCGCTAAGGAATTTGTTGTTGCTTTATAAATGCTTGTAACTGTAACATGTTAATCTGAAGGAAGTCAGCACTTCTTTATAGAGGCTAAGGTATATGGTATGAAAAACGCCAGGATGACAGTCAAACATGCTTGCCAATTTTCCGTAAAGGGTTGCCTTTCTGCAGAACCTTTGCAAGGCTTCAAGGTATAACTAGAGGCAAAACACCAGGTAAGAAACAAGTCCAAGGCCAAGGACAATCCTCCAAAAATCAGGACTTTTGGAAACGTATGCCTTACAAAGTCAGAGTCACTGCATCCTAGTAAGTTGGGATTGATTTCCCTGTTTGTACAACACTCTACTTACGGCAGTGCAAAACATGAATTCCACTACGTTGGAAATGGTAATAGCCAAACTGTTCGAATACACCCATTTCCCCTATGATTCATTTTAATTTAGCTCTGGAATTAAAATGTGGGTTAGGAAATACTGAAATAATATGTTCACAATCAATTGTTTCATCTTACTTGTTCTCGTTGGTTGCATCATATCGAGGCATAGGGTCAAAGTCATTGCCGTTGATATCTGTGCTGGCCTGTGCATCCTACAAAAAATGTAAAAAGACACATCAGTCGCTATTTCATTACAGAAAGAAATTATTATTATTATTCTTTATTTATAAAGCGCCAGCATATTCCGCAGCGCTGTACAATAAGCACAGTATAGACAGGGTTACAATACATTGAACAACATTTGACAAACAGTACAGGAGGAGATGAGGGCCCTATTCCCGTAGGAACTCACAATCTGGGAGGGTTGGGGTTGGAAACAGGAGGGGAGGACTGCTAGGTGAGAGTGATGGACTGCAAGGTGAGAGTAACATGGCTTATTTGTGAGGGAAGGACATGTAAAAAATTAGTATTTTGTGATTGAACATTTCACATTAAGTTCTTGGCAGTATATGTTTATCACCCACAAGCTAGATAAATGCACAATCGTACTCGGGTTCATTGGACACATTGGGCTAAATTACAATCAGGGTTATTCAAAGAGCTCCGAATTGTGGCCGAAAGGTAACTGAACGCTGAAATTCAGCATTAGGTTACCTTTCCTGGCCATTCGGCTATTCAGAGAGCAGGCAGTTCGCCAAATGTCGGCAAATTGCCTGCACATACGTTGCCTGTTCGAAGGCAGTGAAATCCCCATAGAGAAGCAATGCTTCGTCTATTCATAGAACACAAAACAGCAGGGAAAAGTCTTTTAATACAATATCTAATAAACCGTTTATTATTTTATTCTGCAGTAAAGAGTCTCCTTATTTTTAGAATTTTTAAGATCTTTTAGGCATTTTTCAGGAATTTTTAGCTAAAATCTTTTTCCATCTTTTTTTAAAATCGTTTTTCTTTTTTCTATAACAGCCCTTTTTATTATCATTCATTGGATCTTATGTGTAAATTTCAGACATTTTCGTTCTGTAGTTTCTTTGCAAACAGCGTTTCACTTTTCAAACATTCAAGCGTACTGATTTTTTTAGGTTCACTCCATTTGTCTGCGGTGTTGGCTTTTTCCGGCTGCTGCTCTGCGCTGTGATCTGCGGCGCTTGGGTTTCTCCGGCGTGTTCGGCGGGGTTAATCCAGATGCTTTTGCGGGTTTTGGTGTGCCTTCGCCGGGTTTTACGGTGAGTGTTCGTCGGGTTTGCGGCAGATTTTCCCTGCACTACGACGGCACTGTGGTGTTTGCTGAATACACCGCGGGGTCGCCGAAATGGGATCGCCAAATCACATCAAATTGAAGAGAACGAAAAGTCACTGAACGTGCGGTGGCTTTTCGATTCTCTTTGAATAACCCTGATAATTAATGCTAAAATGAGGATACTAAAGGGGGAAAACCTGCCCTTGTTGGTAATACCTTACTTATCCTAGTGCTAATTAGTGATTGCGCTCCCCATATTAAGTATAAGATTTGCAATGTACGGTAAGCGCGCTCAAGATAGCGCAATCACTGATTCGCTAATGGATTTTTAACGAGTTTAGCAACAGGAAGGCAATATGGGGGGGCATGCGTTAAAGTCACCGATCCTAGCGGTAATATCAACTCATCCAAACACTACCGTTAGCGAACAGTATGTAATTTAGCCCATTCAGGGATCTCTGAGCCAATCATTCCGAGGGATACGATTGACTTGTGTAATTTTTGGCTAATCAAATCGTGACTTTAAATGTGTATTTATACCATTTACATTCTCCAAGTTACATAATTTATAGGAAAGCAGCTAGTGGCTGCTGTGTAAATACAAATGTAGAAAATACGTTAAGCAATTTGTCATTTTAAAAAATTATACACACTATCTGCTCTGAAGGGAGTATGCAGGCAGCTGGCCAAATATAAATTGAATGAACACAGGCACTAAATCAATACATTTCTTTTATTTATTTTTGTAAACATATGTTTATTATTTACAAAATAAAGTAAAACCAGCTTTTGTAATCACACTGACTGCAGCTGTACGTTTAAAGCAACATAACCACATCTTTCCCTCTCCTGGAATCTGGTTCCTTGCACACAGAGGAGTATTTTATAAACATTACTGAAGATTAGAATATCCCTTTCTCTCTGATGTCCTCAAAAGACACTTTTGCTTCATCATGCATGTCCACAAGCATCTCCTAACAGGGTTATTCAAAGAGAATCGAAAAGTCACCGCATGTTCGGTGACTTTTCGTTCTCTTCAATTCTAGCCGATTCGGCAATCCCATTTCGGCGACCCTGCGGTGTATTCAGCAAGCACCACAGGGCCGTCGCAGCGCAGGGAAAAGCTGCCGCATACCCATACACAGTATGTACTGTTGGGTGTCTTGCCAAAGGACACTTACTGGAGTGGTGCTCTGGCTGGGATTAAAACCTTGGTCTCCACGGTTATAGAGCAGTGATGCTACCTCTACTTCATCCAGCTGGTCCTGCTCTATAACCGTGGGGACACAGGTTCAAATCTTGGCCAGAGCATCTCTCCAGTGTATGTGTGCACACACTGAATTTATTACTTACAAACTGTAAATAGTCACATACTGTTAATTTCCATCCTCTCTATCATGAAACAAATAAGAATAACACAAGAAGTTTAGACGTAAAAGGTCAAAAGCAGGAGAAATTAACACAGTAACACATTCTTCTGCACACGGCTATGGCTGTTAGTCCCCTTGGGAATGTTTTAAAAAACATCATCAATGTGTCTAAGGATTTGAAATTGTGATGTAATTTCAAGATGGCCGCCTTCACATTGAAACGCTGCCAGATCTCAAATAGACAGTAACCATTAACCATCTAGTTACTACTTCTTATTACCATGGGTGATATTGCTATTTTAAAATATTCAGGCTATATTTTCAGTGAACAAAAAGAAGTATATGATCTTTGTACACAATCACCCAAGATTTGTTACCAAGCAAAACGTAGGATACGACACATCAAACGATAAACTGGAAGTCTTTCGAAATTCTAATCAGGGTATCTAGACAGATTCTGATCTGAACGATACTTCAGAGATGTTTCATTTTATTTTCTAATTAAACGATATTGTTAGGACAAAGACAATGCAATGAGCAAATGCAATATAGACAGTGTTTATATGTTGAATGTGGCACAACAATGTTAATTAAATTCACGTAAGAAAATAAGATCGCTACAACAAGCAACAATTATTTCAGAGCATCCAAGCAGGGAAAATCACCAGTAAAACCAAGTAATGATCTCACCCAAATATGGCTTTTGCTGCACATATTAGTGATAATGAACGTGCATTCATGCTTTCTATGTTTTAAATTAGAACAGTCAATAGTTGTAGAATGACACTTTTTTGAAAACCATTATATTCTTGTAAAGAATAAACATACAATGGTTAATCTTGAGTCTCCACCATTTATGTGACATGAAAAAATACATGGTGCAAAAACCAGTTTCAGCATATTCATTATGGCCCTTATCCAAAATTTTGCAGCAGCAGGACAAAAGGAGGATCCAGACATGCCATCTGAGGTTCAAAGCTTTAATGGAGCATTTCAGACAGCAACATTTCAGTTGTAAACTTGACAAAGCCTAGGTTACAGCTGAATTTTTGTTTTGCCTGAGATGCTCCATTAAAGCTTTGAACCTCAAATGGCATGCCTGGACCCTGATTTTCCTCCTGCTGCTTTGCATTTTGGGGTTGCGCCCCCCCCCCCAATGACAAGCAGTAGTTTTTTGCAAACGAGTCTTAAAAATTGCAGGGTTTTTCTTTTTACCTCATCCGGCAGCTTGTCTGCTTTTTCCGGCAGCTGGTCGGCGCTCTGTTTGGTGGGTCATTGGATTTTTTTTGATCAATTAGGCGGTTTCGTGGCGGACCGACAAATGCATTTGGCTGGTTTAGGATACATTCCATGTTTTATCGGTGGTTTTTCTAATCGATTCAGCGGTCTTGCAGAGGTTTTTCTGATAGATTCAGCAGTTTTTCAGATGCGTTCAGTGGCTCGTTCGCACTTCGAGGACCCTGTGGTGAATGCTGAATTCACTGCAGGGTTGGCGAATCGAGCTCACCGAAGTGCGAGGAACGAGAGAGCTACGAAATGACAGTGACATTCCGGTGCTCTCTGAATAACCCTGTCTGTGTAGCCTTGTCGTGTTTAGCGTTCACAAGGTAACTGTAAGATGCAAAAGTAAGACGTGTGTCATACGTAGCTCAGCGAGGACTGATAAGCTAGGCTTCCAACCAATCCAATCAGGGGTTTGGGGGGGGGGGGAGAGACACCTTTCAATTTGTTTTGTACATTCAAAGAAGTAGGATAAGCCTATTTCATAAATCCTGCATTTTCCTTTCACAATTTCTAAAACAAAAGAATCTATAGTAGATAAAATGATAGTTCAAGCACTCTATGTTATATTGTTCAGTAATGAGCTTTCCAGGACAAATCTATACCATCCCAGCCAAAGACTTCAACCATTTCCTTTGCCCCACTAATAAATCATATAGCTAAAAGGTATAATTAAAAAAGCAGGAGCTTCTAAAAATATTTTAACACGAGATGTTATTTTTTTAATAAACAGAGTAGACCCGTATGAAAAATTTGCATTACTATCGTCATAAATTCATCAGAACTCTATGTTTTTAGATGAAAAGAGGTAACATAGTTCATTTACAAGTCAAAGCACAACCTTGCCATAATTGCTCCAAATTTTCACTTCCTCGCACTATCCCCACATGGATACTAAATAAATGAAATCATTTTCCCTCATGTGGTAAAGCAAAATTCTCAATTACAAGGCAACTTTTTAGCTGAGTGTTCTTGGAAGAAAAAATATACTACGAGCTGACACATTTAGCCGTGCCAGGAGCTGAAAAGAGTTCTCGAAATCCAAAGTTTCCCAGAAACATTTAATTGTAAGCTTGTGTGAGCAGCGATGTTCCTCGAGGTGAATTTGTTGGGAGTTTAATTATTATACAATGTTAATGTTTTTCTAAGAAGTCGGTAGTCTTTACTCAACTTGGCGCGTGATGAAATATTCAGAGTTCATAATATTTGCTCAGTTCACAATCACTCAGATGCTAAAAAGCTCTGCTAATTTGTGGCAGGAAGGCCACTCAAGAGTCTTTTTGAAGATTGTGCCTTGAGTTTAAGTTATGTTGTAGAATGATTCTGTGTTCTATAGAATACTAAGGTGTTCCCACAAATTCTGGAGTGTTTAAGATGGACAGAGGCATAGAAGGCAAGTATGAATCGCTCCTTCCGTTGGAAGTTTTTAAAAGGAACTCTTGTGAAAAATATAAATTGTGGAGCTCTACTCCAACTAAAGAATCTATTTGAACTCAATCTCCAGGTATTTTGAAAAAAATAAATATCGGCATGTTTCAGGTGATGTTTTTCAAAATATCGGCTGCTTTAATTAAAACATTCGGCTAGAGAGGAAATTTGAA
Organism: Leptobrachium leishanense; assembly: GCA_009667805.1. Classification (NCBI taxonomy): domain Eukaryota; kingdom Metazoa; phylum Chordata; class Amphibia; order Anura; family Megophryidae; genus Leptobrachium; species Leptobrachium leishanense. The sequence goes on from CM019063.1 coordinate 226,298,960, forward strand.
AAATGATGGTCAAAAAATAAATATCGGACCAGTCAGATGCCTGAAAAAGCCTATTTTCGTCCAGCATCATATAGATTTTTGCTTTTAAACATGGGTGTTAAAACATGCAGGGTCACATTACAATCCTCACGTTAAAACGGGGGCACAAGGAAAAACTGCGCCCGCAGTTTTCTCCCTGCCCCCGTTTTAACGTGAGATTGCAATGCAGGCGCTTAAAAAGCTGCCTGCATTATTAGCGGACGCTAGGTACCAGGATGCTACGCAGCAGCGCTAAGCGCCACCGCGAGCATCCACTCGATGGAGTCCATAGGACTCCATTGAGTTTTCCCAGGGAGGTCAGCGAAGTGATCTGCAGGGAGAGACTGGGGGACTTTTTCCCCCCGTCTCTCCCTCTGCTCCCAGCGACAGAGGAGGCGGACAGGAGGTGAGTATCTGGATTTTTTTTTTTGGCTGGTGCTAACGGATTCCTTTAGCACCACGTCCAGGCTGTGGTTACAGCGCTAGGACTTTGTAATCCTAACGCTGATCAACACTTTGCGCTCCCCATGTTAAGTATAGGGAGCGCAAAGTACAGTAACCTCGCCCCTAAAAGCACAAGGTACCAAACGCAAACGGGTTACTTAACCCGTTTGCGTTTGGATTGTAATATGCAGTAGCCACCGGGGATAACGTTAACGCACACGCAGGTGAGCATTAACGTTAGCACCAGGATTGTTATGTGACCCGCAATGTTTTAAAAAAGATTTCAGTATTATTCCCTCAATTTTTCAGCCTCAATACCCATTTATCTTTCATCACTTGCAATTAATTTTTTTTTTTGAAAATGAGCATACCGGTAAATTCAAAACGAATCACAAAAACCCAGTATTTCCATAATTTTTTTTATCAAGAACTGAAATGTTGGTAAGCCCGATTTTGAATCTCCTGAACTGAAAAATGGCAAAAATACAGGGGAAAAAAAAGTGCCATGCTGTCGTGCGGTATTAAAATAGGCCCTAAGATACATGAAACGACAATGACAATTTTTGCAAACATTCTAATACCCCTTTTATACAGGTATAGTGAAAATTAGAATTGTAGGATCTCCTCTTTGTTAGCTGCTAGTGTTAAAATTAAGGTAGCTGCAGGTATTTCACATTTTAGTTATTTGAAAATGTTGAAATCCTGAACCGGTTAAGAGTTGCTTGAAGCTTTAAAAGTTTCCTCTTAGCATCCCCATTTTAGCTCCATATTAAGGGTCAGGTGCTGATTCAGCAGCCTGGCACCTGCCACAGCACTAAGGTCCTGGCTACACGCGGTAGCACTAGTTTCGCCGCACGTATCCCCTCCTGGAGTCCATAGGACTCCATGGAGGCTTGTGCTGCCGGCTCACGTGACTGCAGGAACTCTCTCTCCTCTTTGGGGGGATTTTAAACTGGTGCTGATTTATTCCGCAGAAGTGGAAACAGTTAGCACCAGCTTCTAGCTGTGGTTTACTTTTCAGTTAGCCGCAGTGGTACAGTAATTAGTGTTAGGACTTTGTAATCCTAATGCTAATTACTCTTTGCTCTAACCATGTAAAGCATAGGGAGTGTAAAGTACAGTAATCTCATGGAAGCGGGCACAATCCCTAATGCGCTAATGGGTTTTTTAATCCTTTAGCATTCGAATTGTAATATGAGCGGCCTGCACTAAGGCCACTTAACGCTCACACAGCTAGCGCTAACGCTAGTGTCAAGATTGTAATAGTGCCCTAAATGTATAAGCTACTGTTGAAGTCTTTGGATGTTTGAGTTGGTGTGCGGTGTGCTCTCCTCCTGGTTTGTTGTATTTTTTTGTCTTGAGAAGCATCTGCCTGCTATGCTTAGGTGAGTGCTGCCCTCCTGGTGTATTTTGTATGAAAAGGGCTGACACCCTTTGGGCAAGCAACCCTCCCTGTCAGAGGTGTTCCACTTCCAGACTCTATTTAACCTACAATCGCAGGGAGCTCCACAAAGGATTCAGTCCTCAGTAATGGAGTTAATCTCATAATGGCGGTCATTAGGTGATGTACAGTAGGACTATCGAACGTGGGATACACTGGTGATGTTGACAGGTTTACGGAATTTATGACCATGTATTGTGAACTTAATTCCTATAATTTTTTAACAAGGTTTAGGGTTAAAAATCTTGAATGGGTTCAGAGTTGTTTCAAGCTTTAAAGGGTACAAATTTGATAAAATCTTCAAATGTTTAAATGTATAAGCTACTGTTGAAGTCTTTGAATGTGTTAGTTGGCGTGCTCTCCTCCTAGTCTGTTTTAGTTATTTGTAGTAGATACAAGAACCATAATTCTGACTACTATATAGCCGATTTTCTGAATTTTCGAAATTAGCTTTTGTGAAAATAATGTTGATTAGAAATAGCAACAACTAAATTGTCTCATGGTCACTTATTTTTGGAAACTAGGAATAGAAATAAACTGTTAAATTTCTGTGTAGTAAACAACTACAACAGGGGTACTCAGATGTTTTGGGATGACATCTTCCAAGTTACTCAACCACTCATTAGGTTGACAGAACCTTGCGGGAAATGTAGCTCCAAAACATCTCCAGAGCCAAGGTTAAGCACCTACAGTACAATCTACAACATGGCTGTTACATTCAAATCACATTTACTCGACTATGGTTCAGTAATTAGAAAGACAGAAAACTAGATCAGTTTTGCCAAGTAAATGTTATGCGTATTTTTCAAATTGGTGCAGTTGGCCAAGACGTAAAAAACATGTGTTGCGTGGCAATAATAGCTATGAGTTGGCTTTGGCTTTAGTCAAGGGGCAGAAAGACAAACAAAGGCATTAGCATCTTGTGCAAACAAAAAGGTTTGAGATGTTATGTCATCTTTTCTTTCAACTATTTTCTCCCATTTACATTTGGACCATGAAGAACACATTATTACAAATACTTTTAATCTCTTCAAAATTAAGTAGATTGGGGTGTTGTTTTTTTATTTCTGGCAGACACACCTACCAGCTGAGACAAAACTGTACATTTCAAATTATCCTCTTTCTTCTGTCTTAAAGGGAGATCATCCTCCTCCAGTTCTCTAAAAATATACCAAGAATTCCCTATGCGGTGTGCCTTGAGTATATCATGTCAACAACTTACATAATTTTGCATCAAGTCAGGATGGTTTCTTTCAATGCCGTCATCTAGAATGGTAACTACAACATTTTTTCCAGTGTATCCTCGTCGCCAAGCACCCACGATGTTCATGTCTGACTGACAGCGATGAGAATTGTCATTGCAGTGCTGCGGAATAAGAAGACATTAAGAGTGATTGTTACTGATGGAGGTCTTTATTAAAGTTTTAAAATTATGCATAGAATGCTAAAGTGCATCATTTTGATTTTGATTTTCTTATCGTCGAGGGACAAACTGTGATGTTTTACTTTATTCCCTTGCCAATGCCGTGATTTCTATATACATTAGCAATGGAAATAAGATTCTACTGTTTCTCAGCATGTAGAATGAAATGATCTGATCTGGAACAAATAATGTCACAAGCTCATACGATGTCTCTCACTGTGATTTCTGTTATAGAACCAGAGTAGAAAGAATCTTGAAAATTAATAAATTTATAAATGTTCTCACTGCTTCTATAATATCGACGTAGTGAAAAATAATATTCATGTTACTGACAGACATGTTATTTTTAGTTGCTGGACTATTCTGCTTCATGGTTCAAACAAAGCAAAAAGGCTATTAAAGACATTGAATGTAATTCTGTCATTGTGACAGCGAAACACTGACATTTTGGCAAGTTATTTTAATTTTTACTTCAATTTTCACAAACCTTATGTTAAATTGGGGGGGTGTAACAGCATTTGAAGCAGCAGGCATATGCATATTCATGAGGGTATCACAAGCACAACATGGTTAAATGGGTCAATGCACTCCTGGCAGTTGACTACTGGGAGATGTTTTACAAAATCGTTCACAGGACGTAAATGCCACCTACACAATTGACTCGGGCGACACTTAGTGACAACAGCAAATGCTTTAAATGCCAAAGAAATTTGGCCATTCCCTGTAATTGCTTATGGGATTGTCCAGTACTGCAACTATTCTAGGACAAGGTACGCCATTTTGGCACCTCTGTCTTGGGTCTATGGGTCCCCTTCAGCCCCGGTGGGCTATCTTTAACTGCACTCCTCCTACATTTACTTTTAAACTCGCTGGGATGAACAGATTTTGGCACTGTATCCTCTCGACTGTGGCGAAGAAGGCCATCTTAAATTAATGGAAATCTCCAAGTCTGCTGACATTTAATATAGTACAATATAAAATACACAATTTCCACAAATGACTCGGTGGAGTCTGCTTTACAGACAGACCAACTCACAGAAAAACATTTCGTTCATTGGTCCACATTGATTACCCACCAATTTGCCAGCATTAAACTCATCCGTAAGTGTATTTTTGCCCATTCTACAGGGTTTCCTGGTACTTCCACCTAAAAAACATTGCACACGTCCGCCGCCCCTGTCCTAATCAGGACTCTGCTAAAATTCTCATCCAAGCTCTTATTATCTCTCATCTTGACTACTGAAACCTTCTTCTCTCTGGCATTAAGAGATCTCAGATTCTCCCTCTGCAGTCTCAAATGAATGCCTGTACCAGGCTTAACCACCTCACCTCACGCATCTCACCCATCTCCCCCCTTTGTCAATCTCTACACTGGCTTTCTGTCTCCTATAGAATCCAATTCAAAACATTGGTGTTCACGTACAAAGCTCTCCATAACCACACCCCTGCCTACATCTCCTCCCTTATTAACAGGTACATCCCATCCGGACTACTTCGCTCTGCCAATGATCTGATGTTATCAGCTTCACGTACCCGCACCCCCAACTCCCACCTTCAAGACTTCTCCTGAGCTGCCTCCTTTCTATGGAACTCCCTCCCCCGCAACATCAGACTCTCCCCGTCTCTCCAGTCCTTCAAGAAGTCTTTGAAAACACATTACTTTAGAGAAGCCTATCATCTCACTCCCTAATCCCCCTCTGTTCATTTCCTACTGCATCTTCCCACACATCCCACATGCACCCGTTGCTTCATATTCTCTATTTACCTTCACCTAGTGTGTCACCCCTCTCCTCTTAGATTGTAAACTATTGAGCAGGGTCCTCTCTCCTACCATACTGTGTGTTGAACCTGTATGTATATTCATTATTCTGTCTCCCATTGTACAGTGCTACGGAACTTGTTAGCGCGCTATAAAAACTTGTAACTGTAACTATTCTCAGTAGATGATTTACAGGTCCATCATGGATGCACCTTCATCAGACTACTCACTACCTCCTACACCACATAGGCCCATACTACTTTCATGTCAATATTTTGACACATGGATGTCGAACCAGACCTTCCACATTTTATGCCTCCAGACCTCCAGTCGCCTGGCAAGACATTATGGTTGCTATGGTTCATTCACCGTTTCTTGCACCGACTTTTATGTTTTGAACAAGACAGCTGCGATGATTGTACTATGTGGACTATGCCTAAATGGTTTACAAAACCTTGCTTGTTATATATGTAATATGTATGTGAAATGCCTGTTCCAATAAAGACATTTTGCGAAAAAAAGTGGGTCAATAAATTAATTTCTGTAAACTAATAGGAAGAAAATCATCAATATTCTAGGTAAAAGTTGGATCAGATATGCCAAAAGAGAGAGATGAGGAAAGGAAGTCCATAAGCCTTTGATGCTCAAGGTAGCAGGAATTATAGAAAAGATTGAGGATTAGCTGTCAACAACTAAGAGCACTGGTGAATGTCACAATTACAAAAAAAAACAAATATTAAACAAAACAGTTCAGACTAAAACTAGTACTTAAGCGACTAGAAGGTTTAGAGGGTTAACTGTTTAATAGATGCTGCTACTTAATAATTGGTGGTAACACCTTAAAACACTTACACCAATCATATTATACAGAGGGATCATTTTTCTGCATAACATATTAAACAACACGTTGCCGGATTCAAGAACTGTCTTCGGTACTGAGCTTGATCAATGCTAATCTCTGAATCACACACAGAAAAAAACATAACAACACAGTCTCCTTTCTTAGTTCTCCGGACCCTATGGGACATCTTCCACTATACAGCTGATCCGTGTCAGAGAACATCAGTTACAACCAAAAAGGCAACTAAGGGGATTACTCTACATAACAGAATCACATCTTCCTCTGCTATATATACATCTATATCAACTCACAGATTGTGCTTCTAAAGCTGCAATGAAATATCTATCATAGAACATATATGACAAATACCGTTATTATCCGCATCTCTCAGTTCCTGACGCCTCTGACATTCTCTACAATCTGTTTCAGAATAGATTACAAAGGATATGATAGTGGGATAGTGAAAGTATGGCTCCTCAGTGGGGACTCACTCATGTATTTATTACGGATATTGAAGCTAATGGATATACTGCCTGGCCAAAAGACAAGACACACACTCAACTATTTTGTTGAACTCCCTTTTGGTATGATTACGGCACGCATTTGTTGTGGTATTGTTTCAATAAGCTTACACAACATCATATTGTTTCATTTCCATCCAGAGTTGCATTAATTTATCGACAAGATCATGTTTTGATCATGGGAGAGATGGAGCGCTGTATAAAATCTTTTCCAAAACATCCCAAATATGCTAAATTAGGTTAACCCTTTCACATTGGCCAGGTGGTAACCGGCAGGATGGCTTTAATACCGGCCAAGACGTACCAGTAAGCCCTGCTAGCTGGCTGCTGCTGTAGGCCCTCCTTCGGACCTCCCACACTTTGGACATGCTTCTCGAATTATTGGTTGCTAGGGGATGGCCTGACGCACAATATGGTGCACACCAGCTAGAGGGCAGGCCAGAGGAGGCCCATTGAAGTCATGGAGGAGGCCCATTGAAGAATGGGGTATACAAGTATGCCCCATGGCTTTAAGGCCAACCCACCGCAGGGACGGCATAGTGATCTTTGAAGGGAAAGAATTAAGGGCTGGACTCTGGTTGCCAATCCATGTGTGAAAATTATGTCTCATGCTTTCTGAGACACTCCTGCACAATTTGAGAGCTCAATGAATCTTTGTATTGGCATTTTGGAATATGAATACAGAAAAAACGGTGTCGCACCTGATCCCCACCGGTGCGGCTGCAACTACCAGATGTATCCAGGCAAGTAACATGTATAAAAGATAACAAGAAAAAAAGTGTCATCTGCGCTTATCCCTATAACACTGTGTGAAACAAAAAACACAAATAGAGGTTTTAGTTTACTTGAATGGCCATTGAAGTTTTAAGCTCGCCTGCCACGTCAAGGCACCTCCAGTAAAGGTGAGTCCTACCTGATGAAATCAAAGGCTGCTTTCTAGTAAGCTACATAGGCTCACGCTGCTTCTCAGTCATGAGGAAGACTGGTGGGCTTTCATTTATACCCTCCCAGAAACGATTCCACTGTGGGATCAAAAACAAAACGGCGGAATGAAATAGCTGCAAAGACCACCTGGCTGGAAATACAACAAAATATGAAAACAGAAAAAAAAAAAAAAAGGGGATAAGCGCAGGGAAAAGCACAGATGACACCTTTTTCTTGTTATGTTTTATACATGCTACTGGGCTGGATACATCTGGTAGTTGCAGCAGTCCCGGTGGGGATCAGGCGCGACATCGTTTTTTCTGTAATTTCTGCTTTCTGTTTTTTCTGCAAGAGTTACTAAAAACTAAAAAAATGTGTGGCTGAATTATGGACATAAAAGGGATGTGGGTATAAAGCTATATACCCTAAAGCGTGGGCGCCTATAAAGTTAGATATTGTTTTTACCAATAAATGCAGTTATGATGATAAGTTATAACCAGTAAGTGGTAAAACCAGTAAAAAACACAGAAAAAACAACCAAAATCTGTGCTAAACAAAGATGAGAGAGGTGTGACAGGTATCCCTGACAGCGCATCAATAGTGCAAAACACTGGAATGAAATTGGAACATTTGCATATGCCTATATAAATAATGAAATAAAGTGTCTCAATAGTAGGCACAATAGTGAAATAAAGTGCAACAAAACAGTAAAGTGCAGCGGTGCCTTAAAAGAATAAAACCAGCAGGGCTAAGTGCAATAGTGCATATAGGAGGATACGTAGATAGCCTGTAGAAAAATATAAATAAAGTGCACAAATTAAATGTCCAATGCTAATCCGATGGACATGCACAAAAAGTGCAAAAAGTGTCCAATATTTCAATTGAGTGCAATAGTGCGTATAGCAGTCCGTGAAAATGGAGGATAAAATACTCAGGAGTCCCAATGTTTATGGTGCTCCTTCTTATTCCGGTGGAAAGTTCGTCACGTCCTCGATTTCATAAAAGAGAAGGGAGAAGCACACAGAGAAATCTTTGGTGCAGGAGATCTTATGACAAATTGGGCAAAGATTATTACTGGTAGAGGTATTTACCACTCACATTTAAATGAGCCTAAAGGTTTCCCGGCTCTAGGTTTAATCGCCTATGGCCATGTAGAGAGTGGCACTTCCCTTCTTTACCAAGTAGCAGATCCTAGACGAGTTAAGAACAGATGGGAGACAATGCTCCCATAGCGTAATACTGCAGGGTAACCAAACAGAGGTAATTACACAGTGCACTTACCTATTAAGGAGCCTTTCAATCTCAGGCTCAGTCAATATAGCCTCAGGCACTCTTAGATAGGTGCCCCGTACCTCTTTTCCTCGTTGGCAGATCGAGTGGTGTTGTTCCCATGAGGTAGCAGGTTGGAATTAGCAAAACACGGCCAATGAAGGGTTAAAAGTAAAAAATATACATTTATTCCATAAAAAGGGACATAAAAATACCGAGACGCGTTTCGGCTGTGGTAGCCTTCCTCAGTCGGTGTATTGTCCTGTAGTGTCTCTGTTTTTTAAGCTGGTTTTATTCTTTTAAGGCACCGCTGCACTATACTTTTTTGTTGCACTTTATTTCACAATCGTGCCTACTATTGATGCACTTTATTTCATTATTTATATATGCATATGCAAATGTTCCAATTGCATTCCAGTGTTTTACACTATTGATGCGCCGTCAGGGATACCTGCCACACCTCCCTCGAACTATGGACATAGACTGACTGCACTTACAACAAAAAGCTCCTGGTTGTAAATCAATCCCCAATGAACAAGGACAGATCTAAAAAAGTATGGTGGGTTCTTCTTATATAGAGAAAAGTAGAGAAACTCCAAAAGCTGACATAAATTACAGAGCCTAGAAAAACCGTAATCGAAAAGCAAACTTTACCACACAGAAACAATATCTATTGAAAGACAAGTCGTACTTAAATTTCGGCAAAGGCACTTATTTAACCAATAATTGTTAGCATTTCCCCAGTTGTGTCCGTGATTTAGTATTTAAGGCTTGATTTAATGTAATTACTTCTATCTAATATTGCATCTGTTTGTATCGCAAAGGCGTCTGTGTTGTACAATAACAGCAGCCTCATTATCGAATCTAGAGGAAACTATAAACTACACACACGATACTCCTCTTTTTTGCTCCTGTTACACTCCCATGTCTATATAAATAAATTTAATTAACTCCATTTTCTTTAGATGGTCTCTGTGGCCGATGTGATTGCTACCAGTACAGACCAGACATTGAGATCGTATCTGGATATATTTATTACTTGCTATTCTGCACTTGTCATTCGAATTACAGGCAAGAACATGTTGCTTATCCATAGTACGTGCATTACATTTCATTTACTATAATTCTTAAACTTAGTAATAGCTCTTAAACAGTATATATGTTAGGTACACATAGTTCCCATTGTTATGTCTTCCTGGAATAGACATAAAGGGTTATTCATTAACCTCAGAATTGGAACCGAATTGCGCCGAACAGTGAATTTCACCATTCAGTGCAATTTCGGGTTAATTCCTCTATTCAATAAGTTTTCAATTTGTCAAATACAGGCAAATTGACAGTGAAATACGGTGCAATTTGCAGCAATTTGGCGGCGTTCGCCAGCCACCGAAATTGTCCCATAGAAGTCCCATTGTGTCTTCTATTCACAGAATGTCAAATTGCACTGAAATTCCCTGATGTTTGGTGTTTAAATTTGACAGTTGTAAACAGGCAAATCCCGTAGGTTAAGATTGTTTATACTTTCTATTTTATGTAAAAATCCTTTTTATTTTTTAAAAGACCTTTCTGTATCTTTTGAATATTTTACATGACGTTTTTGTTTTTTTATTTTCTAAAAGACTTTTTTATTATTTTTTTAAAGGACTTTTTTTATTATTTAGACACATTTTTATTGATTGAAACTCCTATTAGGAGAATAGGAGACTTTTTTTTTGAAGTTCAATGGAAGACACGATTACAATTCGGCGCAATTCGACAGCTATCGGCGCAATTCGGTGGTTTTCGCCAATGTCTGATTAAGAAATTTCCCATAGCCCTCTTTTACACTGTTCATAAAAATTGTTTAAAAAAACGTATATAAAAAAAGATGTTGTGGCAAGCAAAGGATGTTGCTTTTATGCCGATTTGGAGGTGAATATAGGTTTGTTCTTTTTTTTTCTCAAATGGCATATTACAAGAAGGCATTCCATAGTGTTTTCCTATGCTTACAGTCATATCAAATTTGTGTGTATGTATACATTATTTTTTACATGCATACACAACCTTACAAACTTAGACCTTTCCAAATAAATTACATCTGCTGTCCAAAAATTACTAAAAAGTCACCTGTGCATCATATTGCCGTACTGGTGACAAGTATATTAGTTTTATTATAAAAACATGATTAATGGCTGGTGACATTCTATCTTAATTGGCATGACCAATTGTTGTGTAAAGGGAATATCAGAAATATAATGTATCCAACATTTGTGATAAACAGTCATTGCCCACTATGCCCAGAACATGCAGCAATTAAAAGCAACTTGTATGAATCATAGCAAATCAGACCAAGCACAAGTATTACTCAATGTGTACTTAGTTACGCAATACATGTTTTTATTCCCCTGATGATGACCATGGTTTTCTATTCACTCTGTGATTTAAAGTGAAACGGACATGTCAAACACATGTCGGCCTCATTTAACAGGGATTCATCTCGATACACGTCTTAGCGTTATTTTAACACATATAATACAATTTGGAGTTATTTCTTCTCAAAATGTTAGTCACTTTTGTTGGCAAGCTGTTGAAGTGAGTGACAGCTTTGCGCTGAAGAAACGTCCTCTTCAAAGTACAATGGTAACTATTATATTCGGTTTGATAATTACAATGTGGCATTACACAATCGATAAGCTTGATCTTTAATGTCAACGGGTGTCTTGCTTTATCCTATGGCTTTTTTGCATGGATGCTGTCCTTTTGCGCTTTGAGAAGAAGCAAGATCATGTGGTACCACTCCAACAGCCCCATATAACAAAATGTCTAGAAAAGGCATAAGATAATTAAACCCGGCATCCATGATATAATGAAGCTTTCTTTTATTCTATGGGGCGCGCCATAGATACAGCAATCATGTAATTCGTTTCTCAAATCCATGAAGGACCGGGAAAAAAGCACAATGACTCGAGGAAGAAGAAGAAGCTTTGATATGAATGTTCTTATTTCCTTCACAGAATTAGGATACTTTCAGTCGGTTTCTCCATGCTTGAGAGCTGTCACGTTCCTCCACACAGGTCACTGCTGTTTTGTTTCTTGGTTTCCAGGTCATGGAGACTCATAAAGACGTAACTGACCTTTAGATTTTAGGAGTGTTTTACTGGAAGAGCCAGTAGTCTTTTTTTAAGTATTAAATGATATGCCACCATAGGTAGCTCTTTAGGGAATTTCAGAATCGACCCTGTTAAAAATGTTCCAAACTTCAAAAAGCCCAACAAACAGGGTGTAGGGATTCTGTACATACACAGGACTATTCATCAATGAATAGCGAGTGAATTGTTCAGAGTAGTGGAAAAAAAATGAGAAAATGAAAGGATCACATGAAAGCACTTAGAGAAAGTGCTGCTGTGAGATGTTTAAATAAAGCCTATAATATCCCAATTTACTATTAGGAGGGTCTAGAGTAAAGAAATTCCTGCGTTCAAAGGGGCATAACAGGCACGACTTTGTTTAAGTTGCACTATTTTATTTACAGACCACCTCTACATCAAGCTAGCTTTTCTTTCTGGCCAGGGTTAAAACTCGAGGTAGAGTATTTCAAAGCAGACACGATAACAACATAACGATGTTGAATGAGCCTAGAACTGGTCGAACCCTCAACTTATTAGGCAAGTGTTGTGGAAATGTTATGACAATATTATACTACAGTCCTTGTTAATAAGCAGCATGTCCAATCTTTTACCACTAATCATGGGTAAACTAGAAACCTTCTAATAAAGTACCGGTCCATAACATTCTTATCTATATATCTGAAAGATTGTTTCAATTGCTCCAAGACTTTCTAGCTTAAGCCAGCATTGCAACAAGGTATAATAAGGACACCTCACTAAGAATATTATTAACACCAACTGGGGGGTTGCCCCTAACATCAAATACAACAAATAAGTGGCTACACCCTAAAAAGAGCATGATGAGCCACATTCATATCCCAGAGGTGCTGCAAAGGCCGGACCATTTTTAAGAGTGGAAGGAACGCCCATGAGAGTGGACGGAACTCGGACGCCCGTCTGGCCACCTTGCTGAGCCCAGTTAGTGCCCTCAGCGCTGTAAGGCGCGATCCTCCTATGGAGGATCGCGCTTTGCAGCCCCATCCAATGTGCTTCGTGGCACTTCGACAGAGAGGCTTTCAGCAAGGCCGCAGCACGTATGCTGTAGCGTGTGTGTGTGCAATTTGTACACGCGCTACAACACGTGGGCCGGCCCCGTCGAAGCAGCACAACGCTGCGACATATGCCGGGAGGTATGTCAGTAAGGGTGCACATAGTGCACTCATCTGACCCTGACCTAAAACTTGCATTTTATTATACCGATTAAAGGACCCCCCAGACCTGTAACACAAACACACAAACCCAGTAATATATACAAAGAAAAAAAACAAGAAATTACACAATCACAAAAATATCCAGCTGGATTGCCCAAAGCAAACAGAAACGAAAGAAAAAAAACAGTATTAACCCTTTCACTGCTGAAGACGTGTGGGGCACGTCCTCATTGATGCACGTTACATGCTGAGGACGTGCCCCATACGTCATCAGCTGTGCGGGACCCCTCTCTATCCGGGGTCCCGCGGCGTTCTGACTTCAGCGTCCTCAGACGCTGAAGTCAAGCTCCTCCCGGCATAAATGACGTCATCGCGCCAAGCGCGATGACGTCATTTCCAGGCGACCCCCCGGCAATGCCGGGAGATAGCCTGGAAGGGAGGGGGGATCCGTTCAGATCCCTCTCCCTCCCAATCGGAAAGGAGCAGCGCCAAAAGCCAGGCACCGCTTAAAAGGGGAGAGTCTCCCCTTTTAAGCGGTGCCTGGCTTTAATCCCTCAAGCGCCGGGTTGCACTTCAGCGCTTTGTGGCGCTGAAGTGCAGCCTAGCTCCGGTGGGGGCCGCCATCTTGGATGGCGGCTCCACCCCTGGGTCTCCCCTCACTGCCTGATGTCATCATGCATAGCGTGATGATGTCAGATAGCCAGGGAACCCCTAGCTGCCAGGGGATTTCCCAAGGAAATCCCCTGGTGGAGATAGGGGGTTCTTGTGAACCCCGATATCTCCAGAACCAGCTAGGGGGTCATGGAGGGTGTCATTTGAAAGGCCTGAGCATGGCCTTTCGAATGATATCCAACATGACTAGGTACAAAGTAAAGGAAAAAATAATTAAAAAAAATTATAATAAAAATAATAAATAAATTTAACCCCTTAAGGACCGAGGACGTACCATGTACGTCATTGCAGCGGGTCTCTCTTAGACCCGCTGACGTACATGGTACGTCCTGCCGTTTTTTGAGCGCTGGAAGCGATCGGATCGCTTCCAGCAGCTCAAACGCCATTGCAGGCTGCCTGGGAGTCCAGGCAGCCGTGCAATGGCGGTTAGAAGTGCCGGGGCACCATGTGATCGCTCCCCGGGAGCGATCAACATCCGGTTTCACCGGAGAGGTGCCCGGCACTTCTAGAGAGCGCTGGAAGCGATCGGTATCGCTTCCAGCTGCTCTGAGTATATTACAAGGATGCCTCGACATCGAGGCATCCTTGCAATATGCTTACCTGCCGCCGGTCCGTCCGTGATCGCTCCCCCCGAGCGATCACTTCCGGTAGCGGCAGGAAGTACTGAGTGCCACGAGGTATCGTGGCACTCAGTACAAAAACGATCACATCAGTGATCAGGTGCTCTGCTGGGTGCCTCGAGGGATCAAGGCACCCAGCAGAGTAAAAAAAAGTGTAAAAAAAAGTGAAAAAAAAAGTAAAATAAAAATAAAAATAAATAAAATAAACTGACGGTTAGGGGTAGGGTTAGGGTTAGGGTTAGGGTTAGGGGTAGGGTTAGGGTTAGGGTTAGGGGTAGGGGTAGGGTTAGGGGTAGGGTTAGGGTTAGGGTTAGGGGTAGGGTTAGGGTTAGGGGTAGGGTTAGGGGTAGGGGTAGGTTAGGGGTTAGGGGTAGGGTTAGGGGTAGGGGTAGGGTTAGGGTTAGGGGTAGGGTTAGGGTTAGGGGTAGGGTTAGGGTTAGGGTTAGGGTTAGGGGTAGGGCTAGGGTTAGGGGTAGGGCTAGGGCTAGGGTTAGGGTTCTAAGGGCAGGGTCATCTTGGGGCTGAGTGGGATGTTCCTAGCCTGCCTCAGAGAGGCAGGCTAGCAACATCCAATCAGAAGTTAGAAAAAATCAAAATAAAATTTCTAATTTGTCAGGTCAGGTCAATATTTTGTAAATATTGGCTCTGACCTCTGTGATTCTCCCTCCCTCTCCTCACTTGTGTTTTGGTGAGCGAGAGAGAGAGATCAGATTTGACAGGTTAGAGATTTTAGTGAGATTTAGTGAGATTAGAAAAATTGAGGCAGATTTAGAGAGATTTTAGGGAGATTTAGAAGAATTGAGGCAGGTTTAGAGGGATTTAGAGAGATTTAGGTGTTTATTTGTATTTTCTTGTGAAACCCAACGGTTCTTCTAAGAACCAACAATCCGCTTATATATATATAATAATTATAAAATTTTATAATCTATTATATATAATGTCTGAGAGGGTGTACAGCGCCGAGGAGGCATATGCCATCCTGGCGTCAGAATCTGAGGCATCTGCGTCAGACTCAGACCCTCATTTCGACCCCGCTAACTGCTCAGAGACGTCGCTAGATACATTATCTACGCTGGCTGATGTATCTAGTGATGTTTCTGATGCAGATCCTGGGTCACCACCTGCCAGCAGGAGACGCACAGCTCCAGCTGAGGAGTGGGTAGTGCCTCATCGCCAGAGGCCAGATATCCCTCCTTTCACGGCAAATCCTGGCATCAATATTGATGTTGCAGGATTTACCGCCACACAGTTTTTGCAGGTGTTTATGAGGGATGATTTGTTGGGCCACATCGTGGCCCAATCAAATCTGTATGCCCATCAGCATTGTGCTGCGAAGCCAGACTCCTACTTGGCAAGGCAGCAATGGACCCCGCTAGATGTGCCAGAATTTCTGAAATTCTGGGCACTTACTATGCTGAGGGCATCATAAAGAAGCCCTCAATTCGCTCCTACTGGAGCAGTAGCCCCATCTGCTCTACCCCCATTTACCCCCAATCAATGTCACGTAGAAGGTATGAAAACATTTTGCGTTTCATGAACTTCAGTGACAACAGCCTGTGCCCCCCTAGAGAGCATCCCCAGTTTGACAGGCACCAGACTTTTACATTTTATTCGTACATTTTTATGTTCTACAATTGGTGCTGTATTTTGCCAAAATCTTTGCACACCTATGCATGGGGGGCATGGGTGTACTCAGGAGATCTTGCAGAAAACAACCTGGAGAGTTTTCATGCAGTAACAAACAACAGTGTCTCCTAAATCACAGTCCAAAACTACTGTGGGCGTAAAAATCTGAAAATTGAAAAATTACACCACACACCTTCTCAAATGTTTTGGGCTAAAACCGTTGCATCCATGGCATCAAAGCACTCCATATGCAATACCTTGGGGTGTCAACATAACAAATATAAACAATTTTCTGGCAATAATTCAAACTGGGGTATGCGGTAGACCCAAAACCAAAGATAGGCCTAGCTGAAGAAATAATCTCAATTTCAACTCCAATGACAAAGTCATAAAAATTGTATTTGAACCTTCCCAAAATCCTGGCAAACCTATGCATGGGGGGCATGGGTGTACTCAGGAGATCTTGCAGAAAACAACCTGGAGAGTTTTCATGCAGTAACAAACAACAGTGTCTCCTAAATCACAGTCCAAAACTACTGTGGGCGTAAAAATCTGAAAATTGAAAAATTACACCACACACCTTCTCAAATGTTTTGGGCTAAAACCGTTGCATCCATGTCATCAAAGCACTCCATATGCAATACCTTAGGGTGTCAACATAACAAATATAAACAATTTTCTGGCAATAATTCAAACTGGGGTATGCGGTAGACCCAAAACCAAAGATAGGCCTAGCTGAAGAAATAATCTCAATTTCAACTCTAATGACAAAGTCATAAAAATTGTATTTGAACCTTCCCAAAATCCTGGCAAACCTATGCATGGGGGGCATGGGTGTACTCAGGAGATCTTGCAGAAAACAACCTGGAGAGTTTTCATGCAGTAACAAACAACAGTGTCTCCTAAATCACAGTCCAAAACTACTGTGGGCGTAAAAATCTGAAAATAGAAAAATTACACCACACACCTTCTCAAATGTTTTGGCTAAAACCGTTGCATCCATGGCATCAAAGCACTCCATATGCAATACCTTGGGGTGCCAACATAACAAATATAAACAATTTTCTGGCAATAATTCAAACTGGGGTATGCGGTAGACCCAAAACCAAAGATAGGCCTAGTTGAAGAAATAATCTCAATTTCAACTCCAATGACAAAGTCATAAAAATTGTATTTGAACCTTCCCAAAATCCTGGCAAACCTATGCATGGGGGGCATGGGTGTACTCAGGAGACCTTGCAGAAAACAACCTGGAGAGTTTTCATGCAGTAACAAACAACAGTGTCTCCTAAATCACAGTCCAAAACTGATGTGGGTGTGAAAATGAAAAATGACCACCAAACTGTATCCAATTTGTTTGGAGCAAACGGATGCATCCATAGCATAAAAACACTCCATTTACAATACTTTGGGGTGTTAGCTTACCAAATATATGCACGTTCATAAAACTGGGGTATGTAAAAAGGCCCCTAAAAAGAAGATAAGCAAAGAAGATACTGTATGTCAAATTAGAAAATTGACAAGCACATGTCAAAGATTGGCGTAGCACCCCAAAAACAACAGAACAAATCTATATATGGGTGGTATCAATTTACTCAGAAGATGTTGCTGAACATATTTTGGGGTGTTTTTTGGCAGTAACCCATAACTGGATTTGACAATTCATGCCTAAAGTACAATGTGTGTGAAAAAATAACACAAAAAGTGACTACCTGAAAGTTTGACATAGAGCTAGTGCATGGAAAGTGTTAAAATACAACTCTTTGAAGCACCCTAGAGTGTGCCCTTTCTAAAAATATATGGTTTGATGGGGGTAAATTACTTTGGCCGGCTTCAAAAATGTCCCAAATAGGACATGGGTGCATGATGACGAAATGTGAAAATTCCAAGTTGGAAAACTGAAATGCGCACCCCCCAAATAAGGCCTATTAGCCCCCAAAAGACCCGACATACCTATACATGGGTGGTATCAATTTACTCAGAAGATGTTGCTGAACATATTTTGGGGTGTTTTTTGGCAGTAACCCATAACTGGATTTGACAATTCATGCCTAAAGTACAATGTGTGTAAAAAAATAACACAAAAAGTGACTACCTGAAAGTTTGACATAGAGCTAGTGCATGGAAAGTGTTAAAATACAACTCTTTGAAGCACCCCGGGGTGTGCCCTTTCTAAAAATATATGGTTTGATGGGGGTAAATTACTTTGGCCGGCTTCAAAAATGTCCCAAATAGGACATGGGTGCATGATGACGAAATGTGAAAATTCCAAGTTGGAAAACTGAAATGCGCACCCCCCAAATAAGGCCTTTTAGCCCCCAAATGACCCGACATACCTATACTTGGGTGGTATCAATTTACTCAGAAGATGTTGCTGAACATATTTTGGGGTGCTTTTTGGCAGTAAACCTTAAAGTTCACAGTACATGTATTCTTAAATTGCGTTCAAAAAAAAAAAATCACCAAATTATTTTTTTTTCTCAAACTTTGGCATAGATTTGTGGTAAAATGGTTTGCATGGAAAGAGTCAAAATACCCCAAGTTTAATACCTTGATTTGTGTACTTTAAAAAAATATGTATATGTGGAGGGTTATTCAGGAATTAGTGACAGATATCAGTGTTACAATGTCACTATCACTAGTTTTGAAAATAAACTCTTTGGAAATGGCAAAGTGCTACTTGCACTTATTGTTGCATAAAATAAGGAAAAAAGCGAGGAATATGTAAACATTGGGTATTGCTAAACTCAGTACTAAATTTAGAAACTACTAAAGAATTAATTTTTTTTGACGGTTGTTGATACATAAGAAATTTTGGGGGTCAAAGTTCGAAAAAGTGGTGTTTTTTCAATTTTTGTGTCATATTTCACAATATTTTTTATAGTAAATTATATGAAATGATGAAAAAAATGGTATCTTTATAAAGTCCATTTAGTGACGAGAAAAACAGTGTAAAATATGTGTGGGTTACATAAACGAGTAAGAGGAAAATTTGACGTAAACACTAAGAGCGCAGAAACGTAAAAACAGCAGCGGTCACGAACGGACGGATTCGTGTAAAACCGCCCGGTCACTAAGGGGTTAAGAAAAAAAAAAAAAAAACATGTTTTTTTGTGTGTTGTTTTTATTAATGCAGCAATATTGTTTACATTTCAATTATAATGTGAACAATGATGCTGCACTAATGATTTTTTTCTATGGGGTGCGTTTGCTAAAAATCACGTAATTCCCCCCACAAAATGTAACAAGTCCCCATTTCAAAATTTTGTCCAAGCGCACCCCATAGAAAACATAACCGCAAATGCTCATGTGATAAAATGTGAAAAAAGAACACTTTACACACTGCAGATGATTAAAAATTCAATTTTTATTTTTTTTGTGTTATAATATACAGACAGGACATGATGTATACATATAAAAATGATATATTATGAATCTGCGGAGTCTGCCGGAAAGAACGATATATATTATGTCTGGGTCATTTATTAAAATGTGGCTTCAAATCGCGTTTAAACATGATGAGCGAAAGCGGTAAAAATGAGCTCAGCACACAGCGGTGAAATGCCTCAGCAGTGAAGGGGTTAAAATACTCCTATAATGTACATAATATATGATATATACTCATATCATACTTTTACCAGACCCTGCAGTATAAGTCACTAGTTATAATCACAGATTGATAGTATGTGGCAAACCCAAATATCAGTGATCCCAAAACAGTTACTGCATGTGAGTATATTAAAACATATACAGTGGCAAGAAAAAGTATGTGAACCCTTTGTGCTTACGTGGCGTTTTGCATGAATTGGTCATAAAATGTGCTCTGATCTTCATCTAAGTCACAACAATTTGAAAAACACAGTCTGCTTAAAATAATACAACACAAACATTATATGTTTTCATGTTTTTATTGAACAGAACATGTAAACATTCACAGTGCAGGGTGGAAAAAGTATGTGAACCTTTGGACTTAATAACTGGTTGACCCTCCTTTGGCAGCAATAACCTCAACCAAACGTTTCCTGTAGTTGCAGATCAGACCTGCACAATGATCTGGAGTAATTTTGGACCACTCCTCTTCACAAAACTGTTTCAGTGTAGCAATATTCTTGGGATGTCTGGTGTGAATCGCTCTCTTAAGGTCATGCCACAGCATTTCAATCGGGTTGAGGTCAGGACTCTGACTGGGCCACTCCAGAAGGCGTATTTTGTTTTGTTGAAGCCATGCTTTTGTTGAATTACTTGTATGCTTTGGGTCATTGTCCTGTTGCATCACGCATTCTCTGCGGAACTTCAGTTGGCGGACATGTGGTCTTTCGTTTTCCTGCAAAATGTCTTGATAAACTCTGGAATTCATTTTTCCATCAATGACAACAATCCGTCCAGGCCCTGAGGCAGCAAAGCAGCCCCAAACCATGATGCTCCCTCTGCCATGTTTTACAGTGGGGATGAGGTTTTGATGTTGGTGTGCTGTGTCTTTTTTTCTCCACACATAGTGTTGTGTGTTTTTTCCAAACAACTCAATTTTTCAGTTTCAATTCAATATTTCAATTTGGTTTCATCTGTCAACAGAATATTTTGCCAGTAGTGCTGTGGAACATCCAGGTGCTCTTTTGCAAACTTCAAACGTGCTGCAATATTCTTTTTGGACAGCAATGGCTTCCTCTGTGGTGTCCTCCCATGTACTCCATTCTTGTTTAATGTTTTCCTTATTGTAGATGTGTCAACAAAAATGTTAGCATGTGCCAGAGATTTCTGTAAGTCTTTAGCTGACACTCTAGGATTCTTCTTTACCTCGTTAAGCATTCTGTGCTGTGCTCTTGCAGTCATCTTTACAGGACAACCACGCCTAAGGAGAGTAACAACAGTGCTGAACTTTCTCCATTTGTAGGCAGTCTGTCTTACCGTGGACACATGAACATCAAGGCTTTTGGAGATACTTTTGTAACCCTTTCCAGCTTCATGCAAGTCAACAATTCTTGATCGTAGGTCTTCTGAGAGCTCTTTTCTGCAAGGCATGGTTCACATCAGGCAGTGCTTCTTGAAACCATTAAACCCAAAACTGGTGTGTGTTTTTAAAGGGCAGGACAGCTTTCAGCAACACATCCAATAATATCACACTGATTGGACTCAAGGTTGGCTCACTCCTGGCTCCAATTAGCTCTTGGAGAAGTCATTAGGCTAGGGGTTCACATACATTTTCCACCCTGCACTGTGAATGTTTACATGTTATGTTCAATAAACACATGAAAACATATAATGTTTGTGTTGTATTATTTTAAGCAGACTGTGTTTTTCAAATTGGTGTGACTTAGATGAAGATCAGAGCACATTTTATGAGCAATTCATGCAAAACTCCACGTAATCCCAAAGGGTTCACATACTTTTTCTTGCCACTGTAAATGAGGGGACCCAGAGACAAAATTGGTCAAATTAACAGCCTTACACCACTCCCCCTCCACGCTCCATATACATAAAAAAACAATAATGTCACAGAGCCATAGTTAGCCATAGTAGAGGGACTTCAAGATAATAATGTATGATTTCTACCATATAGTCCCTGCCTAAGTGCACCCGACGCACTTTTCACCTTCACAGACATGTGAAGAGTGCCTGTTTCAATTGCATTTAATATTTCTGAAAATTTTATGTAAAACTATTTTCAAAGTTTTGAAGATTCATCTCTGTTAAGTGTTGGAAATTAGGTATTTTTTAACAGTCAATGCAGGTGATCTCTGTATATTTTCTGTTTTGCTATAGTGATTATAACGTTTCTGAGAGTCACCACATACTTTTATATTTAAATTTTCCTTTTTTTTCCTATATTACTCTAGCTTCCATTCATGATGCCCCATTTTAATACAAAACAAGGTCCAACACTCCAAATATCTTTATTTTTTTTAAATAAAAAAAAGAAATCAACACTCAGAGCAACGTTAGACTATTTATTGACTGCTACTGGTGTGTCTGATCATCTACTAACCACAGGGAAGAAGTAGAGTAGAACTTACTAATCATACATCTCTCATTTACAGATTGGTCATAATTATTTAAATTACGTCTGAATTAATTACATCAGCTTTTTATAGAATCTCATTAGGGGAATTGGTAAATTTAGTAATGCTATAAAGTAGATAGACAACTATCTACTTTATAAACACAAACACAAATAGGTCGAAGTACATGAAAAAAAAAGGAAATAGGTCTTATTTACAGATCATGATGAAATCCCTTTTTAAGATGACTTAAGTGTCTGGTTTATTGTCAAAAATGCTTTTAAATAATTGAAGGGTCACTTTAGGCATTTGTGACTGCTCAGGATAATTTGAGTGATCACAGTGCTCAACCCTGGTGGTAACTCAAAAAAAAACAGGTCCTCACCCAGAATTAACAGGCAACTAACAGGAATGTAGCACAGGTGTTCTCTTGTCTACATACACCATAGCAATGCATCTGGTCAGCAATGTCGCTGCTGTTGCAGTAGGCTATATTATGATATACTAGTTGTTAAGCCTGCCCGGAGGGCAGTCTATTGTTGTGGAGGATCTGGCTGCCCAGGGCTCCCAATGATGTGGCTGCTTGTCGCACCCAGGCTCTGGCTGCTCAGGTGCTCCCCAGGATCTGGCTGCTCAGGTGCACCCCAGGATCTGGCTGCTCTCAGTGCCTCCCAGGATCTGGCTGCCCTCGCTTCACCCCTGGATCTGGCTGCTCAGATGCTCCCCTGGATCTGGCTGCTCAGGTGCTCCCCAGGATCTGGCTGCTCAGGTGTTCCCTAGGAAAGTTTGTCCTTGTGTTATACAGAGAGATTATGCAGGATCATTCGTCCCCAAATTAAATAATGCAAATTTAGTCACTGCTCTGAAGGAGGAGTTGCAGTTCCTTGGCTCTCCACTGGGAATCCCATTCAGCATGGGACTCCTATCAGCAAGCCAAGAAACAGCAGCTCCTCCTTCAGAGCAGTGAATAAATTAGCATTATTTAAGTTGTCTGGGATGGTCTCCTCAATCCAGGGACTGTCTCCGGAAATTGGGGGTGAATAGTCACTCTATCCCAGAGGGAAAGATGATGGCCCCTGCTCTGCTGCTAGGGCTGGAGATCGCGGCCACCTCTGCCGGGGTCCCTGTAAATTCAGCGAGCAGCCGAATGGAAGGGTCGGGCTGTGCTGGATGCGCACGCATCCAGGACGGCGACGGACACAAACGTTTTTATATATATATATATATAGATAGTTAGTCATAGTATATAGGTGGTTGATTATTACGGTGACCGAGTGGACCATGTTTAAAGAGACACATGGAGAAGTCTTGCCCTAAAACTGGTATTATTTATATGCTGCAGCAGGGAAATTATTGTCACTCACCTGGCCTTCCTTTTGGATCTATTAAAAGCATTGTAATGAATCTACCTGCTGTTGGGTGGCATTTATCATGCAATGCCCATCAGCCTTAATTAATATATGTGTGCATATAAACATGGAAAATACGGCAACCTTGGAGGATTTTAATAATGCAGGGGTGTGAAGGCTCTTCACTGGATGTGTTCATACTTATACAAACTTGTGAGGGCAGGGGATAAGTATGGCCCGGCACTCTGCACTGAGAAAAACAGTTCTATCCTGTACACAACCGCATTAGCGCAGGGTCTCAGCCCGGGTCTTAGCATTTCCCCAGCGTGCGCTAAACGACATTGTACACGGACTACTGTAGACAAGGTGATCTGTTGGTGGGTCTTCAGATGACACAATTTAGCGACTCGTGCTAGATTATTCCGTTATTTATGGCATTTTAGCCCACACCAGATGATACGGTCCTAAGTGTCCAGCTTCCCTACAGTCATGCGACTGGATGGCTTACAGGAAGACGGCAGCATGTCACATCTGGAAAAAGGTTAAAAAGGGACAGGGCTTTGGACCGATAAAGGAGGAATTATTATTTAAACTTTCCTTTCTCCACGTCTATTTTAACCCTATACTATTCTTGTAAAAGAAAATGACAAACCATGCAAGGCATATGTTATGGTTCATTTCAAATGTTTACCATAGAATATTAAATCGCCTCATTTGGCTTGGAGGACGATACTACTTATGTGTGTGCCATTCATCCTTTTCATCCCTACATGCAATGTTGGAGAAACATTTATAGGATTTCAAATATACTTAAGTTATGCGTAGAAAAGATTTTGAGAAACTAAAATGGAAAAGGCATATACTTTACAAATGGTGGGTAGTGATATCTGAAAATGACAACTCATTCTAGGGACCTATCCGACCATATTGGTAACAGGGAACCGCTAAGGAACAACATGCCTTAGTGCAGTGTTTATCAACTCCTGACCTCGGGACCCACTAACAGGCCAAGTTTTAAGGATTTCAGTCTGATACAGTTGTAAAATATTATGGCTCAGTCTAGAACACTAGCAAAGGCCATTGTCATGGCCTGACCTCATGGACCATATGTGGAACAGATTATTCTAGAGGTGATGGTTTGTGAGCTTTTTCCTTTGACTTATCACATTCTGATTTTCATAAGGCTTTGCAAAGACTGGCAGGGTTATTCAAAGAGCTCTGAATTGCTGGCGAAAAATAACCAAATGCTGAAATTCAGCATTCGGTTACCTTTCCTGGCCATTCGGCTATTCAGAGAGCAGGCAATTCGCCAACATTTGGCGAATTGCCTGCACATACAGTGCCTTTTCGGTGCCTGTTCGAGGGCAGTGAAACCCCCACAGCTTCGTCTATTCAGAGAACAAAAACCAGCAGTGAAAAATTGCCGAAATGCCCTGCCAATTGGTGGCTTCATTCAACAGATTTATTCAGGCGAATCCCATAGGCTTCAATGTTAAAAATATTCCTGTTTTAATTCAATATCTAATAAACCGTTTACTATAATATTCTGCAGTAAAAAGACTCTTTATTTATAGATTTTTTTAGGATCTTAAGCATTTTTTGGGATTTTTTGCAAAAAAAAAAATTCCGATTTAAAAAAAAAGAAAATTAAACATTTTTTATTATATCTGTAACAGCCCTTTTTATTATCATTCATTGGATCTCATATGTAAATTTCAGAGATTTTCACTCAGTAGTTTCTTTCCAAACAGCGTTTCACTTTCCAAACATTCAAGTGTACTGTTTTTTTTTTTCACTCCATTCGCCTACGGTGTCGGGTTTTTCCGGTGACTGCTCTGCACTCTGATCGGCTCCTGCTCGGGTTTCTCCGGCGTCTTCGGTGGGGTTAATCCAGATGTTTTTGCAGGTTTCGTTGTGCATTCGCCTGGGTTTTGCAGTGTTCGGCAGGTTTGCGGCGGCTTTTCCCTGCACTACGACGGCCCTGTGGTGCTTGCTGAATTGAGGAGAATGAAAAGTCACCGAACGTGTGGTGGCTTTTCGATTCCCTTTGAATAACCCTGTGGATGTTTCCATGGCACAAACAGCACTACTGTGTGAAGGATTGAGTGTATGAACTAGCTACATCACAAGACATTGGTTATGCACCGTTACAGGACAGATAATGTAGAAGGGCATTTATTATTTCATGAACAGATAAGAAATGCAGAAGAAGCCTCCCGGCTTGGAATTACTTATGGTGAAGGGATGACAAGCACTATAAGGAGCTGTCCCGTATGAGGTGCAAGACTGTCCCTGTAAGCCATTGTTTCCCAAACCTGTCTTCAGGAACCGCTGACAGGCCACTTTTTCCAGTTATCTGAAGCACAGCACAGGTGATATGATTTGCTGCTCAGTGATTGCAAGATTCAGTCTGTATTTCCCCAAGCTGATCTGCAAAATCTGGCCTAGTTGAGGATCCCGAGGACAAGTTTGGAAAACACTGCTTTAAGCACAACAGGGTATAAACTGTCAGTGATAAAGATATTTACTGTCTATTAACGAGCACTGTGTAGAAGAGTTCAGATTAACTTTTTCCTCCTGTTCTTTTGTTTCACCACATCCTGTTGGGTCAGAGATCACTACAGATGAAAAGAAGTGTGTGCCTAATGACTGCTAAGAAGAGCTTGGGCTAAAGGTTTCGATGGCAGGTCTTAGAGTTAATTACGGGGCATATTTGCTAAACGCTCACTTTATGCACAGTGAAATGGGAATTGCAAAAAAAAAAGCCAGAATAGCCCCAAGTAATATCCTCCAACTCAATTATCTCTGAAAAAGCTGTGATAACTGAAATTATGTGATCAACTTTTTCATTTTATTGTATAAAAAAGTATGTGTTCATTTTCTATGTTTTTGCTTTGACAAAGATTATCTTGATTACAGGTTTAGCTTTATTTTACATTCATACATTTTATTCACAAGATTTGCTTCATAACACATTTCTATGTCATGGCATTCTGTGTTTAATTTTAACACTATAACAGTACAATTTACATACTGACTGCAAATACAAAAACATACTGGTTGAAAAACAACTAAAACATTCAGTATAACCTTTATACACATGTATAAAGAGAGAGAATGTCTCAAGTACGTAGGTTGTTTCTTTTTATTACTATTATCATCATCATAATATTCATTAATATTCCGCCAACACTATCTGCATAAAACTAATCATTGGGTCGATGTAGAAATAAAGTGTACAAAAATTGGGTCCAATTGCTCCATCAACCCCCTCTCCGTTTATAAACCTAGAGAATCCTCATAAATAACCCTAGAGTATCTACATTACTGATTTTACACCGCACCTCAGAGCGGTACACCTTTTTTGCCACTGTTAGAGGGCAAAGTCTGCACATTTTTGCAAAAAGGCAAAGGTCCATCTTCTATATATCCTAACATTAGGGAAATAAACAGCAAAATTTGCAATACCTTTGCAAAATAGAATGTGTAATCTGTTATTAATAACAACAATGAATAAAAAGAATGAGTTGCTGCCAGTATTACCCTGCACATATGACTAGAGAATGGCAGTACGTAGTGATACCTTTTTATTGTACTAACGTTACATTTAAAAGACAAGCTTTCGAGAGTATACCTCTCTTCTTTAGGTCTGGAAACTTGCACATGAGGAATATAAGCAGTGTTTAACCCTTTCACTGCTGAGCCATTTCACCTTTGTGTGCTGAGCTCATGTTTACCGGTTTTGCTCATCATGTTTAAACGCGATTTGAAGCCATGTATTAATACACGATGCAGACAAATTATATATCCTTTTTTACAGCAGACTTGGCAGATTCATAATATATCATTGTTATTTGTTTAAGTCATTTCATTCCAGAATGCTATAACAACAAATGTAAAAAAATGAGAATTTCCATTAAAAATTCAATCATCTAAAGCGTGTAAAGTGATTTTTGTCCCATTTTATTATCCAAGCTTTTGCGATTATATACAGGGTTATTCAAAGAGATTCGAAAAGTCACTGCACGTTCGGTGACTTTTCGTTCTCTTCAATTCGGTGCAAATCGGCTTTCCCATTTCGGCTACCCTGCGGTGTATTCGGCAAGCACCACAGGGCTGTCGAAGTGCAGGGAAAAGCCGCTGAAAACCCGGCGAATGCACACCGAAAACCCGTAAAAACATCTTGATTAACCAGTCGAAGAGGCTGGAAAAACCCGAGCAGGAGCCGATCACACGCAGCGCAGCCTCCGGAAAAAGCCGACACCACAGAAGAAGGCAGTGAATAAATTAGGAAAACAGCTTGCATGAATGATTGAAAAGTGAAACGCTGTTTGCAAAGAATCTACTGAGCGAAAATGTCTGAAATTTACATATGAGGTCCAGGGAATGATAATAAAAAGGGCTGTCACAGAAAAAGTAAGTAAAGTTAAAAAAAAAATCCAGAAAAATGCTTAAAATATCCTAAAAAATCTATAAATGGACTCTTTACTGCAGAATTTTATAATGAACGGTTTATTAGATATTTAATTAAAACGGGAATATTTTTAACATTGAAGCCTATGGGATTCTCCTGAATAAACCTGTCGAATTAAACCACCGAATGGCAGGGCAATTCGGGAACCTTTCACTGCTGGTTTGTGTTCTCTGAATAGCCGAAGCAGTGCTTTTTTTATGGGGATTTCACTGCCCTCGAACAGGCACCGAACAGGCACCGAATGTGCAGGCAATTCGCCAGGATTTGGCGTATTGCCTGCTCTCTGAATAGCCGAATGGCCAAGAAAGGTAACCGAACGCTGATTTTCAGTGTTCGGTTACCTTTCTCCAGCCATTCGGATCTCTTTGAATAACACCTGATAGTCTATGGGGTACACTTTTTAAAAAAACATGTAAAAATGGGAACCCGGTACTGTATTTTTAAGAGAAAATACGCAATTTTAGCTAAAAGTTTAAAAACAAAATTTTCCATTAGTGCAGCATCATTGTTCACATTATAATTTAAAAGAGAATAATAGTGCTGCATTAATAAATTTAATAAAAAAGTAAATTTCTATTTTCA
Source organism: Leptobrachium leishanense (assembly GCA_009667805.1). Lineage (NCBI taxonomy): Eukaryota > Metazoa > Chordata > Amphibia > Anura > Megophryidae > Leptobrachium > Leptobrachium leishanense. Next base: position 226,327,216 of record CM019063.1, read on the forward strand.
TCTTTAAAACTTTTATTTTACACTGAACCTGGTCAGATTTGGTATCATTGGAAAGGTCATGCTCTAGCCTCCAATGATACCAAACATGACCCTTTAACTGCTACCGAACAGGACCTTTGGACCCCTGTCTCTCCACCACAGGTGGCAGCTAGGGGTTAATTCCCTAACTGACATCATCGCATCCATGAGCGATGACGTCAGTGGGCAGGGTGAGACCCCGGAGGCTTGGCTGACAACCAATATGTCAGCCACCTCTGGGAGAGGACCGTGATCCGGCGCTGATTGGCACAATATCGCGATCCAGCACCTATGGGGTTAAAGAGTTGGAAATGGCAGACTGTGCCCGGGAGACCACAGCGATCGGCCGAAAAAACGTACAACCCCTGGTTTATGTAGTGCTTAACAGACTATGCAAACGTTTATAAATAGGAAATGAATTTATAAAAAATAATAAACCCTGATAGTAAAGGGGTTAATATAGCTCTCGTGAAATAGCAAATATCATATTTCCACTTCTATGTTGTCTTGTGATAAACTAAAAATAGTTTCAGTGTAGCCTTAATACACTGTAAACTGTTTCTTTCTTATACTTTAAATCATGACATATTATACTGTGGACTAATTGTAATCAGGACAACTTCATAGAAATAAAAAAAATATCAGAAATGTATCAAACCTAATTAAGATGAGTTTGACAAACGTTTAAATTAATTATAGGCATTATGTTTTTTAAATCTCCAAAAATACCTTCTACTATTGTTTTCTATAGTAGCATGTGCTGAAGGGTTTAAGGTTTATCGTGGTATGATCTTCTTTAGTCACTGAATGGACAGATGAAGGCATCTATTTTTTCTAAAGGCATTCCGAACAGTACTGGCATATATTCCTCGGATTTAAAAATAATGCACAAAAAAATAAGACCAGCCTATGGAGAGGTGATCCCTTCAACACTATAAGTATTGTAACCTGTGAGAGTCTGTGTTGACCTACATGACACCCAAATTGGAGTAACATTGAACCTCTCAAATACCACCAGTCTAGTGTGGTGGAAATTAAAGCAAATAAAACAATGTGTCACTTTTGCACACAAACACGAGCAGAAAAGCAGGCAAACATCCAAAACAACTCAAGTTGCCAACCCCAAACTGCTGAGCTTTGAGCATAAAGCCAGCCCCGCAGCAAAGCAAAGAGACACATTACTGAAAGTCCATGTCATACCCTTGCTAGCTGCCTGAAAACTGAGGAACGGCCATGGAACACCTACTCCAAATTCTGCCCATTGGCAGAACAAGGACAGCTAACCCGTGTTTACAATCCAGAATGTAAAAACAAGAGTAAAAAATGAAATAAGTAAGTAGTACAACTTGAGAAAAACAGACTCATGCTAAAAACAAGCTAAAAACACTACCATTGTCACTTATCAAGAAGGAAGTCGTAAAACCAAAAGTTTATCCAGGAGCCAGATTAAGGCTGATAAGAGGTAAATGTTATTTGTTAGAGATAAGAATTACAAAATCACAGTTCATTTCCCCCTTTCTGTTTAGCTGGACTTTTTTGTCACTTTTATAAGGTGGAAAGATATTAATAATCAGTTATAATTAATTATTGTCATGATGATAAAGTAAGACTGAAATAAAGAAAGGAGCAAGTTTATTGCTGGAAGGAATGTGATCATAAGAGCAAAGAAATCCATGTTGAGTGTTCTTGAACCCAGGACATACTTGAAAACGAGAGAAATCTCAATGTATCCTTCCTGGTAAAATACTTTATAAATAAATAAATTAGACTTTTTGTTCTTAATTAAAGTTGGGTGTCCATTTGCCACAATTCATAAATTTAGTGAAGAACCTCACAAATCTTTGCTAAATTAAGTCCACACACCTTGAAAGTTGACACATTAGTAAAACATCACATTCATACGTTTTACTCACCAGCAGCCAAAGATATTGTACAATTTTATTTTATTGAATAAGCTCTGCATCTAAGGACTAGATTCAACCTTTTAAAAATGGGATATATGAAATTTAATGCAGGTACATCGCCATAAGAAATCAAGGACATACACCAAAAGTATAGGACCACAAAGATGCGGACTGTGTGAGATAACTTACACGTCGGACAAATTGGTTTGCGACCATGTTCGTAGGGGTCAGAACGGATTAACCTGATTTACATTGAACCCTATGTGAAAATGTGATTCAGTTCACAACCCGAAAGATGTAAGGGGGGGCCCAGAGAGATTTTAAAGTACAGTACGATGTTAATGAGGAAAGTTATGGAGTGACATGTACACTCTACATATTAGTATGCATCCCTTAACCTCCCTGACAGTATTCCCGAGTATGGCTCGGGGATAACGTTCAGTGCTGAAAGCGGTAATCCCGAGCCATACTCGGGCTGCATACATTACCTGTCTCTGCGCTCCCTCGTTGACCATCGCAGTCTCCTCCGGCGATCGCGACCTTATACTTCCTGATTCCCTTCTCGCGAGAAGGGAACCAGGAAGTATGAGGGTCGCGATCGCCGGAGGAGACTGCGATGGACAGCGAGGGAGCGAAGGGACAGGTGATGTATCCAGCGGCATCCCGAGTGTTGCTCGGGGTTACCGCTTCCAGCATAGGAATTTAACCCTGAGCCATACCTGGGAATACCGCAAGGGGGCCAAATTTTTTTTTAACGATTCTGACATCTAAAAGATGTCAGAATCGTAACGCCAGGGAGGTTAATTTAAAAAATTTTGCCTTGTAATTTTGTAGCCTTGTACTTTACAACATTAATGAATCCTGCCCTAAGGATGTCATGTGCCTTTTCAACATGGTTAAAAAAGACTTTCCGGTTCTTAGTTTATATATTAACTGGTCTAGTCATTTAAATATGGCGTTTGTCCATACATCAAGTTCCAATATACCTGTTATATAAGCAGTTCTATCAAAGTTGGCACCTGATGTGAAGGTGAGGACAGCTAGTGGTTATTCATGGCCAGTATCTAAAGTGGAGACCAGGGTTAGAGTGCTCTTATGATCAGTATGCTCATCAAAGACCAGAGAAGACAGACTTTGTTTATTCTCAGTATCCAAATAAGAGATAAAAGGACAATATTTCAGTCATATTCTATAAACAGAGATCAGCACAGATAGAGTTCACTCATGGTCACTATCATAAAAGGTAGAGTTTACTCATGGTCACTATCATAAAAGGTAGAGATTACTCATGGTCACTATCATAAAAGGTAGAGATTACTCATGGTCACTATCATAAAAGGTAGAGTTTAGTCATGGTCACTATCATAAAAGGTAGAGTTTAGTCATGGTCACTATCATAAAAAGGTAGAGTTTAGTCATGGTCACTATCATAAAAAGGTAGAGTTTAGTCATGGTCACTATCATAAAAAGGTAGAGTTCACTCATGGTCACTATCATAAAAGGTAGAGTTTACTCATGGTCACTATCATAAAAGGTAGAGATTACTCATGGTCACTATCATAAAAGGTAGAGATTACTCATGGTCCCTATCATAAAAGGTAGAGTTTAGTCATGGTCACTATCATAAAAGGTAGAGTTTATCATGGTCACTATCATAAAAAGGTAGAGTTTAGTCATGGTCACTATCATAAAAAGTAGAGTTTAGTCATGGTCACTATCATAAAAAGGTAGAGTTTAGTCATGGTCACTATCATAAAAAGTAGAGTTTAGTCATGGTCACTATCATAAAAAGTAGAGTTTAGTCATGGTCACTATCATAAAAAGGTAGGTTTAGTCATGGTCCTATCATAAAAAGGTAGAGTTAGTCATGGTCACTATCATAAAAGGTAGAGTTTAGTCATGGTCCCTATCATAAAAGGTAGAGATTACTCATGGTCACTATCATAAAAGGTAGAGTTTAGTCATGGTCACTATCATAAAAGGTAGAGTTTAGTCATGGTCACTATCATAAAAGGTAGAGTTTATCATGGTCACTATCATAAAAGTAGAGTTTACTCATGGTCACTATCATAAAAGGTAGAGATTACTCATGGTCACTATCATAAAAGGTAGAGATTACTCATGGTCCCTATCATAAAAGGTAGAGTTTAGTCATGGTCACTATCATAAAAGTAGAGTTAGTCATGGTCACTATCATAAAAAGGTAGAGTTTAGTCATGGTCACTATCATAAAAGTAGAGTTAGTCATGGCACTATCATAAAAAGGTAGAGTTTAGTCATGGTCACTATCATAAAAAGGTAGAGTTTAGTCATGGTCACTATCATAAAAAGGTAGAGTTTAGTCATGGTCACTATCATAAAAAGGTAGAGTTTAGTCATGGTCACTATCATAAAAAGGTAGAGTTTAGTCATGGTCACTATCATAAAAGGTAGAGTTTAGTCATGGTCCCTATCATAAAAGGTAGAGATTACTCATGGTCACTATCATAAAAGGTAGAGATTACTCATGGTCCCTATCATAAAAGGTAGAGATTACTCATGGTCCCTATCATAAAAGGTAGAGTTTACTCATGGTCACTATCATAAAAGGTAGAGTTTAGTCATGGTCACTATCATAAAAAGGTAGAGTTTAGTCATGGTCACTATCATAAAAAGGTAGAGTTTAGTCATGGTCACTATCATAAAAAGGTAGAGTTTAGTCATGGTCACTATCATAAAAGGTAGAGTTTAGTCATGGTCACTATCATAAAAGGTAGAGATTAGTCATGGTCACTATCATAAAAGGTAGAGATTACTCATGGTCCCTATCATAAAAGGTAGAGATTACTCATGGTCACTATCATAAAAGGTAGAGATTACTCATGGTCCCTATCATAAAAGGTAGAGATTACTCATGGTCCCTATCATAAAAGGTAGAGATTACTCATGGTCACTATCATAAAAGGTAGAGATTACTCATGGTCGCTATCATGGCAGAGTGAGATCACATGAGCAGTATCAAAAGCAAAGATCAGTGCTGGTTGCCTGTACTTATATTCAGTATCAGGACAGGTAAAGCCTTAAACCACTTACATAAACTGTGACTAGATTACTTGAGCATTACAAACAAAACCTTGTTATAAAACACATGCTGCTCTTTTTTTTCTTTTTCTGAAGTGATTGTATGTAAATAGGAAAGCTAAAATTGGGTTTTTTTATCTCCTGTTTCCATTTTGTGTATTTTTTCCCATGAGGCATAATTTACAAAAATCTTATGGTAAATTTTACTTTGTGGATGTGCTTTATACTATACAGTATTTAACAGTTAATTTGGTGGTGGAGGGAATGTTTAGATAAGGCAGTAAGGGGGCTATTGTCCTGCCTCTACTACCTGAGATAAGAGATGGCAGTTGAATGAGATATGACAGGGAGTTTAAAAGATTTCTAATCTACCTATGGTGATGTAATTTGCATACAATCCACACAATACAATGATTTGACTCAGTGATCGATCCATAGACTCCATTCTATGGCCATTGCACACAATGAGGACCAAGTGATGCAAAGATACTGTGGGGGAAGGGCAGTTTACAACACAAAAGATCACAAAATGGACTCATCAAGTGACATGTATAGAGTAAAATATTTTCTTAACTAAACATACAACAGAAAAACAAAGTGCATGGAAGATATCAGCACAGCAACTTAAAATAAACACAATAAGAACATTTCAATTGTGGTGGCAGTGTCCCTTTAACCACTTCCATGCGGAGGACGCGCTGAGCGCGTCCTCCGCATGGCTCCTGCTGTGCGGAGGACGCGCTGAGCGCGTCCTCCCTTTGGGGTCAGCGTTCGGCCGGGTTCCGGCCGATCGCTGGCCCCCCCGGTGCGGGCTGACATCCTCGATGTCAGCCCAGCATCCGGAACCGCCGCCGATGAAATTAGGTGTCATCGCGGCAGCGCGATGACACCTAATTCAGGCGCCCCCCCGCATGTGCGGAGGAGGCGCCTGAAAGGGAGGGGGGGAGGTCCTTCGGACCTCTCTCCCTCCCGATCGGTGGCGTTGCGGGGGTTAACCCAGGCACCATTTGGAAGGGCACAGCCTGCCCTTCCAAATGGTGCCTGGCATTAACCCCTGGGGAGCTGGATCGCGAATCGGCGCTGAAAAGCGCCGGTTCGTGATCCTTTCCCGGAGCTGGCCGACATCTTGGACGTCGGCCAAGCCTCCGGGAACTCCCCCTGAGGACTGGCGTCATCGTGCATAGCACGATGACGCCAGTCCTAGAGTTAACCCCTAACTGCCACCAACGGTGGAGATAGGGAGTTCCAATGAACTCCCTATCTCCCGATCCGTGGCAGCTAGGGGTTAAAGTTTGGTATGGTTGGATCGGCCAGAGCATGGCCGTTCCAACGATACCAAACACTACTGTGAAAAAAGTTTTTTAAAAAAAATAAAAATTAAAAATAAAAATAAAAATATATTTAAAAAAAATTATAAAAAAAAAAATAAACATTTTTTTTTCTTTTTTTTGGTTCGTTAATGCACCAATATTGTTCCCATTTCAATTATAATGTGAACAATGATTCTGCACTAACGATTTTTGTATGCGGTGCGTTTGTTAAAAATCGTGTAATTTTCCCCAAAAAAAAATGTAACGAGACCCCATCTCTAATTTTTTTAACAAGCGCACCCCATACAAAATATAACCGCAATTGCTCGCATGTTAAAATGTGAAAAAAAAACACTTTACACGTTGTAAATTATTGAAAATACATATTTTATTGCATTTTTTGTTATAATATACAGACATAACGTATACATATAATAATGACATATTATGAATCTACCGAGTCTGACGGAAAGAACGATATATAATATGTCTAGGTCATATACTAAAATAAGCCTTCAAAACACGTTTAAACATGATGAGAAAAACTGGTAAAAATGACCTCAGCACAGAGGTGTGAAAAGCCTCAGCAGCGAAAGGGTTAAGATCTGTAGCCAGAGAAGAGATTAAGGAAGATAATCAATGCTTACAAGAGCAGTCAATGATAAATTTATATCATCGGAAAAAGACCATTTAATTGAACTTGAGTTTTAAAGTCAGCCAAATGTGCATCTGCATATGACCCTGATTGGAATTAATGTGGTAGTAGAATCAGGCGTGCTACAAATCTGGGCCCTGTATGCAGTGGCGTCACTAGGGTTGGTGTCACTCGGTGTGGTAACTTATGGTGTCAACCCCCCCCCCCGAATTTTACAGTTTCTTTTTTTAACTACTCTTACTCATAAATCAATACTCCCACATAACACTGAATGCTCATAATACACGGTGCACATTACTGTGAGGTTTATTGCTGTGGAGCGCTCTCATATGCTATTACTCACACACAAATTTTGGCAAACTGACAGCAAGTACGGTGCTTGATCGAAGGCAGTGAAAGTCCCCATAGAGAAGCAATGGTTAATCTGTTCAGAGACACCGAACAGCAGAGAAATGTCCTGATGTCCGGCAGTTTCATTCGGCTGGTTTATTCAGGCGAACACCATAGGTTTCAATTCTATAGGAAACAGGGAGCCAGTGTAGAGATTGACAAAGGGGGAGGTGTGAGAGGTGCGAGAGGTGAGGTGGATGAGCCTGGCACAGGTGTTCATAACAGACTGCAGAGGGAAAATCTGGGATCTCTTAAGGCCAGAGAGAAGGAAGTTACAGTAGTCAAGGTGAGAGATAATAAGTAGTTAAGACAGGGACGGATGCGCACAATGTTTTGCAGGCGGAAGTAGCAGGATTTGTTTAGTGATTGGATGTGAGGAGTGAAGGAGAAATCAGAGTCTAGGCGGACACTAAGGCAACTATATAATATTAAAACATTTTATAAAATCCACCAGGACCAGCAACTGCATAAAATGCCAAAAGTGTTAAGAAATAGGTACTGATTTCTATCTCTCTCCCACATTAAATTGGGTCAGGAGTGAATGTTATCAGAGACCACATTTCCATTCCCTCCCATATCTCATTGTTCTCGGTGTTTTCCTCTGTGATTTACATAGTTGGCCATAGTATTCTAGTTTTGACAACAGAATAATTTAAGAAAATATGTTTCTGTTCACACATAATACCATGACTTCATGTTAAACCACTAACCATGCATCTTATTAACCCAAAGTAAAATAGTAAATCTGGAATCTCCTAAACAAACAACATAAACTTCAACAACTAGCATCTAATTAACACAGCTTGTTTAGGAAAGTTTATATTTAACATTAATTAGTGCTGTGGTTTTATAGTGTATCCTCAGGGGTACCCCAATCAAACCAGTTTTTGTGGATAGTCAACTGACAGCCCATTCATTGGCAAGGTTAATTGAAGCCATGGTTCTAGCACATCATTAATTCCTCAAATATTCAGGATCTCTTAGCTGTACAGGGAGAATTATCCCATTAATAAGCTGTAAGTTAAAGGATGCTCTATGTACTTAAACAACATTGAGTCGTATAAAAGCTTAATGTAAAATAAATTCTTCATATTAATAAGAAATGCTAATGGTTGTCTAGATTTTATGCATAGTCTTAGTTTCAGGCCCTGCTCTCCTTCTAAAAAGGATTTAAATACACTATTTATAATCTAGACTCTTAAAAAATAAGCATACATAATACAATTCTTTATTTGCAGAGTTCATAAAATCACGAGGAAAAACCAATGTATCCATTGAACCATCTCATCTTCATTGATTAAAATAATTTGTAAAAATAAGTTACATAGTAATCTGTATTGAAAAAATTACCAATGTCCATCAAATTCAATCTACTGTGTATCCCTATGGCTAATATTGATTCGAAAGAATGTAAACAAATTATAATAAATGACTAAAAAAAAAACCACTCCAGATGCATTTTCCAATTGTGCCCAAAAGGAGAAAAAAATTCCTTCTTGATTTGATAAAGGAACTCAGATTTCCACCTGTATCAACAATCGCTATCTTAAAATTTTAATGTTCATATCAGTTTATATCATAAGTTATCATTAAAGCATCCAGACCTTTTTTAAAAGGCATAAGTAGAATTAGACAGAACTGAAGGGTTTATTCACTAACCTCCGAAATCACCCCGAAATTGCACCGAACGGTGAATTTCATTCACCATTCTGTGCATTTTTGGGGCAATACGACTATTCACAAAGCTGTCAATTCACCAAATACTGGCGTACTGACAGTGAAGTACGTGCAATTTGCCGCAATTCGACAGCACCGAAATTGTTTCATAGAAAAATACCATGTCTTCTGTTCACAGAATGCCACATTGCACCGAAATTACAGGGAAATGCCCTTATTTTCAGTTTTTCACTTCAACGGTTTTTAACAGGCAAATCCCATAGGTTTCAATGCAATAAATGTAATACCTTTTTTTTAAGACTATAGTATTTATTCTTTTTATTTTTTGCAAAAACCCTTTTTATTTTTTAAAAGTCGTTTTTGTATTTTTTTTAAAGACATTTTTACTACCTTTTTATCGATTTAAGCTCCTATTAGGAGGAGAATAGGAAACCTTTTTTTTTTTTCAGTTCGGTGGAATTAGCCAATGCCAATTTGGCGCAATTTGGCAGTTATCAGGGCAAATCAGTGGTCACAAAATATGGTTACCATTCTCCAATTCCATAATATTCTTCTTTAATACAGGCGCCAAAAACTGAACTGCATATTTACATATATACAAATATATAAAAAAGTTTATATATTTACATATGTATATATTGCCCATAACTTTTTGTTTTTACAAAGTATATATATATTATTATAATAATAAATATTATATATGCAAAAGAGCAGACAGCATTCAGCATAATAGTTGCTGTAGCTAATGATTTTCATGTTGCCTTTATAAGTGTGTATGATTTTTCCAAAATAACATGTACACATTCAGATAACTTCAAATAACTATTCATTTTAGTGCTGGCACACATCCAGGCTTAAAATTATCTTATTTAATAGGCTTTTGTTTTTAGGGAACATCAAAATACCATGGTGTTTACTAGTAGTTTTTCACTGTAGTCATTTCCACCCTGATGTTCCTCCAAATTGATACCTGAGGTGCGCATTTGTAGTAAGTGTAGTAAGCCTCAGGGCACTGGAGGATTTTTGCTATCGGCACAGCCATTGTTTTTTATCGCCTCTTGCGACTTCATGCGAGTTAAATCATTAATTAAAAGATTGCCTCTAGAAGCAAGATAAACTCACCTATAAACTCACGTACTGTTGTCATTTGACTTGTGACTCTGCTGACATTACTTGGAGAAGGTCAGCTAATAGTTTATGAAATAAACTGATGAATATGAAAGAGATACTCGCAGTGGTTCTCAACCTGTGGACCCTCAGGACCCACAATTGTCCTTGGTCACTAAGTTGCGACCCAAAAATAATTGAATTTCTGAAACATTATAATTTATTCCACAAAATAACGTGCGCAATATTCTACAATGTATGCACTTTTTAATCAATTTTGTAAACAAACAGGGATTCTTTCCAAAATGGATAGTGCAGTAATCACAGAACTAGTGAAAACGAAAGTGCTGTTGAGGCAAAAACCCAATAAAATAAACTGTAATTGAAACATATGAAATTAATTAGAACTAATGGGAAAACTAGGGATGCTTCTTGCTCTAAATAAGTGTCTCAAAGTCTGGGGTGATGGTAGACAAAGCAAGTCTAATTTAAATCACTACTGAATGGATAATAAAATTGTTGGAGATACAACAGCATATATTATACTATGGACTGCAGGTGGCGCTGTTAGTGGTTAAATGTGTTCTAAACTCGTTGGTAAATGTTCACAGGAAATAAGTCTCTTTTGTCTCTGCTTTACTTCCTTCTTCCTTTCTAGCTGTGTGATGATGAAGCATCCTGATATATATCCAGTGACTAATCTGTTATAAGTTGTTTTATTGCTATATGCACAAAGTAAAGTTCTCTACTGCAGATTCACAAGACTCCAGTGCCTCTTTCATACATAACCAACAGGTTATGGGCCCAGACACTGAAAACGAAACTACAAATCAGTAAGTGCTGCAGCTATCATCCAAATACCTGCTGTGTGTGAGGAAAGGAGCTGCATCCAATATACTGAAAGATGGCAAGTGGCTCAGATGTGAAATATGCAATAGCAAAGCTAAACAATACCAATTATCAGCTGTGGAAGTTTAAGCTGGAAATGCTGTTATCCAAAGATGATCTGTGGCAGGTGCTGGATACAATCAGACCCACTGACAACCCAGAAGAATGGGACAAAAGAAACAGGCAAGCAAAAGCAGTTATAAGCCTGTTAGTGGAGGATGATCAACTAATCCATATAAGAAAAGAAAACACAGCTAAAGGTATGTGGACTGCGCTACAGAAACTGCACGAGCGTTCAAACTTAAACAGTAAACTATATCTGCTACGTAAACTGTATAAGATGAGGCTGGAAAAAGGCCAGGAAATGTGTGAACATGTGAACGCTATGCTGGAAATTGTGGAGCAATTACGTGCAATTGGAGAAGAAATAAAAGACAATCATGTAGTGGCATTACTATTATGCAGCCTTCCAGAATCATATAGTGCCCTGATAAACGCTCTAGAAACCAGACCAGAGGAAGAACTAACACTGGAATATGCTAAAGGGAAATTAATTGATGAATACAACAGAAAGAAGGAAAATATACGTGGTGAAGAGAATGACAAAACAGAAGTAGCTCTAAAGGTGAATGAAAACACAAAACAAAACAAAGAGACCAGAGTGTGTTTTCGCTGCAAAAGGACAGGTCATTTGAAATATAATTGTTCAATCTGGAAAGCAGAACAGCGAAGGAGAGAGACATTCACAAAAGAAAGAGCTAAAGCAGCCACACAGGAAAGCAAAGACACAGCGTGGAGTGCAAGTTTTAAAGTAACTCAGAATACTACCCCGCATGGATGGTACATTGACTCAGGAGCAACAAGTCACATGACCAGTGATGAGACCTTCTTCACAGAAATTAATTTTAATACAAAAGACAAAGTCTTCCTAGCAAATGGGAAAAGTATTACATCAGAAGGTAAAGGTCAAGGATTTCTGAACTACATCACACCATCAGGAGGTAACCGAAGCATCCTTGTAAAGAACGTTCTGTATGTTCCAAGTCTAGAAGGAAGCCTCCTATCAGTAAAAAACCTTGCTAACAATGGACTTACAGTACAATTCCGAGGTAATGAATGCACAATTCGAAACAGAAAAGAAATCGTTGCAAAAGGAAGGTTGAATGAACACCTATACAAAATCGTCACTGAACGTGTTCAAGTCAAAACAGTCACTCATAATCCACATGACAAGTGCATCCATCTATGGCACAGACGATTGGGGCATCGAAACTCAGAAGCTATAAAGGAACTTTCTAAGAGAGAATTATCAGAAGACATGATAATGATACCTTGTCCAAAGTTGATGAAGTGCACATGTTGCATCAAAGCAAAGGCCACACGTACACCACTTCCACAAGCCAGTCAAAGAAAAACCACTAAACCCATGGAACTTATACACAGTGACGTGTGTGGACCAATGAAAACCCCGACACCCAGCGGCAACAAATATTTAATAACCTTCATTGATGACTATTCCAGGTACACAACGACATATCTGATGAAACACAAAAGTGAGACAACTGATAAACTTCAAGAATTTGTAGCGATGACTAGCAACAAATTTCAAAGGAAACCCGGAATAATACGCACGGACAATGGAGGGGAATATATGGGTAAAGAAGTGGAATCATATCTAAAGAAACATGGTATCATACACCAGACAACCGTACCGTACACTCCAGAACAAAACGGTGTAGCTGAAAGAAAAAATCGCACTCTTGTAGAAATGGCCAGATGCATGCTTTCAGATGCCAACCTACACAACAAGTACTGGGGAGAAGCAATAATGACTGCAACATATCTACAGAACAGACTACCATCTAAAGCTATTGAAAGTACCCCTTATGAAATGTGGAACAGATCAAAACCTAGTATAGGTCATATTAGAGTGTTTGGTTGCAAAGCATACGTTTACATTCCAAGTGAAAAACGCTCCAAGTGGGAGAACAGAGCCATAGAAGGCATTCTAATAGGCTACAGTGAACAAAGTAAGGGATACAGAATCCTTAATCCAAAGACCAACAAGGTCACAGTAAGCCGCAGTGTTTATTTTGATGAAAGCCAAACATCAGAAATAATGACTCCCGAAAAACACGAAGAAAAGGTGCCGATTGAAATAGCAAGAGATGCTGACCAAAAGGAAACTGTGCAGGAGTCAGACCAAGAAGTGGAACTCACAATTGATGACTTAACTGTTCACAATCCAGTAGAACCGACAGAACAACCAGAAATCAGAAGATCTACTCGGACAACAAAAGGGATCCCACCGCGCAAGCTGTCATACACTGTTAAGACACATGAGACATTTGAACCAACATCTTGGGAAGACATAGATAAACTACCAAAAGGGGAAGCCAATCAGTGGAGAAAGGCGGCTGAAGAAGAACTAAAATCACTTCAGAAAAATGAAACCTGGACTCTCACAGAGCTCCCTCCCGGTCACAAAACTATAGGAAGTAAATGGATTTTTAAAGTGAAGTACGACGCAGAAGGAAACATTCACAGATACAAGGCAAGAGTAGTCGCCAAGGGATATTCCCAGAAATATGGAGAAGATTATGATGAAACATTTGCTCCAGTGGTAAAGCACACAACCATTAGAACATTCCTCAGCATTGCAGCTGAAAAACAAATGCAAGTGAAGCACCTGGATGTCAAAACAGCTTTTCTATATGGAGATATCAAAGAGGAACTCTACATGGAGCAGCCACCAGGGTTTAATACAGGACAGAACCTTGTGTGTAAACTGCAAAAGAGCATCTATGGTCTCAAACAAGCAGCAAGAATGTGGAATGAAAAAGTGAACGAAGTACTCACAACAGAAGGATTTTCAAGAAGTAACGCTGATCCATGCCTGTATTCAAAGAATCAAGACAACAAATGGATCTACCTACTAATTTATGTTGATGACATCATAATTTGTTTTGAACAAGAAGGGGATTATGATCAAATAACTAGCACATTGAAACAAAACTTTGAGATTAAAGAGCTTGGGAACATTGCTCACTATTTAGGAATCCAAATCGAGAAAGAAGAAGACGGAAGTTATCTTCTTCACCAAAGTCAGAAAATTACAGATATTCTAGCAGAGTTTCACATGCAAGATGCAAAAGAAGTGAAAACGCCTATGGAACCAGCTTATCAGAAAGACAATGGAATGGAAAACTTGTTACCTAACAATGAGAAGTACCGCAAAGCAATTGGAAAATTGTTATACATTGCAACTGTGACAAGACCAGACATTGCCGCAGCATTGAGTATACTCTGTAGAAAAGTTTCAACACCCTGTCAACGTGATTGGAATGCCGTAAAAAGGGTGATACAGTATCTAAAAGGAACAATTCATATGAAACTGCGACTGCCAGCAACACCCAATGCAAACTTAATTGGATATGTAGATGCTGACTGGGCCGGAGATATCACAGACCGCAAATCTACTACTGGTTACATCTTCCAGTACGGAGAAGGAACCATCAGCTGGTCTAGTCGAAAACAAGCGACTGTTGCACTCTCTTCAACTGAAGCAGAATACATAGCAGCAGCACATGCATGTCAAGAAGCAATTTGGATTCGTCAACTTCTATTAGACATGGGACTGGATATGTCTAAACCGATACCCATCTTTGAAGACAACCAGGGATGTATAAAGTTGACACAATCAGAAAGGATCAACCCTAGAACCAAGCACATAGACGTAAAATATCATCTGCTCAGGGACACACAAGAGCAAGGACTTATCGATATTCAGTATTGCCCATCAGAAGAGATGACTGCAGATGCACTCACCAAACCGTTGCCAAAGGAACGTTATTGTTTTCTTCAAAAGAAGCTGAATGTTGTATGATTATGCACATGCTGTTGAGAAGGAGTGTTGGAGATACAACAGCATATATTATACTATGGACTGCAGGTGGCGCTGTTAGTGGTTAAATGTGTTCTAAACTCGTTGGTAAATGTTCACAGGAAATAAGTCTCTTTTGTCTCTGCTTTACTTCCTTCTTCCTTTCTAGCTGTGTGATGATGAAGCATCCTGATATATATCCAGTGACTAATCTGTTATAAGTTGTTTTATTGCTATATGCACAAAGTAAAGTTCTCTACTGCAGATTCACAAGACTCCAGTGCCTCTTTCATACATAACCAACAAAAATATTATAAAAAACTTAACAAACTCACCTGCTCCGTGCTCCTCCGCCGTCCATCTATGCCGATTCACACATTATTTTTTCACAGCAGCCTGCCCTCCCTGAGCCTGTGCAATTTGCGTAGCTGAACGCTACATTAATCACATAAACTCAAGCTGGCCAAGAGATTGAGAAGTCTGCAGCACGCATCTGACGCTGCCTGCTTCCTGAACCTACGCTCTTCAATGCTTCAGAGAGACACTGAAGAGCAATGGAATAGCTTGGACCAATGGGAAAGCACGATTGGTCCAAGCCATTCAAAAAATGCCTCTATGGGAGGCTGGGCTATATAAATATACTTTGCTTTATTGAGATGTGCATTGTGCACAGTGGCTCCTGGTGTTGGGTGTACAGAGTGTGTCACCAGTCACTGAGTCCCACCCCACACCTTCCCATTACAGATACTCTCCCCCCCACCTTGCCAATACAGAGTATTTAACCTGATGCAGCGGGTCCCAGGTGGCGCCTGGGAACATTCAGATATAGCCGCGCCACCTGGGATGCCGCAGGTAAGAGGCATCAGCAGGTCCCAGGCATTAGAGAAGCCTGGGGGCACTTGCCCCGCGACCCAGTCCACCCCTGGTTGCGACCCACTTTTGGGTCACGACCCACCACCTGAGAAACACTGCTCTAGAGAAATTAACGGGTGGAAGCAGGATGTATGGGTTAAACCGTTTTGACCCTTAAGATCATTTCAAAACTCACATTGTATCCATCGCAGAGGTGGCTCTAAAATA
Organism: Leptobrachium leishanense; assembly: GCA_009667805.1. Classification (NCBI taxonomy): domain Eukaryota; kingdom Metazoa; phylum Chordata; class Amphibia; order Anura; family Megophryidae; genus Leptobrachium; species Leptobrachium leishanense. Next base: position 226,343,188 of record CM019063.1, read on the forward strand.
ATCCGCACATGAGATACTGCCAGCTTCTTGAAAGCCAGGGCATGTCGCATGTTTACAAGGAGCCAGTTAGGAGGGATGTGGGATGTAAATTGGTTTCTGCTTCCGAGGCCTGAAGCTCAGTTCAGCTCTCACTCACCTGAGCATCTGGGTGGGACTAAGTCCTTGTACTCGGAGGGCTAAATCCACCTCCTGAGAGCCACCACTGGTAGGGGTGAGCTTGCTTAGAGCACTGTGATTACTCAATTTACAATGAGTGGTTAGATTGAGTAGGGTGTTCCTTTAATTATTATTTTTACGACAGTGGGTAAATTGCAATTCATGTACAGTCAAACAGATTGTGGTGTAAAAAGATACATTTTACTTTTACCATTATAAACAGCCATTCCATTCCTCTTATATGATCAAAGGACTTACTGCTGACAGATGAACTCCATATCCCATAATCCCATCACTGAGCAGACATTTGTGAGAAAATATGTCATCACACTACACCAGATTGTGTGTGTGCCCCTAATAACGGTCTGTCATTGAGGCTTTTTGTGCATATTACTGTTTCTGTTTGACAACATACAACTGATTGTTTTGATCTTTGATTAGTCACATCCATCTATACCAGGATTTACCTAAATTTACTGTTTAACCTGGTAATGAGTTTTGCTTCTTTTTGTGAGTTGCCTCTTTTTTAACTGTTACATTACAATGCTTTGTATTAATAGAAAGTGGTTGGATGTTACTATATCGTCAACTTTGCTAGAAAGGGTTAGAGATGCATATAACATTCCTGGGTTGATTACATATTTCCCATGCAACAAAAATTTTTTGTCTGACTCTGAACTGCAATAATAAACAATGGCATGAAGAATAAAAATAATTACGAAATATACAAAGCAGACTATGTGTCAGGGATTGAGCGGGTCTGAGCCCAGGGTGCAGTGATACCTAGACAAAAGAGACACGTTCTATAGTACAATGGGGGTTTATGAAAGGAACAGGCATAAACAGGTAAAATATACGAGGTACTGGGAAGGAATGGGACTGGACAGAGGTGGTGGACAGAAAATGAATTGAGCTGGACACGGGTGGTGAACAGGGAAGAAATTGGGCTGGACAGGAAAGGAATAGCTGGACACAGTCATGTAATAGCAGGCTCTGGAAAATGCAGGGTCTGTGTTAGATGCAGGATGTGCGGTAGATACAAGGGGTCAATGAAGAACTTGGTGATGCTGAGGGTTGCTGGAGAACCTGGTGATGCTGGGGGTTGCGGGAAACACTGTAAGGACACTTGGAGCAGGAACACAGGAGGGGGAACTCAGCAAGCATATGGGAAGAAAGGAGACACAGAGGCATCAGGGAGTGCCTTCCAGGGTGCATACTACAAAAGACAATCAATGCAGAAGCCCATAGGAAAGGATGTATCTGCCTTATAATCGAAGTCCATCAACTGCTGATGATGATGACCACCTGGCTTCCTACGTGTGAATGGATTGAAGACAAGGAAAACCAGTAGTGGACTAGGAAAACCCGGTCTGGATTAGACATGAAAGGTGGTGCCGGGAATCAGGTGGCAGCAGAGCCAGCTCGGGCACAGGCCTTCCTGCTGGATCTCTTTTACTACCTAGGACCACTGAGTCATGAAGAAAATATAACTGGACAAAGATTGAATAGTTAAATAACTGTTAGTAAGTAAGGAGAAAGGCAAACTTTGTCAAACACAGATATTCAGGATCAAGAGAATAATTTAATTCTTAGAAATTGCTGTGAATAAACTATAGTATAAAACTAGCCAACTGCTAGTAGCTTCCGATTCCAGTTAAACCCTGGTGTTCTAACCAGGAGTGTATGGAAAAGGGTATACCTGCTTGCAGGGCTGGATTAAGATCTCTATGGGCCTGGAGCTGAATATTTTGGTTGGCTTTTTTTTGGAATTTAATGAAATGAAAACATATTTTAGGTTATGTAATAGTGCAGATACGGTTATATCTAACCAGGCAGATACTGTGTGAGGAAATTTCCATTCAGATTTCAATCACTTACAGACCGTAAAAATTATATCACATTTTATCATCCAAATCTTTGTAGTTATATATTCTATAGCGAATTCTTGCTAAAAAATTTTTTTAAATGGGAACCGGTTACTGCATTTTTCTAGGAAAATATACAATTTTCACCCAAAAAAATTAATATTTCCCTTGTTTTTTGGAGGATGGTGTTTTATCAATAATATGACTAGGCATAAACCACTGAACATGCTCCCAGGGTGGGAAATGAGAAGGTGAGTAATGGAAGTGGTATTGCTCATTTTATACAGTCAGGTCCAGAAATATTGGGACATCAACACAATTCTAACATCTTTGGCTCTATACACCACCACAATGGAGTTGGAATGAAACAAACACAATGTGCTTTAACTGCAGACTGTCAGCTTTAATTTGAGGGTATGTACATCCAACTCAGGTGAACGGTGTAGAACTTACAGCAGTTTGCAGATGTGCCTCCCACTTATTAAGGGACCAAAAGTAATGGGACAGAATAATCATCATAAATCAAACTTTCCCTTCTTAATACTTGGTTGCAAATCCTTTGCAGTCAATCACAGCCTGAAGTCTGGAACACATAGACATCACCAGACGCTGGATTTCATCCCTGGTGATGCTCTGCCAGGCCACTACTGCAACTGTCTTCAGTTCCTGCTTGTTCTTGGGGCATTTTCCCTTCAGTTTTGTCTTCAGCAAGTGAAATGCATGCTCAATGGGATTCAGGTCAGGTGATTGACTTGCCCATTGCATAACATTCCACTTCTGTCCCTTCAAAAACTCTTTGGTTGCTTTTGCAGTAGGCTTTGGGCCATTGTCCATCTGCAATGTGAAGCGCCATCCAATGAGTTCTGCAGCATTTGGCTGAATGTGAGCAGATAATATTGCCCGAAACACTTCAGAATTCATCCTGCTGCTTTTGTCAGCAGTCACATCATCAATACCTACAAGAGAACCAGTTCCATTGGCAGCCATACATGCCCACGCCATGACACTACCACCACCATGCTTCACTGATGAGGTGGTATGCTTAGGATCATGAGCAATTCCTTCCCTTCTCCATATTCTTCTCTTCCCATCACTCTGATACAAGTTGATCTTGGTCTCATCTGTCCATAGGATCTTGTTCCAGAACTGTGAAGGCTTTGTTAGGTGTTGTTTGGCAAACTCTAATCTGGCCTTCCTGTTTTTGAGGCTCACCAATGGTTTACATCTTATGGTGAACCTTCTGTATTCACTCTGGTGAAGTCTTCTCTTGATAGTTGACTTTGATACACATATACCTACCTCCTGGAGAGTGTTCTTGATCTGGCCAACTGTTGTGAAGGGTGTTTTCTTCACCAGGGAAAGAATTCTTTGGTCATCCACCACAGTTGTTTTCCGTGGTCTCCCGGGTTTTTTGGTGTTGCTGAGCTCATCGGTGCGTTCTTTCTTTTTGAGAATTTTGCAAACAGTTGTTTTGGCCACGCCTAATGTTCTTGCTATCTCTCTGATGGGTTTGTTTTGTTTCTTCAGCCTAATGATTGCTTGCTTCACTGATAGGGACAGCTCTTTGGATCTCATCTTGAGAGTTGACAGCAACAGATTCCAAATGCAAATAGGACACTTGAAATGAACTCTGGGCCTTTTATCTGCACATTGTAATTGGGGTAATGAGGGAATATCACACACCTGGCCATGGAACAGTTGAGAAGCCAATTGTCCCATTACCTTTGGTCCCTTAACAAGTGGGAGGCACATCTGCAAACTGCTGTAAGTCCTACACCGTTCACCTGAGTTGGATGTACATACCCTCAAATTAAAGCTGACAGTCTGCAGTTAAAGCACATTGTGTTTGTTTCATTCCAACTCCATTGAGGTGGTGTATAGAGCCAAAGATGTTAGAATTGTGTCGATGTCCCAATATTTCTGGACCTGACTGTACGTGACAAATGGACAATGCCATCGCTTTGGAACAAAAAATATGTAGATAAAAAAAGTTTTTTGTATTCTTTTCTTTTAGATTTTACATGGTCACATTTAGTATTAATGGAAAGGCCAGACTCTGCCCTGTCCAATGACACCTCACTTGACCTTGTGAGGTGTAAAGATTAGTGACGCAGAGTTCCAAAGTCCCCCCCCAGTTCTCTTCGCAGCAGTGAGGCGGTTTAGGTTTTTGATGTAACAATTCGTAATAACGGATCCTACCATCACCTCCACACTTGTTGGTGACATGAGAAATGAGATGGTGAGTTAGTGCAGCATTATTGTTCCCTTTTATAATTGAAAAGTGAAAAATATTGCTGTGTTAGAAAGAAAAAAATAAAGAAAGAAATATTTATTATTTTACTATTATTGTTACATAAAACCTGGTCATGTTTGGTATCATTATAGTGATACCTCACATGACCCTGTAGCTTCTATGGAGTTGGAGATATGGGGTCCAAATGCCCATCAATGCAGACAAACGGGGTTATTCAAAGAGATCCGAATTGTGGCTGAAAGGTAACCGAACAGTGAAATTCAGCGTACGGTACATTTCCTGGCCATTCGGCTATTCAGAAAGCAAGAAGTTTTTTATTACTTATCTTTGCAAATAATAAATGCAACATGTGTGCACTCCATAAAATATAGGCTGTGCAGGCCTATGGTCCTAGCATTATAATGTCTTTGGCGAATTATCGATGTATCCAGTAACACTATGATCTATAGATGAAATGATGAATGATTGACATTATCAGAGTTAGCGAATGATGTATTCTACTGTAAAGAACTATTCTTGTAAAGACCCATAAACATTAATGTTTGTGCCTTGATTCATTTGTCCCATAGAACAGCTCTGGCTATAAAAATTAATAATGTACACTTTATACAAAATGTTCTTCAAAAAGGTACAGGAACATTTACATAATTTAATGGTTAGCTGTAGACGTCTCACATATTATGTTCAAGATCAGGTCAATAAATTTCATCCATCAATGGTGAAAAATAAATACTATTCAGGGGATATTTAGAATAATACCTTTACATCTAAACATACAAAAGAAATTGCAACATATTAAGACAACCCGATGCAAGTCCTATTTAATCTCAACTAGCTCTTGTAAGAAATGTACACAGGATGGTCAAAAAAAAAAAAAGGTCACCACCTGGATTTAACTAATCAGGTGTCTTCAATTGAATAATTACTGTAGTCATCAATATGTTTCAGCTGGTAAAAAATGACTTTTTTTTCCTTCCCTGATGGCGCAGGGCATACCCAAGATGACAAGGCCAGGATTCATCCTGCTCAAACTGTGCAGGAGCTGTTCAGGGAGCATGAGCCCTAATTTTTACACATGGATTGGCCACCTCATAACTCTCCCATCATCGATACACGATCTTGGCGACAAATTAATGCAACTCAGAAATAAATGTTGTGACATTACATAATTTTATCAAAACGATGCCATGGAAAATGTGTGCTGTAATCAAAGAATGTTAAAACAAAATATTATAGAGTGCGCGACTTATTTTTTGTCAGGCAGTATATATACATTGGTACCTCGGTTCACGAACTTAATTGGTCCACGACTCTGGTCGCGAACCGAATTGGTCGTGAACCGAATCACATTTTCCCATAGGGTTCAATGTAAATCAGGTTAATCCGTTCTGACCCCTATGAACATGGTCGCGAACGATTTTTGGTTGTGAACCGAATCACATTTTCCCATAGGGTTTCATGTAAATCAGGTTAATCCGTTCTGAACCATATGGGAAAAAAAAATTAACCACAAAAATATGAAACAAATTCAATAACGCTCTGCACATCCTTGTCACCTTCAATAATGCTCTGCACATCCTCGTCACATTCAATAACGCTCTGCACATCCTCGTCAACTTCAATAACGCTCTGCACATCCTTGTCACATTCAATAACGCTCTGCACATCCTCGTCAACTTCAATAATGCTCTGCACATCCTCGTCACCTTCAATAACGCTCTGCACATCCTCGTCACCTTCAATAACGCTCTGCACATCCTCGTCACCTTCAATAACACTCTGCACATCCTCGTCACCTTCAATAACGCTCTGCACATCCTCGTCACCTTCAATAACACTCTGCACATTCTTCTCACCTTCATTAACGTTCTGCACGTTCTGGTCACCTCTCTGCGCTTTCTTTTTCCCACCACGCTTGTTCTGCACTTTCTTGGGAGCATGCTGGATTTAATACAGTAATACTGAACAGTACTGTGCTACAAAGCACACAAAAAAAGCTTCACAGTAGCCCTGTCTGCGACCCCGATCTCGAGTACAGGAAGTACAGGAAGCTACAACCATGTGTCAGAGTGGGAAAGATGGCCCGGGTCGTGTTCGTAACCCGAGGCGGAGTAAAATGTTGAGGAACTTCCTGGTCGTAAACCAAATTGTTCATGAACAGTGGCGTTCGTGAACCGAGGTACCACTGTATATATATTAGATGGGCCATATTAGTCCAGATGCCAAAATCACGAGTATATCAGTATGTAGTGATAACTTTTTTATCAGATTAAGGTTACATTTAAAAGACAAGCTTTCAAGAGTATTCCTCTCTTCTTCAAGCTTACCTGGAAGCTCACCTGAAGAAGAGAGGTTACACTCTCGAAAGCTTTTCTTTTAAATGTAACGTTAGTCCAATAAAAAAGGTATCACCACATACTGCTATACTCATGATATATATATCTTCCACATTTCCTGTGAATTAATTTCTTCATAGGAATAGACATAGAAAGCACAGATCAATGATTTTTTTATTTTTAAAAAAATGCTGTTGGCAATATTTCTGTCTCACAATACCACACCATGGTTTAGTATTAAAAACCAGATACATGATGGTGGCCTTCCTACCTCATTTACATAAAAATGATGTTTCCCCGTAATGGATAAAGACCGGAATATAAAAGCATCATTTCAATATTGTAATAAACAATGGGGGGAAATGTTATGTTGTGAGAAAATAATACATGTTTATATTGGCAGTTTGAGGTGCTCAATAATGCAATATGTCACCCATTGTTTCTCATTTTGACTGATATCCTGGCTTGTAATATATATTTCACTCCTGGCAGTGAAACAGTAATTGTTCTACTTGGGCAAATGGTGTGGGGTGTCACGTACTACATCAATCTGATACAGACGAATATAAAAAAAATGAACCGTATATTTATATCTGATGACTGGGTGTGGCAATTTATATATATTTTGTCCTAAATCTCTACCCCTTTATTTTACTGTGTTTTTCATAATTTTACCAAATTATGAGCAAAAGGGGTGTAACTGTGCTTGTCTGACCTCGATTCAATCCACCTACAGCAGTCACCACAGCAGTGCGACACAATAGTGTGAAAACTGAAATATTCCTTGGGTTTTAGGCTAGGGTCAGACGAGCGTGATTTCTACGGACTGTACGTCCGTGCAGTACGGACATCGTCAGTACGGATGACGCAGTAGTGGTCACACAGTCCGTTTTTTCACTGAAGTTATTTTTGACGGATATAGGAGGGAAAAATAAATTAAAATGCAAAACCATTTTGTCGGTGAAAAATGCTGGACGTATAAATGCCGTCCGTCTGACCACGTTCCATCACTCACACACAAAGCTATGCGGACGTTGCGGACGCAGCGCACTTTGTGCGGCCGTTCTAGCGGTTGTACGTTCTTGCCTGCCTTGCGTCCGTGGGCCGCGGCCGTTGTGCGTCCGCAGTTCAGTGCGGACGTACTTCGTGTAACGGGCTCCGATGGGCTTCCTGTCATGCTATCACGGACGTACTTTTAGGCTGGGGTCAGATGAGCGTGATTTCTACGGACTGTACGTCCGTGCACACGGACGTACGTCAGTACGGAAGACACAGTAGTGGCCACACAGTCCGTTTTTTTCACTGACGTATATTTTGACGGATGTAGGAGGGAAAATAAATTAAAAAGCAAAACCATTTTCTCCGTGAAAAATGCTGGACGTATAAATGCAGTCTGTCCGACCACGTTCCATCACTCACACACAAAGCTATGCAGACGTTGTGGACGCAGCGCACTTTGTGCGGCCGTTCTAGGGGTTGTACGTTCTTGCCTGCCTTGCGTCCGTGGGCCGCGGCCGTTGTGCGTCCGCAGTTCAGTGCGGACGTACTTCGTGTAACGGGCTCTGATGGGCTTCCTGTCATGCTATCACGGACGTACTTTTAGGCGCAATCACGGACGTGAACACTACGCTCGTCTGACCCCAGCCTCAGGCGCAATCACGGACGTGAACACTACGCTCGTCTGACAGCAGCCTTAGATATGTTTTATATACGTATTTACACACTTGAGATAATAAATAATGATGACAATTGTCCAAAAATAACAGCTACTTTAGTAAGAAAATAGAAAATACTTACGGCCAGGCTAAGATACAAAGCAAATCCATATTGGTTTTCTTGCAAAAACATGTATCATTTGCAAAGTAAAAGGCTCTTTTAGTATGTAGAAAATATTTTTTTCCCCTTCTGGGTGGGCTTAGATTGCCAAATTAAATATATAAATAAAATAAATAATTAAAATCCCAAATGGGAATATGATTCAGGGGGTAAGTTGAAGGGGAATGTGTGAGAACGCAGTTCCTCCACTATTTTTGATGCGGGAACAGAGTTCTTAATTGGTAAACATTCCGATTAACAAAGTCACAAAAACTATGTGGTATTTCTAATGATTTTCATAAGGATTCCATAAAGCAGTCATTGTAGGCAATGTGAAAGATGACAACGCTTGAAATTGGGATGAAATATTGGAGAGTCCCTGCACTTTTTTTTTGGACTTGGCCCCTGATAAGATTTATTCTGAAACGAATAAACAAAATAGTAATATGCAAAATACAAATTAAAAAATATCCTTGCGACATAATTTTCGATTGCTAGATCACTAATGGTTATACATAATCGTCCAGAGAGATTATTCTAAAAAATATATATATATAAAAAAAAAATTTAATAATGAGATCTCACAGGAAATAATCTCCTGGGTTTTTTCTTCACCATTTATTTTTATCATGTATTGAGAAAGGCAGTGTTACAGGCTGACAGAATCTGGATATATTCCAAAGGATGACCTGTCTTATCTCTATATATCATTAGGTTCTATATTACTCATTGTGATCAGTCTCACAGTAAAGGAAACCCTGGAGGTTAACCTTGGCTTGCACAAATCCAGCTAGAACTCAATGGTCTGGAGAAACAGTTCCTTATGAACTCAAATGTTCACAACTCTACTGTTCTAAAAGAAAAAAATACCCTCACCAGTTAATTTATTTAACTTAATCACAAACTTTATTAGTTATTAACAGTATGGAACCCAAAGAATTGTTAAAGTCAATCTAGCTTGGTAAAAACACCTACCAAAAAAATTAGATTTCTCTTTTTACTTTTAAACAAAATTAATTTCAAAAACATTATTTTAAAATTGATTTCTTTTCATTGGCCCTCTAAGAAGCTTTTCTGTCAAGGACTATCTGCCAATATATCATATATCAATAGCAGTAGAGAGGATGACATACAGGGTACGGTTACCTTTCTTGGCCATTCGGCTATCCAGAGAGCAGGCAATTCGCCAAATCCTGGCGAATTGCCTGCACATACGGTGCCTGTTCTGTTCGGTGCCTGTTCGAGGGCAGTGAAATCCCCATGAAAAAGCACTGCTTCAGCTATTCAGAGAACACAAACCAGCAGTGAAACGTTCCCGAAGTGCCCTGCCATTCGGTGATTTCATGCGGCAGATTTATTCAGGCGAATCCCATAGGCTTCAATGTTAAAAATATTCCCGTTTTAATTCAATATCTAATAAACCGTTCATTATAATATTCTGCAGTAAAGAGTCTCTTTATTTATAGATTTCTTTAGGATATTTTAAGCATTTTTCTGGATTTTTTTTTTTAAAAAGTCAGATTTCTTTTTTTAAGTTTACTAATTTTTTCTGAAACAGCCCTTTTTATTATCATTCATTGTATTTCATATGTAAATTTCAGCCATTTTTGCTCAGTAGTTTCTTTGCAAACAGCGTTTCACTTTTCAAACATTCAAGCAAACTGATTTCCTAATTTTTTCACTTCACTCATCTGCGGTGTCGGCTTTTTCCGGCGGCTGCGCTGCGGGTGATCGGCTCCTGTTTGGGTTTTTCTGTGGTTTTCGGTGGGTTAATGCAGATGTTTTTGCAGGTTTTCGACGTGCATTCGCCGGGTTTTGCGGTTAGTTTTCGTTGGGTTTGCGGCAGCCTTTCCCTGCAATTCGGGGACCCTGTGGTGCTTGCTGAATACACCGCAGGGTCACCGAAATGGGATCGGCAAAACAAACCGAATTGAAGAGAACGAAAAGTCACCGAACGTGCGATGACTTTTCGAATCGCTTTGAATTACCCTGATAGAAGAAAGGTGGATGCGGATGCCTGTTTGTAATATAGTTAATGTAAGGAGGGCACTAACATTTACACAATGAAAAGCAAATAAATAAAAAAAGACAAGGGAAACAGAACACCTAATATTAAAATAAGACACTCATATTAAGTTTATTCCTATTTTCATTACTTTCAAAACAGCAATCAAAAGTGAACTACTGCAATCATAAGTGTGGCAAAAGTGCAGGGTCAATCGGGGGCATGTAATTAATTTGGCTTCCACCCAAAAAAAATCATTTCCATTCCAAACATATATTTTGTAGATCCCTTGACTAGGTAATTATACTGATACTAACACACAGACATTAAAAAAGCTAGACAACAGGGGAACAATAGGAATCAAGGACCTCCAGCAGTGGTTTTAAACAACAGCTTTATTAGGATAGACAGAATGGTGACAATGTTTCAACCAAATGAATGGCATTTATTTGGCTGAGACATTGACACCCTTTTCATTCTAATAGGCTTCTGACTTAAACCGCATATGGAATACCTGGATTCCTTTTGTTTCTTCTTGTCTACATGATGGAAATGATGTTAAAGGAATCCATGGAAGATCTCAAAATTGAAGCAGTATTGCATTTTCGCTCTGTGTTCACCTGAGTGCCTTGATGCTCTTTTGCTTCATTTAACCCGTTTCTGCCGCAGGGTGTATCATGCCATCCCCGTTAGCTTCTATGGGCCTCTGCAGTCCTGCTCACCACTTGGCGCGCAGCATGCTCCATTGTGGGACGGCCTGACCTCAGACTGTCCCTGTGGAGCCAATGACACGCGCCACACATCAGCTGCGTAGGTGGCCAGAGGAGGGGCCCACCTCAGCAGTGACCTCACAAGGGGGCGGGCGGGCCACACCGGGGTGATACCATCTAGGGCATGGTTTACCAAACCAGTCCTCGGGACCCTCAACCAGGACAGATTTTGCAGATCACGTTAGGGAAATGCAGACTGGGAAATGCAAAAGGAATACTGCAAGCACTGAGAAGCAAATCATATCACCTGTGCTGTGCTTCAGTTATCTGGAAAACCTGGCGTGGGTTTTGAGGACAGGTTTTTGGAAACACTGGTTACACCAACCATTGACCTAATCTGACTCCGAGGTTTTTTTAGACCACAGGTGGCACTGCGGCCTACCTTGGGCCCGGTCGCCGGTGGAGAATCCAATATGGCGGCCGGGCCCCACTGATGATGTCGGAGAGGGCCAACACCCTTCTGACATCAAAGTGGGCGTGCTGTGTCTGTCGCCCATCATCATGCTCTGTCCTCGCTGTGCAAGTTGTAGCTGCACCCTGCCTGAAGAAAGCAGAGCCAGAGAGGAGACACAGCAGCACCATCAGACTGTGTGAGTGAGGTCACCCTGTCGCTTGCTTTATAAAAGAAATGTCCCACCTGCCAAAAATCAATAAATATATATATATATATTTGCATTACCCAGCTAAAAAAGAAACCCCAACAAAACAGACTGACAGATTTATTTACCTTCCCCAGAATATGATTTTTTTTAAAAAAAAATCATGAATTTGCCTCCCCTTCAGGGGGGGCAAATAAATATATATTTTTTCTTTATGGGTGGCAAAATAAAGTACTTTGGGAGCGTTACTAATGTAAAAAAACACCACAGGGAAAACACCACAGGATTTGTCCCCCCCCTATAGAGCGTATCACAGAGCTTCACAACAATTAAACTCTCATTAATGTGCGCTCTGTACGACCGTATCACAGAGCTCCACAGCAACAAATCTCACAGTAATGTGCCCTGTGTATGAGTGTATCACAGAATCCACAGAAATAAATCTCACAGTAATGTGCAGGTTGTATGAGCGTATCACAGAGCGCCACAACAATAAAACTAACAGTAATGTACAGTGTGTATGGGCATATCACAGAGCTCCACAGCAATAAACCTCACAGTAATGTGCGCTATGTATGAGCATTCAGTGTTATATGGGAGTTTTGTTTTACGAGTAACAGTAGTTTAAAAAAAAAGCACCGGGTGACATCATCTCTAGTAACTACACTGTGCCGCAGCAGTCAGCAAGCGGGCGTATTAGCACGACCTGCCAGCCTTAACAAGGCGGTAGGGGATTATTTTACAGAGACACTGATAGAGACAGAGACAAACAGACAATGTAAAAGACACTGACAAAGGCAAAACCCACTTGCTACATCTCTAACTGTGATAGCTTACATTCTTGGCAAATTTAGGTATGAAACATTTGGGGAGTCATAGCTTGCTGCCACATACTTAGAAACTCTTTACTCAACTATAAAAGAAAAAGATTTATACAGTGTTAAACTTAAAGTGCAGACTTGCAATTTCTAAGTTTACAGTTCGGAGGGTACAAGTTGTACTGTAAATGCAGATCTTAATGTATGGAGGTTGCGTTTTCAGAATTTAATTTATTGGTTCAGTGTAATGTATATGTTACGGTTAAAGTCTGAAGTGCGGTTAATTTTAGGATTACCCGGGTAATCCTGACATTACCCAGGCGTCGTTAGCAAAAGTCCAAACTGAAATGAAATTTCAGACTTTATCCGGGTAAACTATCCAAAGGCCTCTGGGTAATCCGGTTTTCCGCTGTGTTTTATCCGGGTAAAACACACACTACCCTAGTGTTGTTGGATAAAGTGCATTGTGCAACGAAACATTGGACTTTATTCAGGTAAACTGAAAAGTATCCAAACGCCTCTGGATACTCCGCTTTTCTTTGGTTTTCAGCAGGTTACAGTTGACTGAATTCCAAGGATTACCCGGGTAAAGCTGAAAACTGTTATCTGACTGATAACAAAATTGTGTTTTTTGTTATTTTTAACCAAATTGTATCCACAGTCACAAACCGCACTAAATAACCGTCATGTAACTCTGTGCGTTAATTGTCTGAAAATTTATTTATGAAGATAAAGATATTATATAAAGAGTAACCTGATGGTTATTATGTTTTATAAATGATATATAAGCACATATGACACATAATAAAGATCATGTAACTCTTTCACATTCATATAAGAAACATATCCTGTTACTCTGTATATTCATTATATCCTCACTCTGTATATTCATTATATCTGCAATACATTTTAATGGTTGTTTTTGGCCATTTTCATTGATAATATCCATAGATAATAGCAAAATTCACTTTTACCCAAGCGGGTTGAATGCTCAGCAGATTACCCAGGTGAAGCTGTGGATAGTCCTCAGATTACCCAGGTGAAGCTGTGGATAGTCCTCAGATTACCTGGGGGAAGCTTCAAACTTTGAATGATAACAAAATTCAGTTTTAACCAAACGGGGCTGGATAGTCTGCAGTAGACATGTGCACAGCACAAAATTTCGTTTTGAACTAATGGATTAGTCCTAAAATGCAATTTATTTAGTTGCTAAAGAAATTCGTTTTCAGTTCTTTAGTATGAAAACTAATTTCTTTCATCCGAAAACCAGTGGATACAATTACTATTGTAGTGGCGCCTATGGAGGTTTTCAGTTTACAACAGCTCTGGTTAAATTAGCACCAACATTGTAATACTGCCCCGTGTCAGGCAAAGCTGTTACAGTAACTGACTGCTGCTCATCACAGCGCTCAGAGTTTCAGTAAAACTAGTAAATAATAATTTATATATAAGAGATTAGAAGAATATTATTTCCTTGTTTTACTGAAACTCTGAGCGCTGTTACAGTCAGTTACTGTAACAGCTGAGCCTGATACATTGTACTGAGAGATAATGTAACAAGCAGCCGATCTCAGCGCTCACAGCCACTGGATTTAAAGGGATAAAAAAATGCTCCTCTCTGTATAATGTTTAGAACATCCTCCTGCATTAATTAATACCCCTCTCTGTATAATGTATACAACATCCACCTGCATTAATTAATACCCCTCTCTGTATAATATATAGAACATCCTCCTGAATTAATTAATGTCCCTCTCTGTATAGAACATCCTCCTCAATTTATACCTTTCTCTGTATAATGTATATAACATCCTCCTGCATTAATACCCCATCTGTATAATGTATAGAACATCCTCCTGCATTAATTAATGCCCCTCTCTGTATAGAACTTCCTACTGCATTGGCATGTGGAGGGTGCAGAACTTCGGATGTTGCGATGTTGCGCTCTTCATTGCTGGTCTCCTTCACTCATCAATGTAATATCACAAAAAGGACTGAAACTAAAATGTAGTGCATTTTATTTTAGTTTCTTTCGTTTTTTGTACTGAGCAGTTTCGTTTTTCTTGAGTCATATGAAAACTAAATTATCCCAAAATTCGGACTAAATCGTTTTAGTACTAAAACTAATGCACATGTCTAGTCTGCAGATCATCCGAGTAAAGTGCAAATTTTTCAACTCTTCCAGACTGTTACCCAAGGGCAGTTGGTCAGTCCTAGGATTACCCAGGTAAAGTCCGAAATTTTCATTTTTTTGCAGCTTTGTTCAGCCGTTTTGGGTAATGTCAGGATTACCCAGGTAATCTTAAAATTAACCGCACTTCTGGCTTTAACCGTAATATATATGGTAAGAGACAGAGCATTACAGTAAATGGTGCTAGAAGTAACTGAACAGTAGGGATGTGCGTCTCGGGTTTCGGAATTTTCACGAAATTTCCAGATTCGTGCATTCGGATTCAGCCGATTTTATGAAAATTTTCAGATCCGAATTTTCCGAAAACAAAAAAATTGCGAAACGAAACGAAAATTTGTTCGGAATTTTCGAATGGACTAGAAATGTGTAAAATCGAAAATCATTTTCGTTCCATTCGTAATTTCAGCTCCATTTCAGTAATTTCGGACAACATATTTTTTGGTTATATCGCTGATTCTGTAATTTTGTATCATTCCCATCTCAATGTATCCTTCTTGTAAAACATGAGAAATCTCAATGGCAGAATTATCGTATCGACAGAATTATCGTATCGACAGAAATATCGGATCCGAAAAACCATTAGTTTACGTCAAAACGAATAGACACTTTGAAACAAGGAGAACAGACGTTCCGAAAAACACGAAAATTTCCGAAATTACGAAAAAAGTCGATACGAAAAACGAAACGAACCGGAAAGGAAATTGGCCGAAACTAAAATTTACAAAATACGAACGAACCGAACCGAAAAAAAAAATCGGTGCACAAGTCTACTGAACAGACATTTATCAACACCTTTCAGCATTTGATATTTTTTCGGAAATACCTATACTTGTGAACTCTGTTTTGAAACACTAAAGCCGATATTTCCGTTGAAAAGTATAGCTGCGAAATCCGATATTTGATCGGAATTTTAATTGGAAATCAAAATGCTGGTGAACCCGGATTCGAATCTCCCAACTGGAAAAATAGCCAAAATCAACCCAAAAAAGCTGTGAATTTTCAGCTATCAAGCTGAAATATAGTGAGGCCTTAATTAGAAACATAGAAAAATAGAAAAAATGTCGGCAGATAAGAACCTTTCGGCCCATCTAGTCTGCCCAAATTACATGGATATTTAACCTGGATTTATCTTTTGTTTAGGATAGCCTTATGCCTATCCCATGCTTGCTTAAATTCAATTACTGTTTTGGCCTCTACCACTTCTACTGGAAGACTGTTCCATGTATCCACCACCCTCTCAGTAATAATGCTTCCTGATGTTACTTTTAAACCTTTGCCCCTCTAATCTAAGGACTATCAGGGTTATCCAAAGAGATTCGAAAAGTCACCGCACGTTCGGTGACTTTTCGTTCTCTTCAATTCGGTTCCTTTTGCCGATTGCATTTCGGTGACCCTGCGGTGTATTCAGCAAACAGCACAGGGTCCCCGAATTGCAGGGAAAAGCTGCCGCAAACCTGACGAAAACTAACCGAATGCACGCTGAAAACAAGCAAAAACATCTGGATTAACTTTTGAAAAAGCCAACAGGAGCCGAACAGGAGCCGAATCACACAGAGCCGAAGCAGCTGTGACGTAGAGGAGGCAGTGAATAAATTAGCAAAACCATTTGTATGAATCTGGGAAAAAGAAACGCTGTTTGCAAAGAAACTACTGAGCGAAAATGTCTGAAATTTTCACAGGAGGTCCAGGGAATGATAATAAAGAGGGCTGTTACAAAAAAAATAAGTAAACTGAAAAAATCAAAAAAAAAATCGGACTTTTAAAAAAAAAAAAATCAGAAAAATGCTTAAAGTATCCTAAAAAATCTATAAATAAAGAGACTTTTTGCTGCAGAATTTTATAATGAACGGTTTATTAGATATTGAATTAAAACAGGAATATTTTTAACATTGAAGCCTATGGGATTCTCCTGAATAAATTTGCCGAATTAAACCACCGAATGGCAGGGCATTAGGGGAACCTTTCACTGCTGGTTTGTGTTCTCTGAATAGCCGAAGCAGTGCTTTTTCATGGGGTTTTCACTGCCCTCGAACAGGGACCGAACAGGCACCGTATGTTCAGGCAATTCGCCAGGATTTGGCGAATTGCCTGCTCTCTGGATAGCCGAATGGTCAGGAAGGTAACGAACGCTGATTTTCAGCGTTCGGTTACCTTTCTCAAGCAATTCGGATCTCTTTGATAACCCTGTATGTCCTCTTGTTTTGCTATTTTGTTTCCTTTTAAATATACTCCCTTCCTCTACCTTGTTGATTCCCTTTACGTATTTAATGTTTCTATCATATCTCCTCTGTCTCGTCTTTTTTCCAAGCTGTACATGTTAAGATCATTAAGCCTTTCCTGGTAACTTTTCTCCTTCAAGCCGTACACCATTTTAGTAGCCCTTCTCTAAACTCTCTCTAAGATGTCTATATCCTTCTGGAGATACGGTCTCCAGTACTGCACACAGTACTCCAAGTGAGGTCTCACCAGTGCTCTGTACAGTGGCATGAGCACTTCCCTTTTCCTACTGCTAATACCTCTCCCTACACAACCAAGCATTCTGCTAGCATTTCCTGCTGCTTCTATTACATTGACTACTTACCCTTAGATCCTCTGAAATAATGACCCCTAAATCCCTTTCCTCAGATGTTGAGGTTAGGACTGTATCAAATATTCTATATTCAGCCCTTGGGTTTTTACGTCCCAGGTGCATTATCTTGCACTTATCCACATTAAAACTCAATTGCCACAACTCCGACCATTTTTTTAGTTTACCTAAATCATTTGTCATTTGGCTGATCCCTCCAGGAACGTCAACCCTGTTGCAAATCTTTGTGTCATCAGCAAAAAGATATACTTTTCCATTAATACCTTCTGCAATATCACTAATAAAAATATTAAAGAGAATGGGTCCAAGTACTGACCCTGAGGTACCCCACTGGTAACAAGACCTTGTGCCGAATAAACTCCATTTACCACAACCCTCTGTTGTCTGTCACTCAGCCACTGCCTAATCCAGTCAACAATATTGGAATCTAAACTCAAAGATTGCAATTTATTGATAAGCCTTCTATGCGGAACAGTATCAAAAGCCTTACTGAAATCTAAATAAGCAATGTCTACTGCACCACCTGTGTCTATTATTTTTGTTACCCAATCAAAGAAATCAATAAGATTAGTTTGGCATGATCTCCCTGAGGTAAACCCATGTTGTTTCTGATCCTGTAATCTATGTGTTTTTAGATGTTCAACAATCCTTTCCTTTAACATGGTTTCCATTAATTTCCCCACAACTGACGTAAGACTAACTGGCCTATAGTTCCCTGATTCCTCCCTACTACCCTTCTTGTAAATGGGCACAACATTTGCTAATTTCCAGTCTTCTGGGACGACTCCTGTTAACAAGGATTGGTTAAATAAATCTGTTAATGGTTTTGCTATTACATCACTGAGCTCTTTTAATAATTTAGGGTGGATCCCATCAGGCCCCATTGACTTATTTGTCTTTACTTTAGACAGCTGCTGTAGAACCTCCTCCTCTGTAAACTGATATGTAAATGTCTCTTTAGTGTTCTCTCCTAACTGAGGTCCCTTTCCTTCCTTTTCTTCTGCAAAGACTGAACAAAAATTTTCATTGAGGCAGTCAGCGAGACCTTTATCCTCTTCTACATACCTTCCTTCCTTTGTTTTTAATCTAACTAATCCTTGTTTTACTTTTCTTTTCTCGTTTATGTAACTAAAAAATGTTTTGTCCCCCTTTTTTACTGACTGAGCTATTTTCTCTTCTGCGTGTGCTTTGGAAGCTCTTATAAATTGCTTTGCCTCTTTCTGCCTAATCTTATAGGTTTGCCTATCTTCTTCACTCTGAGTTGTTTTATAATTGTTGAATGCTATCTTGGTTGAATTAGCCTTGGTTAAATCTTCCAGAACTAAAAAAACATATAAAGCCAGATGAACCATATTCAATCATTTTGCCTAATATTGCACCGCATACCTTAATCAAAACAACCAGTTAATAAAATGAGCATAAACACTCACCATGTACCACATGCTTGGCCATTTTGGATCATTGAAATAAGTCGATTGTATGTTATTCTGTTTATAATCCCTCTTTATCCTTCTTTTAACCACCTGCTGTTGTATCCATTCAACCTGCCAAGAAGGAAAACATTTGGTAAGTGTTAAAAACCACAGTGATTATCAAAAAACGTGTTAAATATTGAGCCATTTCCCAGTGCTTACATGAAACATATATTCCATACTGTGTCTACCCAATGCCGTTAAACATAATCCCTTCTTGTATGCAACGCTCACATTTGCATTAACTGTGTGCTCTTTGGGCCTAGGCCTTATTTCTCTTTTACTACAAAACATATTTGAACTTAAATTATTCTTCTGCTTGTGCTCACCAGACATCTGTACCAACTTGAAAAGATTCCCACAAAAAAGATAAATTTATAAAAAATTAAGCAAACTTAGCAAACTATATTAATTACAGAAGAAATGGCACAACAAATTGTTGAGTGAACTTGTGAGTATTATTCCATCTGATTAATGATCACATTATACAGAACAGACAGAGGCGTAACTGCCAGGGGTGCAGAGAGTGACACTGCAACCGGGCCACTGAGTTGAGGGGGGCCCACACACAGCCAACTGCGGCCTCACCTGGGCGGCTTGGCATGATTCGCTCATACACAGCACACATTACTGTAAGATATATTGCTGTGGAGCCCTGAGATATACACAGTGCACTTTACATTAAAAATGGGATGGACTGAAGTAGTCGTGGTGTACCTGGAAAGAAAATGGGACACTGATTGTCTGGAATCGACATTGTGGACCTGGAGGGGTCCAGTGCATGTGGGTGATAAGGGGATATGTTTTTGGCTAGGGTGGTGTCACGTTCGCGATGGCACTCACCTAAGATCAGCGTTGTTTGGATCTTTATGGACAGATTTCTACAATGCGGAATTTTATAGCAATCAGGACTGTAATACCTAGTATCCCAAGCCAGGGAGGTAATACAGAAATCTAAGTACCACTCAACACCAAATGGTTTTGTGACCAAGTGGTTGCTGAGTGAAAGCGCGTTAACTATATACTTGTTCTCATAACAAACAGTAAATGCTCAAGGTATTCCGCAACCTGCAGGGCAGGTCTACAATCAGAGATAATGTGTTGCATTTTGTACATAGACTTGGTGTCAAGCCGGTAACTTGAGAGGCTGGTAGATTTATCAACCTGCAGGGCAGACCCACTCACAGAAACCATGCAATATGCTTTGTAATTAAACCATACACTTGACAAGCAACTTGAAGTGTTGATTGATTTAGCAACCTGAAGGGCAGACCCACAGACTGGGATCATTCGGTATGATCTGTACCTAGACCTGGTATTAGGTAGACAGATTGAGCGGTTGATAGAATTAGAAACCTGGAGGGAAGGGGGTGGAGTCTGGACGCCGACCGAGCCAGACGCATGGTGTAGGAGCTCCCGCACTTAGCTGTCAAAACGGAGCATAGCAGCAGCACAAAGATCTTTCTGACCCACCATTTCAACCCCCCCTCACCGGGAGCATGCCGGGGACCACCCGAGGTGGCAAAAAACAGGATCCCCCGACCCCAGTGGTGGCGCCAATTTTCCAGCGCCGCGGCCTGGAAGACAGCCAAGATGGCGGCCGGAACCGCGGTGCGGAGACAGGCTTGGACTCGGACCCAGGGGGGTCCCAACCAGCGTCTAGAGCTGATACAACTCAGATTTTGGCCAGGATGGGAGACATGCAGGCGAGTCTGGCGATGGACATAGCCAAAATAGCCACAGAGTTACGTGCGGAGGTGGGGGCCTTGGGCCTACGCATTGGGGAACTGGAGGACGGCACGGGGGACCTCGTGGCAGCTCACAATACGCTGGCGCGCACGACTGACACATTATCTCACCGCATGGACCGTTTGGAACTTGCTCTTGAGGATGTCGCCAATAGATCCCGCCGCAACAACATACGCCTGCAGGGATTGCCCGAGTCTATACAGACGCGTGAGCTACACGAGACGGTGTTGGGCCTTCTTAAACGCTTGGTTCCGGAGGTGCTCCCGGCCAGGCTACTCATGGACAGGATTCACAGAGTACTGAGAGCTCCCCGGGCTGACTCCCAACAACCACGCGATGTCATATTTTGCCTTCATTATTACACAGTTAAGGAGGAAGTAATGCGCAAAAGCAGAGAAGTGGAACTGGTGTATGAAGAAGTAAAGCTCGCCCTGTTTCAGGATCTGGCACCGGAGACCTTGCAGCGTCGAAGGGCCTGGCGCCCCATCACAGCCCACCTGGGCCGTCATAACATCCGCTATGCCTGGGGTTTCCCGTTCAAGCTCTTGGCCTTCACTGGCGGTAAAACCTCAACTCTAACCCTACAATCTGACCCGCAGCAATTCTTCACCCGCCTGGATTGCCCACCTTTACCGGACGCTGGTAACTTGTTATCATCCCCCTCTCTGGCACCTCAGCTCATACCCCGCTGGGAGAAGGTCCC
The DNA here is from genome assembly GCA_009667805.1 of Leptobrachium leishanense. Taxonomy (NCBI): domain Eukaryota; kingdom Metazoa; phylum Chordata; class Amphibia; order Anura; family Megophryidae; genus Leptobrachium; species Leptobrachium leishanense. The sequence goes on from CM019063.1 coordinate 226,364,508, forward strand.
CTCCCGGGCCCCAGAGGAGAGGGACAAGGATCCGGGATGAGAAGATGGGGAGACCCCGGCGGTGATATTTTTATTTTTCTTGCCCACATGGTACCAGGTGGCTGCATTAGTTGAGTTGTGAATGTTCACCAATTACCATATAACCCCATAATGTTAGGCTATCAATGTTCATGATAATGGTGGGGATACTGTGGTTGATGTAAAGTTTCGTTGCACTGTTTTTAGGTAGTTTTTTCATGCTCCGTTGCTTGATCGGTGACGTCCGTTCTGCGATCATACTGGTCTTCAACCAGGGTCGCGTCTCCTTTCTGACCATCCCCATGGTCGTTCCGGCAATGGATAAGTCCGGAAGTTTTTCTTTCATTTTTTCTCTTATGTGTCTTCTTCTTTACTATTCTATTTTCCTCCCCTTCCTCACCTCCTAGTCACTTGTCCCTCTGCCCCCTCTATCTTCCTCCCCCACAACTGGGTCCTCAGGGGTGCCGCCCTGCCCTGTGTCCCTGTTCTGGCCTGCCCGTGGCGTTCCCCTCCACTCCACTCATGATTCCTGATTGCCATATATTGTCCCAAAATGTTAAGGGAATGAATTCCCCTACGAAGAGGAGATTGGTCCTCCGAGAACTAAAACGCGCACAATGCCAGATAGCATTTCTGCAGGAAACGCATTTTGCCCGGGCACGCCAGTTCAGCCTCACAGACGGCACCTTCCCTCGCTCCTTTTTCGCTTCCTGCACCGGTAAACGTCGTGGGGTTGCGATTTTATTGCATAAATCATGCCAGGTGATGGTTCAGCATGTGGACAGAGGTGATGAGGGCAGATACATTTTGATCCGGGGGACTGTTAATAATGTGGCTATCTCTTTGCTGAATGTATATGCCCCCAACACTCCGGAAGATTCTTTCTGGGCCCACCTTGCGACGCTCCTACAGTTAACGGAAGGTTCCTTTCTGATCATGGGGGGGACTTTAACGCGGCCCCTGCGCCAGCAATAGTCAGGAAATCCGGAGCGCTAGGTACCAGAACTGCAGTATCTCCTCAGGATGCGCTGCTAGCTAGGTTTATAAACAACGCGCAGCTGCTCGACGTTTGGCGACTCCATCACCCAGGTGACCACGATTTCTCCTTTTATTCCCACCCTCACTCCTCATATTCGAGGATAGACCTGTTCTTGTTGCCAGCCAGGACGATCCCATTGACTACCCGCACGGCGATCAGCTCAATTAGTTGGTCTTATCACGCGCCCGTGTCTGTATGGGTGAGACTACCGGGAACTCACCCGGGTTGGTCCCGGAGCCTCAATTCTTCCATCTTACAATCGGCTGCAGTGATGGAAGAGGTCTCTGCCCACCTGGACAGATACTTTGAGGAGAATGATCTAGACGACATTGGACCTGACTCCTTATGGCTGGCCCATAAGGCGGTCATACGGGGCCACCTGATACAGATTGGTAGCAGGCTGAAGAAGGAGAGGACGCGTCTGTTGGTGGAACTCCAGGAAAGGCTGGCTGACCGGGAGACAGCACACAAGTTCATTCACTCTCAGGCTGATTTTGATGCCCTTGCAACAGTACGCCAGGAACTCTGATCTGCCCTATTGACAGATGTGGCCCGGTCCTTAGCTTGGACCAGGCGAACCTTTTATGAATACTCTGACAAGGCACACACTATGTTGGCGCACAAACTAAGGAACCAAACTAGATCCAAATTAGTGACCTCGGCCCATACGCCCCAGGGTTTGATCACTACTATCCCTAGCGAGGTAAACCAGATCGTTACTGCATACTTTGAGCAATTATACAACCACTCCCCGGATCACTCCCTCCGAAATCCGGACCATGTGTGGGAGGTGCGGGAATTCCTGGCCTCATGGAAGGGTCCGGAGCTCCCCCCCTCTTGCTGGAGGGGCTCGGGTCGGAGGTCTCAGAGGCCGAAGTCGCATTGGTGATTAAACAAATGAAACCCCATAAGGCCCCTGGTCCGGACGGTTTCACAGCTTTTTACTATAAAAAGTTCTCTCCCCACTTGGGCAAATATCTAGTTAAACTATATAATGGAATTTTGGGGGGGGGGACCGGTGCCTCCGGATTTCCTCCGATCCGATGTGATTCTGATTCCTAAAGAGGGCAAAGACCCTTCCTACCCCCACAACAATAGACCAATCTCTCTACTGAATGTTGATTATAAGATATTTACGAAAATTCTGGCCAACAGACTGGGAACAATTCTCCCCTCCATTATTCACCCGGACCAGGTCGGGTTCATTCCCACGAGGCAGGCATACGAAAATACAAGGAGAAACGTGGTCCTGATCGAGAGAGCTCGTGAGACGGGGACGCCTTCTCTGCTCCTCTCTCTGGATGCGGAGAAGGCATTCAACAGGGTGGGCTGGCCTTACTTGTTTCAACTTCTGGAGCATTGGGGTTTTCCCCCTAGCTTTTTTTGCGCAGCTATCTGGGTCCTTTATGACTCCCCCCTTACGAAAATAATCACCACGGGGGCCTCCCTGGAGTCCTTCCCCATAGGTAACGGAACACGGCAGGGATGTCCCCTGTCACCCATGCTCTTCGCTCTGGCCCTTGAGCCCCTGCTGGATAAATTATGGTCCTCCACGTCCATCACGGGTTTACAGGTTGGAGGGGAGGAATTCCTGGTGTCAGCGTATGCGGACGACCTTCTCCTGACCATCACGGACCCTGTCCGATCTGTGCCCCATTTGCTTTCCCTTCTTCGCAATTTTTCAGAAGTTTCCGGGTTTAAGGTCAATATAGATAAAGCGATGCCAGTAGGAATACCAAAAGCGGATGTCGAGCGGTTGCGTATCCTCACGGGGTTTCAATTCTCCACCTCCTCTCTCACATATCTGGGAGTGAAACTGACCAGTGATCCCGCAGCCCTGATTAGAGCCAACTATGATGTAATGATCCAACGTCTTATAGCTGATATGGACACGTGGGATGCCTTTAATGTCTCCTGGGTGAGTCGTATTGCTAGCGTGAAAATGAATCTACTCTCCCGAATCTTATACCTGTTCCAAACCCTCCCTGTGCCTGTCCCTCCGGCCTCATTGGCGCATCTGCAGTCCCATGTGGACCGGTTCATCTGTCATAATAAACGACACTGGGCGGCAAGAAAGGTGTTACATAGACCGAGGGCGGTGGGAGGTTTGGGAGTACCAAGTTTGTTACAATATTACCATGCTGCCCAACTAGCACAGTTTGTTACCTTTCATGCACCACCTGGTACGCACCGTTGGGCGGACTTAGAGTCGCATCTTTTTGCTCCTGAATTGCCGCAATTCTATTTTTGGCTTCCCAAAACCTATCGTCCAATCCTTCGCTCCACCTGCACTGCCACCATTAACTCTCTACAAATCTGGGACACTGTGAACCGCCGCTTCACTTTTGCTAAAGAACATTCTGCTATTATGCCCTTCCTCCGCAATCGTAAGTTTCCACCGGGCCTATGCCCTCGACCTTTCGCGAATCTGGAGGACTTGGGCCTTCAGAGGATCCACCACCTCTACTCAGCGGGTGCACCACTTCAGTTTGCGGACATTCAACACAGGGGTCCAGTTGGACCGGCGGACTTCTTTCGCTACTTACAGGTTATGGACTATGCGCGGACGCTGGAGGTCCGTACGGCCGCCACGTCTTCCTTGACGGCGTTTGAAGCTCGCTGTAATGACGCTCGCATCACGAAATCGATGATCTCTTCGCTATATGTCTCCCCTGTTCCGGCTCTCCAATATGGGGGGACCCAACTTATGTCGCACGCTGGGAGAGAGATGTGGGGGATGCCCTGCCAAGTGAAGAATGGGAGGATATCTGGGACAACGTGGCCCACCAGGAACAAGCTTACAAGATGTTGTTTCACTGGTATGGTACCCCCTCACAGCTTTCTCACATGGACGGGTCTTCCTCTGACTTATGCTGGAGAGGTTGCGGCATTAAGGGCACGTTTTACCATATGTGGTGGACGTGCCCCCTGATACGACGCTTTTGGCTTAAGATTCATGCCCTCATCCAAGACGTCCTGCAGTGTGGAGTGGTTTTCGACCCGTGGACATTCCTTCTTCACCGCACCCAGGAAGCCCTATCGAGACCGGAGAATAAACTGTTGCATAAACTGGTCTTGGCGGCTAGAAGAGCGGTGGCCCAAGGATGGAGATCTATGTCCCTTCCGTCTATGGCACAAGTGCACCTTCGGATCAGAGACAATATGGACATGGACCGTCTATCGGCTCTTGTACATGACACCACACCTCAATATAGTAAGATCTGGAACCCCTGGTTGGAATTTGATGTGGGCTGAGGGCTGGACTGTTTGACTTTCTGGCGGGTTGTGATATCTGGGTTTTTTACTCCTTTGGGGCGGCACCCTATCCCCTTCCCCCCTCCCCTTCCCCTGTGGTCGTTTCCTCTTTTCCTTTCATCTATATTTGTGTTATCTTCGATCTTCTTATTATTTTTTATTTTCCCCCCTCTTGGGGGAACCATCCCTGCGGTCTTCTGGCAGGGGCTTCTCGGGGCTAACCAGTAGCAGTCTCTAAGAATGTGTTTTTGTTGTATGATGCCCTTTTTGTCTTTGAAATATGGAAAAATAAAGAATTATAAAAACAAAAAGAAACCTGGAGGGAAGACCCATAGACTGAGATCATCTGGTATGATCTGTACCCAGATGTTACGTTCCCTCCAGCCACGCCCACTGATTATGAGAGTTTTTCGCAGCCCTTTTGAATATAGGGTTAATCTGTTTGGCTCCCCACCCCTGGAGTCTCGGTGCCTGATCAGACCAGTGATCACATGATCTGTACTGCCCTATTTATATGGCCTTTAGTACTACAGCTTGTTGATCCAGTATACGGTTCTCTTCGCTGTGTTCCTGCTTGTGAAATATTGTATTTTTGATCTCCTGGATTCTTGACTTCTGGCTACGTATCCTGACCATCCTTGTTTCTAACCCCTTGGTACCGCATATTGATATTTCTGGTTTAAGACTCCTGCCCTGTTATATTGACAATTCTATTGCTTAATCCCATTTTGTGTTTTGTATGTATGGTCTTCAGGTTCTGGTTTGTTTGTACCACACTACAGCCTCTGTTGTTTGTTTCTTGTTCTGGTGTTAAACCTAATCGCAAGGCATCCAGTGGTTTGTGCTGGTTGCAGCCTAATCTGTTTCCAGTGAAGTCCTCCCCTGCAGGTTGTAGACTATATTCCTGTCTAGTCTGGTGTTCTGTGTCTTTGTATCTAGTACAGCTACTTATTGTTTATAGAGACCACATCAGGGATCTCTTTCTAGTTAGCACCGTTGTTCAAGTCATGTTTGTTTAACCCCTGATTGTTCATTGTTTGTCATTTCATGTTTCCCACCCTGTACTCTGTGTAGATCAGAAGGCCATCCAAAGGACCTTACCCCAGAGTAGGGCGTTCCTTGTGTGTGTATACAGTCTTGTCTTGTCTGGTTATTTCTGTGTTCAGGGTTCTGCATTATGCAGAGAAACACATACCAGCCTAAAGGGCTTAACTATAAACACAGCAACAAGGTCCCTCCTTTGCCTCCTGAGGGGGGCCACCGTGACACCAGACCTGATATTCGTCAGACAGAGCGGTTGATAGAATTAGCAACCTGAAGGGCAGACCTTCCAACTGAAATCATGCGGTACAAAATATGCATACACTCTGTGATCACAGCATACAACAAGTACACACACAAGGGTTAATCGTAAGAATCGTCAGTAGGCAGTCCGGGTCAATCAACATAAGCAAGGTCCTCGTTCAAGCAGAAAGTCGGCAACAGCACAAAATGCTGAGACAAATTCAAGAGTCAGCTGGCGATGCGGGAAAATAACTCCACGTCAGGGCGACGAGCAGTGTCTCGCGACTTGTACTTAAGGCCGGCAGCTTTCATCACGCCAAGCCCCTCCCCCTCAGATGCCGATCAGCCAGCCTGCAATCCTGGCACCGGTCAGCCAGCGATGCCACTGGGCGCCCAGACACCCCAGGCAGCACAGCGGGGGCCGAAGATGTGACATGGATTCCCACACCTGGGCCCTGAGGTTTCTAGTTACACCTCTGAGAACAGACATAATGCGCAATAGTCTTTTTTTGGTTTCTTTCAGTTGAATTATACAACAATCAGAAGAAGGGTCTGATTTGACTGACATATCCTTGACCCTATGAAACATTGGCATACAAAATTGTGATGTGTGTTGTATATGGACCCCTGTACCTTGGTTCATTCTAACCAATTTGCGCTACACTTCATAATCCACCATATATTTCTGTATATGGTATAATAGAGAAACCACCATCTGAAGTGTTGAGCGACTGGAGACATTATACTATTTTTGTGGTGCTTACCCTCTGTATCTCTATAGCTAAGGGGTCAAATTAAGGCAACTGCTTCACTGGAGAAGGCCCAGCGACATTTAAAAATAATACTGAACAAGACTCTGTTGCTCGACCCTAAGTAATCTAAATATTGCAATAAAACCACCAATATTGAAATAATTTGTAAATTGCTCAATAATTTATTCATATAGAATCCAGTAATTTTAAATTCAACGGCTAATAAAATCTACATTATTTATGATATCCGTAATAGAATATGTTGAGCATTTTTTAAGAAATGCTTGAGGTATGGAAGTTTGGTTCAACAATTATTAGAATAATACATCTTTACTCCAATTTGCGCAGTCTTCATAATACTAAGACACAAATGAAAAGCATTCTCTTTCATTTATTGCATGCATGTACAAGGTATTGTATAATATCATTTTGCATTCTACTTAGGGAAAGAGCACTGTATCACCATTTTGCTTTCTACTTTGGGAAAGAGCACCCTCCTTTTGTTTTTGTATAATAGTGCTGAGAAATAAAATAGACGTGCAAAATAATTTGTCCATGTATGAAAAGTAAGTGTTTAGGTATTAGATGACTTTTCTTGCACATACCTTACATCTCTAGGGCTTGCTTGTTTATCCTAATTTAGTTTAGGCAGAGATAATAAAAAAAATAAAAAATCTCTTATAAAAATGCAATTCAAAAACTAAATGAACCTTCTTGCCATTTTTTACTTTATGGAGAAATGATTCAGAGATCGATGTGACTTGTGACCACAACATATAAATGGCATAAGAATTTACAATGTAACCCCCTTTAGAGATACAAAATAAAAATGAAAAATCAACTCCAACTCATCAGTTTATGCAAGCTAAAATGATTATTCCCAAGAATGTTTTACAGGAAGGAGGATCCTTCTTTTCACTCTTTGCATGCTAAGAAAATGTTTTAAAGCAGAACTGTCACATTTATGGCATCAGCACAGGCCAAGTAATTGTGCTAAAACTCAATGGGCTCTATTCCACTTGTGCCATTAGCATTTATGAGTGAGCAGTAGGGATGAGCTGTTCGGTTCGATCAGTTCGGAGTTCGATTCGAACATCAGCAGTTCAAAAGTTCGAACTTTTGGCGTGTTCGGCTCGAGTTCGAATTATTTTTTTTAAAAGAAAATATAAAAAATGCTTAAAAAAATACTAAAAAATATGACATTGATGACAGATATGTCCCCTCCTACATTCTCCCATCAAAAAGCTTGGGATAAAGACCTTAATTTAACTTTGACACCGTCACAATGGACCCAAATTTACTGGTTTGATCTTAAAGCAACGAGAAATGTGACCTTACTTGAGACGAGACGTAAATTCTTATACCGATGGTACTTAACGCCAGCTAGATTGGCCAAATTTCAGCCAAATAATACTGATAAGTGCTGGAAATGCCAAGGTGGGGTGGGAGACTATATCCATGTGTGGTGGCATTGCCCTCCGTTGTTTTCGCTATGGAAACAAATTCACTCCCTCCTTGAAAAAGTATTGGGCATAGTCCTTCCATTTACCCTTGACGCAATGTTATTGGGGGCGATCCCGCAGCGGCTAGGTCGAAAACACAAAACGGTGTTATATCATGTAATTACCACAACTATGTTGTTAGTAGCACGTAACTGGAAGTAACTTATGGTACCGGAGTTAAAAGATGTGACTGATACCGTGTCTACGTTTCGTATGTATGAACAAATAGCAACACGACTTCTAGAGTTGAGGGTCCCATCGAAGGATCCTTGGGTACTGTGGGACCTGCGTTCTATGTAATACTATAGGAGATTTTCGGTAAGATCATCCACTGACTGTGTAAAGTGTTCAAAAATATATAAATAATACTATAAGATTAAAAAATATAAAAAAAAATGCCTATGACATGAAAGACTTGGAGTGTGGGCGAGAACTCCCGTATGCCATCGATGTTCGATACTGTGTAAAATAAGCTGATAACAAAATTGAGTGCCATCTTCTCTATCTTTTTTTTTTCTTTTCTTTTGATTGCTGTATTACTGTATTTTCCTTTATACGTACTTGTGTTAACATATTGATGAAACCAATGACCCCTTTTTTCCTTTCTGTATCCTTTCTTTGACTTTCAAAAAAATTAAAATTAAATTAAAAAAATAAATAAATACTAAAAAATCTAGAAATAAAGAGACTCTTTACTGCAGAATATTATAAACAACGGTTTATTAGATATTGAATTAAAAAATAATGTCTAGGTGCAAAGATTCTCACCTCTAAATGACCTGTGCTCTCAAACGGCGTAAACAACAGGTGTTTAATTAGTGTTTGGAAATAACATGTGCTTCGAATTAGTCCGGTCTCATGAATTTGATACATTGTATGAAGACTGGGAGTGCTAGGTGTCGTGTGTGGGTCTGTGATGGCGATGTTTTCATACATCCTACAAATCTGCCACTTCAGGGGCAGGTTATGGGGACCTCCTAGGCACGATATTTGAAGGAATTTTTCGTTTTTATTTTTAACCCTTATTTTATGGAAAACTCACTGTTCCTTTAACCCTTTCACTGCTGAGGCATTTCACCGCTGTGTGCTGAGCAAATTTTTACTGCTTTCGCTCATCATGTTTAAACGCGATTTGAAGCCACATTTTATTATACGACCCAGACATATTATATATCGTTCTTTCCGGCAGACTCCGCAGATTCATAATATATAATTTTTATATGTATACGTCATGTTCTGCCTGTATATTATAACAAAAAATGCAATAAAACTTGAATTTTTAATCACCTGCAGCGTGTAAAGTGTTTTTTTTCACCTTTTATCACATGAACATTTGCAGTTATATTTTCTATGGGGTGCGCTTGTACAAAAATGAGAAATGGGGACTTATTACATTTTTTGGGGGGAATTATGTGATTTTTAGCAAACGCATACCATAGAAAAAAAATCATTAGTGCAGCATCATTGTTCACATTATAATTGAAATGTGAACAATATTGCTGCATTAATAAAAATAAGAAGCAAGGGGGGGTGTTTGTGAGGGTCCTGAGAACGAGCAACAGCACAATGACCTGCTCTACGGTGGGTGCCCGCTCAGGTCTCACAAACAAGGTTTTAGCTTGCTTGTGCCATTACAGGGATGAATTTTCCATATGCAAATCAGCCTGCTCTCACCCAAAAAGGGTGGCCAGTGCTGACTGCCAAGGAAGTCATCCCTGCACCAGAGGTGCAGCAACCCCCGACGATCGTTTCGGCCTTCTTGGGCCTCGTCAGGAGGGTATAGCTGACACCCCTCTAGGCACATCAAGCAAGGGGTCCACGTCTGGATGACCCTTTACAATTATAGTGAGAAGCAGGGGGGGGTGTTTGTGAGGGTCCTGAGAACGAGCAACAGCACAATGGCCTGCTCTACGGTGGGTGCCCTCTCAGGTCTCACAAACAAGGTTTTAGCTTGCTTGTGCCATTACAGGGATGAATTTTCCATATGCAAATCAGCCTGCTCTCACCCAGAAAGGGTGGCCAGTGCTGACTGCCAAGGACGTCATCCCTGCACGAGAGGTGCAGCAACCCCCGACGATCGTTTCGGCCTTCTTGGGCCTCGTCAGGAGGGTATAGCTGACACCCCTCTAGGCACATCAAGCAAGGGGTCCACGTCTGGATGACCCTTTACAATTATAGTAATATGTAATATTACTATTAATAGTATTACTATATATTACTATTATAGTAATAGGACCCCTTGCTTGATGTGCCTAGAGGGGTGTCAGCTATACCCTCCTGACGAGGCCCAAGAAGGCCGAAACGATCGTCGGGGGTTGCTGCACCTCTCGTGCAGGGATGACGTCCTTGGCAATCAGTACTGGCCACCCTTTCTGGGTGAGAGCAGGCTGATTTGCATATGGAAAATTCATCCCTGTAATGGCACAATCAAGCTAAAACCTTGTTTGTGAGACCTGAGCGGGTACCCACCGTAGAGCAGGCCATTGTGCTGTTGCTCGTTCTCAGGACCCTCACAAACACCCCTGTTGTTTCTCACATTAATAAAAATAACACACAAAAAAACATGTTTTTTTATTTTATTTTTATTTTTTTACTTTATACCTGAGCATGTTGGGTGTCATTCGAAAGGCCATGCTCAGGCCTTTTGATTGACACCCTCCATGACACCCTAGCTGCCACGGTTCTGGAGATATCGGGATTCCGGGCAGCTAGGGGTTCCCGGGTATCTGACGCCATCACGCTATGCGTGAGGACGTCAGGCAGTGAGGGGGACCCGGGCGGCCCCCACCGGAGCTAGGCCGCACTTCGGCGCCGAAGTGCGACCCGGTGCCTAAGGGGTTAAAGCCAGGTACAGCTTAAAAGGGGAGACTCTCCCCTTTTAAGCGGTGCCTGGCTTCTTTTTGTGGGACCTCCCGATCGGGAGGGATCCGAACGGATCCACCCCTCCCTTCCAGGCGATCTCCCGGCATTGCCGGGGGGTCGTCTGGAAATGACATCATCGCGCATGGTGCGATGATGTCATTTACGCCGGGAGGAGCTTGACTTCAGCGTCTGAGGACAGAACGCCGCTGAAGTCAGAATGCCACGGGACCCCGGACAGAGAGGTGAGTATCTCCGCCGGGGGTCCCGCAAAGCTGATGACATGTGGGACACGTCCTCCTCAGCATATAGCGGGAGTAACTGAGGACGTGTCCCACACGTCGTCAGCAGTGAAGGGGTTAAAAACGTATTTTTTTTAACTTTTTGTCCTTGTTTCCTGTCCCCCAGGGTACTACCCGGACCCGAACATTGTTTTTAGATGTTTCTATACATCCTACAAATCCGCCACTTCACGGGCAGGTTATGGGGACCTCCTAGGCACGATATTTGAAGGAATTTTTCGTTTTTATTTTTAACCCTTATTTCATGGAAAACTCACTGTCCCTTTAAAAATGTTTTTTTTTAAACTTTTTGTCCTTGTTTCCTGTCCCCCAGGGCACTAACCGGACCCCCATACACCTTTTATGGCAAATATCTAGCATATATGCCCTCTTGGAGGGCACTCTAAAAATCGAACTTTGAGTCCCATTGACTTGTATGGAGTTCGTGTTCGTGTTGGAGTTCGAATTCGAACCGAACTCGGGGGTGTTCGGCTCATCCCTAGTGAGCAGCCCTCATTAATGTTAATGGTGCCCCTACTATTCCAGCTCATGGCAAACCCTCATTGTGTCTTGGCTGTTGTGCCACATTACTGTACATTAAAAGGAACACTCTACACATCCTGACCACGTTAGTTTTTATAAATAATCAGAATGTGTGGAGTGACTCCCTTCTCCTCCCTCTCAGCGCTCCCCATTTTTACTAAAAAGCTGGGTGAAGTAGAGGAGATTCCTTCACCCCACCCAGTGTCATCTACAGCCAGGAAATTAGAATTTCCCAGCTGCCTGTTCCTGCTTGGTTACTACTAGTGACATCGGCACACAGGGAGTGTGGCGATGTCACTATCTCTGAGACTGATCTATCGTTCTCCGCAGGCGCTACGGGACTTATAAAAGGCGAATATCCATACGGCGCATCTAGTACAATTAATATGTTAATAAATCAATGAATATGTAAAATCCATAAAATCTATTAAAAAACTCATAAACCGTGGCAGTAAAAAATGTATTAAAAATATTATTATCAAGTCAATAAGGTGCATAGAGTAGAGTCCAGGTCAAATGTGCAAACAGTGCAAAAAAGTGCTCAAGTATATATTGATGGAATACTCAAAAATGATGATGAAAAATGATGTGCTGATCTTCTTATAAGTGCTGGTGCTGAATCCTCATATCCGCCAGTAATCCTCAAAAAAAGCACATCACAAGAAAGGATGATAGTGCAGACAGTCAGAATAGAATAGGCTCGAATTATAACCAAAATCCAAACAACTCACATTTATTTTCTCCTCGAGCCGGGACCTTGTGGGCTCCCATAAATGTGAGTGGTTTGGATTTTGGTTATAATTCGAGCCTATTCTATTCTGACTGTCTGCACTATCATCCTTTCTTGTGATGTGCTTTTTTTTGAGGATTACTGGCGGATATGAGGATTCAGCACCAGCACTTAAAAGAAGATCAGCACATCATTTTTCATCATCATTTTTGAGTATTCCATCAATATATACTTGAGCACTTTTTTGCACTGTTTGCACATTTGACCTGGACTCTACTCTATGCACCTTATTGACTTGATAATAATATTTTTAATACATTTTTTACTGCCACGGTTTATGAGTTTTTTAATAGATTTTATGGATTTTACATATTCATTGATTTATTAACATATTAATTGTACTAGATGCGCCGTATGGATATTCGCCTTTTATCTTGTATTTTGACACATATTTTGGTTGTTTTTTATGTGTTTTTACCATACTATAGGCAGCATTTGACTATTTATTAGCACTACACCCTGCACTTTAAATTAATTTATAAATAGGCGCCCACACTGTATAGTGTATATTTATTTATACACACTCTTTGCTACGGGACTTATGTATGTAAAGTGGGACATGTAGGATTTTCCTCCACACCCACATCTTTCACTTGGGGAACAATGACGTCAGCACAGTTCATACATTCGGACACCTCTACGTCTCTAATGCCCAAGCTTGGAGTGACTAAATAGAAAGAGGACAATGCAGCCACGGCAGAATTGAAGCATCCAGATGATTGGTCCTTATTGTGCAAGCAGCACATGTGCGGCTCGCACGCAAAGAGCTACATGTTTGGAAGCCCTGGACTGGAAGAGGAGAGGGAGCCCAATGACTATGGACAATATATTTTTTAACCTAACTAAAACAGATATTAAAAAAATAATTGTGCAGATGCTGGCAGCAGTATCAGCACAATTATTATTAGGGAAAAAAGGGAGGATGGGGTACATTTTAGGTTAGAGTACGATCAATACGATCTATACGATATCCATTCTCTACTAGGATATCTCTTCCCAGTCAGCCCTCCTGAAACTCGCCACTTCATCTACCCTATTCACCCTCACGTAATGGGTCACCCCTCTCCTCTTAGATTGTAAACTCTCAAGCAGGGTCCTCCCTCCTTCTGTTTTATGTGTGTAACGTGTATGTACCTTTGTTATTCTGTCTCTCCCATACAGCGCTAAGGAATTTGTTGGTACTTTATAAATACTAGTAACTGTAACGGATACATGTGCACTTTAAAAAGTAGTATGAAGTGTGTTACATGGATCCTGCATATCCACAGGGTGATTGTTACAGTTTGCTAAGAGTTGAATTACTTTCACAATATTTTACATGAAAGAGCACATTTTAATTAATACGGATTTCTCAACTCTTTGTGAGCGATGCAACATTGTTGCTTTGCAGATGAAAGGTCTATAAAAAGGGGGAATCATAATCAGCAGAGTTAGTAATTAAAATCGCTAATTTACACTAAACTGGTGAAAACAATGACGATCTGAGATGTTAAGCTATTTGAGACATAATTCACAGCAATTAAAAATTTATTTTGAATTATCTTTTTGAATTTGCTGATGTGACCAAATCACATGCAAACAGCGAAATGAATGGAACCGTTGGTTATAAGAACAAAAAATGTGAATGTGGAAGACTTGGAGAAGGTTTAAAGTTGTTTTACCTATTTTCTCTTTAAAATATCAGTTTTCAATTGACTGCTTAGAAAAAAACATACATTAATTATTGACCAGTCTCTAGCAGCACATTTAAATATACCACAGAAGGCTCCATACCCAAAGGTGATATTGTGCACATTTCAACAATGTTTGTATTAAATATTTAACGACAACATATGTAATCAAAGGAGTCTCATGTTTCATTATTAATCTATTCAGTATTGTCACGTTACTAAGGGACATTGCATTAGTAATTTGCTATTATCAAATGATGAGAGACAGTGGTGCAATCTTGTCTTTCCAGTCAGAACCAAAGGTGTTAAGTGAAGTAAAGCAGGAGGTAGGGATGATTAATCAGTGTACTGCTCCAAGGCAGGATGAAGGTCTGTTCAGGAATAGCTACTGTCCAACCACATAAATACATATTATGGCCCATGACTCCGCTGTAGGAAAGCACTAGCTCTAAATTTCATTTATTAGTGTAATAACTTATGCTTATATATTTCCTGGGCACTCGCTCACTCTTGTATTGCTAAAACTTTAGAGTGCACATGGGACAAGAGTAGGATACTACATTTTACGCAAAGAACTGACCGGAGTATCCTCCAAGCACAATGTTAGTTTACCAGCTAAACCTGTTTTCCTAGTACTACTGGGAATTAACCCTAATCGGATTCTCTTGGAATACTCAATAAAATGGACTTTAACATTACACTAGCTATGAATTTGTTGCAATAATTACAGGGCCAGAGCAGCACTTTTAACGCCATAAACAAGGTAGCAGATAATGAGTTTGGAACAGCAGGTCATAAAAAGGTAGCTAAATGCTTCGTTGTCTGGATCAATTAAGTATCCTTATTTACTATACTATGAATAATTAGAAGTGATTTTCCTGTTATTCTATGATAAAGCCAAAGACACGTACAGAATAAGTCACAGGATAGTAAAACTGAATAAATATAAACAAAGCATGTAACGTAGCGCCCAACAAATGTTTTGGAACTGCATTTCCCATGAGGCTCAGCCAATCTAATGAGTGGCTGAGCATCAAGGGAGGTGTAGTTCCAATATATCTGGAGTGGCAAAGTTGCTGACCCCTGCTGTAAAATGTCCTTTACTGGAAGCTCACATACACAGAGGACACAGGCAACGTTTCAGCTCAAAGTGAGCCTTTCTCAGGTCATCTGCGACCTCTGTGTATGTGTTCTCTGAATAAAAACCACATCAGAGAATCAATGGTATTTATTTGTTACTTAAACAGTGTATGGACTTGCCCAGGTATGCACTGGCTTTTGGGACTACCGGGAGATTCCCTGTGGGCAGGTGTAACTGACTGGTTCACCGCACGCTACCAGCAGAGGACACTCTCGGCATGTCGTCAAACTCCCGCAGCATGACGCCAATCGCAGACTTTTCCTTGCAGGAGGCTGACATCTTGGATATTAGTTCACCCTCCAGGACCTCACTCCGCCCACTGACATCATCACGCATTGGCACGATAATGTCAGAAACGAGACTCCTCCTGCCTGGCAAGGGATTCCCTAATACAGTAAAAGATAAGAGGGTCAAGTGAGGGATCATTGGAAAGGCCACAGTATGGCCTTTTTAATGACATAAAAATGACAAGGTTCTTTGTAAAACTTAAACTAAAAATCAATAAAATATTTTTTTTTATAACACAGCATTATGGTTCACTTTTCACTTATAAAGTGAACAATGATGCAGCACTAATTCACCTTCTCATTTCCAATGATGCCAGCAAGTGTGGAGGTGATGGCACAATGTGTTATTACACTTGTTTCATCGAAAATTTAAACCAACGCACTGCTGTGAGGGGCACAAGGGTTACTTTGAAACCTTGCCTCTCAAATTTTTATACTGCAAAAGGTCAAGAAACATGTCATTGGAAATGTCTGAGTCTGATCTATCCAACGATACCAAACATAACTATGTAATGCATAAAAATAAAAAAATAATAAAAGAAAATAAAATACAAAATTCCCCCCCTCTGTTCTAAGACATGGCATTATGTGCTTTTACTTATAAAGCAAACAATGCCACTGCGCTAACACAACTTCTCATTTCCCATGCCGGGAGATGATGATGCAATGAGTTATTACACATTGGTTCATCTAACACACAACCTGCCGCAGCACTACAGGGAGAGCGGCAGGTCCTTTGGACCCCTGTATCTCTATTTTTTACAAAGCACAAGGTCATGTTAGGTGTCATTGGAAAGGTCAGAGTCTGGCCTTTCTAAAAGGTACCAAATATGGCGATATACAATGTAAAAAATAAAAAACAAGCAAAAACAAATATAAATGAAATTTTTTGTTCATAAGCAACGTGTCACGATTTCACATTTCAGCCAGGCCCCCTGGTGGTGAGAGTGGAGCTCTGGTGGTGTTTTGGGCTAAGCCACTGCAGACCATCTCTACTGTGGCTGATAGTCTGTGGTCACATAACCAGTCCTGCCCTATTTATATGGCCAGCAGTAGATCAGATCCTTGCTTCAGGATAAGTCTTCTTACTGAGTTTCTACCTTGTGATCTGCTTTTGCTTATATTATATTCCTGTGTATGACCTATTGGCGTTATTCCTGGACCTCTCTCTTGCCTCCTCCCTGGATCCTGTACCGTGTATCCAGATATTCCTGTGTATGACCTATTGGCATGATTTCTGGACCACTCTCTTGCCTCCTCACTGGAACCTGTATTCTGATTTCCTGTATACTGAACTCGGCTTGTATGACCTGCTCTTCTGGCTCCTGATCCCCGGTCTCTGCTGATAATCCTCTCTGGCGTTTAAGACCTGGCTATTCCCTAACTATTCTTGATTTATTCCTGATTATGTTCTGTAAGTGTTGTTTTCTTGTCTTTGCCCAGCAGCATAGGTTAGTCTGTGTGATAGAGGCCAACTACAAAGACCTCATACATAGTTCAGGGTTCTGTATTGCTGCTGTGCTTATTGGTTGTTGTTCTGGTGTTTATTCCACGCCCTGTAATTTGTATTAGATGAGAAGACCACACAAGGATCTTTCCCAGTGCAGGACTTGTGTCTGTATTCTGTCCTGTCATCTCTTGTTTAGTTCTGTGTACTGGGTTCTGCATCATGCAAGCAACAAACCTGCCTAAAGGGCTTAACAGCACTTGGTACAAAGGGCGCTCCTTGGCATCTGCCAGGGATGCTCGTGACACAACGACATTGTCCATTTGTCACATATGACATTAGTAATACCACGGCCATTGCTCGCCTTCTCATTTTTCACACTTGGTGCAATTTGAGTGTTTTATTTATAGTAATATTATTCATAAAACAATGCAGCAGAATACAAGTGAAACAATTTTTATGTTTTTTTAGTTTTGGTTAAAATTGTGCATTTTGTTTTAGAAAATCCAGGATCAGGTTACCATTTCAAATTTTTTTTTTGCAACAAGAGTACCCCATACTACATATCTATGATGTGATCATTGACAAAGTTGCAGCTACAAGGGAATCTTCTTCTATAGGCCCTAACAGTGATTTTGGACCTATTTGGATAGTCAAAGCTAAAACAAAACATTTAGGCTGGTGTCAGATGAGCGCGCTATGTGCGCCCATACTGACGTGCTTACCAGTGCCCGTCGCAGCATTGTAACGCTGCAACGGGGCCTGTCACGCGCTTGTGCACGTGCAGTAAATTTGCGCGCAACAAGTGTCCGTTATGAAATCCTCCCAGTCGATGCACTAGGACGCGCGTTGACGGGGCTGCAAAGCGCGATCCTCTATATTGCGCTCAGCGAGGTGGCCAGACAGGGGTCGAGTGGAAGAAACGTCCACTCTCACGGACGTTCCTTCCGCTCTCCAATGACGCTCGTCTGACCCTAGCCTAAAAAAGCAGTTTATAGTTACAGAGAAAAGCTTTTACTTATGTTTTGTTTGTGTAGTTACGTATGATTTACATACGGTTTTTGTGTGTGTTTGCATAATTGAGTGAGCCGTTCTTTATGAAGTACGGGGTTGATTTTTTTGTCCCAGTCCGGTCCTGTACTTGACCAAACCTAATACTATATTGCACCAGGGTATTGATCTGCTCCATACAGATAGCTGGTAGCATGTCTTTTCCGGAAAGTTTCAAAAAAGATTAAAGGGTTATAACGGGAGTAGGCCTGTGAGGGAGTCAGGTAGGATTAATGTTTAACTCCTCCGTCTCCTGTCCCCGCTCATTTTAACCCTAGAGCATCTCTCTGAGTGGACATTCTCATGTTATGGTACAAAGCTCCATGGTATTCTCATGTCCTTAATTACCCTCTACTAAAAGCGTGACACAGGTCCCCACACAGTTGGCACAGACTCGCCATGTTTATTAAATCAATGCATACTAAATTATATTACCTCACTTATAAACTGAAATGCTGGAGGATAAATTAGCGTTAATTAGAGAGATATTAAAATGCTGCCATATGATTGCCTGGAGCCGTAACTTCACAACACCATCTCAAGAAAGCAACTGTGCACAGCGACACAGATTTATCATAAAACGGATGTAAAAAGACTTTTTGTTTTCTCCTTAATCTAAACATCAGAGTTTTGAAAGCAAGTAATATGGTCTGTTTAAAACACCATCTTCCACAATATATGAATAAACACTCAGTTCATTGAAAAGGCTTGTACATACAGCCAGTATTTTTTTTTTTTTGGTAATTCTAGAGTATGGCCCTACCTCTGGAGTCTGGAGACTTCAGTGGTTATTCAGAAAGCACCAAAATTTCAGTGAAATTTCGGTGCGGTGTAGTTTGGCACACTTTGGTTCACTTCGGCGATTCCAGTTAACTGACCCTGTGGTGAATTCACTATTCACCGCAGGTTCACCAAAGTGCGCCAAAGATGGAGTCGCCGAAGATGCCGAACTGACCACTGACAGACTTCCAAAGACCGCTGGACAACACCGGACTGCAGAAGAAAAAACCTGAACTCTGCTACTCTTGTAATAGGTGTTTTAACCAATAAAAATGCATTAAAATGTGCCTAAATAATAAAAAGGTCCTTTAAAAAAATATTACAACGGTCTGTTACAGAATACAAAAATGGCTTTTAGAAAAAAAATCGAGAATCAAAAATTTTGTTTAAAAAATACAGGGCCCTATTACAGTCAGGTCCAGAAATATTGGGACATCGACACAATTCTAACGTCTTTGGCTCTATACACCACCACAATGGAGTTGGAATGAAACAAACACAATGTGCTTTAACTGCAGACTGTCAGCTTTAATTTGAGGGTATGTACATCCAACTCAGGTGAACGGTGTAGGACTTACAGCAGTTTGCAGATGTGCCTCCCACTTGTTAATGGACCAAAGGTAATGGGACAGAATAATTATCATAAATCAAACTTTCCCATCTTAATACTTGGTTGCAAATCCTTTGCAGTCAATCACAGCCTGAAGTCTGGAACGCATAGACATCACCAGATGCTGGGTTTCATCCCTGGTGATGCTCTGCCAGGTCTCTACTGCAACTGTCTTCAGTTCCTGCTTGTTCTTGGGGCATTTTCCCTTCAGTTTTGTCTTCAGCAAGTGAAATGCATGCTCAATGGGATTCAGGTCAGGTGATTGACTTGGCCATTGCATAACATTCCACATCTGCCCCTTCAAAAATTCTTTGGTTGCTTTTGCAGTATGCTTTGGGTCATTGTCCATCTGCACTGTGAAGCGCCGTCCAATGAGTTCTGCAGCATTTGGCTGAATGTGAGCAGATAATATTGCCCAAAACACTTCAGAATTCATCCTGCTGCTTTTGTCAGCAGTCACCACATCATCAATAAATATAAGAGAACCAGTTCCATTGGCAGCCATAGATGCCCACGCCATGACACTACCACCACCATGCTTCAGTGATGAGGTGGTATGCTTAGGATTATGAGCAATTCCTTTCCTTCTCCATACTCTTCTCTTTCCATCACTTTGGTACAAGTTGATCTTGGTCTCATCTGTCCATAGGATCTTGTTCCAGAACTGCTAAGGCTTTGTTAGGTGTTGTTTTGCAAACTCTAATCTGACCTTCCTGTTTTTGAGGCTTACCAATGGTTTACATCTTGTGGTGAACTCTGGTGAAGTCTTCTCTTGATTGTTGACTTTGACACACATACACCTACCTCCTGGAGAGTGTTCTTAATCTGGCCAACTGTTGTGAAGGGTGTTTTCTTCACCAGGGAAAGAATTCTTCGGTCATCCACCACAGTTGTTTTCCGTGGTCTCCCGGGTCTTTTGGTGTTGCTGAGCTCACCGGTGCGTTCCTTCTTTTTGAGAATGTTCCAAACAGTTGTTTTGGCCACACCTAATGTTCTTGCTATCTCTCTGATGGGTTTGTTTTGTTTCTTCAGCCTAATGATGGCTTGCTTCACTGATAGTGACAGCTCTTTGGATCTCATCTTGAGAGTTGACAGCAACAGATTCCAAATGCAAATAGCACACTTGAAATGAACTCTGGGCCTTTTTATCTGCACATTGTAATTGGGGTAATGAGGGAATATCACACACCTGGCCATGGAACAGCTGAGAAGCCAATTGTCCCAATACCTTTGGTCCCTTAACAAGTGGGAGGCACGTCTGCAAACTGCTGTAAGTCCTACACCGCTCACCTGAGTTGGATGTACATACCCTCAAATTAAAGCTGACAGTCTGCAGTTAAAGCACATTGTGTTTGTTTCATTCCAACTCCATTGTGGTGGTGTATAGAGCCAAAGATGTTAGAATTGTGTAGATGTCCCAATATTTCTGGACCTGATTGTATATGGCCCAGCTATGAATGTCTGTATACGGGGTATAACGTGCTTGAAGAGCAGAGGTTTCTGTCATTTTGGTTGAGATGTTTGTGTTTACGGTGGGGGTTTCTGTAACAGCAAACAGCAAAATGAGCAGTGGGATGGAGTGATGGACAGGAGGTTTGCATGGGAGCGTTTATTGATGCGTACTTTTTTGACGGGCTGGTGTATTTAGTTTCGGCCAGGATGTTCAGATCTGCAGTTACCACCAGCTTTTCAAAGACGTTAAAAATATGCATGCAAACGTCGTTCGTAACAAGTTGCGCATAGATTGTAATACCATCCGCGTACCAGCGCACAAACGCATTTGTGCTCACAATGTTAAGTATAGGACGTGCACAGTTCATTTCGCTCGCTCAGGTCCATCCGAGTTAAACGTCAACGCGCATTTTTTGCGCGAACTTTGTAATACGACGTTCAGCGCAAATGGTTTTGCCCCTCGCGTTAATGTGTTTTTGTGCACGCGCACTTTTTTGCGCGAAGAATGTATTAGGGCCCACAAAAAGGTGTTCTGAAAAATAAATAAATAAAAAGGCTTTTTTCTGAAAATGACAAGAATAAACGGTTGAATAAAAAAATTAAAGCCATAATATTGTTTTACATTGAATCCTATGGGATTTGGCTGCTTAAACCTGTCGAACTGAATCACCGAAAATCTGGGAATTTCACTTATACTTCAGTGCAGTTTGGAGTTCTCTAATTAGATTAACCATTACTTCTCTATGGGACAATTTCGCTCCCGAAAAATATTGCCAATCTGCAGCAAACTGCACTGTATTTCACTGTCAATTCGCCAGTATTTGGAGAATTGACAGCTTTCTGAATTGATGAACTGCCCCTAAATTGCACCATACAATGAAATTCATAGTTCGGTGGCTAGTGCTTTCCATACTGAATAACCCCTTTTGTGGTGAAGTCATTTGTGATCATTTAAGTGCTAAATACATTCTTTTAGAATTTTGGAATATCGTACTCAACAATATGCAATACCAGAAATTTTTTCAATCAAATGTTCACTATGTAAATACACCTATTCCACCTAATGTCTATCGTGGACTAAAACAGGCGGGGGTAGAGGATTTAAATATTAACTGCTCCTCCTGACCACTTCCACATCCCCTATCCAGCTAATCATTTTCCGTGATGGATTGAAGGTGACATGCTGCCACTTCCTGTAAACTACAGCATGTCAAGTACCCGCGAGGAGGAAGCTAATTCAAAGGCACTCAATGGCAAACCAGTGGTGCTAGCAAAGATCCCATACTCCTGGGAACCTGAACTTACCTCTCAGGTTCTGGGCAGGACTAAGCCCCTGCACTCTGAGTTTTTGGTGTCCAAGACACCAGAGTTGAGAGAGGGATGAAGACACTCAGGGCACTGTGATCACTCAATGAACAATCATGATTTGTCCAGTACTAGTGATCGCATGACCATTGTATCTTGTTTTTTAGAGTACAGGAGATGATCATTGTTGCTGCATATTCATGCATTCGATGATGCCCGTCCACATACTATACAGCTATAAAAATATTATTAGTATGATCATATATCTATTTCAATCTATTTCAGGTTAAACCTGTTTTTCTGTTCTCTTCCCTTCACTACCAAGTGATTTTCCACAAAAATATTGCCAGGAACAAGTGTTTTTATGAAAAATCATTTCAAATTAATTATACAAAAAATATTTTGGTATATTCCGAATGAATTTCTTACTGTGCTAACATATTTGGCCAGTAGATGTGCTAAATTGAGTTACAGCCATTGCAGTGAACCACGGGCTGCGAATGTATCAGCTTGCTGAATCTCCAATGTCAGGACATTCAGTTAACTAATTTTACACAGTTTAACTGTTTGGGCATTATGCAGAAGGGGCACCCTCTGCAGCCCAAAAGCAAAGGAAATTAGTTTGCAGCAAACTAATTTCATTTGCTTTTGTGCTGCGGAGCTGCAGATTGAGATATCTCGATATCGGGGCAGTGGACGGTGTCTTTGAAGCCCTAGATATCTCAATCTCTGTGGTGAAGAGCTTAAAGGGAGGCTCTATTAATAATAGAGTATCCCTTTTTTTGCTCTTAAATAATGGGGTCGATGTTGCTGACAGCATATGAACAATAATTGGTTTTATGGGGGGTTTTTTGGTGATTTTACTTACCTTTTCTCCCTCGGCGGGCACAACTCCTCCTCTTCAGCTCAGGGGCTTCCAAATTAGGAAGTTTGTGCGGCTTTGCTATGCAAATTTTGTAGCGTAGGATCTGAAAATCGCTCGGGACCTGCGCACTTTACATACGCAAGGTATGTAGTGCCTGCACAGAATAATGGATTGCAGCTGCACGCACATGCGCAGAACCCATCCATTGCCAGTCTGAGAATGCTCTCTATCGTGGGTGGTCTCAGAGGGGGTAACGAGAAATTCAAAAACCCTGCCGCTGGTGATGCTGAGTGGGTGTAAACTCCTCCACTGCACCCAGCGTCTAGACAAGAATGGGGGCGGGATGTACACATCCTGTCCACTTTAAAACAATAATGTTCATCATGCACTGATTTCTGTTTCTGCTGTGCAAAACTTTGTTAATCACATACCAGTGTATGCACACGCAAGAGTCGCACAGGGAATTAGTTGGTAAGCTTTGATTTAAATCCGGAAGGAGAAGTCTGCAGACTCCTCTTTAAATAATGCATAACTTGCAAAGGGCAGCATACTAACTATGCATTGGAAATAAGAAAATGCCTGTTAAAACAGGATGAATGTAGGTAATGTCCAAGTCCAACTATAATATCTCTTTAATGGCAAGCCATGTGCAGGATCCAGATAATACATTTCCCAATGCGTTGATGGCTCTGGTTTAAGCTGTCAACAGAAATATTTTTAAAACCATGACATATTTTCAGTGTTAATTTATGTCATCCTCAAAATCCTTCCCTATATACTGAGTTGCAGGAGATTTGCAAGATAATTAGACATTATAGTCTATAATAGTTCGTTTTAAGGAATACATGCTTTATTAACCTCCCTGGCGGTCCGATTCTGACATATTTTATATGTCAGAATCGGTACCATTTTTCACCCCCCTGGCGATAATCCTGAGTGTGGCTCGAGGTTAAATTTCACTGCTGAAAGCGATAACCCCGAGTCACACTCAGGCTGGATACATACCTGTCCCTGCGCTCCCTCGCCGTCCCCCGCAGTCACCTCCGGCCGATTGCGGCGTCCGGCTTCCTGGTTCCCTTCTTGCGAGAATGGAACCAGGAAGCAGGACACCGCGATCGGACGGAATAGATTGCGCTTGCGGGAGGTCAGCGAGGGAGCATAGGTACAGGTATGTATCCAGTTTGAGTGTGGCTCGGGGTTACCGCTTTCAGCAATGAAATTTAACCCTGAGCCACACTCGTGAATATTGCCAGGGAGGTTAAAGGGATATGCAGTATCTAGAATTTTTTTTTTTCTAAATTGACATTTAAACACTTTTATACCTATAGACAAACTAGGACAAATCAATAAAAGTTTTAAAAATGTGTAATTTTTTTATATTCTTGCTTTAAACTCTGACATTTCATCTTCTCTGGCCATGCCCCTCAGCTGGTGTGTCTTCAGATCCCACTTCCTGTATATTCCCCACCTCCTCCCCGCCCACTACTCCACCCATCAAAGCTTCAGATCAACTAGCACAAGTTGTGCACGTTAAACCCTTTGCATGCTCATGACATCAGACTGGGGAAACTGAGGAACGGAATATTAGCATCTCAGCAACTGTGAAAGCAAAACACGCTCCCACACAGACTCACTCCCCCAATGACACGCTCAATTGCGCTCTTTCATAGTCTACATTCTCACTGTCTTAACCACTTCAATGCTAAGGACGCGCTCAGCGCGTCCTCAGCATTACCGCTGGTGTGCTGAGGACGCGCTGAGCGCGTCCTCAGCTTGGGGTCAGCGTTCGGCCGGGTTCCGGCCGATCGCTGGCCCCTCCGGTGCGGGCTGACATCCTGGATGTCAGCCCGGCATCCGGACCACCAGCCGCCATTATTAGGTGTCATCGCGGGGGCGCGATGACACCTAATTCAGGCGCCCCCCCCGCATGTGCGGAGGAGGCGCCTGAAAGGAGGGGGGGGAGGTCCTTCGGACCTCTCTCCCTCCCGATCGGTGGCACACAGGGGCTTAACCCAGGCATCATTTGGAAGGGCACAGCCTGCCCTTCCAAATGATGCCTGGCATTAACCCCTGGGGAGCTGGATCGCAAATCGCGCTGAAAAGCGCCGATTCGCGATCCTTCCCGGGAGCTGGCCGACATCTTGGATGTCGGCCAAGCTTCCGGGAACTCCCCCAGAGGACTGGCGTCATCGTGCGTAGCATGATGACGCCAGTCCTAGCATTAACCCCTAACTGCCACCAAGTGTGGAGATAGGGAGTTCCAATGAACTCCCTATCTCCCGATCCGTGGCAGCTAGGGATGTCGACATCTTGGATGTCGGCCAAGCTTCCGGGAACTCCCCCAGAGGACTGGCGTCATCGTGCGTAGCATGATGACGCCAGTCCTAGCATTACCCCTAACTGCCACCAAGTGTGGAGATAGGGAGTTCCAATGAACTCCCTATCTCCCGATCCGTGGCAGCTAGGGGTTAAATTTTGATATCGTTGGATCGGCCAGAGCATGGCCGTTCCAACGATACCAAACATGAAAGTTAAAAAATTTGTAAAAAAAAAAAAAAAAATGAAAAATAAAAAAAAAAAAAAAAAAAAAAAAAAAAAAAAATAAACACTTTTTTTTTATTTTTTTGGGTTTGTTAATGCAGCAATATTGTTCCCATTTCAATTATAATGTGAACAATGATGCTGCACTAACGATTTTTGTATGCGGTGCGTTTGTTAAAAATAGTGTCATTTTCCCCAAAAAAAAATGTAACGAGACCCCATCTCTAATTTTTTTAACAAGCGCACCCCATACAAAATATAACCGCAATTGCTCGCATGTTAAAATGTGGAAAAAAACACTTTACACGTTGTAAATTATTGAAAATACATATTTTATTGCATTTTTTGTTATAATATACAGACATGACATAACGTATACATATAATAATGACATATTATGAATCTACCGAGTCTGACGGAAAGAACGATATATAATATGTCGGTGTCATATACTAAAATAAGCCTTCAAAACACGTTTAAACATGATGCGCAAAACAGGTAAAAAATGACCTCAGCACAGGGGCGGGAAAAGCCTCAGCAGCGAAAGGGTTAAACTCCCTCTCACAGTCACTCACTCTCACACTCTTTCTTGTGCTCTCTGTCTCTTGTGCACGCACTCTCTCCCTGCACCTTTAATTGCACTCTCTCTGTTTTATCTTGCGGTCTTCCGTTACCTTTTCTTGCTCTGTCTCTGCTTTTTTTGCTGTCTCTCTGTGCTTTTTTGCTTTACCTCTCTGCTGTCTATTTCTCCTTGTGTATTGATTTCTTTCCTTAGCTGGGGGTGAAAGAGTTAAGGATTGGAATGGCACTCCCTCCCCTCAGCTCACATTGCAGTAGGGAGGAGGAGCAACTCAGTTGCACATGCTCAGTGCGTTTTTTATATATACCTAGGTATAAACACTGATTGGTTAACTCAAAGTGCCTCCTGAGTAGTGATGAGCCGAACACCCCTGTGTTTGGTTCGTATCCGAACAGCCGAATGGCCGATATGTTCGAATACGAACTCTAACACAATGTAAACCAATGGGGGCCGAACACACAAAATGTGTTCACAGATCTCCTAAATGTACCGGCGGCTGCTGGTACATTTAGGAGACCTGTGGCTGCGGCCCCAGCCCCCGTAACTCTCCTTTCCTGCAGCTGTCCCGGCCTCCTGTTCCCGGGTCCGTCAGCTCCTCCGGTCCGTCTGGCCGCAGCTCCTCTCTGCCCCACGTCTTCATGCTGAATGATCTGATTGGGCAAAGTCCTGCGCCTGACCTGGACTTTTCCCAATCAGGGCTCTAATTCAATATTGAGCCCTGATTGGGCAAAGTCCAGGTCAGGTGCAGGACTTTGCCCAATCAGAGCTCAGCATGAAGATGAGCTTTAACCAAGCTCTGATTGGTTAAAGTCGGTGCAAGACTTGAACCAATCAGAGCTTGGTTAAAGCTCTGCCCCATGCCTCATCTTCATGCTGAGCTCTGATTGGGCAAAGTCCTGCACCTGACCTGGACTTTGCCCAATCAGGGCTCAATATTGAATTAGAGCCCTGATTGGGCAAAGTCCAGGTCAGGCGCAGGACTTTGCCCAATCAGATCATTCAGCATGAAGACGTGGGGCAGAGAGGAGCTGTGGCCAGACGGGCCGGAGGAGCTGGCGGACCGGGGAACAGGAGGCCGGGGCAGCTGCAGGACAGGTGAGATACGGGGGCCGGGGACCGCAGCCAAAGGTCTCCTAAATGTACTGGCAGCCGCCGGTACATTTAGGAGACCTGTGGACGCATTTTTTATTATGGAATGTCTGCGGTCGAACAAACCGCGAACATCCCATAACGTTCGGCGTTCGCCGAACACCCGAACGGCCGATGTTCAATTCGAACTCACGTCCGAATCGAACCGAACGCCCATCCCTACTTCAGAGGGGAGTGTAGAAAACGCCAAGAAACAAAAGCAAGTAAATATGAAAAAAGAATATATTTTTTTGTTTTTTATTCCTGCTGAATGACACTACTGACTCATTCAAAGGCATAGCATGTTTTTAAAAGCACACTAGCAAAGCATGCATGTCCCGTTAAGATCAAGTTGCTGCATTAGGGTCCTGAGCCGTAATAAGGGATTTCTGGCATCAGCTCTCGAAGTCCATCGGATTTCATGTATACCAGCGTGACCCTGCACCAACTCGGGGGGTACTCTCTTGCGCTGGGTCACTCGGGAGCTGTGTAAGGACACAGGAAACTATTTGTTCCCAGTTTTCTGCTGTGCAGAAGCAGTGGATCGTGTGGCCTCTACAACTCAAGAAGGATCAGAGGTAAGTTTAGGAGTTTTTGGTGGGGTTAAATTTTGGTGTTAAGCAAAGCAAAATCACATAACGCTAGGGTCTGAAAACCGAATACTGAATACCATCTCATTTTGAGAACAAGCTAGGATGGAATAGATCATTCTCCTCTAGGTAGCTGCAAATTAATAGCTCCTTTACAAAGCATAGGAGCTGTTAATTTATAGTATGGGGCTGTAAACATCTGATCTGCAACTTAGCAAAGCTTGGCTTTGCAAGTTGCTGGAGCCATAAGCTAACAGCTCGAGCTTTTAGGTCTCATGGCTGGAGCTGTTAGCAAAATGGCTAGGTTGGAATTGCCACCTAGAATCTGAAAAGGTTCGAAAGAGCTAGGAACGTGCCTTCAGAGTTTATGCTGACAAGTGTACTGGAATAATATAATATCTATTCTTATAAAACCGCTGCTTAATAAATATTTGTTTGGTGTTGGACTACTAAACCAACATTAAATACATTCAGAAACATTTTTCAGACCTCGTTCAGTCTTGCAGAGATGATGACCTATTATTTGTTACGCCTGGGCTTTTGTCTCTTTCACTCGACTGTCACAGGGCAGATAGTGTATCAGTCGTAAGGGAGTCAGATGGCAATCGAGCATCACTTGTCAGTGTGACATTACAAATTAAAAATGCAAGACCTGCTGAGTTGGGCACACAAGATGATCTTTTTACCTTTGGTTCCATTGAGATGAAACTGTGTGAGCCCCGGCTGGTAATAATGGACCTCTTGATAGTTTTACTGTGGTAGAAGTGATAGTAATCCTGCAACGTCCCAATCTGGAGGTAAAAAAACAAACAAAAAAATAGAGAGAGATATTAAGGTTCAAGATGAACGGATTTCTGCTTTTTTATGCTTTTTCAGAAAGAGATCTATAAATTATGCATTCACATGCTGTGCTGGAAAGTTACTTGAGCCCCAATGATCATCTGTCAAAAGAAGGACATGTGATATGAAATAGATGTGGGTGTCCTTCAGGCACTAACTGCATAACCAAAGATTATAATTGAGCTTCTAAGACTGCCTGTGTCTACCTTTTTAATGTTTAATTTATATGCAGCATTCTATATCAATGCACGTCCACGGTGACACATAACAAACTGCACTAAAAATAAAAAAATTAGAAAAAAAATAATAAAATTGTCAAATGACTGCCACTATTAAAAACCGTTCTGTCTAGTTTGCTGAAGGAAATGTACTGTAAAATGTACGCTGATGGGTTATTTGGGTCGTTAAGTTAAAGAACTCATAAGAGTAGCAGGATTAAAGGAAAACCGATATTAATGGTAAATATTTCTAACGCTGTAAAAAGAAGGAATAAATTAAAGACAGCGCCGCACATTTACTGAGCAGCGGGTGGGTCCATTTAGGCAAAACAAAATAACTTTGTTCTCAGCAAGTGCATATCTTGCCTTTTACCCCTCACTCTCTGCTCTGTTGTCTGCTTTTTTTCATAGTGCTATTAAATTTAGCAGAGAAAATTGCTGCCTAAAAAATAAATATAGATTTATTTATTGCAATCTTCTTAATATGCATCACAATGTGTGTGAGTGTGAGATTGTTTTTCTGTCTACATATGAAACACACCATTATAAAGTCTTTATTATTGGTGTATTTAAATCGTGCTTTTGCACGCGTAACGGGCTACATTACAATCTTCGCGCAAATAACCATTAATGCGTGGGGTAAAACCATTTGCGCTTAATCCCGTATTACATAGCGCAACAACCGCGCTCAATCGTCTACAACGGGTGAACCAGCACGAACACTGCACGAGATTACTGTACTTCGCGCGTCCTATACTTTACATTGTGAAATTGTCCTGTTGTCCTACGCAACTGATCGGACAAAGAAAAAAGTCACGAGGATTGTAGTTCCAATGGTGATTTGCGCGCGCAAAACTTTAAACGCTTGGCGCAAAGATTTTCGCTTTGCGCGAGGACTTTTGCGTGAAGATTGTAATTTAGCCCAACGTGTGTACACACATACTCAAATTCACACAAATATTTAAAGCAATTACTAATATGTTTATACCTTGAAAATTATTTCCAGTTAATAACTAATGAGTGAGGAATACCACCAGAATTTATATTTAACTAATAACTAGACAATAATTTGTTTTGGTGAGGAGTTTAGCTAGTTTCGCCGACATTTCGTTGCTTTCTCGTTCCCCGCAGTTCCCTGCACTTCAGGGAATCAAAGTTCCCCACCCTGCAGTGAATTCAGCATTCACTGCAGGGTCCCTGGAGTGCAGGGAAAACCCGCCGAAAAACCCGCTGCACACCCACCGAAAACCTGCCGGAATTGCTGCAAAAAACACAAACACGTCGGAAAAAAACACTGAGCCGCCAATCAAAGCGCAGACCAGCCACCGGAAAAAGCCGACAAGCTGACGAACGGGGTAAAAAAAAAAGGGAAAAAAAAGGCTTGAAAGTTTCAAAATTTAAATGCCGTTTGCAAAAAACCTTCTGAACGAAAATGTCTGGAATTTAAATATAAGGTCCTATGAATGATAATAAAAAGGTCTGTTACAGAGAAAAGAAAAAAGCGAATAAAAAAAAAAAGAATGGAAAAACTATTTTGCTGAAAAAATCCCGAAAAATGCCTAAAAGATCCTAAAAAAAACAACAACAATAAATAAAAGAGACTTTTTACTGCAGATTAAAATAATAAATGGCTTATTAGACATTGAGTAAAAACAGGAATATTTTTAACATTAAAGCCTATGGGGTTTGCCTGCATAAACCTAACGAATAAAAACACCGAACGTCAGGGACAAAATTTGGTGAACTGCCTGCCCTCTGAATAGCCGAATGGCCTCAAAATGTCACTGTATGGGGAAATTCCCTGTTCGGTGACATTTCGGGGCTAGATCGGTTCTCTCTGAATATCTCTTACTGGGTAGTTATCTGGAGGGCAGGTGGACTTGAAGGCAAGTTGACTAAAATATTGCACAGTAGATGTAATGTAAAGCTGGTTGGCTGCTACAGTGGGGATCTAGTAAACTGGTAAAGTATGGGTAAGCATGTGTGAAAATGTATAGCCAACGATATCTGTTTTTGTGGAAATGTATGGCTGTATGTGGAAATGTATGTATGTAAGCTAATCGCATTAAAAAGCTGCAGGGAATTCCAGGTTTCGGAAGGCCTGAGCTGATAGGGATGAGCAACAAGCAGCGAGAGAGAAAAGGTGAGTATTTTTAGCGAAAAGTAGAGGTAACATCACTGCTCTGCGTGGAGAGAGCCTGTGGAGACATGGGTTCGATCCTGGCAAGAGCACCTCTCCAGTAAGTGTCCTTGGGCAAGACACCTAACGATACATACTCGCCACCCAGGACATACTTGAAAATGAGAGAAATCTCAATTTATCCTTCCAGGTAAAATACTTTCTCAAAAAAACTAAAATTAAATTAATAAAATTAACAAAAAGGGGGGTTATTAGAGTGGCCCATTCAATTACCTTTTGTAAATTAAAGTTGTATGTAAGTAGTAATCTGTCATGCACACTGATATTTTTATGTGTGTTTTAATGTCATTCGGACAGCACCATTTTTATATTAGAAATACCCTGTGTTTTGCTCCCCAATATTTTGGTTCAAATGTTTTCTTGCTGGCTTTACAGCATCAGCCCTTGAAAATCAATTTGAAAGAAACCTGAGATGATCCCATGACACCTTTTCTCAGATTGGATAAATCCTACCCCCCCCCCCAGCCAACGCTTCATGGATATTGCTAGCATAGCTCTTCGTATTTATTTAACTTTTATCAACTGACTTTATGTTTCTTTAAGCTCTCTTTGATAGATACATCCCAATAGAATCCAAAGAATATTACGGAGTTCAGATTTCTTCCAAATAATATTACATAATACATGTAACTAGAAAACAGAGATAAAGGCCAAAAAGCACCATTACTTCCCCTAATGTCATTTATTGTATGATAGTATCAGCATATGAGTCATTATTTGCAGTTTAAACACATATGCTCCATTTCCAGCACTTAGTTGTAGTTTTTCTATAGGCTTAATGGTGAAGAATTACAGCCTGTCATTTAATGACTAGTGAGTATTACCTCTCTATTCACACATTTAATTTAAATAATGTCTGCTCCTATTTGTATGCATGAGACAACATAGAAAATATAAAGATGTGCTAGGCTGCTAGGAGCAATGAACAAGGCAGAGTAGAGTTGTTAAAAAGTATGGAATTACCAATGCTACTTCTGGAAACCACTGTTGATTCCCGTAAAATGCTTTTACAAAGTATTGAATTCAACTATTATGTATTATTATAGTAATAATAGTAATGTATCATAAGCTTAACCCTGTCACACTCAAAATCAAGTTATCTTGACTTTGCATTGTATTGAATTTAAAAGCCCTCATTAGCATATCAAAAGATAATTTTCACATATTTTCAAAGCAAGATTAGTTTATCCCCCTGAGGAGAAACAAAATCCTTTGGCTTTTATATGTCTCCAAGCACCCTGGAGAAACATTAAACCAGCTGAAAATAGCAGCCCTAAACCTCACTGTAACAAAAAGTTCAAATAAATTACTTCAGCATTACAGCAGCCAGGGAGAGGGCAGAATACAGGACGATCTCTATGGTCACTCATTGCTGTACAGGGATAACATTCAGGGGGTTATAATGACTGAAAATCCCTGTACAGTACAGATACAAGGCGTTATTGTAATTTCCACATACAGGCATTATGTCACATACAGATAGTATTTTTATATTCTATTGGTGTTATTTGTGGAAGCTACATGGCTAACAATATCAATACTATCACTTAAAAGCAGGAGATCTGACCATTTGTATTATTTATTTGTATCACATTTACTGTATCTAGGACAAAGGTCTTTTCTGCCTGTATGATAATAATGCAGACCCCATTTGAATTTCTGTAAGATACGGGATACGGGACACCATCTAGAGCTCAGAAACTTAAATTTCAACAATATTTCTGTAAAGGATAAAAGAATACATGAAAAATTAAAAATGAGCAAATTAACATTATTTTTTTTATTAATCTTACAGGTCTATTCAAAGAAAGGTGAAACTCAGGAGAACTGGTAGGAGAAGAGAACAATATAGACCAAATAGCCGATTTGGAAAATGAGATAAATGGGAGAATTTTTCTGGTTTGGCTATTTTGACCTAGAATTTTCACTTCTCCAGTCATTCTCCTGGTTTTCACTTTTCTTTGAATAGACCTGTTAGAATAACAATTTCTGTGCTAAACTTCTATTTTACCCTATATTTAATTGTTAGCTTCACATCCCACATTTCAAATAAATGGTAAATTTTTTCGTCACAAATCTCTTGGTAGTGAAGGGGTTAATGACATATTATAATATTAAATTTTAATTAATAGAGAAAATAATCCTAACAGGGTAAAAAATAGAAAAATTAATTAATTATATTAATGCATAATTATGATATTCACCCAAATATTTTGTATAGGTATAAACATGTAAAACATTAACCGAGCATGCATTCCTCTGCAGTAACTATTATTATAACCCTCTTTTTATGTATTTTTATTTTTTAAACTAAAGCAAGACAAAGCAAAACCCTAGTAGTCATCTGTCAGGCTTATTTACTGTTTTCTAGTTCAATGAGAAAACAGGAACATATAACATATGCAAGCATTAGTCATACTTATCTTCGTTTTTGAATGTCAGTGTTTTATTATGCTCCCTAGAATTCTTAAGAACAACACATTATAACCTAGAAAGCAAGTCCATTCATTTCTAATTTATCACAAAGAAAGGCTATTTTGTGTAATTAATCATAGATTCACAAAATGCATGCAGATATAAAACAAAACGATAAAAGAGTTTCCTGGATAGAATTAGACCACCCTTGACATTTTATGATTGGCACTTAACCTTGTCCTGCTATAGGGACCTCTATTAATCAATGGTAATACTGCCAATTTATTGCCATGGAAATATATTGCGTTCTTGGTAGATTATTGTATTCAGATTTTTGCACATTGTAGTATCAAATGCATTCTTAAAGGGACACCCCATCTATAATGAAAAAAAGCTCACCAGGGGTTCGCTGTTAACCCATGCATGCCGTCACTCTTGTTTTTTCCCCACTAAAAGGTAAAAATATAAAGGAATGGTCACAGTGTGCACAGTCCTTATCTGAGTTGTCACAATGCTTTGAGCAATGTGCTCCCCCTCTGAGTGGAACTCTGAGGGCTAACTTAGCCATCCAAATACAGGGGCTTAGTGCTACCCAGAACCTCAGCTCAGGTTTCATCAGGGCTTGGAGACCTTTGGGAAATAGCTTTTTCAGTGGTATCACGTCTTCCCGCAATGAGAGCCACTGGATTGGCTGGAGCACCCAGCTCTCCCTGTGGTCATATTACACTCTGAGTTGGAAGAACTTCATACGCTGCAGGACTCAGAGAGACAGCCCTGGATTTTGGAAAAAAAATTAAAGGGTACAAAAGGGTTAAAGAAGGAGAGGGGAATGTGGAAGGGGTCAGGAGAGGTTAATGTTTAGGCTAAGGTCAGACGAAAGCAGTTTTAACGTGCGTTTAGCCGCACAAAATCACGGCCGTGCTAGCAGCAAATGACGTCCAATGCCGGGGAACATACGACGAACGGCCGCACGAAAGTTCGTCCGTGCAACGCAAGTGGCAAACGAACGCATTTTTTCGAGAACGTCAAACCGCTACTACTGACGTACAGAGTGCGCTGCGGCCGCATAGCGGCGTGTTTGCGTGATTGGGAGACGTCAGACGCTGCACACGTCCGGCCAACATAATGTCCAGACGCAAAAGTGTTTTATTGATGAATGCGCATCGTATGACCGCTATCGCGTATTCCGTGAAAAAATACGTCCATTCGTTCGAACGCACTTTTTCACGGACAACGTGAAAAATGCGTTCGTCTGACCCTAGCCTTATCCCTTCAGTTTCCTATCCCTTCCTGTTGTAACCCTTTTTATCCCTTTACAGTTTTGCACAGCAGTGCAGTCTCCTCATTCAACTTCAAGCCCAGGCATCCAGCTCTAGGAAGTAGCGGAGTGCCCAGGCATCCAGCTCTAGGAAGTAGCGGAGTGCCCAGGCATCCAGCTCTAGGAAGTAGCGGAGTGCCCAGGCATCCAGCTCTAGGAAGTAGCGGAGTCAGTGTGTAATCATTCACCGATGCAATTTATGAATCGTCCTTTACTGAAGTGAAATAAACTATAAAAAAAAGGCTGTTGGTTGAATAGTCTTTTAGGCTGATGTAAGGCTGTCACTTTAAAGAGCAGTAACTACTTCCAGGGACATTGGGGTTGGGACAGTAGGTGAAAGATTTCTGAAACCATGACCTCTTAAAAAAAGGATAAGTGTTCATGGTTGCTAGAGTTTCTCTTTAATTGTTGGCAAATATGTGGTATTGGGGGTAGCTGTAGAACATTTATTACAAGTATTAAACATATTTCAGCCACTTCTAGTGTATTTTATTTTACTTTTCTTTACTATCCTGGTTCAGGAACACCAGAAAAAGAAGTCTACCCATACAACTTCTCATGAGTTCACTGTACATGGGTGGCCCTAGGGGCCTACACACTCATGCCAAGAAAGCATCTTGCAAGCGTTCAGCATGTTGAAAAACATAAAGCTTTGGGCTGCGGTCACACGAGTGCACTGATTGCACACAGTGCGTCCGTTGAAACGGATGCACTTTATAACGAATGAGATTGTGGTTACATTGTATCAGTTAGTTTTGATGACATTGAAAAAAGAATTAGAAAGGCTGTATAACATTAGTTAGTTATGACTGATGTGAGAAAAAGAAAAAAAAAAGCTGTATGCAGGGGTTACTCTATGGCCGTTTTAGCTTTTCACATCGATGGCATTTTGGCGTCCGTTGCAACATGCGTTGCCCGTGCGTGAAAAAGAGCACACGTGCCTCAAAGTGTTGTTCTCAATTGACGCTTTGAAAGGCTACGATGGACAGCAAACATTGCAGTCAGACGGACGCGAAAAGTGCGCTCATGTGACTGCAGCCTCATCCTGGTTCTCTATATGCTGCCAGTGTTACAGCTGAGTCATTGGCTTCATTGAAGGGGAAACAAGCTGGTACAAATTGTTTGTAATTGTATTCTTACTAAAATCAGGACCAATACCTGAATACATTTTCACATATTTCTGTTTGGCCACACTAGGGGCTCTATTAACTGCTTCACGCAAAAGTGCACGCGCAGCGGTATTTTTTTTGCGCAAATCGTTAATGCGCGTAAATTAACGCTGCTATTACAATCTGAGCGCATTTTTTCATCAGTCAAAAAATAACGCGCGTAAAAAAGCTGCGCAAAAACACGCGCGCATTAACGTTGTTCGCAGAAATCGGTGGGCAGACTGTTTTTTAATGAGATTCAGCCAATCTGAATTAGGAACCACAATTGTCTCCCATTAAGGCTAGGGTCAAACGAACGCATTATTCGCAGCGACCGTCAAAAAGTGCGTCCAAACGCATTGACGTATTTATTCACGGAATGCACGAAAACGGTCATACGATGCGCATTTTCGTGCGTGATTTTTTACGGATCGTCAATAAAACACTTTTTGCGTCTGGACGTTAAAGTTGGCCGGACATTAGCAGCGTCTGACGTTGTAATCACGCACACTCGCCGCTAGCGGATGCAGCGCGCTCTGTACGTCAGTACTAGTGGTTCTGCGTTCTCTAAAAAATGCATTAATTTTCCACTTGCGTTGCGCGGCCGGACTTTCGTGCGGCCGTACTTCGTATATTGGCCGTCATTTGCTGCTACTGCGGCCGTGATTAAGTGCGCCTAAACGCACGTTAAAAATGCGCTAGTCTGACCCCAGCCTAAGATTTTGCGCCTGTCAAAATCAATCTGAGTATATATGCTGCAGCAATAATAACAACACACACAACCTCTCAATTTTATTGTTTGGGTATGCCTAGAATGTGTAAATATACTTTGCTGTATTTTTTTTTTGGGCTGGTGTATTTGGTTTCGGCCAGGACGTTCAGATTTGCCATTACCACCAGCTTTTCGAAGACGTTAAAATTACGCGCGCAAATGTTGTCTGTTAAAATTTGCGCATAGATTGTAATACCATCCACGTACCAGCACACAAACGCATTTGCATTCACAATGTTAAGTATGGGACGCGCAATGTACATTACGCTCGCAAAGGGTTTGCGCAGGTTCACCAGCAGTAGACGTTACCGCGCACTTTTCGCGCGGACATTGTAATACGTCGTTCTGCGCAAAGGGTTTTTCCCCTCGCATTAATGCGTTTTTGCGCGGGCGTTAACGTTTGCGCGATAAAGTTAATAAAGCCCTAGATGTACAGGAATGGTTGTCAAACTTATCGATATCATAATGTGGAATTACATCTGTTACAAATTAAATACTATTTATGGGTGCACTTAGAATGAACCAGTGACATTATCATGATTTACAAACTTCCCATCTATGCATCAGGACAAAATCAAATGGCATGCTGACCACAGACACTTCTCTCAAATATCTAGGTATGTGGTTAGAACCAAATCTATCCTTTGGCCCCCACAGCGAAAAACTGTCATCCAAACTTTACCCCAAACTAGGTGCCTTGTACAGAAACAAATCCTGCCTGAGCCCCGCGGTAAGAAAGCAGATTGTACAACAAATGCTAATGCCGGCTATTGAATACAGAGATGTAGTGTATGCAGCTGCCCCGCAAACGCACCTTCATAAACTTAGTACATTGTATAACTCATTCTGCCACTTTGTGCTACAATGTAACTACATGACCCACCATTGTGACACGATAAATAAGCTAAATGCTGGAATCTAGACGCACCCTTCACCTTTCCAACCTGGTGTTTAAGAGCTTTTCTGGGAAGCTACCACCCTACCTGAATAGACTGCTTCCCCCAGCAGTTCCCTCATCCTATAACCTCCAATCCAGGAACTGCACCTTACTTGCAATACCACAATACAAAAAGAAAGTGT
This sequence comes from Leptobrachium leishanense, assembly GCA_009667805.1. NCBI lineage: Eukaryota > Metazoa > Chordata > Amphibia > Anura > Megophryidae > Leptobrachium > Leptobrachium leishanense. The sequence goes on from CM019063.1 coordinate 226,402,268, forward strand.
CTCAATTCTCATTTTCCTACAGAGCAGCACCACAATTATGGAATAACCTCCCAGACACCTTCAAATCGTCCCCCAGTCTAAAGTCACTTAAGAGATCTCTATTGACATACCTCAATACAGAATGTACCTACAAACAAGTAACATAGTGACTATATTTGCTACATATTTATTTTCTGTGTTAATCTGTATATTTTTGTTTTGTTTTTTTATATCTTGCATTTATTACTTTGTATTTCTGTAACAATTCAATGTTCTTGAACCCAGGACGTACTTAAAAACAAGCGAAATCTCAATGTATCTTTCCTGGTAAAATACTTTATAAATAAATTAATAATACAGAGCTGAAATTGCTTCTCTTATTATTGCACAAAAAAAATATAAAAACTCCGGGCAGTAAGGCTGGGGTCAGACTAGCGCATTTTTAACGTGCGTTTAGGCGCACTTAATCACGGCCGCAGTAGCAGCACATGACGCGCAATGACGGCCAATATATGAAGTACGGCCGCACGAAAGTCCGGCGTTGCGCAAGTGGAAAATGAACGCATTTTTTCGAGAATGCAGAACCGCTAGTACTGACGTACAGAGTGCGCTGCGTCTGCTAGCAGCGAGTGTGTGCGTGATTAGGAGACGTCAGACACCTGCTCATGTCCGGCCAACATAACGTCCAGATGCAAAAAGTGTTTTATTGACGATCTGTAAAAAATCACGCACGAAAATGCGCATCGTATGACCGTTTTTGCGCATTCCGTGAAAAAATACGGCAATGCGTTCGTACGCACTTTTTGACGGTCGCTGCGAATAATGCGTTCGTTTGACCCAAGCCTAAGAGGTTAAATATAAAAGTGCTGTGCATATAGCATACAACTTTGCATTCAGACAGGAACTCTTAGGCTAGGGTCAGACGAACGCATTTTTATGTTGTCTGTGAAAAAGTGCGTTCGAACGAATGGACGCATTTTTTCACAGAATACGTGATAGTGGTCATACTATGCGCATTTTCGTCCGTGATTTTGTACGGATCATCAATAAAACTCTTTTTGCGTCTGGACGTTATGTTGGCCGGACATTAGCAGCGTCTGACGTCTCCTAATCACACACACACACCGCTAGCAGACGCAGCGCACTCTGTACGTCAGTACCTGCGGTTTCACGTTCTCGAAAAAATGCGTTCATTTTCCACTTGCGTTGCGCAGCCGGACTTTTGTGCGACCGTACTTCGTATATTGGCCGTCATTGCCCGGCATCTGCTGCTAGTGCGGCCGTGATTAAGTGCGGCTGCACGCGCGTTCGCACTGCCTCAGTCTGACCCTAGCCAAAGAAGGGAAGGGACGGAGAAAAAAGATATGCAAAGAGGGGGAATATTTTTTCTGAATTTTACACATTTTCAACTTACAAATGAGAAATTATTATTAAAAAAACCAGCTCATCAGTTTGAATTCCAGTAAAATTCTGAATACAGTTATCATTTAAATGTTTTCTAATGGTGTCTGGACAAAATACCATCTATGGTATTGCTGGCACTGGGTAATAATTGTCCCTATTTACATTTTTTAATGACTGTCCAGCTGAATGAGAACCAAATGGCAACAATATAAGAGTTACAATATATGACATAGCCTGCATTTTTCTAAGTACTCAAAAATACTCCAGAGCAAGCTGTGAGATACAAATTTCAGATGGTAATCCCCAGAACTGAATTTTACGGATATACTGTTGTCTCAGTTTGATAATAGTGGTAATAACACAATATAGGCCACCCAATAAAAAAACATGAGTCAGGGTGTTGGAAAAAGACAATAACTATATCTATTATTACTTATTTCTAACCAATGAGACATTTGACTACAATTGCTTCCAATGATGATGATGATAAGGAAGAATATATCTGTATTTGGAAATTATTGTAAGGTTTTTGTTGATCATTGTATGCACCATCCCAGCATGGCATCTGAAGAATCAGTAAAACCATAGAGATAGACCGATATTTTTTCAGGGCCGATAACGCTATCAATTCCGATTACCAGTAGACTTTCTGGCCGATAGCGGATATCTGGTGCTGATATTCTGTAAATTTAAAGTTGTGAAAAAACAACACAAATCTGACATTATGCCATAACTGAATGTGTTTTAATAAAATTGTAAACATTGCACCATGCCCACTTAATTTATTCAATTTAATAAAAAAAGGAAATACTTTTATTGAAGCTTTTATTTTCACAAACCATATGACCCTGTACGTAATGGGTTGGCAACCTTGGCCCTCCAGATGTTTTGGAACTACATCTGCCATGATGTTCAGCTACTCATTAGGTTTGTAGTGTCTCATGGGAAGTGTAGTTCCAAAAGATCTGGAGGACCAAGGTTGCTGACCCCTGCTGTAAGAAATGGGTACCAGAAATACAGGGGACCAATAGACCACTGCATCTCCTGTATAGGGAATTCTTTGCCATATAGGAGGGAAGCCCGATTTCTGCTGTCATCATGAACATGTGCAATACCGTCAGTGAGCAGGGGAAATCCTACAGCCAGAGTTGTAAGGAAAATTGTCAGCCTGCTGTGGAAAAAGCCCCAAATCAGCACTGGATCTGCACCGTTGTGTGGGACCTCGCTTTTCATGAGCCAGCTTGTCCAAATAACGGCAAATAAATCGTCCATACAAATATCAGTAATTTGCTGAATATCGGCCACCGATAATAGGGAAAGATGATAAATGGTCTATCCCTGGGGAAAAAAACTGACTAAATCACAACTTTAAAAAGATTACTTGAAATTCTTGTGTCTGGAAAATTGCCTTTTATTATTTTTTATACCTGAATTCCTGTTTTCTGTCTGAAGCAAGAAGCAGTTTCACTCCATTATCTACTAGTACGGAGGCTGCATAAAGATTCTTGCCTTATATCTTTCTCATTTCTCACACAATAGAACAAAAAGCCCTACTGAAATGCTGAATATCAAGGCAGGTACTAAAAAGTCCAGTTGTTACCACTCACTTGCTATTTAAAGTTAAAAACTGAAATATACTGTGGACTAGATCACAGCTAATCTATTTATCTGACGACTCCTGCCATCACCTTAATGCTCCTGTCGATATTACAACCAAGCTGCAAGCTCTGTGGCTCCTTACTGTAAATGAAAACCTACTATACCTTGTATAGGAGCTGTTATTTTGCAGCTATTTAGAGAAGAACAAGTTATTCCAACATAGTTTGTTCATCTCCTACAGAGTCGATACTCTGGCTGCAAGCAGCAGTGGACTAGGACCAAATACTTCCCAGTGTAGTTTTGCTGCTCCTGCATATCCTCACTCAAGCGAATTTGCTTAAGGCATGCTGGGCTCCATGGAGTCCTATGGACCCCAGAAGACAATACCCCACAGCGGCGCATGACCCCCACTGCCAATACCTATCAGCGACTGAAAAATATTATGTCTCAAGTTACTGATCTAGCAGCTCAGCCAGAACAATGCCATTGTGGTGAGGCAAAAATGGAAAAAAGCCTGCATAGTTGTAAAGTTGTAAAGTGATTTTGCAAATGTGTAATCACTACTAAACCGGTTAATGACCTCACCCCTCATCAATACTTACACATTAAGCTCTTTGACAATTTGGAACTAACCCTCTGTCCGTTGCCCTCCTGTTCCTGTCACGTCCATCTGTCCGTTGCCCTCCTCTTCCTGTCCCCTCCATCTGTCCGTTGCCCTCCTCTTCCTGTCCCCTCCATCTGTCCGTTGCCCTCCTCTTCCTGTCCCCTCCATCTGTCCGTTGCCCTCCTCTTCCTGTCCCCTCCATCTGTCCATTGCCCTCCTCTTTCTGTCACATCCATCTGTCCGTTGCCCTCCTCTTCCTGTCAAGTACATCTGTCTGTTGCCCTCCTGTTTCTGTCACGTCCCTCTGTCCGTTGCCCTCCTGTTCCTGTCACGTCCATCTGTCCGTTGCCCTCCTGTTCCTGTCACGTCCATCTGTCTGTTTCCCACCAGTACGTGTCTCATCCATCTGCCTTTTGTCATTCTCTGTATTTGTTTTTCAATAAACTACCTGAATTTATTCCAATCAGTCTGCAGTGCTATCATTCCTGCACCCTGGCCTCACATCGGTTATTCAGTTATTGGGAACCCTGACAAAGTAACTGTATGGACACTGAGGTCCTGGTGTCCTCCTGCTGGAAATGTTTGGCAAAATTTGCAATAGCATTCTGACTGACGTCTATAGCAGTGATGAGTAACCCTGGTCCTCAAGTTCCCCTAACAGGCCGGATTTTGCAGATCACCTTGTGGAAATGCAGACTGAATCCTGCAATCACTGAGCAGTAAATCATATCACCTGTGCTGTGCTTCAGATATCTGGAAAACCTGACCTGTTAGGTGTACTTGAGGACCAAAGTTGGGTAACACTGCTATTGACTCCAGAGTGTTTACCACTAACGGTGATCGTTAACCTAGAATTCCAGCTGCTTTCCATTATCAGTAGTGTATTACTGGGAGAGGTATTTCTGCGATCTGTTGCTTGTAGGTTATCACTCTATTTGAAATGCATGTTTTTTAGGATACATATCTCAAAGGGTCCCTGTAGTCTCAGGAAGGCCTATTTATTGGAATGCATTATCGATCCGATGCATAAGAAAAAATATATGTAATGACAGTAAAAAAGTTATAAAAATGATCGATCAATCTCTTTTCAGGTTCTGACAGTCCCCAATGCTTCAGTTTCTTGACGGAGCTCTCTCATACTCCTACCAAGAATGTCGCTCTCAATTCAATATGTGCTGATAACTTTACAAACCAGTGCTCAGCTTATCACTTTGGTAACAGTTCTCTTTTCCTTAAATACTCAGAAGTGACATTGGAGCTTTAAATGGGTCAGGCTACTGATATACCAGATAAGGTGGTTTGTACACCCTATCTCAATTGGCAAATCTATAACACATGAGAGGCAACTAATGTTTGCAATGGACAGACAAAAGCTAATGGGTTTGTTTCTGTGTGTGAAGATAGATAGGAGATGAATAGCTTGATAGCCATCTACCTACGTAGATAGACCATGCAACAATCTAGTTGAATCTGTAAATGGGGTAAAACACTTTCTCAAATTCCAAAATCAGAAAATAAAGTAACTCTATTGTCTTCTCAATCGAATTGGTTGATAATTCACAAGTCTAATCAAGCTGTATGGATAATGCTGTTGGAATATTTTTAAAACTCCTTTCGAGACCTACAATTAACTATTTGCTATTCTCTTCCAGTTCAACACATACAGATTTATTCAAAGAGAGCCGAAATTGTACCAAACAGTGAATTTCCCCGTACGGTGCATTTTTGTGGCCATTCGGATGTTCAAAAGCTGGCAGGTCAAGAAATATTGGCAAATTGACATTGAAATATGGTGCCTGTTCAACAGCAGTGAAATCCCCCATAGAGAAGCAATGGTTAACCTATTCAGAGAACACCGAACAGCAGAGAAATGTCAGTGAAATGTCCTGATGTTCGGTGGTTTCATTCGGCAGGTTTAATCAGGCGAATTCCAAAGATTTTAATGTTAAAATATTCCAGGTTTTATTCAATACCTATTAAATTGTTTATTCTTTTAATCTGCAGCAAAAAGTCTATTTATTTTTTAGTCATTTTTCTGGTAAATTTTTTGCTTGTTCTTAAATAGCGCTATTATTTTCTATATTATTATCCATAAGGCCTCATATATAATTTTCGGGCATTTTCGTTTAAAAAAGTGTTTAACAAAAAACTACTAAAGTTGTTGTTTTGTTTTTTTACCCGCGGCATGACGGCTTTTTCTGCAGCGTGCGGCAGAACGCCAGCATACGTTAGGCAGTCTGGTGGGTCATCGTCGGATTGCGGGTGCGTTTGGTGGCTGTAGGGCAGGTTGGCAGCAGCTGTCGGCGGCTGGCAGGTTTGCCACGGCTGTCCGGCGTGTTTGCGGTGGCGTTCAGCAGCCTGTGCACCGCACTTCTGGGACTCTGTGGTGAATGCTGAATTCACCGCAGGATTAGCGAATCGGACTCGCCGAAGTGGGGTGAATCAAAGAGCACCGAAATGTCAGTGACATTTCGGGGCTCTCTGAACAATGACTTCTTTTCAATGTACATTCATTTCAAATATGCAGACATACCCATAAAACTATCACATGGATGCACTGGAAACAAGGAGAAAGATACATTGATATGATTTGGTACATCATACAACAGATATTAAATACACCTGAGGTGTTAGGAACATTCTTGGTTGATAAAAGAATGTGAGTGTATTAGAAGTGAAGGACCAACATGTTGTTATATTAAGGTTACTGTAACATACATTTATTTTGAAGGTTTTATCCTACAGGAAGACAGTTGGTGTGCCAGGCTTACTCAGTTTATTTTTGTCTTATATCAGTGGTCCCCGACCCTGGTCCTCAGGGCCCACTAACAGGCCAGATTTTGCAGATCACCATGGGGAAAAGCAGACTGAATCCTGCAATCACTGAGCAGCAAATCATAACACCTGTGCTGTGCTTCAGATATCTGGCAAACCTGGCCTGTTAGTGGGCCCTGAGGACCAGGGTTGGGGACCACTGTCTTATATGATAGGGGTCTTGAAGTATTCAGACTGCCTCGGGCTAGGTTCACTGTGCTAGATCCTTTGATCTGCTAATAACGTCCAAGCTACACTATTCAGGTAACACATCTGATGTTCTGAAGATGGAGTCTGTCAGTGCAACAATCCCTGAAAGCTATTTTGACTACCTGTGGTAGAGTGACATAACCCAGTAATGGAAGTTACAAGACAATCACAGACTCTGCTACTTACCTTATACTGCAATAGAGAATTCACATAATGTATTTCAAAGCTGCTTTATCAATATTAAATGAATCAGACATGAATGCAGTCAAAGGGACACTTTGTGCACTTTGACCATTCAATGGAAATTTAGTGGTCACAGTAACCTCAGCGTCCTCACCCGTCTCCCCCTCTGGATTGAGCTATCATGTTTTCAGCCCTAATCCCTGTTATGAGAAAGATCCAGGCCGGCTCTTACCTCTGGGCCATTCCTTACTCTCACCCCGCTCCAGAAATTCACCGGAACCAGTCTGGTCTTAGACCACCTGATCTGTTTACTCTGGCCTATTCCCTTTATAAGGCAGTCTCTCCCATTACCCAGGGCGTGTGCAAATGAGTCACATTGCTACCTGAGGTTTTGCCTGTGGATCTGTTCCTGGGCTAGTATTTACTTCTGTTATTTTTGCTTTCCATCTTCCTGTTTTTTTCGGGTTTCTTGTTTCCTTGGTCTGTCTGCCCCTCCAGTTGCCTTGTCTGTTATATTTTGGTTTATTTTGATCTGTGTGTTTCTGTGTTATCTGATGTTCTGTGTATGACTCTGACCTGGTTCTCTGACTTCTAGCATGTTACAGTTCTGTTCAAAATTATTCAACCCCCAATGCTGTAAAGGGTTTTAGGGAATTTAGTGTACATTTGTAATTGTATTCAGAATGAAATCCTACAAGGACTTTTTAAAGAACCATATGCAACTAAAATGACATCAATTGGTTTTGTAATACAGTAGTAAATGTTTCTTTTGTGAATTCTTCATTGACACAATTATTCAACCCCTTAAAGACTACCACTCTGAAGAACAGAGGTTCATTCAAGTGTTTTCAATCAGGTATTGAAAACACCTGTGGATGTCACGGAGCAGCAATAAAGCATAATAAGCACCAATTAGGCAGCTTTAAAATGACTGTGATACTCAGCTCCTTCTAGACATTTACTGGTGTGGTTACAAACATGGTGAAGTCAAGAGAATGGTCCAGGAAGACAAGAGAAGAGGTGTTTACTCTTCACAGGAAGGGCAAAAGCTATAAGAAGATTGCAAAGATGTTAAACATACCAAGAGAGACCATAGGAAGCATCATTCGCAAATTCAAGGCAAAGGGCACTGTTGAAACGCTACCTGGTCGTGGCAGAAAGAAGATGCTGACTTCAACTGCTGTGTGCTACCTGAAGCGTAGAGTGGTGAAAAGTCCCCGTGTGACTGCTGAGCAACTGAGAAAAGATTTGTCAGATGTGGGTACTGAAGTTTCAGCTCAGACAATACGGCGCACACTGCGTAATGAAGGCCTCCATGCCAGAACTCCCAGGCGCAGCCCCTTGCTGTCTCCAAAGAATAAAAAGAGTCGACTGCAGTATGCCAAAAGTCATGTGGACAAACCACAGAAGTTTTGGGATAGTGTTCTGTGGACTGATGAAACAAAATTAGAACTGTTTGGGCCCATGGATCAACGCTATGTTTGGAGGAGGAAGAACAATGCCTATGAAGAAAAGAACAACTTGCCTACTGTGAAGCATGGCGGGGGGTCAATCATGCTTTGGGGCTGTTTTGCTTCTGCAGGTACAGGGGAGCTTCAGCATGTGTAAGGTACCATGAATTCTCTTCAGTACCAGGAGATATTGGATGACAATGTGATGGAGTCCGTCACAAACCTGAGGCTTGGGAGACGTTGGACCTTTCAACAGGACAATGATCCCAAGCATACCTCCAAGTCCACTAGAGCGTGGTTGCAGATTAAAGGCTGGAACATTTTGGAGTGGCCATCGCAGTCACCTGACTTAAATCCGATTGAGAACCTCTGGTGGGACTTAAAGAAAGCAGTTGCAGTGCGCAAGCCTTAGAATGTGACTGAACTGGAGGCTTTTGCCCATGACGAATGGCGAAGATACCCGTAGATCGCTGCAAGACACTTGTGTCAAGCTATGCTTCACGTTTAAAAGCTGTTATAACTGTAAAAGGATGTTGTACTAAGTACTAAGATTGAATGTCACTTGGGGGTTGAATAAAACTGATAATGATGTGAGCACAGAAAAGACATTTGTGGTTATTTCATTATAAATGTTATGTTATATTTGTCTGACCTACACGTGCCTCTTTGATTTAATTGTAAGCAAGATGACTGAATGATCAAAATCAATGTCAAACTGGCCAAAACACTCAATTTCAGTGGGGGTTGAATAATTTTGAACACAACTGTATCCCTTATGCTCTTTGATCTCCTCTTGTGTACTGACTCCTAGCTTGTCTGATGTGCCTCTCTGGTTACTGGTCTCTGGCTTACGCATGACTACACGTTCTGGTTTCTAACTCTGGCTCTTGTTTATTACCACACCTCTGAATTTGTCCCGCTTGACCTGTCTCTTGGTTCTTTGTGTCACCCAGCAGTGAGGTCTCCTCCCTTAGAACAGGTGGCCATTCTGAAGACTGTATCCTAGATTAGGGTTCCCTTTAGTGTGCTGCTGGGTGCCAGAATTTTTGTACTCTCCCTTAACTCTTGCCCTGCCTGTTGTCCTGTTCTGTGTCTCTTGCTGTTTGGTTACCTTGGCTCCTGATCTGTGTGTCTTGCAGCCAGGAGCTATACTGCCTAAATGGCTATCTATCCTAACTAACTGGCCTACCTTGGCTCATGCTGGGTGCCCCCGTGACATCAGCCTTGCAAAACCTGTTCTCAGCTTCAGGCTCCAGGACCAGGACATGGGACTCAATTTGGTTCCCATCTCCCTCCTATTTATTTAATTGGTTGGACAATGCCTCGAGCATTGAGCGCCCCTCCCAGTGGCCACATGACATGCTCTAGATCAATACAAGCTGGGAGCATTTCAGGTCCAGTGGATTAGAGACCAGTGCGGTGCTGGATACAATCTGAGTTTTAGTAGTAATAAAAGGGTTGAAATGGGAGGAAGGTGCAGAGTGGGTAAAAAGGGTTAATATTTAACCCCTCCTTATCCATTTTCTTCCTAGAACAGTGATTCCTGACCCTGCTCTCCTGTACCCTTATAAGGTTAGGATTGTCAGATATCTGAAGCACAACACAGGTGATATGATTTGCTGTTCAGTGATTGCAAGATTCAGCCTGCATTTCCCCAAGGTAAATCCTTAAATCCTGGCCTGTTAGGGGTACTTGGGGACAAGGAACCAATGCCCCAGAGGCTATTTTAAGTTTATAAGGGTTATTTAGAAAGCACCAAAATTTCAGTGATATTTCATTGCTTTCTTGGTCAGTGCGTTTGGCAATTCCAGTTTGCCGATTCTGCTGTGAATTCACTATTCACTGCAGGGACTCCGTGAGCCGAACATGGAGCCACATACTGCCGAATCCCGGTCAGTCTGCTAAACGCTGCCGAAGAGCGCTACACGCTGTCAAATTGCAGAAAAATAAAATGAAACTCTGCTATTCTTAAAAAGGTGTTTAAACCAAGAAAAGAAGTCTAATAAGACAGTCTGTTACAGAATCCAGAAAAACAGCTTTAATAAAAAATGGGAACCACAAAGTTTGCCTAAAAAAGCATTCCCCCCCCCCAAAAAAAATCAAATAAATATAAAGACTTAAAATAGGCTTAAAATGAAAAGTATAAATGGTTGAATTAAAACTATAATATATTTTACATTGAATCATATGGGATTTGCCTTTTTAAACCTCTCGGACTTCATCACTGACAATCAGGGCATTTCAATGACACTTCGCTACAGTTTGGTGTTCTCGAAATAGATTGATCATTACTTCTCTATGGGATAATTTCACTGTTGCCGAAGATCGCCGAATTGTGGCGTTCTGCGGCAAACTGCACCTCCACCCAATGGCAGTACCCTATGGTCTGTGCTATAATTCTGCTACTGTTTAAACTAAAAACAGGGTGGCAATGGCAAGGGTAAATAGATCGTACCCTGAATTAATTTAATTGATGTACCTATTAATAGATTTTACTGTTAAATGGAGTTTGACTTTGGTCTGTATTCGGATCAACATAACTCAGCCTAGTACATTTATCTTTTTTCAATGGAACACAACTGAAAATGTAATTTAATGGATAAAATCCCCCTAATAGCCAACAAAGATTAAATATTACTAGCTAACATTTTTGGGGTATCTGAATTGCCATCAGTACGATGTCGAGAGGAAAAAAAATTTAACTCGTTCCCGCGCTGTGTAAGGTCCAAGCAAAGCATGGGCATGAGTTAATTTAGGCTGCTGTCACACAAACCCTTTTCACAGCGGAAGGAACGTTCGTGAGAGTGGACGTTCCTTCCACTCTGACATATGTGTGGCCACCTCGCTGAGTGCAGCTAGTGCGCTCAGCGCTACAAAGCAAGATCCTCCTATGGAGGATCGCACATTGTATCCCCGTCAGCGTCCGTCGTAGCTTTTTGACAGGGAGGCTGAAATCAAGTCCGGTGGCAGCGTGTGCAATTCAAACGCATGCTACACTGTGTGGCCCTCCCCGTCTAGCCGGTCACAAAGCTGTGACAAATGCAGGGAAGTGTAGTCATTCGGACACAATCAGTGCGTTCGTGTGATCCCAGCCTAAATTATCTCGTGCCCACGCTTTGCTATGACCTTACACAAAGTGGGAACGAGTTAAAAACATATTTTTCCTCCTGACAGCAGCGGGGCTCCGTACATCAGCAAGCCAAGCCACTGAAAAGTTACGTAAAACAGACTATTTTTCTTCAATATATCTATCTATAACTATAACTACACGCTTTCCGCATCTTACACAGCACAAGTCAATATATTGCACAATAGCGTCTAAATATGGCTCTGCAGATATATTTGCCAAATGTGACAGACTTTGCATCTTGAAGTTTTTTTAATTAACCAGCTTTATTGCTACATTTCGCAAGTACAGATAATGTAATGGGTAATATATGTGATACATAGCTCCATTAGAGGTTAGCATGCGATTTGTCAAAAAAATCAATACTGTATGCTATAAAGCATTAAGGGAGGTATTAAATCCATTCTTACTGACACTCATTATACATAGGGTACATTCTCCAATTCATTGGATGGTCTCTCTTTACAGGGAAGACAGTATATGAGCCATCTGTCAGAATTGCAGGTCCTCCGTTTATAATAAATATAAATGGTAGCTTTTATGTGCTTCGAACCATACTGTTAGGCCAGGGTCAGATGAGCGCACTACGTGCGCCTGTACTTACTGACATGCCTCCCGGCATCCGTCGCAGTGTTGTGAAGCTTCACGCTGTAGCGCGCACACGAATTGCACGCGCTACAGCGGATGTGCTGCGGCTGTGCTGAACGCCTCCCCATCGAAGCGCTATGACATGCGTTTGACGGGGCTGCAAAGCGCGATCCTTCGTAGGAGTATCGAGCCTTGCAGCGCTGAGCGCACTAACTGCGCTCAGCAAGGTGGCCGGACAAGCATCAGAGTTGAAAGAACTCTCACAGACGTTCCTATTGCTATTAATAATGCTCAGCTGACTCTGGGCTTAATGTATGTCTATCTTAACCCCTTCAGTGCTGAGACAGTTCACCCCTATGTGCTGAACTAATTTTGACTGTTTTTGCTAATCATATTTAAACGTGCTTTCAAGTCATGTTTTATTATAGGACCCAGACAAATCATTTATCCTTTTTCAGCGGTCTCAGGAGATTCAAAATATACCATTATTGTGTGTATATGTCAGGGCTTGACAAAGTTGCTTTGAATCTAGGATTCAGCTACAAACGTTAGGAGCCAGGTATTTCTTCAGACTAACAAGGCTTTACTTTCAGCAACTAAAGATACACTGTTATTTTTTTTTCTTTTAAGACAGAGGGCACCGATACTTTTTTTTTTACCCCTCAGGTACTCACCGATACGTTTAATTGCTGTGCAGCCCTGTTATACGCACACACACACACCGCACATTACTGTATAACCGCTGCACAGCAATAACACTCACCCTCAGACACACGGCACATTACTGTATCCCAGAGCTGCACGGTAATCTGTGTCATGTGTATGCGTATCACAGAGCTCCACAGCCCCCCCCACATTCTTTTCCCCCAAGACCCATCCTATTTTTTTTTACACCCTTCCGTAGCAGCCTCCCTTCACTTTATACCTCCACTCCCCCCAGTAGGCCCTCTTCACTTTATTCCCCCAGTAGCCCCCTCTCTATTACCCCTAGCAGCCCCCCTATTACCCCTAGCAGCCCCCATCTTTATTAAACCAAGCAGCCCCCTCTCTTTATTACCCCTAGCAGCCCCCTTATCTTTATTAACCTTAGCAGCTCCCTCTCTGTCATTTTATCCCCCCACCTCAAAAAAATCTTACAAAATAGCAGCCAGCATACAGTGGTTCGTCGTCACTCACCACTGTTAAATGAATTTATAGGCCTATCTGGCTCCAGGCTCTGGATGCAGGCTGGCTGGACCTCTGCAGGGTGGCTCCGACTGCACACTTTTTCATGCTCTTCTATGTGGTGCATTCTGCCCCTGCTGCGTGCAGACCGCACCACGTGACCTGGTGGATGAAGGACGGTGCCAATGCAGCGTGCCGTTATCTTATTTTTAGTGTGGGAGGCACGCTGCATTCTCTGATTCTGGAACCTGGGGGAAGACCTTGAGAGTGCGCGCAGTGTGCTGCTGGGCTAAGGTGGCTTAAAAGATCAAACAGCTCCGGGCCCACAGAGAAAGCCAGCCCAGTGCACATCAAGGCTGGGCCCCTACCGACACGTGGGTCCTCGGGCGCTGCCTGATGGGTTAGTCCGCCCCTGGAACAGACCGGATGTCAGCGCTGGGGAGAGAATCCCTGCGACGCTCTCCTCACATCCGGTCTGTTCTGTCTCCCTGCTCTGATGTCATCAGAGGGGGGCCGGTGTTCTGTCTGACCAGCGGCTTTACTCGATGGAACACCGGATGGCAGCATCCCTGCTCCTAGCTCGCGCGGTCAGAAGTGCCTGACAAACCCGGGGCGCCAGGACAGCATTCCTTGTCGCCATGGTGACCTTGCGCCCTGGGTTTGTCGAGCCCTGGTATATGTCAAGTCCCGTCAGAATGTTATAAAAAAAAATTGTAAAAAAAAAAAAAAGGATTGCATTGAGAGTTAATTTATTTACAGAGTCTAAAATTATTTTACACAGATTCATGTTTGATTTGATTCAACAGCTTATGAAATCTAAAATCCTGTTAGCTGCATTAGTTCCACCAAGCAGAAAGGTTTTCTATATGTGCTAAATATTGGTATGGACTCAAGGACTGTACTTAATATAAAGATGTTATGTGATAGAATACTGTTCAGATCCAGCACCAAGCTGAGTGACCCTAAAACCCATGATCTGTACTTGCCTTTATATTGTGAGCTCTCGCATGTTTCTTCATTGTCAGCACTTTTAGAACTGAAAGGCAGGAATTACCTTTTCCCGCTCTCTGATTGACAAAGCTTTAGTTTAGAGGCAATATGTACTTTGAATTTACACATGGAATCTCAGTACTAACAAAAACTAACCCTGAAATGGGTGAACGTCCATGTAGATGAATACTTTAGCATCAATGAAGTTATCATTGGAAACCACTCCAATCAGTTTTTCTTTAACCTTTTCATCTTGCAACCCAATGGTATGTCCAGCCCTCATTGAGTGTACCCCCAAATTTATTAGTGGCTTGGCAGCAATAATTGGTCAGTTGATACTAGTTAACTTTGGCAGTACTAGTACAGTAACATATAACTGAGTTGCCTCTACCAGTGATCCCAAGTCTCCCAGAGGCTCTAGGAGTCTCCCTGAAGTGAATGTGGGCTCCCTGATGCCTGCAAACACTTCTGGAACTCCCGGATTCAGGACAGATGGGATCCGTCACCGGCGGAGGGCACACTTGGTTTAATTCAATTATTTAAGATTGTCTTAAAACCGAGCATGCGCCCTCGCTCCACACAGCACGCCAGGAGGTGTAGTTTTTTAATCTGCGGCTGCAGCAAGCTCACCCACCACGTCGTCCGCCGATAGCCTGCCCCTGAACGAGCACCACCTCGCCGTTGACCCGTTCTAATGTCACTGCAGATGCACTGCCGTGATTCGACACCCCTTTGCTCAATGTCTTGTTTCTAAGGTACTTCCTGGTCACATAGCAGCCATTCTGTGCTCAATGCTGGACAGAAACTAATGTATTTTCACCTGTATTGCTGTACACTATTACAAGATTGTCAGTTTGATCATTAAAATCTTCAACTGGATTCATCTTTCTACTTGTCAGATTTGCTGAGTTGTCACTATCTGTGGATCTTCATCGTGTGAGTACTGGTCAAATACAGACTTAGCTAGTCTAAAGCACCATCACGACTCACAGCCTTGTTAGGGAAACAGAATAGGTATTATATCCTGAATGTGTTATACACAGAGAGAGAGAGAGCCTCAAAGGGGGTATCCTGATGGTTACTAATTATTTTAATTTTGTTATTTTAAAATAAAAATAAACAGTGGGAACAAACAAGCTCCATCAAAAGGAGGGAGGGTGGTAGGGCGAGCAGGCAGTCAGCCTCCCTGAAATGAGTTTTTGCAGGTTGGTATGACTGCCTCCAGGCAAGCCATGTTGGGCAGGTGCATAGGGTGTTTTGTGGGTCATTCTGACTCCCATATGCTTTTATATTTTTGTAACTGTGCAGTGGTTGCTGACTAGCATGCACTAGCCAGCCGTCTCTAAATGAATGCTTCTGCCACTAGCAGACTTCATCCTGTGATTCAAATCATACAAAACAAATTTAATGGATGAAATTCAGGCTAACTAAATCGAATGATCCGTTTGAAATTTTTCTATGAACTGGGTACAATACAATATTTTTGCTGGAAAGATAACACCTCACATAAGGTAGGTGACTGCACAAATCTGAGCTTGAGGAGAATATATAAATATTATTTATGAAATTGTCAAGCTTGGATACAGGTTAAAGCAGCAAACAAGTATTATATATGCAGAGCCGGAAAGTCAGCTAAGAAAGGTCAAGAGAAACCAATTTCTTCAAATTACAAAATTCGGGTGACAAATACATTTAATGCTTTTATAGTCACTAAATGTAGAACAACAGCTATTTGGTTTCACTTGCTTTCACACAAAATACCCAAATAGAACATAATCTGGCATTTCCAAGGACACATAAAATAAATGCACACAAATCTCCATTTAAAAGTTGACCAAAGAACTGGATTGTATCATTTTCTTTTGCTGTACTGTTTTATAGACCTATGAAAGTGAGTTTTCTATATAGTAATAATTAAATATTAGATATGTTTTGCACTTATAGTTTTGTATTACCACGGTACATTGATATCAGGTGCTGACCACTATTTGATGCTCTACAAACCTTTTTATCTCATCAGAAAAGGCTGTTTATGCTCAATAAAGCCAGCTTATGTCTCTCGAGAAGGCAATCTATAAAGTGTGATAAAAGAGAGCCAAGAGAAAGCACTTGATAGGTTCTAAAAGGTGTGAACGAGTATGTGACAGAAGAGGATATTTAGAAAAAAGGCATCTACTGAGCCCTGTCTGCGAAAATATTACAGATCAATAAAGGCCACTTTTAAAATAATTTCAAGTCTAGAGGAAACAATATAATACCCAGTTCTAAATAGCGGTTCTCTCGATCTTTTGAGGAATATGACGTTTACATAAAATCATAATCAAAAATTATTCTAGCATGCTGTCTTGGATCAGCTCGTCATGAAACTTAATGGTTTAATATAATGATGTAAGGACTGATTTATCTAACAATAAAACATTTACAAGAATCTATAAGATCCATAAAAAAATATTGACATTGCCCTTGAGCAAACACTCTTTACTTGCTTTCTATTTATTAAAAAAAACTCATGAATTCTACATAGGGCTTGCCTTCTCTTTGTTGATTGATTTCTTTTTTTTTCCTCTTCAAATAAATATATATTACCCACCACGTGTTCCTGAAAGATAACCAAGACAGCAAAGGCTTGTGAGTGTTTGATTTTAAACCGTCTATTCATTCAAAGGAAGAGGGGTTTTGTGAATAATCGTGAAATGTTTGGCTAAGCACACAGTGTTTGTTCAGACTGGAATTAATGTACACCCCAGCAGTTTCTCCATGACCACAAAAGTAGTAGCAGGCTCATTTTGTGAATGGAGACATCTGTAATCTTTGTTACAACTATTTCTGTTCTTGAGTGAGGGTACTGCCAGTCCTTACAGGATATTGTATAGTGCATTTGCTTCCCTGTACATGCAAAGTTCATTTTATAGTCAAGACCTCTGGTAATAAAACATGAATTGCATTTCATCCCATTATGGAGAGTTCTGCACACAGCACACGACAGGAGACAAGCCAATGGCATGTATGAAAACACAAGAAATACAATGACCATTCAGGTGAAAATGTTGGCCGCAAGGTCTCAACCCCTTCACTACCAAGTGATTTTCCAAAAAAACATTGTCAGAAACCAATGGTTTTTGACAATAAAATAATTTTTAATTAATTCTTTTTTACAGTAAATATCCTATTTCTAGCAAGTAGATGGCGCTCTCTACTACCAATTTGAGTTAGAAGTTTTAGCGGCTGGTCTATTTTCTTCTATTTCTCCTGCATCGGCTGCTGAAAGTCCGATATTTCTGAGCTTTAGCAGCTGATTTTACAACTTTAGATCTTTGGGCATTATGCCCACAGAGCTAAAACTTTGGAGACACCTTTTGCAGCCCAAAAGCAAACGAAATTCATTTGCAACAAACAAATTTCATTTGATTTTGGGCTACAGAGCAGCAGATCAAGATAGCTTGATATCAGGGCACCAGATGGTGCCTTTGAAGTCCAAGATATCTCGATATCAGTAGTGAAGGGGTTAAAGAGCACAGAGACCTGTAATTTCAATGGACACCCCTGATTTTCTATATTTACTTTTAGAACAGAACTTTGCTTAAAAATTCTTAAGAAGTCTCTGCATATACTCTGGATCCTTTCAACACAGTGGTATCTATTGGAGATGCTTTGGGGTTCTCCCCTGATTACTGCTCCCATCCCCACCCAGTTACTTCACATGTGCTGTCTATTACATATTAACCATATCCTTTAAAAAGATGAATGGCGACGTTGTCCTGTTTCTGTAACATCTGTACATCTCTGATAATCATTGTCTGTAAAACTGATATCATTGTCTATCAACTTTGCAATGTCTAAATTGTTTGTTTCGCTGCCTGTATCACACAAATAAAGATACTGGTAAAAAAAATCTATTTCCAATGATCCCATGACACTCAGTCACTTGAATGAGGGGCTAGCATCATGGGAGATGTGGTTCCAAAACATGTGGAAGGCCAAAGTTGCTGGCCCCTGGTATAAATGAAGGTCATGTCAGGTCAGAGAACATCTCTTTGGCTAATGTTGGTCTACTACTACAGACTTGAAGTGAAAGGAGTCACAAGCACCACCACCACATCAAACAAGTAATTAGAAAATGGTATTGTAAGCTACGCGCTTGAGTCTGTTTAGGCGCTGGTTTAGATATTTTGTTTGCTGACTTAAATGTAACAAAATATATTTATATAAAAAACACATGGGGGGGTTGCACTCAGCCTAAACAAAGCATTCAGTGTGGGTGTGTCTCAAAAAGAAAATACAAAACAAAACCACGGAGACAGCACTCCAGTCAAACACATTCAAAAACCTGCAACAGCAGCTCCATGCGTGGGTGCATAATACCAGCTTTTACCACATGGTGAAAAATTCTAAACTCTGAGCTTTGTTGAATAAAATGGTGGAAATTTGGTTCGCAATGAACGGCTGTGAATTGCTTAAGCCTGCCAACAGCAACAATGTAATCCACCCTCTGGCAGGTCCTACTCTGCAAACCTAATGACTGCCCATCATGGGATAAACTCACTTACTGAGGAACAGGTCCCTTCATGGAGCTCCGCAGAGCAAGGTTAAATAGAACCTGGAGGAGGAGTACCTGTGGCAGGGAGGGGTGCATACCAGGAAATTCATATGAAAAACACATGGGGGGGGTTGCACTCAGCTTAACTAAGAATTCAGTGCGGGTGCGTCTCAAAATAAAATACAAAACAAAACCACGGAGAGAGCACTCCAGTCAAACACATTCAAAAACCTGCAACAACAGCTCCATGCGTGGGTGCATAATACCAGCTTTTACCACATGGTGAAAATTTCATAACTCTGAGCTTTGCTGAATAAAATGGTGGAAATTTGGTTCGCAATGAACGGCTGTGAATTGCTTAAGCCTGCCAACAGCAACAATGTAATCCACCCTCTGGCAGGTCCTACTCTGCAAACCTAATGACTGCCCATCATGGGATAAACTCACTTACTGAGGAACAAGTCCCTTCATGGAGCTCCCGCAGAGCAAGGTTAAATAGAACCTGGAGGAGGAGTACCTGTGGCAGGGAGGGGTGCATACCCAGGAAATTCATATGAAAAACACATGGGGGGGGGTTGCACTCAGCCTTAACTAAGAATTCAGTGCGGGTGCGTCTCAAAATAAAATACAAACAAAACCACGGAGAGAGCACTCCAGTCAAACACATTCAAAAACCTGCAACAACAGCTCCATGCGTGGGTGCATAATACCAGCTTTTACCACATGGTGAAAATTTCATAACTCTGAGCTTTGCTGAATAAAATGGTGGAAATTTGGTTCGCAATGAACGGCCTTTTCTTTGTATTTTCTTTTTGAGATGTGCCCACACTGAATGCTTAGTTTAGGTTGAGTGCTACCCCCCATGTGTTTTTCATATGTATTTCCTGGGTATGCACCCCTCCCTGCCACAGGTACTCCTCCTCCAGGTACTATTTAACCTTGATCTGCGGGAGCTCCATGAAGGGACTTGTTCCTCAGTAAGTGAGTTTATCCCATGATGGGCAGTCATTAGGTTTGCAGAGTAGGACCTGCCAGAGGGTGGATTACATTGACGCTGTTGGCAGGCTTAAGCAATTCACGGCCGTTCATTGCAAACCAAATTTCCACCATTTTATTCAGCAAAGCTCAGAGTTTAGAATTTTTCACCATGTGGTAAAAGCTGATATTATGCACCCATGCATGGAGCTGTTGTTGCAGGTTTTTGAATGTGTGTATAGACTGGAGTGCTGTCTCCGTGGTTTTGTTTTTATATATATATACACGCACACAGGTATCTGAGGTCTGGTGTGCATATACATGTATGGTGTAGAACACACTCATATATTTATTGCCACATCCATACAAAACCTCAGTTGAGGAATTCATTGTGCCCCCTCCAGACTTAAAAAATGGTACACTCTCTGCGGCAGCAACCATAATCTACCATAAAGGCAAAAGCTGCTTCGCAGCACAGAAGGTCCCTGTGGCACATGTGGGAAGCTGCCGATCACTTTCCTGATGTATAAGATACTTTACATTACTGATAATCTTGTATATATTGCACATTGCAGAGCTCCACTGCAGTAACGCTCACAGTTATGTGCAGCATGTAGGAGTATCACAGAGCTCTACAGCAATAAAACTCACAGTAATGTGCAGTGCGTATGAATGTATCACAGAGCTCCTTAGCAATAGAACTCGCAGTAATATGCACTGTGTATGATCGTGTCACAGAGCTCTCACGGCAATAAAACTCACAGTAAGGGGCAGTGTGTATAAGCGTGTCACAGAGTTCTGAAGCAATAAAGCTCACAGAAATGTACGGTTTGTATGGAGCATATCACAGAGCTCTACAGCAATAAAACTCACAATAATGTGCAATGTGTATCACAGAGCTCCATAAAATAAAACCAATGCCACTGCTTTTATAACAAAAAAGGATTTTTTTATTTAACTGTATTTATTTTAATTTATCTATTATGTAGTCATGTTTGGTATCGTTGGAAAGCCCAGACCCTGGACTGTCCAGTGACACCTTTCTTGAACTGGTGGGGTGAACACCATGGAGATACAGAGGTTCAAAAGACCACCACCTTTCCTTTCAGCTTGTTTATTTGACAAAACAGTGTGTATTAACACATGCGCCATCGCCTCTACACTTGCTCCCAGCAGGGAAAATGAAGTGAATAACTGAAGCACCAATGTTTACTTAATAATTAAAAAGTTTGCAATGGTGATGTATTAAAACAAAAAAAAGAAAAAAAAAAGGATTTTTTTTTTATAATTTTTTTTTTTACATTTATGCAGTATGTGGTCATGTTGGGTATCAATGGAAAGGCTGTAATGGGATTTCCCCATTGGTGACATGAGCGATGACCCCGCGGTCCAGGAGGCAGTTCCACAGGGAGGCTGACACCCAAGATGTCAGCCTGCTGTGGCTGAGGCTGGGGTCAGGCGAGCGTAGTGTTCACGTCCGTGATTGCGCCTAAAAGTACGTCCGTGATAGCATGAAAGAAAGCCCATTGGAGCCCGTTACACGAAGTACGACCGCACTGAACTGCGGACGCACAACGGCCGCGGCCCACGGACGCAAGGCAGGCAAGAACGTACAACCTCTAGAACGGCCGCACAAAGTACGCTGCGTCCGCAACGTCTGCATAGCTTTGTGTGTGAGTGATGGAACGTGGTCAGACAGACTGCATTTATACGTCCAGCATTTTTCACGGACAAAATGGTTTTGCTTTTTATTTTATTTTCCCTCCTACATCCGTCAAAATATACGTCAGTGAAAAAAACGGACTGTGTGGCCACTACTGCGTCTTCCGTACTGACGTACGTCCGTGTACACGGACGTACAGTCCGTAGAAATCACGCTCGTCTGACCCTAGCCTGAAGCCTCTGCTCGGAGCCAGATTGGCACCGGACGGGACACAACATGGTCCCTGTTCGGTTCAGCATTCACCGCAGGGTCTCCGAAGTGCAGGGAAAATCCGCAAAAAAACCTCTGAATCAAAAGCAAAGACTGCAGAAATGATCGGATCCGATCCGATAAGCCACTCAGAACCGCCGGAAAACATCAGATCCGATAAGCTGCCAAAAACCCGCCGACCGCATTTGAAAAAAGCCAACGATCCACCGAACACAGCGCTGAACAGCTACCGGAAAATGCCGACGAACTGGGTAAAAAACGAGCAAAACAAAACGAGTGCAACTTTAAAAATTTTAAACGATGTTTGCAAAAAACTACTGGATGAAAATGTCTGGAATTAACTATAAGGTCCTATGATGATAATAAAAAAGTCTGTTACAGAAAAAAAAACAATTTAAAAACAAGTGAAAAAAATTTTTGTTGAAAAAAATCCATAAATAAATAAAGAGACTGTTTGATGCAAATTAAAAGAATAAACGGTTAATTAGATATTGGATAAAAACAGGAATATTTTTTACATTGAATTCTATGCTATTCGCCTGAATAAACCTGCCAAATGAAACCACTGAACATCAGGGCAGTTCACTGACATTTCACTGTTGTTCTGTGTTCTCTGAATATATTAACCATGGATTCATTATGGGGATTTTACTGCTGCTGAAGACCACCGGTATTGTGCTGGCAATTCACCAATATTTGGCAAATTGCCAGGTTTTAAATAGCCGAATGGCCCAGAAATTGCACTGTATGGGGGAATTCACAGTTCAGTGGAATTTCGAGGCCAGTTCGGCTCTTAATAACCCCTTAGGCTACCGGCACATGAGCACACTGATGCTTGCGTGTGCCCGCACTTCCCTGCGTCTGTGTCGTTTTGATGGGGAGGGCCAACCACCGGACGTGAAAAAACCCTCCACGTCAAAAAGCTAGACGGCCGCTGAGGATCCCACTTTGTAGCACTGAGCGCACAGAGTGGAAGGAACGTTCCTTCCTCTCTGACAAACGTTCGTGTGCCGGTAGACTTAAGCATCAGTTTAACCAGCTGCATCAGAGATAATCCCGATCTTTCTCTGTTCCCTCTTCTTGAAACTATCACTCTGCAAGACCCCCAAGGATTGGTAACATATAGCATGTGCGGTGTTCATTAGATTAGATGGGGTTAAGTGTCCATTACTAGTACTGTTAATATATATGTTGTGCTAGTTTGTTCAGTCTCTGTAAATAAATATTTTTGGGTTGTAGAAAGGAAGGATTGTATAGTCTGACTTTACACAGTGACTGCTAACTGTAGCTTTCGGATGAGTTGGTGTTACTGCTAGGATAAGTGACTTTAATGCATGCCCCCCCCCCCATAATACATCCCAGACGCTAAACCCGTGAAAAATGCCACAGCGGATCTTTGATTGTGCCAGTTTGCAGGAGTTTACTGTACTTTTCAAATCCTGTACTTCACATGGGGAGCGCTATCAGTAATTAGCATTAGGATAAGTAAGGTATTACAAAGTTTTAGCGCTAATTACCGCACTGATGGGCTAAACAAAATTTTAGCAACACCTAAAAGTTGGTGCCAACTGATTCCGATTTTGCAAAATCATTTAGCACCCCCTAAACCTCTCCCAATAAATACGATACTTACCTCTCATCCAGCAGCGCAACCCTCCATGGAGTTTTATGGACTCACACGCAGCCCCCACTCTGGAACGCTCTCCCTCGTACTGTCAGACTTTCCCCTAACTTCTCTTCCTTCAAACGCTCCCTTAAAACGTTCCTATTTAGGGAAGCCTACCACCCAACTCACTGACACAACCATCAATCACTCTCACCTTACAGTCCTCTCCTCCTGTTTCCAACCCCAACCCTCCCAGATTGTGAGTTCCTACGGGAATAGGGCCCTCATCTCCTCCTGTACTGTTTGTCAAATGTTGTTCAATGTATTGTAACCCTGTCTATACTGTGCTTATTGTACAGCGCTGCAGAATATACTGGCGCTTTATAAATAAAGAATAATAATAATAATAATAATGGACTCCAGGAGGTGATACTCTCTGTGGTGAGGAAGCGCTACCCCGAGTATCGCTGAGGGTAGCGCTGCTTTCTGGGCAAGATGCAGAGGTAGCGCCTGCCTCAGAATCTATCGCTAAAATGGGGATGCTACAGGCAAACCTGCAATTGCAGGTTTTCCCCGCTAGGGTCCACATTTTAGCATTAACTACGTAATTTAGCCCTCATGTTTAAGGTCAATAGTTTAATTATGCATGTTATAAAATCGCTGCTAGATTGAGTGGGATTTTATACAGATATATAACAATTACACACAGAATAATAATGCAATGTTTCCATAGCATTATAATTGTTTTTATAACAGGCATAGATTATGTTAATGTTTCAGGCGTAAACAGTAAATTTTTTGTTTTTCAGAATGAATGAATGAGGGTATGGGTGTCAAGAAAAAATAGGCCCCGGAATTTTAAACAGGAATGGCTTACCAACAACCCCGGAGATGAAGGGCTCTACAGTTGTGTTCAAAATTATTCAACCCCCAATGCTGTAAAGGGTTTTAGGGAATTTAGTGTACATTTGTAATTGTATTCAGAATGAAATCCTACAAGGACTTTTTAAAGCACCATATGCAACTAAAATGACATTAATTGGTTTTGTAATACAGTAGTAAATGTTTCTTTTGTGAATTCTTCATTGACACAATTATTCAACCCCTTAAAGACTACCACTCTGAAGAACAGAGGTTCATTCAAGTGTTTTCAATCAGGTATTGAAAACACCTGTGGATGTCAAGGAGCAGCAATAAAGCATAATAAGCACCAATTAGGCAGCTTTAAAATGACTGTGATACTCAGCTCCTTCTAGACATTTACTGGTGTGGTTACAAACATGGTGAAGTCAAGAGAATGGTCCAGGAAGACAAGAGAAGAGGTGATTACTCTTCACAGGAAGGGCAATGGCTATAAGAAGATTGCAAAGATGTTAAACATACCAAGAGAGACCATAGGAAGCATCATTCGCAAATTCAAGGCAAAGGGCACTGTTGAAACGCTACCTGGTCGTGGCAGAAAGAAGATGCTGACTTCGACTGCTGTGCGCTACCTGAAGCGTAGAGTGGAGAAAAGTCCCCGTGTGACTGCTGAGGAACTGAGAAAAGATTTGTCAGATGTGGGTACTGAAGTTTCAGCTCAGACAATACGGCGCACACTGCGTAATGAAGGCCTCCATGCCAGAACTCCCAGGCGCACCCCCTTGCTGTCTCCAAAGAATAAGAAGAGTCGACTGCAGTATGCCAAAAGTCATGTGGACAAACCACAGAAGTTTTAGGATAGTGTTCTGTGGACTGATGAAACAAAATTAGAACTGTTTGGGCCATGGATCAATGCTATGTTTGGAGGAGGAAGAACAAGGCTTATGAAGAAAAGAACACCTTGCCTACTGTGAAGCATGGCGGGGGGTCAATCATGCTTTGGGGCTGTTTTGCTTCTGCAGGTACAGGGAAGCTTCAGCGTGTGCAAGGTACCATGAATTCTCTTCAGTACCAGGAGATATTGGATGACAATGTGATGCAGTCCGTCACAAACCTGAGGCTTGGGAGACGTTGGACCTTTCAACAGGATAATGATCCCAAGCATACCTCCAAGTCCACTAGAGCATGGTTGCAGATTAAAGGCTGGAACATTTTGGAGTGGCCATCGCAGTCACCTGACTTAAATCCGATTGAGAACCTCTGGTGGGACTTAAAGAAAGCAGTTGCAGTGCGCAAGCCTAAGAATGTGACTGAACTGGAGGCTTTTGCCCATGACGAATGGGCGAAGATACCCGTAGATCGCTGCAAGACACTTGTGTCAAGCTATGCTTCACGTTTAAAAGCTGTTATAAATGTAAAAGGATGTTGTACTAAGTACTAAGATTGAATGTCACTTGGGGGTTGAATAAAACTGATAATGATGTGAGCACAGAAAAGACATTTGTGGTTATTTCATTATAAATGTTATGTTATATTTGTCTGACCTACACGTGCCTCTTTGATTTAATTGTAAGCAAGATGACTGAATGATCAAAATCAATGTCAATCTGGCCAAAACACTCAATTTCAGTGGGGGTTGAATAATTTTGAACACAACTGTATTACATTCTTCGTGCAGAAATGTGCATGTGCGCAAAAACGCATTAATGCAAGGGGAAAAACCCTTCGCGCTGACTGTCAAATTACGATGTTCGATCACAAAATGCGCGTTAACGTCTAACGCGAGTTACCCTGCGCAAGCAAAAGTTTGTGCGCGCATCCCATACTTAACATTGTGAGCACAAATGCGTTTGTGCGCTGGTACGCAGCTGGTATTACAATCGATGCGCAACATTTTACGAACAACGTTTGCGCGTATAATTTTAACGTCTTTGAAAAGCTGGTGGTAACTGCAATCTGAACGTTCTGGCCGAAACCAAATACGCCAGCACTAAAAAAAAAAAAAACAGCACAGAGAGGTTGTGCGTGTTTTTTTAATTGCTGCACCATATATACTCAGATTGATTTTGGCAGGCGTAAAAACTGAACGGGAGACAATTGTGGTTCTTAATTCTGATTGCCCACCGATTTCTGCATGCAGCGTTAATCTGCGCTCGTTTTTATGTGCGATGTTTTTTGACGGATGAAAAAATGCGCTCGGATCGTATTACCTGCGTTAATTTACGCGCGTTAACGTTTAACGCTGCACACAAAAAAATTGCACTGCACGTACGAATTTGCGCGGAGAGTGTAATAGAGCCCAAGGTACGGTACCAAACCAAGTGCAAGAAAACCTGTGCAGGACTAGAAGTGGTTAAATGCCCTCATTCTATACAAGGCTTCCAAGAAAAATCCTGAGGTATTTGTTTCATGTGACAGAGATTTGTCAGGTTTGGAATTAAGCAAATTTAGTTTGAAAGCATATCTGTGGGAAGAGTGGAGTCTTGGAGAATTAAATGGAACATTGCTTGCAAATAGGAAATGCCTAGAAGTTTAAATCCTTCATAGTAAAGGCCTGAGAAGCCCTCTTGGCCTGGGCTTTTGTTGGGTTGGAGGGTTTTAGTAACCATATTCACTTCCTACCTCTCAAAAGTCAATGAATGAAGGTTTAGTTTGCTCAAAAACAAGTCTACTGCATGTTTGTGAGGGCACGGGTTTGCTGGGAAGAATGAGCATATGCAGAAGATTAGAACAGTAGTCATGGAATACAGACTCTGTTAGAGGGAAAGGTGAAACGGGAGTCTGAAGGTTAACAAGAGCAAGGGCTTTGATCAGTCTCCCACCTTCCCTGGACAGAATGGTAGAAGTCCAAAAATAAATGACAATTTTGAAAAAAGGGCAAGCTGCAACTTAAGTAAGGGCCAAAAGTCTGGATCAGGTTAGTTGGGGGCATACATAGACCAAACGGCATAAGACTGGGGGGGGCCAACAAGCAGGATTATTCAGAGAGCGTGAAAAGCAGGAGAATGACTGGAGAATGAAAAATTCTAGGTCAAAATAGCCAAACCAGAAAAATTCTCCCTTTCATCTCACTTTCCAAATCGGCTATTTTGACCTAGAATTTTTCATTCTCCAGTCATTCTCCTGCTTTTCACGCTCTCTGAATAACCCTGATGGTCCACATTAGTAAGAAACCTACTTTTGAGGGTCAGCATAAGCAACTACCTCTGTAAGAGAGCAACATTTATGCAGCAGTACTGCTGCACCTTGAGTGTTTCTTCCTAAGAACTAACGTGGGCTGTGGAGTTTTGAGACAAGCCTGGGTTGAGGAGCTGGAGCGGGTGCTATGGTCGTGGAGGAAAGCTTGGATACAGTATCTGGAACTGGTACCGTGGAAGTGGAAGCAAGCCTGGAGATGGATCTGGTGCTGGTACCGTGGACGTGGAAGCAAGTCTGGAGATGGATCTGGTGCTGGTACCGTGGACATGGAAGCAAGCCCAGAGATGGATCTGGTGCTGGTACCGTGGACGTGGAAGCAAGTCTGGAGATGGATCTGGTGCTGGTACCGTGGACGTGGAAGCAAGTCTGGAGATGGATCTGGTGCTGGTACCGTGGACGTGGAAGCAAGTCTGGATGCAGGGTCTGGAGCCAGTACCATGGAGGCAAGACTGGATGCAGGGTCTGCAGCCAGTACCGTGGAAGCAAGACTGGATGCAGGGTCTGGAGCTCAGGATTCACTTGGAACAGGAACGAAGAGGGAACACTGGATAACTGAAGTGGTGAACCACAGTATAACCTGGTTAATGAACTGAGAAAGGCGGTAGGTTTAAATAGGGTTCAGAGGATCATAAGAACACCATTCACCTGGGACTCGTAGGTGGAGCTGGGATACCTGAGTACTTAATAGGTTAATTGGGGGCATACGAGGATCTCCAGTACAGGTGTCATGCAGTACCCTTAAGTGACCAGCAGAGTGACCAGTAAGGTCTTTGTGTCTTAAGGGGGTAGGCGATCACGAATGCGCGCTTCGTTCCTCATCATTTGGATCCTGTCGGCGGCGTGGGGCGGATCCTGGGTTCTCTCCTCCAGCTCGCGAACAGGAAGTGCGGGACGACGTGCCACGAGGGACCTCAGGTAAGTATGGTGCAAGTCCCAGCATGGCGGTCGTGGTCGAGTGCGGGCCGCGGCGCGGGGCATTACAAGTGGTTAGTCAATTGAAAATGATATAAAGGGATAAATTCCAGCCCACCTACGCAGCGTGCTATGCCGCCCCGCAGCGTTAAGGCCCATCCATCATGGCGAAAGAGTTAAATAAAAAAAGGGGAAAAGGTTTAGAAGATAATGTAAGCCATTAACACATCCAATATGGAAAAGAAGGAGGGAAAAACAACAGTTACATCATATAGCCGTGGTCTCCAGGTTCATGGACAAATCAGATTCCTAAAAATTATTCAAGAACATCGTGAGAAGGTTATGCATTATGAATGAGATGTCATGGTCCGGGTTAAAATCCCACAGAAGGCTTGTGTATTTGAATACATCAGAATTCAGAAATGAAAATGAATAACAATTACTTCATTTGGATACGCATGCTTAATCAGCTTCATGATTGGTCATTTGTATTAGACATATCTCACAATATTCAGCTTAAAAATATAAAGAGTCATACAAAAACATTCTTCCTGAAATCCCCAATGGGGAAAGAAACAAACTAAAATACAGCCAATCTGTGTGAGTCAAACACATCCTGCTGTCACCATAATGGTAATTTGATGGGTCACTTGTATAGAATGGGTTGCCAGTTTTTGGTCATCTACAGACCCATAACTTTAAATAAAGTGTTTGATTACATATACACACAGAAACAAGAAAAAGATAAAAAATATATTCAACCAAGGCAAACTATTTTACTGTTGGATATATCGTGCAATTTAATGCCATCATAAAAAAAATACAACATTTTCTATACCAGGCTCGGAGAAATGTTATTGGTTTCGGGTTTTGTTTTTCTTTTTAAGCACTAGGAAACTTCAAAAAAGAAGCTTTTGTTTTCTGAAAGCATCTGTACCTATTTTAAGCCTCCATGAATTCATGTATTGTATTTGCTTACAAAGCACCCACTGGTAGCAGTTTCACATATACAGTGTAAAGCAATAGCTTGTTTGTAAATAGAGTTTCATTTCATGTATTCCTTCACTTCAGGAAATGTCGGGATTTATTTGCTAAAATGTGAATTACTGTAAAAAATAGTTGAGAAGTAAAAATAACTATTGAATCCTTTTCAGACCATTCACCTTTTTAATAAATTCCATTTATATACAATAAGATTAAGTAAAACCTGTATTTAATATCTAATATCTAGGGGCCCCATGCTTCCCTGCTCTCTATACAGGGTTCCACATTCCCCCAGGTCCAAATACAGGAGTCTTCATGCCCCCAGGCACTCGAGAAAAGGGTCCCCATGGCTCCAAGGCCTCAAGACAAGAGTCCCCATACCCCACAAGCAACAAGACAGAGGTCTCCGTGCCTCCAGGCTACAAAGGTGGGGCAAAAGGCCTCAAGACAGTGCCCCCTCAGTGGCCCTACTCCTTCTTCCTCTCCTTTCCCATAGAGTGAGTTGTGCCATTGTCCGCTTCCCCCAGGATTTCCCTTCCCCCATCCCCCTGGACATACTCCCAATTTTTCCACTTTCACACAGGATGCAACACAATAGAGTACAGAGAAGGCAGTGGCCTTTGACCAACCATGGAAAACTTTGGACTGGAGACTAAAAAGCCCAATTTTACAATGTTGGGCCTACAGCCACAAGAGACATCATGCAGCGGGCACACTGGAGGGCTCCTGGGAGCCACCGGGCCCATGAATGCATCACGGGCTATTATCTTCAGATGTCGACTGTATATATAGTGATGTATGCACATTGTTCCATGTTGTAATCGGAGTTAAGAATACTTTTGCTAACGATAACCCTCATATGATGCCTTTATGTAAATCTCTCTTAGATTGTATGCTCTTGAGCAGGGTCCTCTCTCCTACTGTTCTGTGTGTATAATGTGTATGTATATTTGTTATTCGGTCTCACCTATTGTACAGCGCTACGGAAATTGTTAGCGCTTTATAAATACCTTGGGTTATATTACAATCTTCGCGTAAAAAACATTGCGCAAAGTGAAAATTGTTAAAAGTGTTAAACTTTTGCACGCGGAAATCACCGCTGGAATTACAATCCTCGCGGCTTTTTTCTTCTGCCGATAAATTGCGCGCGCAAACAGTACGCGCACAAACGCAGGCGCAGTGCTGTCTCGCGCAAAAATATTTGCGCGAGCAGTGTTTTGCACCCATTCAGTCAATCAAAATGAAGAAACACACCTATCAAACGCAACTGAATTGCATCTGCCAGAGGCATCGGAGACGGGTTCTGCGTCTATGATGCAAAATGAGCACATATGCTACAGTAATAATACACACACACCTGCCATCATCCATTATATTGTTGCTGCATTCCTTTTTATGTGCTGTTTTTTTTTTTGGGTTCGGCCAGGTTGTTCAGTTATGCAGTTAACACCAGCTTTTAGGACTCGCTAAAATTATGCGCGAAAAGGCTATGCGGTAATTACCACGAATAGATTGTAATACCATCCTCGTAGCAGCGCACATTCGCGTTTGGGCTCACAATGTTAAGTATAGGACTCGCACAGTACAGTAAGCTCGCGCAGGGTTCGCGCAGGTTCACCCGCGGTAGACGATTGCGCGCGGTTGTTGCGCTGACTATGTAATATGGGATTAGGCGCAAATGGTTTTACCCCTCGCATTAATGTTTTTTGCGCCGGTGCAAACGTTTGCGCGAAGATTGTAATTTAGCCCCTAGTATTTAGGTGTGTGAAATGTATTCTACTTAGTACTAAATCTTTCTATGTATAGGAAGTCAACTCACAGTCGAGCATGAGCTTAAAGCGACACTCTACACATCCTGACCACTTTACCTTAATAAAAGTGGTCAGGCTTTGTGGCGTACCCCCCCCTTCTCCCTCTTGCCTCCTTTGTTGGAAAATGAGGTGTGAAGTGGATGAGTTTCTTCTGCCCACAAAGCTGTCACCAGGAAACAGGGATTTTGTATTTCGGATCAGAACAGTCACTGGTGCGTGCTGACATTACCTTTTCTCAGACCGCCTGCAATAGCGTTCGTCTGAAAGAGACAGCCAATGGATCGTTTCAGCATATGCGAGCGCAGCTCCAATCCATCACTTTGCGCAGGCCCTACAGAATTTGCTTACAGAAAGAACGCATGTTTTAAGTGTTGCCCAATTTGTTTACCCTATGCATAGGTATGTAAATTATATAAAAAGCTGCAGGCCTCTGCCCAATTATTTAAAGACATAAAAGGGGGGTGAATCTATGTCAGAGTACGCCTTTAAGTTTGCAGTGACCGAAAAGCTTAAAATTGAAAGCAAAAAAATGCAAACTTTGGCCATATTGCAAGCATATTGCAAGCATCCTTCCCACAGAGGCAAAAAGGCACTATGGGGGTTATTCAGGGAGCACCGAAATGTCACTGACATTTTGGTGGTCTCTCGATCCCTGCACTTCGGGAATCAAAATTTCCCCACTCTGCGGTGAATTCAGCATTCACCACAGGGTCCCCGAAGTGCAGGGAATCGGCCGTCGAATGCAGCCGCAAACCCACCGCAACCCCGCCACAATCCCGTCGTTTGCCGACACCAACCCGTCGAACATCCACCACAAACACGCCAGACAGCCGCAAAACACATCCGACGAGCCGTCGGCTGAGCACATCGCAAACCAGCCACAGGAGAAATACGATAAGGCGCCAAATGGGTATTAAATACAAAAAAACAATACGATTGAAAGTGCCAGAATTGAAACTCTGTTTGCAAAAACTACTGAATGAAAATGCCTGGAATTTACATAAAAGGTCCTATGAATGATAATAAAAAGGTCTGTTACAGAAAAAATAAAAACCGCTTTAAAAAAAAAATTGCCGAAAAAATCCTGAAAAATGCCTAAAAGGGTTGATCCTAAAAAAAAATCAATAAATAGACATTAAGGAAGATTAATATAAATGGATTTTTAACATTGAAGCTTGTGGGGTTCACCTCAATAAACCTGACGAATGAAACCATTGAACAGCAGGGCACTTTGGCAACTTTTCACTGCTGTTCGGTGTTCTCTGAATAGATTAACCATTCTATGGGGGATTTCACTGCCGTCGAACAGGCACTGTACTTGCTGGCAGTTCGCCAATATTTGGTGAACTGCCTGCTCTCTGATTAGCCGAATGGCCCCGAAATGTCACTGTACGGGGAAATTCCCTGTTTGGTGACATTTCAGGGCCAGATCGGCTCTCTCTGAATAACCCCTTAGAATGACACTTAAGAACAACAAAAATAAATAAATAAATGTAAATATGTAAGCACAAAGACATTACCAAAGGATGGAATGTTTGGCATATAGCATTCTCAATGTTCACAACAGGTAAAAGCCATACATGACTTCCTAGGACAGTCAGGCTTAGCCCCATGAAAGTCACTTGCAATATTGACAACTTAAAGCCGACGAGGGAATATATTAACATTTTCAATATATTTATTCTAATTTTCTTGAAGTATATCTTTCTGTATATCAATAAGCCATCCCAAACTTCACCTCACCAGTTAGCATAAGTTTAACATTATAGGTTTACTAAACATGCAGTTGCTTTGCAGTTAAGGCTTGGGTCAGACGAGCGCAGTGTTCACGTCTGTTGCCGCACATTTTAACGTCCGTCGTAGCATAAAATTATGATCAATAGAGACCCACACACGAAGTACGTCCGCACAGAAGTGCTCACGCACAACACACGTGGCACCGGACGCAATTTAGGCAAGAACGTCAAACCGCTAGGACGGACGCACAGAGTGCGCCACGTCCGCGTAGCTTTGTGTGTGAGTGATGGAACGTAGTCAGACGGACTGCATTTTTGACGGACAAAATGGTTTTTCATATCATGTATCAATTTTTCATTTAACATATTAATTTTGACATCAGTCAAAAAAAAACGGGCCGTGTGGTGTCTACAGTATCATCAGTCAGAAAGTACGTCATTTGTGCACGGACGCACAGTGTGCTCAGAATGCGTTTGTCTGACATTAGTCTTAAATTTGGCCATAGACAATTATAGCATTACTACCTTTACTGCCTCTTTGTAATATCGTCTGATCACGCTATTAAAATAATGTCTCTGGCACGATCACATAACTATGGCAGCAAAAACTGTTTAGTGAATTTAGTCCATTAATTTAACCCTTTCACTGCTGAGGACGTGTGGGGAACGTCCTCATTGACTCTTAAGGAAAGATAGAGGTGGAGATAAGGGTTCCTTTGAACCCAGATATCTCCCGACTTTTTTCAGCTAGCAGGTTCATATTTGGTATCATTAGAAAGGCCAGAGCATGGCCTTCCCAAAGATACCAAACATGACCATGTTTAAAGTAAAGAAAAAAAATAATAACAATAATAATAATACAGAAAGAAAAATGTGTTTGTTTTAAGCTGTGAAATGGCTCAGCAGTGAAGGGGTTAAAGTCAAAACAAGTGGAATCTGTGACAGTTCACAGTGAAAGAAAATGAAAACTATGGAAATCCCATTAAATTATATTCAAATAGAGTGAAAATACACATAATAACACAATAATGTTTGTCTGGCTGTCTATACATTTATCTCTTATCTGTTCATCTATTTATCTCTATTTTCCATCCAAACAGTAAATTGGATGTTTAAGCTATAGGGAAACATAAAAAGAGATACTGAATACACGTTGGCTGCCGCTGGTTCGTCTGTTGCTACAATGTGTACTTTACATTGCGAGAAAACATACTAATGGTTGAAGAAGGGAGGGGTGATCCAAGATGCTCTTTGTTCATAATGAATTGTGATCGTTGGTGAAAAATGTATCTTGGCGCGAAATGAAAGAAAACAAGAAGAGAGCGCTGGAACTGGAGACGAGACCCCATGAAAGTTCAAGCACATGGCCATTATCTGCGTGATTCTGAAACTGAAGGATCTTGACCATAGAAAAATGGCACAGTTACCTTCTCTTTTAATGTCTCGCTCACTGCGAATGCATTCATTCAATGAAGGAGTAGCACTTAATCTTATGAAATCTTTTGTTAGCCATAACAAAACAGAATTGAAGGAAGGGGGATTATAATAAAAGCGACTGTCGCGTCTCCTTCTACCATGGCGTTTCCTCAAAGCCCGAGGAACCGCTCACATCATAGGAACTTTTATAAGTAGCTTAATTAGCTGTAATTGCATGCAGATGGCATGGTTCATCTCAGGGTATACTAGGAAAACAAATGATTATAACAATACCAGAAAAAGCACATTGAGTCTGTTACAATAAAAGGATATATACACAAAATATTTGCTAAACCAAGAAGATGTTAAGAGTAAATAAACAGATGTTGTGTACTTATCACCAAGAATGCTATTTATTATATTATCGTTATTAAATATTATGATTTAGAAATTGCCAACAGTTTCTGCAGCACTATAGACTCCAAAACGTAAAGATTATGGGGAAATAGGAATTATTCATATAATTCATGTCAAAGGGAAAAATATCTGTACTTAAAAAAAACCAGTGAAAATGTTTCAATAAATAGTAATAATAATATTGATAAGAAAACAGTTTAGGACCAGGAAAAGAATCCCTCATCTTCTATTGCAACAGGATGTACTAGTACTGCAAAACAAGTCATCAGTGGCATCACATATAACTCTGAACCCCAACAACATTCCTTATTTGACTGTTTTTGTGAGTTGCCAAACAGCGCTACAGTGAAGCAAGAGAGTCACACGGAAACATTGATCAAATGTACAATGTTTAACTAACAATTATCCTATAAGCAGGCATGGGATAGGCATAAGGCTATCCTAAACAAAAGATAAATCCAGGTAAAGTATCCATGTAATTGGGCAGACTAGATGGGCCGAAAGGTTCTTATCTGCCGACATTTTCTATGTTTCTATGTTTCTATATTCCAGGTTAAAGAGGAAATGCATCTAGTCTGGTAATAACAGTAGTTCTTCCTATATCCAAGTGTGAAATAGTTATTACTACTCACCCAGGCGTTAAATAACAACATACAGTACATACTATTGATATTATTAGGGTAGGGAAGGTAAGAATTAATCACTCCTATGTTACCAGTCTTTGTTCAAGTGAACCAGGTATTGTATTGTGGCCATTTCTTGACCACCTGGTTGGAAAATGCAGTATGAGGATCAACCTGCTAGAATTATCACTTATCCAGTCATTCTCCTGAATTTCACCTTTCTTTCAGGTATATTCAAAGAAAGGTGAAAATCAGGAGAAGTGAACACTCTATACCAAATAGCCAATTTGGAAAGAGAGATAAATGGGAGAATTTTTCTGGTTTGGCTATTTTGACCATAGGGTTATTCAGAGAGCGGTGAAAAGCAGGAGAATGACTGGAGAATAGAAAATTCTAGGTCAAAATATCCGATTTGGAAAGTGAGATGAAAGGGAGAATTTTTCTGGTTTGGCTATTTTGACCTAGAATTTTCAATTCTCCAGTCATTCTCCAAGGTTTCACCTTTCTTTGAATAGACCAGTTTGAGTAGACCTGATAGTAAGTAGAAATGGTTGACCCCAAGAATACATTTCTAAAACCTCAGTTTGGCATGAAAAGACCTGGGAAAACTAACTAGAATTCCATATGTTGTAGGTAGAGGAGTTCTCATAGAGCACAGCAACTACGGGAAGACTTCCCATATATTTAGATCTGAGAGCGACAGACAATAAACATGTTTTTATAAAATAAACTGAAATGAGTTCAGATATAAATAAAGTTGTTTATAGTGCAGCTTGCCTTTTAGTGGTAGCCTCCAGGGAGTGGCAGACAGAACAAATATGAAACCAACCAATCAGGATGTGCTGCACTCAAAATCACTGTCAGTGACTAGACGCCTACGCATGAAGCTAAGCGAATGGCAGCCCCTAGAGTGCTACAAAACAGAGACTTTACTAGGACAATCATAGTACAAATTTGTGGTAGGTGACACATATTTTTAAATATATTTAAATAGTCACTTTTTAAATAAAATAATCAAATTAAGAACCTAAGGCAAGTTACAATAAATCATAGTAAGTTTTCTTGTGTCCTAGAACTGAATGAAGGACGAATACCTCCAATGGCTCTGCTAAACTGAAAATTCTTTGATGGGAGATTAGGTCACACATCCAGAGGAGACCTATGTAAGAAAATATCACAGGTACCTCTGATGCTCAAAGCTGCCGAATTCCCTGCTTTTCCAGCAAAGACTGATGAACACAATCAGTGTTATTCAGAGAGAGGTGAAACTCAGGAGAATGACTGGAGAAGTGAAAATTCTAGGTCAAAATAGCCAAACCAGAAAAATTTATCTCACTTTCCAAATCGGCTATTTGCTCTAGATTGTTCTCTTCTCCTGCCAGTTCTCCTGGTTTTCACCTCTCTCTGAATAACCCCCATAGTTTTTATAGGAATCTCAGAGTCACTGAGTGACAGAAAAGATTACAAGGCAAAATTATGAAAATCATGAACTTTCCATACGTATTATAGTCATATTTTTTCATTAATTTGCAAATGAAAACACCTGGTACTTCAGATGCAATGTAACGGTTTGATAATAATAATAATATTATTATTATCACTTTGCAAAGCTCTCTACAATCTTATCAGCACACAGTTAAATATGAAGGAGGGAAGAGTATTCTAGATTGTTTTTAAGAATAACAACTGATTTATAATTATGTGGGTATCAAAATAAAACCTTTACAACTATAACATCCTTGTAACTCATACACTGTATTAACAAGGTGCAATATTACAATCTTAACGCTGACATTAGCACTCAGCTATGTGGGCGATAACGCTAGGTTAAGTTACTCTAGCGCAGGCCGCCCATATTACATTCAGAACGCTAACGGATTAAAAAAAACATTAGCGCATCAGAGATTGCACTCAGTTCCGCGTGCTGTACTTTGCACTCACTATACTTAACATGGGAGCACAGAGAGTAACTAGCGTTAGAATTGCAAAGTCCCAAAGCTAATTATCGCACCGCTGTGGTTAACTGAAAAGATAACCATAGCTAGAAGCTGGTGCTAAGTGATAGTTCTGGCCGCTGGGAGCAGAGTGAGACTGGGGGGGGGAAGTCCCCAGTCTCCCCCCAGCGAAGCACTACGTGGATCTGCATGAACTTGCGAGAGGCCAGACCCTGCCGGTCAGCTGACCTGGCAGCACGAGCCTCCACAGAGTCCTATGGACTCAAGGAGGGGATACTCGCGGTGGGCTTTAGCGCTGCCTCGAGTATCCAGTGGCTTAGCGCTACATTACCGGGCAGGTTGCTGAATCAGGGCCTGTCTCGTAATATGGAGCTAAAATGGAGACACCAAGGGGTAACCTGCAAGCACAGGTTTTCCAATTTAGCGTCCCCATTTTAGCGGCAGTAATGTAATACTACCCAAGGCCGGTGCAAGAACCTATGCCAGCAAAGAAGAAAGGTAATTTTGCCGGCCCCCACTCCACTACTAAGCCACATACCTCACTTTCCAACCAAGTACTAAACTATTAATCCCTATATGTCATGATCAAATGTATTATCACTCATTCTCTCTGTCTCCATCTCAGTGTTATTATAATTATTCTTTATTTATAAAGCGCCAGCATATTCCACAGTGCTGAACAATGGGCACAATATAGACAGGGTTACAATACATTGAGACTGAACAATATTTTGATAAGCCAGTACAGGAGGAAACGCGGGCCCTATTCCCGTGGGAATTTACAATCTAGAAGGGATAGTGGTGGAAACAGGAAGAGAGGAGTGCAAGGTGAGAGTGATGGACTGGTTGGGGCGGTGAGGTGTATTAGTGAGTCGGGTGGTAGGCTTCCTATATCATTCTAATATTTGATTACCCTCCTATGTGACCCTTGTGTCTCCTGCCCTCCTCCTCAGCTCCCACTCTGTCCCTGCTACTCCTTGCCTGATCTCCTCTGCCCTCTGGCACCTTCCCCACTGTGATCCCTGCCATTCTCTTCCGCCCCTGTAATTCCTGTCAGCCCCCACTGCATCCCCTGTCACACTCAGTGATCCTATGTCGGTCTTCACTGCCCCAGTGGTCTGCCACTCTCCTCAGTCCCATGCCATCCTCCGCAGTTCCCACTCCTAACCTCAAATATGACCGGGTTCATTCTCGTATCCCTCATGTGCCCTCTGACAGCCTCTCCAGTGCCACAATTAGTCAATTCCAGCACTCACTGTGCCACTGTTACTCTTCCTCACCTTTACTATGTAAAATGCTTCCTCCCCAGCCACCCCTTCCTCTCACCCTCCACAGCCCTCACTGTGTCTACTCTCATCCTTCCTAGCCCCCAGTGTGTCCTATGTCAATTTCACTTGCCCCCAGTGTGTTCTATGTCACTCTCCCTAGCCCCCAGTGTGCCCTGTCGTCCTCTCCAGCTCCCAGTGTGTCGTATGTCACCCTCCCTTACCTTCAGTGTGTCCTGGTCACTCTCTATAGCCCCTTCTTTTTCCTCTGCTATCCTTCTTCATCCCGCCCCTATTACCTGCTGCGTTCCCAGGTATTAGCTGCCTGGCTGTGCAAGGTGAGAGGGCAGCTGCTACTGGCCATGGCTCCTATCCACCACACAGCTACAGGCAGGTGTTGGTGCTGATGGTACTGTGTGAGGAAGGGGGTGGGTCAGTGTGCAGGAGGCTCCCACTCTAACCACACTCACATTGAAAAAGGGAAGCAGGGAGCAGCCATGATGCTGGGAGTGGTGCTCAACCTCCTCTCCCCCCACCTTCTATTGGAGGGGATGGGTTTCACCCAGGGCTTTTTTTCAGGCGGTACTCGCCAGTACTCAGTACCGGCACCTCACCACCAGCCTGAACTAACAGGAGAGAGCATGATGCTCCTCCCTCCTCCTGCAGTGGCAAGCAGAGAGTCAGAAGCGCTCGGCAGCTCATGTCGCTCCTGAATGCTTCCGATTGTCAGACC
Organism: Leptobrachium leishanense; assembly: GCA_009667805.1. Classification (NCBI taxonomy): domain Eukaryota; kingdom Metazoa; phylum Chordata; class Amphibia; order Anura; family Megophryidae; genus Leptobrachium; species Leptobrachium leishanense. Next base: position 226,441,343 of record CM019063.1, read on the forward strand.
GATAACCCCCCTCTTCTCCCAGTAAGTGACAATGGAGAGCTGCTTAAATAAAATCTCCCCTCTGTTTCTTCAGTGCCCCAGCTCTGGCAGATGTGTGTAAACATGCTGCCCCCTCTCTCTGCAGCCGCTGAAACTTTGAACAGCATGGGGATGGCATGTTTACACACATCTGCCAGAGTTGCGGATTGTCAGGCAAGCGGTGTGATTAGAGGAGCTGGCACTGTCAGGTGGTACAGGTGGCCGCCTAAGAGCGCAAGACCAGGAGGGGGTGCAAAAACTTGCCTTGACAGGGATCCAAATTTTTAAACTATCTGCCTGGCGCTGTGTCCCTGCTGCTCCTCATCTAAGATGCAGCCGGTGTCCAGCGAGCTGCATTGTATCTGCCAGGCCAGAGAGCAGACTCCCCAGCAGTGCTGGATACGGAAGCCTGAGCTCACTCTCCTCCTGGTCCCTTCTTCCTTGCTGGTGCCTGGTCCTCTCTGATGATGTCAAGAGGAGGGTGTGCCAAAAGAAGTCTACACTGCTGCCCTACCCCCAGCCTCCCCAGCAGTTCCAGACAGTGTGTGGTGCACCCTGGAAGGTGAGAAGGTGAAAATGTAAGTCCTGGCTACATTGCTCTGCAGGGACTCAGTGACAGGCAGGCCTCAGAACAAAGAAAAACACTGCTGCTGCTTCCAAATACACTTCGAAACAGCATTTAAAAATATCAGCTCTGGCAACACAAGTATGTTCACCTAGTCCTGCTGTTACCACGATGTGGGGGTGTTCAAGGTCAAACACCCTCTCATAGTAGTCCCCTAATATTATTCCAACAGTACTTGGTGGATAGTGGCCTTTTATTGCTGTGGAGCTCATACACACTGCGCATTACTGTTTTATTGCTGTGGAGCTCATACACACTGCGCATTACTGTGCGTTTGAGGGGATTTGAGGGGTCCTGGGCAAGAACATTTTTGGGGCCCTTCGCATCGCTTTAAACACAAAACCTCCTTTTACACCACCTTTTTTTCACATACAGATAAACACAATGACACCCTCCTCTGATCTTCCCACCTCCCCACAGACACCCCTGACCCCTCTCACCCCACATAAAAACTCTCTCAACACCTCTGCATAGATAGACATCCCCTCTTCCCCAGGTAGAGAGGTGGTGGTTGCTGACACTTTTTATCACAGAGCGTGAGCAGTGGTGCAGGGTCCCCCAAAGTGCAGTGCCTAGGGCATTCACCCTGCTCAACCAACCCAAAGGGCAGGTCTGGAAAGACCCTTATACTAACAGTAGAGCAGGGTAACCCCACTAGAAGGTAAAGAATATATGAGACATGTTGTAGAAAAGAGTGCAGTATCCAAGATCAAAAACTGTGTAAAAATCTAGTGTAGGTAGTTTTTGGAATATGATTATAGTGGTGAGTGCTACACCATTACTAAAATTATTGGTAAATTCCAACAGAAAAAATGCTGATGTTTTAGTTGTAAAGGACATTAAAGTCCTTGGGCCCGATTACATTCTCCGCACAAACGTTAACAGGTGCGCAAAAATGCATTAACGCGAGGGGAAAAACCCTTTGCGCAGAACGTCGTATTACAATGTCCGCGCAAAAAATGCACGTTAGCGTCTAACGTGGGTGGACCTGCACGAACCCTTTGCGAGCGTAATGTACTTTGCGCGTCCTATACTTAACATTGTGATCGCAAATGCGTTTGTGCGCTGGTGCACGCAAGATATTACAATCGTAGGGCAAATTTTAAAGGACAACGTTTGCGTGCATAATTTTAATGTCTTTTAAAAACTGGTGGTAACTGCAAATCTGAAGAACGTCCTGGCCGAAACGAAATACACCAGCCCGAAAAAAAAATACAGCAAAGTACAGTTACACATTCTACACATACCCAAACAATAAAATATAGAAGTTGTGCGTGTTTTTATTATAGTATAGTATTATTGCTGCAGCATATATACTCAGATTGATTTTGACAGGTGCAAAAACTGAATGGGAGACAATTGTGGTTCTTAATTCTGATTGGCTGAATCGCGTTAAAAAACAGTCGGCCCACCGATTTCTGCGCACAGCGTTAATGTGCACTCGTTTTTGAGCGTTTTTTTTCCGCGCATCATTTTTTGACGGATGAAAAAATGCGCTCGGAATATAATACCAGCGTTAATTTACGCGCGTTAACGTTTAACGCGGCGCAAAAAAAAATAGCGCTGCACGGACGTTTTTGAGCAAAGAATGTAATAGAGCCCCTTGTGTACAGAGAGTAATTTCATATTCCTTGTGAGAATTCTGTATCCTCAGTGCATTTTGCTGCTTAGATAGTGCAACTTCTTCAGGAGGAAAAAAAGGCTAACCTGATACACTATAACTGATGTTTTAAATGGACCGCTCATGATGGGTGGCACACGTTCCCAGCGCCTCAAGGTGTAAGCGTGAAGAACCCATCCTTTTATCAAATCAGAGATACAAAGTGGGTGGTAGCACATTGCACATGCTCTGTGCGCTGCCAATGATGCGTGAAACTGTAGAAGGAGTCTTTGGTGAGTCATGAAGAAGGCTTCAGCTCCTGGCCAATAGGTGGGCCACGGCCATGGCGCATGCTCTGCTTGCTTCCAGACAGCCAGGAAGAGCAGCCCATAAAGACATATCCCAATGAATTACAATGGACCTTTAAATCAATGTCTTAGGCACATTATATAATTGTATTTCTAAGTAGGTATACTATATTACAATAATAATAAAATATTATCTTTAAAGTAATTGTCTCTTTCTTATTTCCCTATATTAAAATTCAAGTTAGACATAATAGTCTTTCATGAAACATTTTTTTTTTCCATGTGAGAAATTGCAGTTCTCTAATATATCATCCCCCCAGCCGATAGTCTACTAATTTTAGATTCAGCCGTCATGGGCGAGTATCGAGGGGTTTTGTATTTACTGTAAACATTGCTTCTCCCAAAGGTGAGACTAGTGGCGTCTTGCCTGAGGATGAATATTCCTATAAAATAATAGATTTCATTTCCATTTCTTTAAAAGCAAAACACCCAACAAAAACATAGGATGTCTGCTGATGTACTAGAATGTGAATTATTTTGTTAAGTGAAAATCCAATTTAAATATATAATTTCAAATAATTAACCGCATTATAAATGTAGGGACTGGTTTCTTTCTTTATTTGTTATTACCAATTCAGTCTGCAATGTATTGTTAACATTAAATATTCACAAGGGGAAAAAAAGAGTAAAATGGATCCAAAGCATAAAGTCGGTCATCTGGTAATTTTAAAGTACTGACAAATGCAAAATATTCGTATGGAAAAATTCTCCAGCTCTGTCCTTTTGTCAATAATATAAAAAATCAATAATTTCCCTTTAGGAGAAATAATTTAGTAGTTTAGTAAAATCTCCAGGCAAACATCATTCACTGCTGAATGTATTATCACGTCTCTTGCATATCTGTCACTGAAGTTGTTCATACACTACGGGCCACATTACAATCCTCACGTTAACACGGGGGTGCTAGGAGAAAGTTTTTTCCCTACTGCCCCCATTTTATAGTGAGATTACAATGCAGGCGCTTAAAAAGCTGCCTGCATTGTTAGCGGGCGCTACGCCCTGGGATGCTCGTGGCAGCGCTAAGCGTCCATAGGACTCCATTGAGTTTCCTCCTCCCAGTCACATGGCCTCGTGAGATCCGGCAGGTTGGCGTAGTGATCTGCAGGGAGAGACTAGTGGGATTTTTTCCCCAGTCTCTCCCTCGATTCCCAGCGACAGAGGCGGCGGACGGAGCAGCAGTTCTTGCCACGGGATAGGAGGTGAGTATCTGGATCTTTCTTTTTTTTTTGGCTGGTGCTAATGGATTCTGCACCAGTGTAATCCGTTAGCACCAAGTCCAGGCTGTGGTTAACTTTTTGCTAACCACAGCCGGACGTTAATCAGTGTTAGGACTTTGTAATCCTAACGCTGAGTAACACTTTGCGTTCCCCATGTTAAGTACAGGGAGCACAAAGTACAAATGAAAAGCGCAAGGTACCAAATGGTAACTGGTTACTTATCCCGTTAGCTTTTCCCATTAGCAGGTGAGCATTAACGTTAGCACCAGGATTGTAATGAGGCCCTACGTGTGTCCAGACAGACGTCTTTATGAGAACATGGCATACAACAACTTTTCAGCCCAAAATTAGGAAAATAAATCTCACAGATGTAATGCAGCAGTGAAGTTTGTTGAACCTTCTGTTACAGTGAGGGCAGTGGCGTCCCTAGAGGGGGGGCAGCCCACACCAGGTGACACTACTCCCTAGGGTGACACCCTAAAAATGATTTTTTTTTTTTTTTTTACTTTTACAAAGTATTTTGCCAGGAAGGATACATTCAGGGTTATCCAAAGAGATTCGAAAAGTCACCGCACGTTCGGTGACTTTTCGTTCTCTTCAATTCGGTTCCTTTTGCCGATTGCATTTCGGTGACCCTGCGGTATATTCAGCAAACACCACAGGGTCCCCGAATTGCAGGGAAAAGCTGCCGAAAACCTGACGAAACCTAACCGAATGCACGCTGAAAACAAGCAAAAACATCTGGATTAACCTTCGAAGAAGCCGAACAGGAGCCGAACAGGAGCCGAATCACACAGAGCCGAAGCAGCTGTGAAGTAGAGGAGGCAGTGAATAAATTAGCAAAACCATTTGTATGAATCTGGGAAAATGAAACGCTGTTTGCAAAGAAACTACTGAGCGAAAATGTCTGAAATTTTCACAGGAGGTCCAGGGAATGATAATAAAGAGGGCTGTTACAAAAAAAATAAGTAAACTGAAAAAAAAATAAAAAAAATCGGACTTTTAAAAAATAAAAAAAAATCAGAAAAATGCTTAAAGTGTCCTAAAAAATCTATAAATAAAGAGACTTTTTGCTGCAGAATTTTATAATGAACGGTTTATTAGATATTGAATTAAAACGGGAATATTTTTAACATTGAAGTCTATGGGATTCTCCTGAATAAACTTGCCGAATTAAACCCCCGAATGGCATGGCATTAGGGGAACCTTTCACTGCTGGTTTGTGTTCTCTGAATAGCCGAAGCAGTGCTTTTTCATGGGGATTTCACTGCCCTCGAACAGGCACCGTATGTGCAGGCAATTCGCCAGGATTTGGCGAATTGTCTGCTCTCTGGATAGCCGAATGGTCAGGAAAGGTAACCGAACACTGATTTTCAGCGTTCGGTTACCTTTCTCAAGCAATTCGGATCTCTTTGGATAACCCTGATAGAGATTTCACTAATTTTCAAGTATGTCCTGGGTAGGCAAGGCCTGGGCTGGCGCTTTCCAGGGGGCGGGAAAAAAAAACCACCACTAAAGGGGTTACTCACAGAGCACCGAAATGACACCAACATTTTGGTGTTCTGTTTTTCCCTGCACCCTGCAAATGTTCCCACCCTGCAGTGAATTCACCATTTACTGCAGGGTCCCCGAAGTGCAGGGAGTCGGCCGTCGCAAACCCGTCGCCTGCTGTTTTCAAAAAAAGTACTGAACGAAAATGTCTGGAATTTACATATAAGGTCCTATGATTCATAATAAAAAGGCCTGTTACAGAAAAAAATGCTATTGAAAAAAGAATTGTCGAAAAAATTCAGAAAAATGACTTAGGCCCATGTCAGACAAATGCAGTGATCACGTCCGTGTTGCCGCACAGTTTAACGTTCGTCGTAGCATAGAATCATGAGCAATAGAAACCCACACACGAAGTGCATCCGCACCGAACCGCGCAAGCACAACGCACGTGGCACCGAACGCAATTTAGGCAAGAACGTAAAACCGCTACAACGGATGCGCAGAGTGCGCCACATCCGCGTAGCATTGTGTGTGTGTGATGGAACAAAGTCAGACGCAGCGCATTTGCGATGTCCAGCACCTTGACGCACAAAATGGCTTTTCATATCATGTATCAATTTTTATCATTTTGCATATTAATTTTATTTCCCATAGTTCCCTTTTTTTTCTACGTCCGTCATGAAAAAACGGATCGTGTGGTGTCTGCAGTATCTTCCGTCAGTAGGTCCGTCCGTTGTGCACGGACGCACAGTGCACACAGAAAGCACTCTTCTGACATTAGCCTAAAAGATACTAAAAACTATTTATGAAGAGACTTTTTACTGCAGATTAAAATAATAAATGCTTTATTAGATATTGCATAAAAACGGGAATATTTTTAACATCAAAACCTATGGGGTTAGCCTGAATAAACTTGCTGAATGAAACCACCAAACATCAGGGCATTTCTCTGAATAGATTAACCATTACATCTCTATGGGGACTGCACTGCCTTCAACCAGCACCGTACTTGCTGGCAGTTCGCCAAAATTTGTGTGTGAGAAAACACAAAACCAGCCACCCACACACAACTCCCATCACAAAACCAGCCACGCACACACAACTCCCATCACAAAACCAGCCACGCACACACAACTCCCATCACACAAACCAGCCACCCACACACAACTCCCATCACACAAAACCAACCAACACACAACCCCATCACACAAAACCAGCCACCAACACACAACCCAGCCACCAACACACAACTCCTATCACACAAAACCAGCCACCCCAACACACACACATGATCCACCATTGGCAGATTCATATTATATCATTATTATATGTATGTGTATATGTCATGACCTGCCAGAATGCTAGAACTAAAAATATTTTTGAAAACATTAAAAAGGTGTGTGTTTTTTTTATACATTTAAGGCTGGGGTCAGACCAGCGCACTTTTAACGTGCGTTCTGGCGCACATAATTACGGCCGCACTAGCAGCAGATGACGGGCAATGACGGCCAATATACGAAGTACGGTCGCACGAAAGTCCGGCCGCGCAACGCAAGTGGAAAACGAACGCATTTTTTCGAGAACGCCGAACCGCTAGTACGGACGTACAGAGTGCGCAGCTGCGGCATAGCGGCGCGTGTGCGTGATTAGGAGACGTCAGACACTGCTAATGTCCAGCCTACATAACGTCCAGACGCAAAAAGAGTTTTATTGACGATCTGAAAAAATCACGCACGAAAAATGCGCATCGTATGACCGTTTTCGCGCACTCCGTGAAAAAATACGTCAATTCGTTCGGACGCACTTTTTTACGTTCGCGGGGAAAAATGCTTTCGTTTGACCCTAGCCTTAAAGTTGAGGGTAGGGGGCAAATATAGGATCCGCCCCGGGTGCCAAATGTTCTAGGTACGCCCCTGAGTGAGGGTGATGTAGCTTTTTGTATCTTCCTCCAGTAATACAGGGTGACATTATTGAGGTCTCACAGAGATGTCCTTACTTCCTGGGGGCACAGTAATCTTGCAAAGATATACAAATGGAGTTTTATAAATTAATTTAGTTTTTCAACACATTACAATGAAAAAGTATGTAAACACATTTTTGGTAGTAAAATGCTTAAATCATAAGTACATAAGTTAGAAATAAAGGCACACATTAAAATATTTTGCTTCAAAATAATACATTGTATGCAAGTGTAAAGTTGAATTCTAGGTTCTAGAACCAGATAAGGAGCATCCAAACTATTAACAAGAACAGGCAGGATAAAAGCACCCCATTAGGCACATCTCCTGTACATACATAGAGAAAAAACGGTGACGCACCTGATCCCTACCAGGGCGCCTGCTACTACCAGAAGTATCCAACCCAGTAACATGTATAAAACATAACAAGAAAAAAAGATGTCATCTGCGCTTATCCCCATAACTCCATGTGAAACAAAGCACAGAGGTTTTGGTTTATTTAAGTGTAAGCTCACCAGCCGTGTCACGGCACCTCTGGTAAGTGAGTCCTACCAAATGAAACCAAAAGCTGCTTTCTAAGCAACCACATATGCATATGCTGCTTTTCAGTCATGAGGGAGATGGTGGGTTTTCATTTGTACCCTCCCCATTATGTAGGCATATTTTGTAGTATCTCCAGACAGTCATCCTTGCTGCTGTCCCATTCCGCATTTTTTGTTTTTAATTCCAAAAGTGGAATTGTTTCTAGGGAGGGTATAAATGAAAACCCACCAGTCTCTCGCATGACTGAAAAGCAGCATGAGCATATGTGGCTTCCTTAGAAAGCAGCTTTTGGTTTCATTAGGTAGGACTCAACTACCAGAGGTGCCGTGGCGCGGCAGGTGAGCTTACACTTCAATGGCCATTTTAGTAAACCAAACCTCTGATTGTGTTTTGTTTCACATGGAGCTATAGGGATAAGCGCAGATGACATCTTTTTTTCTTGTTAAGTTTTATACATCTCCAGTACATACCTAAGAAAAAATACAGGTGTTTATTTCTTCTCGTAAACATAGGGCACTATTCCTTAGTTAATGCTAAAGTTAGCGCCTCTGCATTTGTAGAATCATGTGGCACCCCCTAAACCTCCCAAATAAATCCAATACTCACCTCTCATGCCACGGCAGGAACGGTGATCGGATTTGCCGCTTACTGCCCTTGGGAGACTGGGAAAAATAGTCTCCAGTCTTCCTCTGCAATCCATCCGCGGCGCTACACGATCTCGCACAGGGCTCACGGCCCAGGAGCGCAACCTTGCATGGAGTCCTATGGACTCCTGGAGGTTATACTCAAGGAGGAGTGGAAGGTCTACCGTAAGTATCTTAGGCCTGCGTCAGACGAACGCAGTGATCACGTCCGTGTCGGCGCACAGTTTAACGTCCGTCAAAGCATAGAATCATGATCAATAGAGATGCACACACGAAGTACTGCGCACCAAACTGCGCACGCACAACGCACGTGGCAAACGGAACGCAAGTTAGGCAAGAAAGTAAAACCGCTACCATGGACGCTCAGAGTGCGCCACGTCCGCATAGCGTTCTGTGTGCGTGATGACACGAAGTCAGACGGAGCGCATTTGCGATGTCCATCACCTTGATGCACAAAATAGCTTTTCATATCATTTTCCGATTTTTATCATTTTTCATATTAATTTTGTTTCCCATAATTCCCTTTTTTTCTACGTCCATCAAAAAAAACGGACTGTGTGGTGTCTACAGTATCTTCCGTCAGTACGTCTGTCCATTTTGCACGCACGCAGAGTGCGCTCAGACTGCGTTCATCTGACATTAGCCATAGCAGTTAGCACTGTGTTCATGGGCAAGGTACCACCTGCCCCAGAATATCGTGCTAAAATGGGGACACTACGGGAACACCTGCAGTCACAGACTTTCCCTGTTAGCATCTCCATGTTAGTGCAAACTAGGGAGTAGTGCCCAGAATATCATGATCTTTACAGGATGTGCTTTAAAAACCCAGCAGTGCAGATACAGCTGAGCTGACTTACACAGGTAAAAAACTTCAAATATGTGCTAATCGAACATAAGTATGCATTTTGTTGGTTGCTCCGCAAATGTGCATTGTATTGAGAAGAGCACTTTGAGGGTCTTAACCAACAGACTACTACTTAGAAGAAAATAAGTGCATCATGTTGTCATGGTCACCTGTGGATTCAGTAAGCATCATTATAATATTAATGATATCACATGTATATGGCCCCTGATTTTCCCAACACCTTCGGGGTCAAGAACAAATTTTTTCCCAGTATGTTGCATATTTGGTGAGCGCTTCAGACTGGGCTTTTGTGCTTCTTTTGGATCAACAGCAGTAGGTGAAGTGTGAAAGGCTGAAGCCATGGAAGCATGTCTCTTTTTTCGGCCTATGTAGCTATGTAACCTAATATATTGACAGCACATAGATAGCAAAACGACAAATTTAAGGTGACTGACAAGAGACATTGAAAGTCAAGAAAGAAAGTACCATATGTGCATTGTACACAGTGTCTTGTCCAGAAGATAATGTATCCCAGCTTTTACCAGACCCCCCAGTGCCAAAATTAAAATAGATTTAGATGTTAAAGATATTTGCCTGAAATGCATTACAAAAAAATCTGTTAAAAGCTATTGAATGATTTAACAAAAGACATATTTTATGCAACATTTGTGTGGTATTTTATGCTCTAGTTGCTCATGGAGATTTTGAAGTTGAGGTGTTAGAAGTTTAGTAAAGAGGAGACAGCAAATAGATTTTCAAACTATTGATGATATCTTACGAAGTTAGCACTACAGATGTATGCATATCTACCACCAGTAGATAAAGTTAGAACAGCACCTGGGCACTTATTGAACAATATGATACAAATAATGCCACAGGGTCACTTAACTGTCACTTTCCAGTTCAAGTGTACAAGATCCAAAAAGTTATTATGCAGCTGATGCACGTGAATAAAGGAGAAAAAAAGACCAGTTGTGCTGGTCTCCGAAAATTAAATATGCTCCACAAATTTCCCAATCCAAGAGTGCTACTCACATATTTAAGAGCCTTGTAACAAAGAGGCACAGATCTTATACTAGCATGTGATCATTGTGACTGTCTTTCCTGTCGATTGAATTTTTTGGAAAGAACTGCTCCAGAATATCCCATTGATGTAGATAACTCATAGGAAAATATCATCAAGAAAAGACACAATGTGACAATTTACTTTAAGAATAGTACTCAGGTACTGAAGATCCGGAAATTATAAATGCTTATAAACGGCACATATGGTTATATATAATGACATCCACAGGTAAACCATATCCCTTCCCACATGAAAGAGTATGTAATTTAAAAACTATTGTAAATAAAAACAACAGGCTAAAAAATTATAAAGAGAAAACGAAAAAAACAACTTTATTTAGGACAATAATGTAAACAATCCACACAACAATACATAACAAAATATTAAAATACACAAATAAAAATATGGATTATACGTTCTGGTATATCTTAAATAAGCTTTTAAAAAAGCGTGTCCAGTTAGGACCACAACATGCACCGCCAATAAGGGAATATAATGGGTTGAAAACCCAATTAATAGTAGTACATGCGGATAATTAGGCTATATTGAGGTGGTCAAGAAAAACGAAGGAAGGGGGGCTTTAACCTGTATGTATAGAGATATCTGTATAATTATCAAATGTGGATATACAGCTCCAACTGTTATAATGAACAGAAGTATGACCAAACGATATATAGAAATAGCGGTACAAAGACCTAATAGAAAGGAACCATCAGTAAGTATACCACTTTATAAGGATATCAATGGAAGAGCATGAACGGACGCATATACTAGCATCAAAATTTAGCTGAACCATAAGTGTTTCAGAGTATCATATGCATACATGTGTATCAAATGGACAATGGTGTAAGGCTGACATATAGTGTCAAGAGCACAGGCGTATAGTCATATGGGCCCACCGAGGCTCTATGAGATTAATTAAATGCTGTTAACCTTACACAGGACCATATAGCGGTGTGTGGCCCCGCCAAGGAGACTCATTAGCTTAATTAACACACAGTTTCTTGTGTACATTTAAACATGCAAAAACCCAATAAGGGAACTTACTATGATTAATTAAGGCGCATAAACATACAAAGCAATAGCCCAACCAAAAAACTCCGTATGAATTGATGCGTTATTTATCCTATGTAATGTATCAATATATGACCCAGCCACAATAATTCGTAAATTTAGATGGTCAGAGAAAAAAAAAAAGGTCTGCTTAATTGACAGTTAGTTCATCTTGTGCACCAACATATAGGAGCCCGACAGGGAATCCTAATTTGGAACACTATTTATCTTGTATTCATCAATGCAACGACACAATAGCCCAGCCAAAAAACTTCATTTAGTTTAATTTGAAAATACGCTTTTTATCTTGCGTATCTACATGCAGCCCAGCCGAAAAATCATTTGTTTGGATGGTACGCTATTGGTCTTATCAATACGCATATAACCGTGTTTATTCAGATGATACACAGATAGTCTGCACTTAAGCATATGAAAACGAGGCCCCGCCAAAAGGACTTCAGGAGGTTAAATTAACCATATAGCCATATAACATTATGGCCCGGCCAAACAACAAACTTCGTATAGTAAATTTGGATATAATTATTGTTGCAAAACGGCGAAACGCGTTGAGTTTCTACTCTGAGTATAATACTCTATTCTTAACAGACACTATGATCATTTCATTTTTTATATGTTTCTGGTAATCTTTTTGGTGGTCATGTGGCGTGGCCACTGTGTATATGTACCTATGCCGCAAATTAACCAGTTATAACCCCTTCAGTTGTGAAATTTTGCAGCAATAATTATATCCAAATTTACTATACGAAGTTTGTTGTTTGGCCGGGCCATAATGTTATATGGCTATATGGTTAATTTAACCTCCAGGAGTCCTTTTGGCGGGGCCTCGTTTTCATATGCTTAAGTGCAGACTATCTGTGTATCATCTGAATAAACACGGTTATATGCATATTGATAAGACCAATAGCGTACCATCCAAACAAATGATTTTTCGGCTGGGCTGCATGTAGATACGCAAGATAAAAAGTGTATTTTCAAATTAAACTAAATGAAGTTTTTTGGCTGGGCTATTGTGTCGTTGCATTGATGAATACAAGATAAATAGTGTTCCAAATTAGGATTCCCTGTCGGGCTCCTATATGTTGGTGCACAAGATGAACTAACTGTCAATTAAGCAGACCTTTTTTTTTTTCTCTGACCATCTAAATTTACGAATTATTGTGGCTGGGTCATATATTGATACATTACATAGGATAAATAACGCATCAATTCATACGGAGTTTTTTGGTTGGGCTATTGCTTTGTATGTTTATGCGCCTTAATTAATCATAGTAAGTTCCCTTATTGGGTTTTTGCATGTTTAAATGTACACAAGAAACTGTGTGTTAATTAGGCTAATGAGTCTCCTTGGCGGGGCCACACACCGCTATATGGTCCTGTGTAAGGTTAACAGCATTTAATTAATCTCATAGAGCCTCGGTGGGCCCATATGACTATACGCCTGTGCTCTTGACACTATATGTCAGCCTTACACCATTGTCCATTTGATACACATGTATGCATATGATACTCTGATACACTTATGGTTCAGCTAAATTTTGATGCTAGTATATGCGTCCGTTCATGCTCTTCCATTGATATCCTTATAAAGTGGTATACTTACTGATGGTTCCTTACTATTAGGTCTTTGTACCGCTATTTCTATATATCGTTTGGTCATACTTCTGTTTATTATAACAGTTGGAGCTGTATATCCACATTTGATAATTATACAGATATCTCTATACATACAGGTTAAAGCCCCCCTTCCTTCGTTTTTCTTGACCACCTCAATATAGCCTAATTATCCGCATGTACTACTATTAATTGGGTTTTCAACCCATTATATTCCCTTATTGGCGGTGCATGTTGTGGTCCTAACTGGGCACGCTTTTTTAAAAGCTTATTTAAGATATACCAGAACGTATAATCCATATTTCTATTTGTGTATTTTAATATTTTGTTATGTATTGTTGTGTGCATTGTTTACATTATTGTCCTAAATAAAGTTGTTTTTTTCGTTTTCTCTAAATTGAATTTTTGGGTTATCCCCTTCCTTTGGAAGTTTTCTTACTTCCGCTTGTATACTTAAAAAAATTATAAAACATACTCAACAGGTATAAAATTTCAACTCATCCATAATGCGATTCACTCACTCAAGGCCCTTCTCGGCTGGTTTGGTAAAAGATCATACTCGGAGGGGGGGGGGGGGTAGCGCTCATAAACGTTTAATTTACTTTTTGTGTGCTGTAGCCGAGCAAGACTGTTCAACTTAAGCTAGTCTTTGTCATGAACCATGCCCAGGCACACAAAAAGGTCACAGAAAGACCTTCACTGCACCACTTCAGCAGTAACTTGAACCCTGGCAGCCCCTTTCCTGCTTTGCTGCTTAGGACCTTTTGTTTTGTCCAGTATGGGTTTTTCATGTCATCCTGCCTGTGTAAAGCTATGTGAATAAATAATAAATCATTTGTCTCTCAGAAAGGCTACTATCATGTCTTAAGGTGGAACATAATATTGTCATTACATTACTTCATTAGCCCCTTTATGATGAAAGGTGTTCTGCATCCGGTTTATGAGAACCCCCTTCATTTCATAATACCATGTGGTCAATGTTACAACCAATCACATCTACCACATGACTCTGGTGATGTGGAGTATGCACGCTGACCTGCTTTACATAGAAAGGGAGTCAGTATCAGTGATCCAAGAGAAGTCCCAGCGTGGAGAGTCATACATTAACCTCTTTATCTGATAATGTACTTTGACAGTCACCCATCCTCTAGTGAAAGTCAATCATGACTGTCATGACACGCCGATTAGTGGGGAAATTATTACCTCATTCTACTTCATTAACAATACTTTTCAAGTTGGGGGGGCTATTTACCTATCATTTATCATTACCTCTCAATATTTTCAATTAGGACATGGTAGATATCCTAAAATGAGAATCATCAGTTTGCATGCATAGGTAACCTGTCAGACAAATGACTAGGCCGACACTGGAACTAGTATCTGGAATATGTTCAGTGGAGCATGAGTCTTGAACCAACCCTGGTTTGCATGAAAGGTTCTTTCGTTATTTTTCTTTGAGTCTACAGAAGAATGATACCAGAAAAAAAAGAACTTAGTGTTCAAAGGAAGAATTCCAAAATTGGGTCGGACCTACTTGTTCCAGGGCATTTTCGCACTTTTAAAGTGCATGGTGGTGCACTTGAACGTAAGGGAAGAGTCATACCACAGTAGGTGGACATTTAATTTAGCTGTTAGCAGGCCTTAATGAACTTTCTGGCAGTTGAGATATAGGAATAGCAAAGTGTTGAGCCCAATAAGGCCTCGAATGAATGCTATATTAAAGCTTTCCACCACAGGGAGCAGAGTGAAACATCAAGGAGTATACCTATAGTCAGGGGCGGACTGACAACTAATGGGGCCCCTGGGCAATAGGAGATCATGGGGCCCCTTGTGTCGCACCCACAGGAGGCCACACCCATAAAAACGCCACCCCCTACAACACAACACCCACATGTACATTATTGTGCTCACACATGGATATATATATTGCCCCCAGCTTCTCACACATGGATATATATATTGCCCCCAGCAGCTCACACATGGATAAATATATTGCCCCCAGCAGCTCACACATGGATATATATATTACCCCAGCAGCTCACACATGGTATATATTGCCCCCAGCAGCTCACACATGGATATATATTGCCCCCAGCAGCTCACACATGGATATATATATTGCCCCAGCAGCTCACACATGGATATATATTGCCCCCAGCGGCTCACACATGGATATATATTGCCCCCAGCTCACACATGGATATATATTGCCTCCAGCAGCTCACACATGGATATATATTGCCCCCAGCTCACACATGGATATATATATTGCCCCCAGCAGCTCAAACATGGAAATATATTGCCCCCAGCTCACCTCTCCTCTGCCAGGCCCCTCCTGCAAAATATTGCCAGCCACCACGTGCTGCCTACGAGCAGCCGCCGGCTTGAAACTCTGCCACTCATGTGGGTTCCACGAGCCAGCCGTGATCTCGTGAGATCACGCGGCTGGCTGGTGGAACCCATGTGAGCGGCAGAGTTTCAAGCCGGTGGCCGCTCGTAAGAAGCACGCGGCGGTCGGAAATATTTTGCAGGAGGGGCCTGGCAGAGTAGGGGTCCGCGCTCACGGCAGGGCACACTGGGGGCCCACTGAGCCAGCCAAAACCGGGCCCCCCACTGACCCACGAGCCCTCAGGCAGTGCCCAAGTGCCCACTGGGTCAGTCCGCCCCTGCCTATAGTGCACTGTTTCCCAAACCTGTCCTCGGGACCCTCTAACAGTCCAGATTTTAAAGCTCACCCTGCAGACTGAATCCTGCAATCACTGAGCAGCAAATTATATCACCCGTACTGTGCTTCAGATATCTGGCAAACCTGACCTTTCAGGGAGTCTTAGCGATAGGTTTGGGAAACACTGCTATAGTGGGACCTGTCTTGATATCTGCAGATAGAGTTTATGAAACATTATTATTTTTTTCAAAATCTTTAATTTTCGTAACTTATGGATCATCGTAAACCTTGGTACCAAAATCTGTCAAATCAGGACCTTGTTTTCAAGGTATAATTTGTCTTCAGTATAAAACAATATGAAGTGATTTCAGCACTCACACACTATTTAGCAGCAATTATTTTGTGATTCATGGGCTATATAAGATGTTCATAGTCCATTCTTGTTTCAGTGACATGGCAAGTTTAATGATAAGCAGTTTCTACATGGGAATTAGGTGATGTTATGCTGAAGTGCTGTTCTTAGACTTTGTACAGGGGTAAAGTCTGAAAACATGGTTCAATAAAATCCTGTGATTTTCAGTAAGGCAAAAACATGGAAAAGCAGGGCTGGATAAAGTACGTCAGAACAGGAGCGAGCCATCTGTTGAAATCATAAGGGGATATTCACAAAGTGCTGGTGTGTGTTGTAAATATAGTTGAAAATTGCTGGTAATGCTGCCCCAACAAACACTGGTATTAACTAAAACTAACATCCAGAGAATGACAGGAGATGCTTCACAGTAAAGCTTCCCCTGTCATTCTTTGGATTTTGTGAAAGGCTGGCTTTTGTTGATGCAGTAATATTGGCAGTTTTCCCCATTATTCGTAACACTGGCAAACACTGGTGCTTTGTGAATATAACTCCTAGCGTGTTTGACATCCATAATCATTATTATTATTAGAATCATTGATCTAGCACCTACAGTTTCTGCAGTACTTTACCGTAAAGATAATGGAATTTAACTAACAAAATAATAGAAGAGGTGTATAGGGCCATGCGAAGCTAAGCTTAAAGCTCAGTCTTTATTGGAATCAATCTGAAGTCATTGATCCTCAGAGGTAGGCTTTGATGGAGCCTTACAAACCGCAACATTTTGGCTGTATCCATCCTTTGTCAAAGGGGCTGACAAAGGCTGGTACTGCCAAACCATTGCTGTTTGTAAGGCTCCATCAAAGCCTACCTCTGAGCATCAATGACTTCAGATTGATTCCAATAAAGACTGAGCTTTAAGCTTAGCTTCGCATGGCCCTATACACCTCTTCTGAACTGAGTACCTTGATTCCTATTTGTTATCTATTACTCAGTAGTTTGGGCTTGGCCCTCCTGGTTTCCAGCCGCGCCTGGTTATATGAGACCTATGTATTGACTGTATTGTAGCTTATTTCTGATTGCGGTGTGCAGTGGTTCTTATCTGTGAAATACTCGGAAGCTTTGCCATCTGATACCATACCGACACCCACCTGAAATATCTAAATGACATGACTTTTAGTTTTTACAATAACTTTATGATGTTGAAAGCAATAGCAAACTTTTCCTGTAATCAATGGCGTGCCAAAGTTACATAAATCTTAGGAGAAAACTACACATTTTTAGAAGCCAATTAAACAAATTATAGTACATTTATGGAGAATAAGATTCATCCGAACAAATAGCAGCAAAAGTAAATTTCTTGGGTTCAATAGCTATCTGACTCCTCAATTTTCTATTCTCTGATGGAACTGTTTTGAAATCATTAGCCAAATAGTTTACCTTATGCTGGAAACATTACTGACTTGATTATATCTGATACCTGAATGATTTCTAAAGTAGTTTGTGACTGTCTAATGGCTCCATTATAGCCTCTTAAGTAATCCTCTTTCACACTGCAAGGTAATGAGTGTTCTTTATATTTCAGGCCATTGAGTACAATTACAGAAACAAAGGGCCCTATTCCTTAGTTAACGCTAAAATGGGGTCACTAACCTGGAAAATCTGCACCTGCAGATATCCCTGTAGCATCCACGTGTTAGTGCGAGCTTCCGAGGCAGGCACTACCTTGGCACCTTGCCCCAGAATGCAGCGCTAACCATGGGATACTTACGGTAGCGCTTCTGCGTTGCTGCGAGTCTCACCTCCTGGAGTCCATAGGACTCCATAGAAGTTTGCGTTTCTGCGCCTTGAGCCATCTCACCTCAGAGTGATTACGGAGGAAGACTGGGAACTATTTGTTCCCAGTCTCACTCTGCTCCTGGCGGAAAAAAAACAGCGAAATGGGCCATTGTTTGCGCCGTGGGATGAGAGGTCAGTATAGAATTTTTTGGGGGGGGGGTTTAGGGGGTGCTACATGATTTTGCAAAAGTTAAATTATTTAGCACCAGCTTTTAGGTGTAGCTAACATTTTGGCTTCCACATCCCTGCTGTAATTAGCGCTAGCACTTTGTAATACCGTACATATCTTAACGCTAATTAATGATTGCGCTCCCCATAGTAAGCATAGGACGCGCAAAGTACAGTACGCTCGTGGAAGCTAGTGCAATCACTGATGTGTTAGGTGATGTTTTATGGGTTTAGCGTTAGGTAGGTAATATGGGGGTCATGTGTTAAAGTCACTTATCCTGGCGGTAACACTTACTTATCCGATCGCTACCATTTGCGTTCACTAGGGAATAGTGCCCAAAGTATTTACTATTGGGTTATGTCTGTATGTACTTTTATAAGATACATGCCATTTCACCCAATGCTTGGGAGGCATGTAGGATGCCTGGCAGCTGTCAGACTCTCACTACATCCCTCAGCGTGGGAATAAACACTAGTCAGATTTTCTACTGATGTTCTTCTAGATCTATTGATTTCATCTAAAATAAATATTCTCTGTCTGCATTCCAATAAGGTAAAAAATCACTGATAATCAGTTTCTTATGAAGATTTCTGGTGGCTGAAACAGACTGATGTGATTAAATGTATACCTCCAGTCTGGCGGTTTTATTTTTCAGAAAATCATTCACATACGCAAGAGTTAACATGAATGTTTGGTGTCACTTTAGGACCAAATAACATCAGTAAAACAAACTACTCGAAATGTTTTGATGTCCAAAGCAGGACAACAGGAACCATACAGCAGGGGTTGACAAATGTTTGCATGATGTAAAAGTCACATAGAAATGTTAAAGAGAACCCGGAGAGGTTCATTCACAGAGTTCTATACAACATGCAATTCAGTCAAGGAATCTCCAGGGAAAAAATATACATTTGTGCAGCCATGGCTTCGAGAGTTCATGGTATCCACTTTAGATGTCACAAGTAATCAAATCTAGGTATATGTCTGTAGTTTCAGCAACACGTTGACGGGCAAACGTTCAAAAGCATTCAACGGGTCCGTCTCCACGTGACATAAATATTAGTTGAGTAATCAGTCTTGCGCAACAAAATGTCTGGCAACTTAATATCTCATTGACTGGCAGATGTTTTAGCATTTACGGTTAATTTTAATACTGCCCCAACCCATGAAACTTCTATTCGTGAAATGTCATCAGCAAGCCTGAAGGCGACGGACGCATATTACTGTCTTTTTCAGATGGGATGGACAAGTAGAAAAAAAAATGAACCTTACAGCACTTTCCTCTCTCTGAACGTTTTTCTCGGTTAAGATTTTTTGGAGGGAAGCCTGAAAACATATCTCTGGAACACCTCACGTCTTAAAGCTTTGCCATGTGTCTGCTGGCTGCGATCAAGCAGTTCTTCCTTTCTTGCCGTACAGACAAGGCTGGATGATAAGCAGAAAATAAAAAAATAAAAAAGAACGAAACAAAAAAAAAATCAGGTCACCTCTAGATCTGTCCAAAACACTTCGATTTGTAATGTTATTTCCAATTTTCAGTGTAATTATTTCAAATCTTCTCAATGAAAAGCTCCTTTTATTCATAAAGTAGACCTCAAGGTATAATATTTACTGTCACCAAATTCTAGCACGTTTTTTTTTTATTGCGGCATCTCATATATGACCCATGAAAGTCTACCAGAGTTCAGCAACCTTGGCCTTCTGGGTTAGGGGGCTGTCAAACACCAACCCCCCAGACATCGATGGCCTGTAATTTCCAGAAATCCTTGAATGCACTACATAGCCAGAGAATCAGGAGTTGTACGTCAGCAACATCTGAAGGGCTGGAGTTTGACATCCTTACTGTAGGAGTTTTAGAACTACATTTCCCACGAGGCCCATCCAACCTGAGTGGCTGAGCTTCATGACACACGTAGTTCCAAAACATCTGGATGGCCAAGGTTGCTCATCCCTGACCTGACATGTCATTTTATAGAAAGATCCATCATTTTCGTTATGCTCAATCCTGTACTAGGTTAATCCGTGACATATTGGGGGTAGGGAGATGGCACACATATGTCAATGTGGGTGTCCTAATAGTTGAGGATTGTACTTTTCATAAGAAAAAGTATATGTTTGCTTATAAATTGTACATCAGTCATCTTTATTGTCCACAAAATGATTTTATTATGCATTTTAGTGATCACCCATGTTGTTGCTTAGGACACACAACTACCACTGCAGCTGTACTAATATAAGAACCCAAGATAAAAGGTGTAAGGTATGCAGAAATGAAGACAAGGACTTTACAAAGTGTACCATTTAGGCTAGGGTCAGACTAACGCATTTTTATGTTGTCTGTGAAAAAGTGCGTTCGAACGAATGGACGCATTTTTTCCCGGAATATGTGATAGCGGTCATACGATGCGCATTTTCGTCCGTGATTTTGTACGGATCATCAATAAAACACTTTTTGTGTCTGGACGTTATGTTGGCCGGACATTAGCAGCGTCTGACATCTCCAATTCACGCACACACGCTGCTATGCGGACGCAGCGCACTCTGTACGTCAGTACCTGCGGTTTAACGTTCTCGAAAAAATGCGTTCATTTTCCACTTGCGTTGCGCAGCCGGACTTTTGTGCGACCGTACTTCGTATATTGGCCGTCATTGCCCGGCATCTGCTGCTAGTGCGGCCGTGATTAAGTGCGCCAGAACGCGCGTTCGCACTGCCTCAGTCTGACCCTAGCCTTAGAATTAGCTAAACAAATGTATAAGATGTGTGACGTAGCTGCAGCTTCAGAAGGTTATATAGGGTGAAGCAATCTGAAGAAGCGTGAGGTGAGACAAGGTTATGCTGGTGCATAAAGATTCATTACACAATAGATTGACATGTGTTTTCCAAAGATAATTGATTTATTGGGGTGTCCTAAAGGGCCAGGGTTTTTAAGGAAAGCTGCTATTGCCAGGCATGTTTTAAGAATGGATCAACCTTTGTACTTCCTATAGATTTGACATTATTTGTTTCCAAGACCACCCTTGTCTCATGTTTCTGTTTATTATGTTTGCCACCATTTATTGGTTTGGTCTTGTTTGTTTACCCAATGCACAGTGATATACTGAACACTGCCCAACAAAGTTGCAGAAAGGCTTTGTGAAAACAGAGTAGACTAACCAAGTACATCCAAATAGACCTTACTAAGGAACGCCAGTCCTATTCGAAGATACTGTACCAATGCAGAATCTAGGAGGTATCAGTCATTTGTTGTGTTAGGTTGAAAATATCCTTTGAAGCAAGGGGGGGTGTTTGTGAGGGTCCTGAGAACGAGCAACAGCACAATGGCCTGCTCTATGGTGGGTGCCCGCTCAGGTCTCACAAACAAGGCTTTAGCTTGATTGTGCCATTACAGGGATGAATTTTCCATATGCAAATCAGTCTGCTCTCACCCAGAAAGGGTGGCCAGTGCTGACTGCCAAGGACGTCATCCCTGCACGAGAGGTGCAGCAACCCCCGACGATCGTTTCGGCCTTCTTGGGCCTCGTCAGGAGGGTATAGCTGTTGCTCGTTCTCAGGACCCTCACAAACACCTCTCTTGCTTCTCACTGTAATTGTAAAGGGTCATCCAGACGTGGACCCCTTGCTTGATGTGCCTAGAGGGGTGTCAGCTATACCCTCCTGACGAGGCCCAAGAAGGCCGAAACGATCGTCGGGGGTTGCTGCACCTCTCGTGCAGGGATGACGTCCTTGGCAATCAGTACTGGCCACCCTTTCTGGGTGAGAGTAGGCTGATTTGCATATGGAAAATTCATCCCTGTAATGGCACAAGCAAGCTAAAACCTTGTTTGTGAGACCTGAGCGGGCACCCACCGTAGAGCAGGCCATTGTGCTGTTGCTCGTTCTCAGGACCCTCACAAACACCTCTCTTGCTTCTCACTGAAAATATCCTTTCACCTATCCCTAGATTTAAAGTGTGAATCGCTCAATACGTCTGACAGTGTTTACTATCAAGGTTATTCAAAGAGCTCCGAATTGCTGGCGAAAGGTAACCGAACGCTGAGATTCAGCGTACGGTTACCTTTCCTGGCCATTCGACTATTCAGAGAGCAGGCAGTTCGCCAATTGTTGGCGAATTGCCTGCACATACGGTGCCTGTTCGTTGCCTGTTCGAGGGCAGTGAAATCCCCATAGAGATGCAATGCTTCGTCTATTCAGAGAACAAAAACCAACTGAGAAAGGTTGCCGAAATGCCCTGCCATTCGGTGGGTTCATTCGACAGGTTTATTCAGGAGAATCCCATAGGCTTCAATGTTAAAAATACTCTTGTTTTAATTCAATATCTAATAAACCGTTGATTATAATATTCTGCAGTAAAAAGTCTCATTATTTTTAGATTTTTTTAGGATGTTTTAGGCATTTTTTGGGATTTTTTTTGCAAACAATTTTTTTCCTTTTCTTTTTTTTTTTAATCGTTTTTTCTTTTTTCTGTAACATCCTTTTTTATTATCATTCATTGGATCTTATATGTAAATTTCAAACATTTTCGTTCTGAAGATTCTTTGCAAACAGCGTTTCACTTTTAAAACATTCAAACGTACTTTTTTTTTTTTGTTCACTCCATTCGTCTGCGGTGTCGGGTTTTTCCGGTGCCTGCTCTGCGCTCTGATCGGCTCCTGCTTGGGTTTCTCCAGCGTGTTCGGTGGGGTTAATCCAGATGTTTTTGCGGGTTTCGGTGTGCGTTCGCCCTGGTTTTGCAGTGAGTTTTCGGCAGTTTGCGGTGGCTTTTCCCTGCATTACGATGGCCCTGTGATGCTTGCTGAATACACCGCAGGGTCGCCGAAATGGGACTGCCGAATTGCACCGAATTAAAGAGAAGGAAAAGTCACCGAACGTGCGGTGACTTTTCGATTCTCTTTGAATAACCCTGAATATGTTGGATAGGAGGCGTGATGACTTCACGATTAATTTAAAAAATATATGAATATAGATAAGGCATCCTATTGTAAGAGTAATCTCATAAATGGTCCTTCCCTGAAACTCTTGATTGCATATGTTTTAGGTTCCTTTACAAAAGATCTCTGTTATGCAAATTCATTTGTTTTGACCATATGAGCTCAAAGCTACTTTAAAAGTGCCCTCATATTATGGAGATAAGTGGTGTTGTACAGCAATACAGGCATCCAGCCTTTGGATAATGGGAGAGGACTATTGTTTTCTGCTACTTAGCTAAGCAGTAGAACATTTGCAGGAGTAGATCCCACTGTCAAAAGAAGCCTGCTGGCTCAATATATTCAAATTCTAATTGAATAGTGACTCTAAATCACAATAACTTTAATAGACCTCAACAAGAACCTGAGTAATCTCTGACGCATTGTGCTTTAAGGTCAACTATTTCACATATCTCCTTATCTTGTGTAATGGGAAGTCAGTTTTGCAATGGCCTACACAAGAACCCTAGGGTTGACCTCCTCAACTCCCTCCCAAGCAAAAGATCACTAAGATATGCTGGTGTTTTCTTGGCTCCTTAGTGAAGACATAAAAGATTCCTCCCCCATAGCTTCCAGTCTACACTTTTGTTTCCTTAAGACAATGTGACTGAATCACGTAATGTGGCGAATGGGCTGATTGAGGTTATGATGAAGGATGAAGCATTGCTGGAATGTTGGAAGAAAGGACCCTACTTAATGGAACACTTACATCATTAGAAGAACAAAAGGTGCTCTGGAACTTATATTGATTATCAAAAACATATTTCAGAGACAGTCCAAGGCATGCAACCGATTTGCAAGTTATGTCCTCATGTGAAAGGCAAACCCTAGATAAATCACAAATCAACTGGTATGCACATGTTTAAAGTGAAACGCAACAAAGAGAACGTTCGGGAAAAATAATATAAAACAAAGTCTGCGTTTGATATAAATGTAAAAATTCTACGGCAAGAAGGAGACAAATCTCCATTACAGAGGATGACTACATTCTCGTCAGGGACCGGTTTATTTCAGTTTTTTTTTTCCTTTTAAGAGTTTACACTGTATTTAGATTTTTGGAGTAAATTAATAACATGAAAGTATATATAAACAGATCATCTATGATATGATTTACAGAAACAACAGCAGATTGATTACATTGACTGAAATGCCAATGGGGTTAAAGAGCCAGTTACTATTAAACTTTCCTTCAGAGCTTACCATCGACAATACCTGTAGATGGAGGCGGATAAGTAACTACAGGAGTAAAGGAAATTGAAAAATTGGCATTGAGTCCACATAACATAAGAAATATAGAGGAAAAAAAAATAACGGAAAAGATCATCGCGTGCGCCAAATTTATTCTTGGTATTGGATACACTTTAAGAGTCTCTGGCACAGGAGGTGTAATGTACCAGAAACATCAATATCTCACATCAAGGAGATGTAAGCTGTATTACTATCTGATAGAGTCACTGAAGTGTATCTCAATACAGCACTTGTGTGTTGAAATGAAAAACTACCCTGATCATAGATGGGAGATGACACATTCCATAAAATATCTTGAATCTTCTACATTTTTTGCCTCTAGTGGAAGGCGTTTGTCAGGTGTGCTTTGCCTGCAATTTAACCCTTATTGCTCTTGCTGGCTGCATCCAAAACACCGGATCTTCTGGTGCAATACAACCCAGGTTCTGATATGGCAAGGGCTAGGTTTACTTTTATCACAAAGGTATCAAAGTTCACAGCTCTGTGTTCTCTGGCTGCCCCCGCTGGGATTAAGCAAACTAAAGATTTGAACTCCTAGCACAGATCAATGAGAGTCTAATTTACATGATGGAATAGCTACAGGATGGAGGGTGCCGGTGGGGTGAATTACTGCAAGTGGCTAACCACTGAAAGGCATGAGATGGGTTGAAAACACAAAAAACAAGTTTAATTCAAATGTTTAGACCTACCTATTATTTAAGGAGGTTCAGAGAGTTTAAGGAAGTAGAAGTATCATTTAAATTTAAAATTGTTGCCCCTGGCTATGTTGTTGCTGAGAAGGTAAATGGAAGCATAGTGAGTATCTCACCACCCACCACATAAAAAAAACCTCTAAATATCATTTTACTAAATTTATATCCAAGTGCTATAATTATAAACCATTGCCAACTATATTAATGATCAATTAATGACCTGAACTGCTGCCAGATGCATTCCTGACCTCCCTACATATCGGTTCTGTCAGACAGACCTTATTTTCATGCAACAACTTTTATTTATAAACAAACAATAGACAAGTCCCATCAATTATCACATCTTTGCCTACAATGGAGTTAATGTTGCATGCTCTCTGACAGAATAGTATGTATACAGGGGTAAGGCAAGAAGCAACTGGGATGCTGATCTCTTGATTACACAAGAAATGGCTACACTTTAGTCTGTTTTAAAGAGCGATAACAACCCTGGTGGTCAATTAAAAAAAAGAACATACAGTAACTGTTTCAATATCAATCGGTGTTGAAGGAACAGACATATATATAAAAATAATAAAATTAAAATATTATTATTTATTATTAAGAGCAATGACTTATGGCTATGTCATGGTGCCTAGAGGAAGCCCCCATAATGTTTACTTAACATGCTATGGACAACCATTTATTCTTTTCTACTATATAAATAACAAGCCCTCCTTCCCCAGAGATGTGTCTAAGCAATGTTCAACCTGTCTGTGTTAGGCAACAGGAATCATGTTTGTACTATGTTAACTTGTGGTGTGTAATGTACATATAACCTGTGGATTGCCCTCTACATAAATCCCAGAAAAGTCACAGATCAAGAGAAGAACCTTAGATCTGCAAGGAGACAACAAGAGGTCTCTCTGCCAGCCCTGATGCACCAGAGTCACAAGTCCCATATACTTACAACTTACAGGATGATGGGAATTGTGGTCCATACAATATATTTTGTCAGAAATTATTAAACATGTGTTTGGAGGTTCAGGACCTCACAGTGAGACTTCACAAGCAAGATCAAATCTAGATAAAAAGTTCATAACATCCACCTGGCAGGACACATAGATAGGAAAGTAAAGGGTGGTCCCAGGGAGTGCAAGCCTGGCATTACCTGTCCCATGTTGGTGTATCCATACTTGCTAGCTATCCTTTCGGCTTCCTGGTCTCCCCCTGCTATCCTCACAGCCCAATGGTTGGTGAACATGCTGCTCCTGCATGTAGGTAAAAGGACTCCCAGCAACACGGTGAGACGAAGCAAAGACCTTCCAGACAGCCATCCATAAGCCATGGTATGTATGCCCAGCGTTCCCCCTCCAAAGCAAAGTCCCCACTCCTCGAAGAGGGGGGGCGGGGGAGCACAGGCTCAGACAGGTGAGGGTCCTGCTTTAAAAAATCCAAGATGAGCCAATGAAGAGGTCAGAAAGTTCCCAGGAGCTGAAGATAAGGCACTTGTGTCACTCCACACCTTTCGATCTCACTCAGGGATTGTTCTGCACTTTGACTCCAGTCTTTTGCTGCCAGGGGCTAATCTTCCTCCTTTCCTTCAGATCTTCCCCTCTTCCCTCCTCTTCAATCCAGGGTCTCCTTTGGGATGTACAGACAGTGGTCAAAGTGCTGACAGTGTGCAGCTCTCCCAACGCAGCTTTATTTTATTGGAATTGGTTGGGTTTTTTTTACTATTATTTATTATATGTTTTAACCCTGTGTGTTGTCCTCAGTGAGTTTTTTTCTCTGGGGAGGCATCTGGAGTGTGAGTGGAAGAAAGCAGATCCCTGTCCCTCTCGATCTCTCTCCTTCTCTGCATAAATGACTGCCCCCCTTCTGCTCTCCTCCCGTCCGAAAACCACCAGCACCCAGATGGAAGAGAGAGGCGGAGGCTTACTGCTTGTGTCCCTCCTCCTGCTCCTACTGTCCTATCCCTCCATCCTGCCTCCAACACACAATGTATGCAGAGATGCCCTCACCTATCTGTCTGCCACCAAGGTGCCTGAGTGCTGGTTGGAGGTAGTGACCTCGCTGGAGAGCAGTGTCATCTGCAACTGTATCAAGGCTGGAAATAAAACAGGGAATAAGGGGATTCTATGCGAGACAGGAAACTAATAACAGAACAAAACATATCATAACAAATAATAAAGGAACCTGTCATTTTTAACAGGCATCTGTGTTCTTCCAAAAATAGCCAAGGGATTTCCATTCTTTGCTACATTTTATTTCTCTGTATAAATGAAATTAATGAATTTTTATTTTTAAAACAATAAAGTAGGAGAGTTCTGTATCATAGAACCTGTTAATCTATTCCTTGGTTTTGACGCTGCAGATATGTAAGGCCAGGTCAGTCTACTAAATCGTTATACCTGAATTTGCTAAATTCATATATTGCATGGAAGCAAAAAGTCATACTTGAGATTATATATATATATATATATTTTTTTTTGCAAAAAGAAAAATCTATTGTTATTTCAGATGTCATGGAAATTAACGTCGTGGTAATATGTGGAATGTTACAATTAAAAGAGGCATCTAAACTGTATACAAAATATATTCGATTTTTTTCTCTCGAATACCCTCTTGCATGTAATGTTAAAATGTGGACATATATATATAGGGTGTCCATATAGTCTCTTTACAATTTCAAAAATGTATTACAAAGGCAAATGAAAAAGACAGATAAGTGAAAATGATTACAAAATGAGACATCAATGGTGGCAATGGCATCAGTGATACTCTGCTTTAGATTAGTGATGTCCCGTACCTTTGTTCCATACACAATATCTTTAATATAAATCCATAGAAAGAAGTTGTTTTTCTTAGGCGAGACATCAATTACTGCAAATGTTTACCTTGACCTTTTGACTGAACACGTGGCACCACAACTACATGACCTTCAATCAGCATGACCTTCCAGCAAGATGCTGCACCACCACATTGGAGACTGCAGGTTCGTGGGTTCCTAAATTAAATATTTCAAGAACGGTGGATGGGAAGGGGTGGCCCAATTCCCTGGCCAATATCACTCCCCTTGGCTTCTTTCTATGGGATTACGTTAAAGATATTGTGTATGGAACAAAGGTACGGACATCAATAATCTAAAGCAGAGGATCACTGAGGCCATTGCCACCATTGATGAGGGTATGCTACAGCGAACATGGCAAGAAATCGAGCACCGTCATGATGTGCTTCGTGCAACTAATGGTGCCCATATAGAGGTGTATTAAATGAGGCAAAAAAAAACCCTTAAATATATACGTCTCATTTTGTAATCATTTTCACTTATCTTTTCATTTGCCTTTGTAATACATTTTTGAAATTGTAAAGAGTCTTTAACCACTTGGCTGTGGAGGCTGCCACTTGGCTGCCAAGTGCTTCTCCTATGCTATGGACGTGCTGAGCGGGTCCTAGCACAGGAGGCAGCAATCGGCCGGGATTCCGGCCGATTGCTGGCCCCCCTGGTTTGGGCAGACATATTGGATGTCAGCCCAGCACTCCGGGACCCCGGCGGAGATGATAGATGTCATCGCGATGGCGCGATGACATCTATTTCAGGCTCCCCCCGCGAGTGCGGAGGAGGTGCCTGAAAGGGAGGTCCTTCGGACCTCTCTCCCTCCCGATCGCCGGGGGCCAGTGATTAAAGGCAGGCACCGTTTGGAAGGGCACAGACTGCCCTTCAAAACGGTGGCTGGCTTTAACCCCTTGGGGGCCGGAACACGATTCGGCGCCGAAAAGCGCCGGATCGTGATCCTCTCCCGGACTTGGCCGACATCTTGGATGTTGGCCAAGCTTCCGGGAACTCCCCCTGATGACTGGCGTCATTGTGCATAGCGCGATGACGTCAGTTCTGGAGTTAACCCCTAGCTGCCACCAATGGTGGAGATAGGGGGTTCCAATGAACCCCCGATCTCCAGATCCGTGGCAGCTAGGGGTTAATGTTTGGTATTGTTGGATCGGTCAGACCAGGGCCTTTCCACCGGTAACAAACATGACCATGTAAAAAGTAATAAAAAAGAAATACATTTTTTTAAAAAAATAATTAAAAAAATAAATAATAAAATAATAAATAAACAAGTTTTTTTTTGTTTTGTTAATGCAGCAATATTGTTCCCATTTCAATTATAATGTGAACAATGATGCTGCACTAACAATTTTTGTATGGGATGCGTTTGTTAAAAATCACGTAATTTTCCCCCAAAAAAATGTAACGAGACCCAATTTCAATTTTTTTTAACAAGCACAACCCATACAAAATATAATCGCAAATGCTTGCATGTTAAAATGTGGAATAAAAAAACACTTTACACGTTGTAAATTATTGACAATTCTAATTTTATTGCATTTTTTGTTATAATATACAGACAGGTCATGACGTATACATATAATAATGATATATTATGAATCTGCCGAGTCTGCCGGAAAGAACGATATATAATATGTCTGGGTCATATAATAAAATAAGGCTTCAAAAACGCGGTTAACAATGATGAGCGAAACCAGTAAAAATGAGTTCAGCACACAGGCGTGACATGCCTCAGCAGCGAAAGGGTTAAGGACACCCTGTATATAGATATGAGGAAGTATGGAAGTTTTGGGACAAATAGTTTGCTCAACTGGCTGTACTGTAAGCTACCAGAGGGCACAACATATCTATTGTTCAAAAGGCTTGCCAGGAGCATCTCAAAGTGTAAACAAAGCTGTCTACAGCATGGGATGCCTGCCACAATGATTGAAAACATTTTTGTTTAAAAGGAAATAGCTAAATTCATTCAGCATATTGAAACAAGCATTTTCTTATTTCACATCCTTTAATGTCTTTACTATCTTTGGTGAGTTATTCCAAGTTTAAAGTTCAGACAGTAGACTTCTCCCACTTGCAACCCACCTGTCAGTTCACTTGCCATTGACTCTTTGGGCAGTGGAACGTTGGCAACAATTTAATAGGGGGAACTCCAATCCTTCATGGATTTCAAACTCTGGTCTCCAGATTTTTGTGATCTACACCACAAATGATTCTCTGGCCATCTATTGCATCTAAAGTATTCTGGGAATGGTAGGCAATAAACATCTGGCGGGCCAGGGTTTGAGATCCTTACGACAGGCATGTGAGGGGCAACAAGTGTATACGAGCACACATACAGTATATATATATATATATACACACACATGCAGTATACCCTCACATACAGTAAAAACTCACACTATACACACAAACACATATACAGCATATACACACATAATAGACAGTCACAGTCATGGTTCAGGGTAGCAGGTAGAGTGCAAATTGAGGGGACAAAAGCACAGCAGGCAGTATGCACAGTTGTGGTGCAGGGGTTTATTCACCTACAGGATCCAGGTTTCAGAGAAAAATCAGGTGCAAGGCAGGAAACACAAGGGGAGATGCAACAGGTAAACAGCAATGACAGGGATCTCGATGGGACAGGGTTAAGCAAACAAGAGTACAGCAGTTCAGAACAGAGTTCAGATGCACAATGTACAAATGCCATGCAAAGGAACGCTGCAGGAGGTGACTCCCTTAAATAGGAAGCCTGTATTTACCAGGACTGGATTAAGGAGTACCTGAGGTTTCCTTCAGGTGGGGCTGTTGGAAAACCGGCACTGGAACACAAAGGGATAGCAGGAAAGTTGCTGCCACGGTTCATGTCACGGCAGGAGCAGATCTGGAATAGATGTTTTTGTGGACCTTGAATTACCTTGGGAATGGGTGGTGACAGATGCACACATGTAAATACAGTTTATACACACATAAATGTAGAATACATTCAAATAGGTATAGTATATACTCACATTCATAAATGATACACAAAACCCTGGTGTTGGAATACTTTTCTGGGAAGTTACCATCCTACCTGAATAGGCTGCTTCCCCCAGCAGTTCCCTCCTCCTATAACCTCCGATCCATGGCCTGCGATTGCTTGTAATATAACAATACAAAAAGTTCTTGAACCCAGGATATACTTGAAAATGAGAGAAATCTCAATGTATCCTTCCTGGTAAAATATTTTATAAATAAATAAATTAGATATAGTTTTGGGATATTTTAGATATTTTTTTTTAGATATTTCAACAGCAAAGAAAACTTTCCGGTTTATTGTTGAACTGAAAAAAAAAAAAAAACTTAATAGAACAGAGGGATAACAGTCCCTAGAATTGGCCAGGCTACCAAAGAGCAAGAGAAATTTTATAAAGAATAAAATAAAAAATAAATAAACTTGTAAATTAGCCCTTACAAGGGCTAATCTGTATTTTGGAAGTGGAATACAGTAATTAATATATTCAGGAGCTGAGCGTAGCTAGCAACATGACCAGAAATGACACACGCACAACCATTCTGACTGACACCCAGAAATCTGACTGAAAATTTGTCACGTCTCTCCGAGGCACCACCACCTGAGTGATGCGCGCCTAGAAAGCAGTGCAGGACCAGGACCTCAGCTTCAGTGCAGGACCTTAGCTTTCAGCAATGGCGTGCATCACTCAGGGGGTGGTGCCTAGAGACACCACCCTCTGAGACGCCTTTGCAGGAAGCTAAGGTCCTGCTAGCTCTGGACATGCCGGTGGCATGTGGGGGGACCACAGCCAGTGTCCAAGCATAAGGGGACGCATATATCTCCCAGCTCATCGAAGGGGAAGCACAGCAGAACAGGCAACATGCCACCCTGAGAGACCATCGTGGGGAAGGACAGGGCCCACAGCACAACCGATGGGAGGCACAGCGGAGCCGGTGTCAAATCGCCCAGAAAGGCCTCAGTTTCAGTGCAGGACCTTAGCTTTCAGCAACGGTGTGCGTCACTCAGGGGGTGGTGCCTAGAGACACCACCACCCTCTGAGACGCCTTTGCAGGAAGCTAAGGTCCTGCTAGCTCTGGACATGCCGTGAAGGCCGGTGGGATGTGGGGGGACCACAGCCAGTGTCCAAGCATAAGGGGACACATATGTCTCCCAGCTCATCGAAGGGGAAGCACAGCAGAACAGGCAACATGCCACCCCGAGAGACCACCGTGGGGAAGGACAGGGCCCACAGCAGAACAGATGGGAGGCACAGTGGAGCAGGTGTCAGATCGCCCAGAAAGGCCACCGCAGCGGGAGAAGAAATCCTTTCATGGAGCTGGACATATTGCGGCATCACAGCAGGAGCGCAAGCAGAATGGACACCAGGCCTTTCCTACGACCGTGGGCACCCATCAGACAGCTCCGGTGACTCAAGAAGGGGCAGAGTTGGACCAGGATCAAATCACTCATTGACCACCTTTACAGGTAAGACAGCCGGGCGCAGAACAGCAAGTTGAAGGTGCTCCCTGGTGGGGAGGAGATGAACCCTCCCGAGTCATTGGAATGTTGCCCGCACACATCCGGAGGCGCACCACCAGGCCGCTTCTCTGCCTGATCCGGGTCAGGCCCTCCAGTATCCTCCACAATCAGGACCACCCACACTTCCATCCAGCATCCCACCTGGTACGGTACCACCACTCCCAGAATTCCACTAGGAGCTCTGCTAGCATACCCCTCGTAAGCGGCAGAGAGTCGGACAGCTGCTGGGAGGGTGCAGAGAATTCTCCATTCAGTCCCACCGTGTAGGCAGCCAGATCAGCCCGGAGACATGGGCCCTCCATCTCCACGGTCAGAACCAGATTTTGCTGCTGTCGAAAAACATCGTATTTTGTATGCAATTCGACAATATTTGGTGAATTGCCAGCTTTTGTATAGCCGAATGGACCTGAAATTGCACCCTACGGGGAAATTCACTGTAAAAGTCCTCAAATTATTGAACTTGCCGAATTGTAAATTTTTTAAAAAAAGTAGTAGGCCTTGGGGATCCACTCAGCGCCTGTGAACTGAGACATACAGTTGCAAGAAAAAGTATGTGAACCCTTTGGGATTAAGTGGAGTTTTGCATGAATTGGTCATAAAATGTGCTCTGATCTTCATCTAAGTCACAACAATTTGAAAAACACAGTCTGCTTAAAATAATACAACACAAACATTATATGTTTTCATGTTTTTATTGAACAGAACATGTAAACATTCACAGTGCAGGGTGGAAAAAGTATGTGAACCTTTGGACTTAATAACTGGTTGACCCTCCTTTGGCAGCAATAACCTCAACCAAATGTTTCCTGTAGTTGCAGATCAGACCTGCACAACGATCTGGAGTAATTTTGGACCACTCCTCTTCACAAAACTGTGTCAGTGTAGCAATATTCTTGGGATGTCTGGTGTGAATCACTCTCTTAAGGTCATGCCACAGCTTTTCAATCGGGTTGAGGTCAGGACTCTGACTGGGCCACTCCAAAAGGCGTATTTTGTTTTGTTGAAGCCATTCTTTTGTTGAATTACTTGCATGCTTTGGGTCATTGTCCTGTTGCGTCACCCATCCTCTGCAGAGCTTCAGATGGCGGACAGATGGTCTTACGTTTTCCTGCAAAATGTCTTGATAAACTCTGGAATTCATTTTTCCATCAATGACAACAATCTGTCCAGGCCCTAAGGCAGCAAAGCAGCCCCAAACGATGATGCTCCCTCCGCCATGTTTTACAGTGGGGATGCGGTTTTGATGTTGGTGTGCGGTGCCTTTTTTTCTCCACACATACAGGGTTATCCAAAGAGATTCGAATTGCTTGAGAAAGGTAACCGAACGCTGAAAATCAGCGTTCGGTTACCTTTCCTGGCCATTCGGCTATCCAGAGAGCAGGCAATTCGCCAAATCCTGTCGAATTGCCTGCACATACGGTGACTGTTCGGTCCCTGTTCGAGGGCAGTGAAATCCCCATCAAAAAGCACTGCTTCGGCTATTCAGAGAACACAAACCAGCAGTGAAAGGTTCCCCTAATGCCCTGCCATTCGGTGGTTTAATTCGGCAAATTTATTCAGGAGAATCCCATAGGCTTCAATGTTAAAAATATTCCCATTTTAATTCAATATCTAATAAACCGTTCATTCTAAAATTCTGCAGCAAAAAGTCTCTTTATTTATAGATTTTTTAGGATACTTTAAGCATTTTTCTGATTTTTTTTTATTTTTATTAAAAGTCCGATTTTTTTTTTTTTTTTTTTTCAGTTTACTTATTTATTTTGTAACAGCCCTCTTTATTATCATTCCCTGGACCTCCTGTGAAAATTTCAGACATTTTCGCTCAGTAGTTTCTTTGCAAACAGCGTTTCTTTTTCCCAGATTCATACAAATGGTTTTTCTAATTTATTCACTGCCTCCTCTACGTCACAGCTGCTTCGGCTCTGCGTGATTCGGCTCATGTTCGGCTCCTGTTCGGCTCCTGTTCGTCTTTTTCAAAGGTTAATCCAGATGTTTTTTCTTGTTTTCAGCGTGCATTCGGTTAGTTTTCGGTGGGTTTACGGCAGCTTTTCCCTGCAATTCGGGGACCCTGTGGTGCTTGCTGAATACACTGCAGGGTCACCGAAATGCAATCGGCAAAAGGAACCGAATTGAAGAGAACGAAAAGTCACCGAACGTGCGGTGACTTTTCGAATCTCTTTGGATAACCCTGATAGTGTTGCGGTGCCTTTTTTTCTCCACACTTACAGGGTTATCCAAAGAGATTCGAAAAGTCACCGCACGTTCGGTGACTTTTCGTTCTCTTCAATTCGGTTCCTTTTGCCGATTGCATTTCGGTGACCCTGCGGTGTATTCAGCAAGCACCACAGGGTCCCCGAATTGCAGGGAAAAGCTGCCGCAAACCTGACGAAAACTAACCGAATGCACGCTGAAAACAAGCAAAAACATCTGGATTAACCTTCGAAAAAGCCGAACAGGAGCCGAACAGGAGCCGAACATGAGCCGAATCACACAGAGCCGAAGCAGCTGTGACGTAGAGGAGGCAGTGAATAAATTAGAAAAACCATTTGTATGAATCTGGGAAAATGAAACGCTGTTTGCAAAGAAACTACTAAGCGAAAATGTCTGAAATTTTCACAGGAGGTCCAGGGAATGATAATAAAGAGGGCTGTTACAAACAAAATAAGCAAACTGAAAAAAAAAAAAAAAAAAAAATCGGACTTTTAATTTTTTTTAAAAAAATTCAGAAAAATGCTTAAAGTATCCTAAAAATCTATAAATAAAGAGACTTTTTGCTGCAGAATTTTATAATGAACGGTTTATTAGATATTGAATTAAAACAGGAATATTTTTAACATTGAAGTCTATGGGATTCTCCTGAATAAATTTGCCGAATTAAACCACCGAATGGCAGGGCATTAGGGGAACCTTTCACTGCTGGTTTGTGCTCTCTGAATAGCCGAAGCAGTGCTTTTTCATGGGGATTTCACTGCCCTCGAACAGGGACCGAACAGTCACCGTATGTGCAGGCAATTCGACAGGATTTGGCGAATTGCCTGCTCTCTGGATAGCCGAATGGCCAGGAAAGGTAACCGAACGCTGATTTTCAGCGTTCGGTTACCTTTCTCAAGCAATTCGAATCTCTTTGGATAACCCTGATAGTGTTGTGTGTTTTTTCCAAACAACTCAATTTTGGTTTCATCTGTCCACAGAATATTTTGCCAGTAGTGCTGTGGAACATCCAGGTGCTCTTTTGCAAACTTCAAAAGTGCTGCAATATTCTTTTTGGACAGCAATGGCTTCCTCCGTGGTGTCCTCCCATGTACTCCATTCTTGTTTAATGTTTTCCTTATTGTAGATGTGTCAACAAAAATGTTAGCATGTGCCAGAGGTTTCTGTAAGTCTTTAGCTGACACTCTAGGATTCTTCTTTACCTCATTAAGCATTCTGCGCTGTGCTCTTGCAGTCATCTTTACAGGACGACCACGCCTAGGGAGAGTAGCAACAGTGCTGAACTTTCTCCATTTGTAGACAGTCTGTCTTACTGTGGACACATGAACATCAAGGCTTTTGGAGATACTTTTGTAACCCTTTCCAGCTTCATGCAAGTCAACAATTCTTGATCGTAGGTCTTCTGAGAGCTCTTTTCTGCGAGGCATGGTTCACATCAGGCAGTGCTTCTTGAAACCAGTAGACCCAAAACTGGTGTGTGTTTTTAAAGGGCAGGACAGCTTTCAGCAACACATCCAATAATATCACACTGATTGGATTCAAGGTTGGCTCACTCCTGGCTCCAATTAGCTCTTGGAGAAGTCATTAGGCTAGGGGTTCACATACTTTTTCCACCCTGCACTGTGAATGTTTACATGTTATGTTCAATAAACACATGAAAACATATAATGTTTGCACATTTTATGACCAATTCATGCAAAACTCCACGTAATCCCAAAGGGTTCACATACTTTTTCTTGCAACTGTATGAGAAGAAGAATGTTCTGGTAATTATAGTCCAGGCACACAATCTGAAGTTATGGATAGTCAAAAAAATTGCGCCTGGGACACCCAAAATGTAGAGATAATTTAAGTGAGGTTAGGTAGGTGCCAGGGGAATGTACCAAAGGGGAGCAAGTAGGCAGATGTGAGAGCTTCCCAAGGCTGAAATCAGATGGTAAACAAATGAATAAATATGCACCTTTTCCTCCATGAACCTCTGTGTACAGCAAAAGAATGAGGATGAAATTCCACCGGGGAGCCTCCTTGCCTCTGCGCTCGGCGAGTCAGAGAGATGGAGTGGAAAGTAGGTCAGCTGGGCCACTGATCTGTGGCGGAAATAGACCCAAGCGTGGCTCTCAATATATTTTGGAACTACATTTCCCATGAAGCGCAACCAACCTAATGGGTGGCTGAGCATCAAGGGAATGTAGTTCCAAAACAGTTTAAAGGCCAAGTTTGCTTACCGCTGAACTAGAGGTTTTCAAGACTTACAAGAACTTCACTGTGCTTGACTAAGCTATAATTAGTTGGATGTGGTCATAAGTCCTTGGTTCCAATTCAATTCTATTACAAACCCCCATTAATGAAGTTTGCTTTGGGCTGAGAATGGACCATTTGGAAAGATTAGAAAAATGTTGCCTGGTCTGACGAGTCTCGATTTCAGCTACGACATTAGATGGTAGGGTCAGAATTTGACATAAACAACATGTATCAACGGTTCAGGCTGGTGGTGGTGGTGTAATTGTGTGGGGGATATTTTCTTGGCGCACTTCGGACCCCTTAGTACCAATTGAGCATTGTTTAAATGCCATGGCCTACCTGAGTATTGTTGTTGACCATGTCCTTCTCTTTATGACCACAGTGTACCCATCTTCCAAAGGCTTCTTCCAGCAGGATAAGGTACCATGTCACAAACCTCAATTCATCTCAAAATTGCTTCTTGAACATGACAATGAGACAATGAGTTCACTGTTCTCCAATGACCTCCACAGTCATCAGATCTCAATCCAATAGAGCACCTTTGGGATGTGGTGGAACGGGAGATTTGCCTCATGGACGCGCAGCTGACAAATTTGCAGCAACGGCGTGATGCTATCATGTCAAAAAGGACCAAAATCTCTGACGAATGTTTCCAACACCTTCAATCTATGCTACGAAGATAAGGCAGTTCTGAAGGCAAAAGGGAGTCCAACCCAGTACTAGCAAGGTGTACCTAATAAAGTGGCCGGTGAGTGTATATATCCACACATATGTTCAATCACATATAGATCCACTTTGTGATTCCCTTTCCTCTCTTTAGTGAGATAACGTACAGATTTTGAGGTTCACAATTTAGATCAACAATAGTTAATTTTGTTTCAATTATGTAATTAATAGCGCTTTGCAAATTTGTTTTGATTTGGCTTTCTGAGTAAATGACAAGTTCATATTAGTTCCAAAGCTCTTTTCACTTAAAAGGGATCCTTTAAAGTATCCATTTCACTTAAAACTTTGCGTTTTCTTATATATTGACTGTCCAAACATGTTGAGATCTACTTGAATCAGAAACTTGTCAGAAGAGAGAGCTGATATGTACAGTAACATAGTTGTAAAGAAAATTAAACACATGGTTAATTTTTAAACTGGTAAATGTAAAAAGAAATTGCAAGTTTTAAACTCTCCGGCCACTTCATTAGGTACACCCAAGCTGTGTGCACAAATATGCATGCCTGGAAGACATGTGCATTCGTTTTAGTACTAAAATGATTTAGTCCGAATTTTGGGATAATTTCGTTTTCGTATGACTCAAGAGATACGAAACTGCTCAGTCCAAAACACGAAAGAAACGAAAGGAAAATGCATTACATTTTACTTTCAGTCATTTCTGTAATATTACATTGATGAGTGAAGGAGTCCAGCAATGAGGAGCGCACACCGCAAAGCTACAGAAAAAAATTTGTATGTGTAATCCTTCCCGACCCCTACCTGAAAATCTGACAGTGATAGAGCTCCTGAATACTGACTCGCAGCGCAGACAACCAGCACAGGAGAGAAAACCTTTACTTAACCCTTGCATGTCTATGAGACAGACGAGATGATAAAAGCAGCTAGAGAGGAAAAACCTTAAAATAAATTACACTGAAAGCTAATGACAGAGTATAACAGGGAGGGCTGGATAGTAAAAAACCCTAATAACAAGCAGCGCTGGGAGAAGAGAGGGACTTTATAAAACATGCATCATCTCCCCTCCCGCTCTGCATAATAGGGGCTTAGGTCTGATACATGTTATATTATCAGGAACACTATCCCCCCTTTCCTCATCTATAATAAACAATTTTCTATAAAGTCCCTCTCCTCTCCCAGTGTTGCATGTTATAAAGGGGTTTTTACATCTGATACATTTAGTATCCAGCTCTCCCAGTTACTCTGTCATTATGAGCCTTCACTGTGATTTATTTGAATGTTTTCCCTGGATTTAAAATGTTTTTTTTTTGTTTTTTTTTAAATTGTGCCAGTCATCTCTTCTCTGAGCTTTCAGACTGATTTAAGTTAATATTTTCCCTCTCCCCTGCTTTTATAATCCTGTCTAAGTAAATGTTCCCTCTCCTGTGCTGGATAAGCATTGCATTCCTAAGTTCTGCACCCTCCACATGCCAATGCAGTAGGATGTTCTATATAGAGAGAGGCATTAATAAATGCAGGAGGATGTCCCTCTCTGTATGTAACACCCTACTGCATTAATATATACAGAGAGGGGTATAAATTGAGGAGGATGTTCTATACAGAGAGGGCCATTAATTAATTCAGGAGGATGTTCTATACATTATACAGAGAGTGGTATTAATGCAGGTGGATGTTATATACATTATACAGAGAGGGGTATTAATTAATGCAGGAGGATGTTCTATACATTATACAGAGAGGAGCATTTTTTTATCCCTTTAAATCCAGTGGCTGTGAGCGCTGAGATCGGCTGCTTGTTACATTATCTCTCAGTACAATGTATCAGGCTCAGCTGTTACAGCGCTCAGAGTTTCAGTAAAACAAGGAAATAATATTGTTATAACCTCCTATATATAAAAATATTATTTACTAGTTTTACTGAAACTCTGAGCGCTATGATGAGCAGCAGTCAGTTACTGTAACAGCTTTGCCTGACACATTGTGCTGAGAGTGAGAGATACTGTAACAAGCAGCCGATCTCAGCCCTCTGAGGAGCCACCACTACAATAGTAATTGTATCCGCTGGTTTTCGGATGAATGAAATTTGTTTTCATACTAAAGAACTGAAAACGAATTTCTTTAGCATCTAAATAAATTGCGTTTTAGGACTAATCCATTCGTTCCAAATGAAATTTTGTGCAGTGCACATGTCTAATGCATGGTATACTCACGAGTAAGACCTTTTAGGGCCGAGACACTGCAATTTTTATTCTGCCGACTGTGCTACAATAAATTTCAGAGGGATGTGGTACCTGTGTAGCACGCTGTGACTGTTTTTGTGTGCACAAATGGTTCATTCCACTCCAATGCACGTCTTCTTCACATGGCCAGTTTTGGGTATAAATACAGCAGATCAACCTTTCTGTTATCAATTTAGACAACAAACCACAACAATAATGGGAAAGGGGCAAAGATGTAATGGACTCTAATGGTACAAGACGGGCTGGGCGAAGTGTCTGAGACAGCAGTTCTCCTGAACTGTTCTTGTATAGCAATCTCAAGGGTGTATAGGGAATGGTGCAAGGAACAAAAATCATCAAGTAGGCAATACTTGTGTGAAAGGAAATCATTGATGAGAGAGGTTGGAGGAGGATGGCTAGACTTGTGCAAGCCAACTGACAGGCCACTGCTGCCCAAGTGACATCTGAATTCAGCCTTGATGCTAAAAAAAATTCACAAAGCACCAGAAGACGCATCCTGTTGCAGATGTGGTACATCAGCTGTTGTTACTGTTTTTATCAGATAAGAATAAGACAGCATGCCTTCTGTGGGCACAGCAACACCAGCACTGGACCAAAGACTGGAAATAGGTTGCTTCATCTGAGTTCCTGGTGCATCATGTTGATGAAAGGCTCAAAATGTGGTGCAAACAATGAATCCATGGACTTGTGTCTGGCGACAACTGTGCAAGCTTGTGGGGGCAGTGTCATGGTCTGGGAATGCTTTCCAGGCACACGTTGGGTCCATTGAAATGCCTAGATGCCACAGCTTACACAAACATCATTGACGACCAAGTGCATCCATTCATGTTGATGGTTTGTCCTAAAACAGATGGTTACTTGCCGCAACATACTGTGCGCACAAAGCCTGCACTGCTATGGGATGGTTCCAGGAACATTACGATGACTTTCTTTGCTGCATTGGTCCGCCAAGTCCCCAGGTCTCAATTTGATTGAACATTTGTTGGATGAGCTGGAAAGGAATATGCACTCCACGCCTGCGCCTCCGTCAAATGTTTAGCAACTGTTTGAGGCACTCATGTCTGCATGGTACACAATAACTCAACAACGCTTTTTCGGTATCTTGTTGAATCCATGCCTTGGTGAATTCAGGCTGTTTTGAAGGCCAAAGGAGGCTTAACATGCTACTAGGTGGTCGTACCTAACAAAATAGCTGGACAGTGTACGTTTGAATTGCCATTAATTCTAGCTCAGATATTTAACCTCCTAACGGTCTTGTAGAATTGTTACATCTATGACTTTGTTTAATCTTGATTATAATTAAATTTGAAATATTTTTATTTTTTCTTGACTAAGGCTGGGGTCAGACCAGCGCACTTTTAACGTGCGTTCTGGCGCACATAATTACGGCCGCACTAGCAGCAGATGACGGGCAATGACGGACAATATACGATGTACGGCCGCACAAAAGTCCGGCCGTGCAACGCAAGTGGAATTTGAAAGCATTTTTTTGAGAACGCTGAACCGCTAGTACTGACGTACTGAGTGCGCAGCTGCGGCATAGCGGCGTGTTTGCGTGATTAGGAGATGTCAGACACTGCTAATGTCCGGCCTACATAACGTCCAGACACAAAAAGAGTTTTATTGACGATCTGTACAAAATCACGCCCGAAAATGCGCGTCGTCTGACCGTTTTTGCGCATTCCGTGAAAAAATACGTCAATGCGTTCGGACGCACTTTTTCACGTTCGTGGGGAAAAATGCTTTCGTCTGACTATTGCAGGCATTCTTTATTGCTATATATTGTGTGTGTCCTTGTTTAAGATGAGCTAATTGGCAGTATTGTACTCTTCCAGTACTTTGAGTGCTTTTCCCTTTAGTGTAATCCTCTTTCAAATGTCTCAATAATTATCTGTCTGAATCTCAACTTAAAGTATTCACAAGATCCTGTGAATTATGCAACCTAAGAATTTTGTTTATATGTTTACAAAGTGGTATGTTATGATTTAAAGATTTGAGTTCATTCCTTTCATGAACAAATTTTATTCTTGATAACTTATATTTGAAATAAATCACATATTTTCATTCATATTTTGAAGTGTTTCTGTAGAAAATGCAACAGCTGGTGCTTTTTTAATAATAAAAAAAAGAAACCGACTCAACAACATATCGGCTGGGTGGAGTAGACGAGGTAACATTACTGCTCTGCATGGAGAGAGCATGTGGAGACATGGGTTCAATCCCAGCAAGAGCATCTCTCCAGTAAGTGAGCTTGGGCAAGACACCTAACGGTACATACTCGCCACCAAGGACATGCTTGAAAGCGAGAGAAATCTCAATGTATCCTTCCTGGTAAAATACTTTCTCAAAAAAATAAAAAACATCTCAGCTTAAATTGACTTCAGTCAGAATCA
Source organism: Leptobrachium leishanense (assembly GCA_009667805.1). Classification (NCBI taxonomy): domain Eukaryota; kingdom Metazoa; phylum Chordata; class Amphibia; order Anura; family Megophryidae; genus Leptobrachium; species Leptobrachium leishanense. Next base: position 226,483,456 of record CM019063.1, read on the forward strand.
CTGAGTAGAATGCAACCCATCCTTATGCAGATCATAGATACCAAAGGAAGTTCTTTACTGAGTCTATGAGATTCCTACAGGTAAGCTTGTTCTTTATATACATATTTATCACTGATGGCTTCTACTCACCTACATCAGGCACTATCAGGTCTATTCACTAAAGGTGAAACTCAGGAGAATGACTGCAGAAGTGAAAATTCTAAGTCAAAATAGCCAAACCAGAAAATTCTCCCATTTATCTCACTTTCCAAATCGGCTATTTGGTCTAGATTGTTCTCTTCTCCTGACAATTCTCCTGATTTTCACCTTTCTCTGAATAATCCTGTAAGTGTTCTTTTACAATCACTTATAAATCATTGAATCATCTCAGATCTGACTGACAACACATTACAACTTGGTCTGTACTAGAAACTCTTTGAATACCATTGTCGGATGGACAAGTGTAGAATAATAAATATAAAAAAAGAGTACCCAAACCATTAAACAGCATAAAAAAATTTGAATATGTTACGGATAAAGTCTGAAGTTGGGTAATATTAGCTTTACCCAAATAAAGCCCAGAAAACAATTGTTTTAAACACTGGCGTCGCTAGGTGGGGGCGGGGGGTGCGCCGCACCGGGTGACACCACCCCCTAGGGTGACACCCTAAAAAAAAAAAAAATTATTATTATTATTACACAAAACTATTTTACCAGGAAGGATACATTGAGAATTCTCTCATTTTCAAGTATGTCCTGGGTAGGCAAGGCCTAAGCTAGCACTTTCCAGGGGGCAGCATAAAAACCACCACTTAGGCTAGGGTCAGACGAACGCATTTTTATGTTGTCTGTGAAAAAGTGCGTTCGAACGAATGGACGCATTTTCACGGAATACGCGATAGCGGTCATACTATGCGCATTTTCGTCCGTGATTTTGTACGGATCATCAATAAAACTCTTTGTGCATCTGGACGTTATGTTGCCGGACAATAGCAGCGTCTGACGTCTCCTAATCACACACACACGCCGCTAGCGGACGCAGCGCACTCTGTACGTCAGTACTAGTGGTTTCACGTTCTCGAAAAAATGCGTTCATTTTCCACTTGCGTTGCGCGGCCGGACTTTCGTGCGACCGTACTTCGTATATTGGCCGTCATTGCCCGGCATCTGCTGCTAGTGCGGCCGTGATTAAGTGCGGCTGCACGCGCGTTCGCACTGCCTCAGTCTGACCCTAGCCTAAAGGAGATATTCACAGAGCACCAAAATGACGCAGACATTTCAGTGTTCTGTTGTTCCCTGCAATTCAGGGAATCAATTTTCCCTGGTGAATTCACCGCAGGGTCCCTGAAGTGCAGGGAATCAGCCGCCGAATGCCACCACGAACCCATCCCTCGCTGTTTTTAAAAAAAAACACTTCTGAACAAAAATGTCTGAAATTAACATATAAGATCCTATGAATGATAATAAAAAGGACTGTTACAGAAAAAACGCTATTAGAAAGAGCAAAAATTTGAATTTTTTAAAAAAATGCCTAATAGATACTAAGAAAAAAAAAATCAACAAATAAAGAGACTAGGGATGTGCACCAATTTTTTTTTCATTTCGGCTCGTTTCGTTCGTAATCCGATAATTTTCATTTCGGATCGTTTCGGCCGATTTCCATTTCGGTTCGTTTAGTTTTGGCTCGTTTTTCGTATCAACTTTTTTTCCGTGAAATCTGAATTTTTCGTGTTTTTGGATTGGCTCATTTTTTGTATCGACTTTTTTTCGTGATTTCGGACATTTTGTGTATTCGGTGTGGGAAATGTTTTGCCCCATAGACTTCAATGTTAAAAATATTCCCGTTTTAATTCAATATCTAATAAACCGTTTATTATTATATTCTGTAGTAAAGAGTCTCTTTATTTTTAGATTTTTTTAGGATCTTTTAAGCATTTTTTGGAAATTACCGAAGTGGAACCGAAATTATGAATTGAACGAAAATGATTTCCGATTCCGAAATTTTTTCGCTTCGGATCGGAAATCGTTTCGTTTCAGACGTTTTCGGATCCGATCCGATCCGATTAGGAAAATCGTCCGAATCCGAATCACCGAATCGGGCCAATTCGTTAAAAAAACGAATCGGTTCGAAACGAAACGCACATCCCTAAAAGAGACTTTTTACTACAGATTAATGGAATAAATGTTTTATTAGATATTGGGTAAAAACGGGAATATTTTTAACATTGAAACCTGTGCAGGATTATTCAGAGAAGGGTGAAAACCTTGAGAATGACTGTAGAATTGAAAATTCTAGGGCAAAATAGTCAAACCAGAAAAATTCTCCCATTTATCTCACTTTCCAAATTGGCTAGATTGTTCATTCTCCTGGCAATTCTCAAGGTTTTCACCTCTCTTTGAATAGCCCTGATGGTGTTCGCCTGAATAAACCTGTCTAATGAAACCACTGAACATCAGGACATTTCTCTTTCGATGTCTCTGAACACATTTACCATTACTTCTCTATGGGGACTTTCACTGCCGTCAAACAGGCACCGTACTTGCTGGCAGTTCACCAAAAATTGTGTGTGAGTATATGAGAGAGCTGCACAGCAATAAACCTCACAGTAATGTGCGCCGTGTATTATGAGCATTCAGTATTATATGGGAGTACTGCTTTATGAGGAAGAGTAGTTTTAAAAAAACAAAATAATACGTAAAACTCGGGGGGGGGGGGGTTGACACCATGAGTTACCGCACCAACCCTAGTGACACCACTGGTTTTAAATATATAGCTTCTGCATGAATAATCAGATTTACGAAATGGAAACCGTGGACCATTTAATGAATCCTCATTGCCAGACCCCCATTCATAACTACATTGAGAAACTTGGCATTGATGCGTTTGGGAACATATTAGACATTATATGCATAAAGACAGATTTTCCACTTTAAAACTGAATGTTGCACAAAAAACGATGGCAGGTCAGCTCTCTTTTCATTACAGTGACTATTAGCAACACTCTTTAAGACCAAAATACATTTTCTTGAATACTAATTCTATTCTGTGGTTTATTTTATCTAAACCATGGCATTTTTTCTACATAACAAAGATTTCCTCGGCCTGAGGTAGCATTAAAACACTTACGCCTGCCCCCATTCTTTTATAGATCTGTCAGTATACTCCATTAGAAAACATCAAACAGAATTATTCCCTGCTCCTTTCATGTAGTGTATGATATTCACCATGTTTCTGCTCATTTCTGAATAATACAGTTGTGTTCAAAATTATTCAACCCCCAATGCTGTAAAGGGTTTTAGGGAATTTAGTGACATTTGTAATTGTATTCAGAATGAAATCCTACAAGGACTTTTTAAAGAACCATATGCAACTAAAATGACATCAATTGGTTTTGTAATACAGTAGTAAATGTTTCTTTTGTGAATTCTTCATTGACACAATTATTCAACCCCTTAAAGACTACCACTCTGAAGAACAGAGGTTCATTCAAGTGTTTTCAATCAGGTATTGAAAACACCTGTGGATGTCACAGAGCAGCAATAAAGCATAATAAGCACCAATTAGGCAGCTTCAAAATGACTGTGATACTCAGCTCCTTCTAGACATTTACTGATGTGGTTACAAACATGGTGAAGTCAAGAGAATGGTCCAGGAAGACAAGAGAAGAGGTGATTACTCTTCACAGTAAGGGCAATGGCTATAAGAAGATTGCAAAGATGTTAAACATACCAAGAGAGACCATAGGAAGCATCATTCGCAAAATCAAGGCAAAGGGCACTGTTGAAACGCTACCTCGTCGTGGCAGAAAGAAGATGCTGACTTCGACTGCTGTGCGCTACCTGAAGCGTAGAGTGGAGAAAAGTCCCCGTGTGACTGCTGAGGAACTGAGAAAAGATTTGTCAGATGTGGGTACTGAAGTTTCAGCTCAGACAATACGGCGCACACTGCGTAATGAAGGCCTCCATGCCAGAACTCCCAGGCGCACCCCCTTGCTGTCTCCAAAGAATAAGAAGAGTCGACTGCAGTATGCCAAATGTCATGTGGACAAACCACAGAAGTTTTGGGATAGTGTTCTGTGGACTGATGAAACAAAATTAGAACTGTTTGGGCCCATGGATCAACGCTATGTTTGGAGGAGGAAGAACAAGGCCTATGAAGAAAAGAACACCTTGCCTACTGTGAAGCATGGCGGGGGGTCAATCATGCTTTGGGGCTGTTTTGCTTCTGCAGGTACAGGGAAGCTTCCGCGTGTGCAAGGTACCATGAATTCTCTTCAGTACCAGGAGATATTGGATGACAATGTGATGCAGTCCGTCACAAACCTGAGGCTTGGGAGGCGTTGGACCTTTCAACAGGACAATGATCCCAAGCATACCTCCAAGCACTGGTGTATTTTGGCCTAGGCCAACAAGGCCTAGGCCTAGTTCGGCACTCTCCAGGGGGCGGCGGCCCGCCGGGTGGCCCCACCCCTAAAAAAAAAAAAATATTATTTTTTTTTTAAATTTTTTTTTTTACTTTGGCAAACTATTTTACCAGGAAGGAAACATTGAGATGTCACTAATTTTCAAGTATGTCCTGGGTAGGCAACGCCTAGGCTTTCACTTTCCAGGGGGCAACAAAAAACCTCACCACTAATTGGGTTACTCACAGAGCACCGAAATGACGCCAACATTTTGGTGTTGTGTAGTTCCCTGCACTTCGGGGAATAAAATTTCCGCACCCTGCAGTGAATTCACCATTCACCGCAGGGTCCCCAAAGTGCATGGAGTCGGCCGCTGTATGCTGCCACCGCAAACCCATGGCCTGCTGTTTTCAAAAGAACTACTGAATGAAAATGTCTGGAATTTACATACAAGATCCTATGATTGATAATAAAAAGTTCTGTTACAGAAAAAGAAGAACCGATATTAAAAAAAAGGGGGGGATTTTGCCAAAAAAATTCTGAAAAATTACTAAATGGTACTAAAAAAAAAAATCTATAAATAAAGACTTTTTACTGCAGATTAAAATAAGTGGTTTATTAGATATTGCATAAAAACGGGAATATTTTTAACATTGAAACCTATGGGGTTCGCCTGAATACCTGAACCTGCTGATTGAAACCACCGAACATCAGTGTATTTCACTGTCATTTCTCTGCTGTTTGGTGTTCTCTGAATAGATTAACCATTACTTCTCTATGGGGATTTGCACTGCCTTCAAACAGCACCGTACTTGCTGGCAGTTCGCCAAACTTGTGTGTGAGCATATCACCAGAGCAGTGGTGTACTTAGAGTAGTGGCGGAGGGCGGGCCGCCCCAGGTACCAGTGATTATTGGGGTGTCATTAGGGGGTACTAGGAGGTGCCACTGTCACTGTTAGTCAGCTTTGAGCTGTGTTCTCAAACAACGAGCAGTGGAGCATGGCGTTTGCATACGGAATAAAATCGAATAGAATAAAAATCCCCCTCTCCTCCCTCCATAGCTCCTCCCCTGCCCCGCAGCAGCTCTAGGAGGGGGATGTGATTTGTGTCCAGAGAGAGAAGATGACAGTAAATGGCAGGTAAAGGGGGGGTATCAGCAGAATATGAAGCCCTGTCTGCTTACTGCTGTTTAAAGTGGACCTTTCCTTAACCAGCACTGCAGTGATAGAAATTTGTCATTGAGCTGCCTGGCTCCTGGTGAGGCTGCGTGCGTGCAGATCACACTCAGTCCGGCCAGTCAGGTGGTACTGAGTCTCAGTACCACCTGACTAGCTGAACCACGTGACACGCACGCAGCTGCCCACCCTTTTGTTAACATGGACTGTCACTCTATTCTGGACTGAACACCCACCAGGAAGGGAATCAAAGCCACGGTGCACCCTCTGGCAGTGGCACCCCACTGCTGACAAGATGGCTCCACGCACAGGCACAGCCGCGATCCTAACATGGCCTGGAGGGACCTCCTGCTGAGTCTGTACACAGTCCCTGCTGACTCTGCACACAGCCCTACCGCGGACAGAGGCCGGTAAATGTAGAATAAATAATTGCTGTGTGCTCATATACACTCGGTTTGCTGGGAGTTTTATTGCAGTGGATTCTGATGCACTCATACACTCCACACATTGCATTGCTGGGAGTTTTATTGCCGTGGATTCTGATACGCTGACACACACCACAAATTGCATTGCTGGGAGTTTTATTGCAGTGGATTCTGATGCAATCATACACACCACACATTGCATTGCTGGGAGTTTTATTGCTGTGGATTCTGATACGCTGACCCGCACATTGCATTACTGGGAGTTTTATTGCTGCGGATTCTAAAACACTCATACACACTGCACATTGCATTGCTGGAATTTTTATTGCTGTGGATTCTGATACGCTGACACACACCAAACATTGCATTGCTGGGAGTTTTATTGCTGTGGATTCTGTGATACACACTGCATAGTACTATGAGTTTTATTGCCTTGGAGCTCTGGGATACACTCATGCACACTGCACATTACTGTGAGTTTTATTGCTGTGCAGTTCTGTGATATGCTCATACACAGTGCACATTTCTGTGGGTTTTATTGCTGTGCAGCTCTGTGATACGCTCATATGCAGTGCACGTTTCTGTGGATTTTATTGTTCAACCAATTAGAGCGGCTGTGATCCAGTATACTTGACATGCGTGGCTGTTCTTTGTAAAAATACTTGAATTTAAACATTTCATAATTTTATTTACCTCAATAGATACATTTGAAATGGTATACAAGTAGGCACTTGGTATCCACTTTTAATATAAAGAGAGGAAAAGGCAGAGTTTAAAGAGGAAGGGTGGGGATTAACCAGGAAGAGGTGTGGCCTTGACAGGAAGGGGTGTCTCAAATTGGGGGTGCACGAGTTTAGTCAGGCCTAGGGCAGCACAAAACCTAAATACACCACTGCCTCTAAGTCCACTAGAGCATGGTTGCAGATTAAAGGCTGGAACATTTTGGAGTGGCCATCGCAGTCACCTGACTTAAATCCGATTGAGAACCTCTGGTGGGACTTAAAGAAAGCAGTTGCAGTGCGCAAGCCTAAGAACGTGACTGAACTGGAGGCTTTTGCCCATGACGAATGGGCGAAGATACCCGTAGATCGCTGCAACACACTTGTGTCAAGCTATGCTTCACTTTTAAAAGCTGTTATAACTGTAAAAGGATTTGGGACTAAGTACTAAGATTGAATGTCACTTGGGGGTTGAATAAAACTGATAATGATGTGAGCACAGAAAAGACATTTGTGGTTATTTCATTATAAATGTTATGTTATATTTGTCTGACCTACACGTGCCTCTTTGAATTAATTGTAAGCAAGATGACTGAATGATCAAAATCAATGTCAAACTGGCCAAAACACTCAATTTCAGTGGGGGTTGAATAATTTTGAACACAACTGTATATATGACATTCCATTAAGTCCATAGATGCATATTGGCACTTGTTTACATCAAGAGTGTAGATATGTGTGTGTGTATAAATTCAAAGTTTTTATTTCTGCTTGTACCTTTTGTATGCAGTTTTCTTGCTGTTCATTATAACTTGATCAACCATCTCTTCATTACCCTCAGATTCATTATTTAAGGAGAGAAGGTATCAAGGTTTTGTCTGGGAGGTAAGTACAACTCAATAGCCTGTTTGAACCACCCTATTAACCCCATCTTTTATAATTTTATCGTTTTTAAAAGGACTCTGAAAAACAAATTGCAAAATACTATGTCATACACTGAATATTTTTGATATTAACCCCTTAGTGACCGGGCGGTTTTACACAAATCCATCCTTTAGTGCCCGCTGCTGGTTTTACGTTTCTGCGCTATTAGTGTTTTGGTCAAATTTTCCGCTTACTCGTTTATGCAACCCACACATATTATATACCGTTTTTCCTGTCATTAAATGGACTTTCTAAAAATACCATTATTTCCATCATATCGTATACTTTACTAAAAACAAAAATATGAAATAAGATGAAAAAATGATAAAAACACATTTTTTCGTAATCTACAACCACCAAAAAAAGACCCCAGCTAAATAGTTTCGAAATTTTGTCCTGAGAATAGAAATATCCAATTTTTACATGTTTTTGCTTTTTAACCCGTTCACTGCTGAGCCAGTTCACCTATGTTTTAAAAAAAAACACAATTTTTTAATGTATTTATTTATTTATTTTTACACCAAACCTGGTCATGAGCTGGCCTTTCCAATGATGTCAAACATGACCCTCTAGCTGCCACATATCGAGAGACAAGGGGATTCAAAGGATCACCCTATCTCCACTTGGCAGCTAGGGGGTTAACTGGCCCACTGACATCCTCACACATATGGTGAGGATGTCAGTGGGTGGGGGGTGACCCGGAGGCTTGGCTGACATTCAAGATGTCAGCCACCTTTAGGTTTGAATCGAGATTCGGCACCGATTGGCACTGAATCGTGATTCGGCAGCAAATTTGTTAAAGTTATACAACGCTGAAAAGGGGAACTCTCCCCTTTCCAGTGGTGTAATGGTTGGGGTGATAGAAGGCTCCAAAGGAGCCCGCCCCTCCCCTTCCTGAATTTCACTGCAGGCGCCGGTGGGCGCCTGTCGATGACGTCATCCCGCAGCGTGATGATGTCATCGTGCCTGCTGGCCCCCCGGTAAAGGTGGGGCAGGCTTCCAGCCTGCCAGACACGCTGTGGGAGCCGGTGAGGGAGGTAAGTATTGTGGGAGGGGGGTTAGGAGACCGCTGATGCCAGCCACTGCCCCACAGGACCTTCTGCTGCCACACACCCCGCCTGCTGGACCAGGCCCCAAGCCACCCAGGCCCAGAAGCCAAGCCCCAAGCCGACCGGGCCCAGAAGCCAGGCCCCAAGACGCCCGGGCCCAGAAGCCAGGCCCCAAGCCGACCGGGCCCAGAAGCCAGGCCCCAAGCCAACCCCCAAGCCAACCAGGCCTAGAAGCCAGGCCCCAAGTCGACCGGACCCAGAAGCCAGGCCCCAAGCCGACCGGGCCCAGAAGCCAGGCCCCAAGCAGACCTCGACCAGGCACAGCGGCGTCCATCAAGCCCTCCAGTGAGCTGGCAACCAGGGCAGTGTGGGTACATTTGTGTTTGACTTTGTGTGTGTGACTTTGTGTGTGTGTGTGACTTTGTGTGTGTGTGACTGTGTGTGTGTGTGTGTAACAGTGGGTTACTGAGTTTTATTGCTGCAATGCTCTATGATACACTCATACAAACCAACTGTTACTGTGAGTTTTATTGCTGTGGAGCTTAGTTATACGGTCATACACACCGCACATTACTGTATCACCGAGCTTCCCAGCAATACAATTTAAAGTAATGTGTGGTGTGTACGAGTGTATCAGAGCACTACAGCAATAAAACTCACTCATACACATTGCACATTACTGTGGGTTTTACTGCTGTGGAGCTCGGTTATACGCTCATACACACTGCACATTACTGTAGGTTTTATTTCTGTGGAGCTCGGTTATACGCTCCTATACACCGCACATTACTGTGGGTTTTATTGCTGTGGATCTCGGTTATACGCTCATATGCGCTGCACATTACTGTATCACAGAGCTCCACAGCAATAAAATTCAAAGTAATGTGCGGTGTGTATGAGTGTTTGAGTTTTATTGATGTGGCGTACTGTGATACGCTCATACACAATGCGTGTTTTTTTTTTATTTTTCTTTGGGGGGCAGCATTTAATTTTTCGCTCCAGGCAGCACAATGTCTTGGGCCGGCCCTGCATGACGTACATGGTACGTCTGCGGTAGTTGGGAAGGGGTTAATGTAGCCATTTTCTACACGTTCACTCGTACCGTATATAGATCCAGTTTGCAATTTCCTTTTCGATAATGAGTTTCACAATTTAGATCATCAATAGTTAATGTAGTTTGAATGATGTATCGAAATACAAATTTGATTTGCTGTTAAAATGGCAAATTCCCCTTATTATTATTCTTTATTTATAAAGTGCCAGCATATTCCACAGCGCTGTTTATTTATAAAGCGCCAGCATATTTTGCAGCGGAGACTACCTTTCTAATGGAAGGTGGGTCTCCTGTTGTGCTGTATTTATACACAGCAAAGCGAACATCACATGAATTCAAGTCTGCCCTTTGGGTTGCGCGAGCAGGGTGCACGCCCACGTCGTCGCACCACTGCCGACATCCACCATGTGATAAAAAGTGTCAGCGGCCGCCAAGCAGATACTATATTATTAAGTAATGGAGGACCAGAGTAAAGGGTTATGAAAGGTGGGTCCCTGCACCTGAGAATTGCAAGGCAGCAAAGCGTTGTTTTGGAGGACTTTGATTTTTAAACCACAGTGTGCGAGTGGTTCCAGCATGTTCTTACTCACCGGCTGGGTGGCGTAGAGGTAACATCACTACTCTGCATGGAGAGAGCCTGTGGAGTCATGGGTTTGATTCCAGCGAGCACCTCTCCAGTAGGGATGAGCCGAACACCCCCGAGTTCGGTTCGTATTCGAACCCGAACTTTCCAAATGTTCAAACCCAAACTCAATACAAATCAATGGGACTGAAAATTCGTTTTTTAGAGTGCCCTCCAAGAGGGCATATATGCTAGATATTTGCCATAAAAGGTATATGGGGGTCCGGGTAGTGCCCTGGGGGACAGGAAACAAGGACAAAAAGTATAAAAAAAACGTTTTTAAAGGGACAGTGAGTTTTCCATGAAATAAGGGTTAAAAATAAAAACGAAAAATTCCTTCAAATATCGTGCCCAGGAGGTCCCCATAACCTGCCCGTGAAGTGGTGGATTTCTAGGATGTATAGAAACACTTAAAAACGAAAAAATAACGTTTCAAATGATGGTAAATGCTTTTCCTTTAATCTATCCATAAACAACTGCTTAGGGCGGCAGTCTGTATGAAAAGAGAATGACATTTTCGGACACGTAGAAAAAGTTTAGTGATTTTTTGGCTAAATTATTGTGAAACTTATGCAGGCTTTGGATGAAAGTAACAACAGGTGCTTTAAAATTGGTCCTTTAGCATCGCAAACAGTAGAGTCACACAGTAACCCCTCTGAGGATATGAATCTGATACAGGCGTCAGTGGCAGTGCACTCAAACATTGTGCTTTTGGTGCCAGGCCGGCAAGTGCATTCATACAGTAACCCCTCTGTAGTATTGTGGAAGAATGCAGGGGTGGACCATGTGGTCCTATATTAAAAAGATATGCATCTGGTAAAGGCGTTAGTGCACCTAGATATTGTGCTTTTGGTGCCAGGCCAGCAAGTGCATTCATACAGTAACCCCTCTGTGGTATTGTGGAAGAATGCAGGGGTGGACCATGTGGTCCTATATTAAAAAGATATGCATCTGGTAAAGGCGTCAGTGTACCCAGATATTGTGCTTTTGGTGCCAGGCCAGCAAGTGCATTCATACAGTAACCCCTCTGTGGTATTGTGGAAGAGTGCAGGGGTGGACCCTGCGGTCCTATATTAAAAGATATGAATCTGGTAATGGGCATCGGTGCACCCAGATATTGTGCTTTTGGTGCCAGACTGCCAGGCCAGCAAGTACTATCATACAGTAACCCCTCTGTAGTATTGTGGAAGAATGCAGGGCTGGACCTTGCGGTCCTATATTAAAAAGATATGCATTTGTTAAAGGCGTCAGTGCACCCAGATATTGTGCTTTTGGTGCCAGGCCAGCAAGTGCATTCATACAGTAACCCCTCTGTGGTATTGTGGAAGAGTGCAGGGGTGGACCATGCGGTCCTATATTAAAAGATATGAATCTGGTAATGGGCGTCAGTGCAGCACCCAGATATTGTGCTTTTGGTGCCAGACTGCCAGGCCATCAAGTACTATCATACAGCAACCCCTCTGTAGTATTGTGGAAGAATGCAGGGGTGGACCTTGCGGTCCTATATTAAAAAGATATGCATCTGGTAAAGGCGTTAGTGCACCCAGATATTGTGCTTTTGGTGCCAGGCCAGCAAGTGCATTCATACAGTAACCCCTCTGTGGTATTGTGGAAGAGAGCACGGTTGGACCCTGCGGTTCAAAAAATTAAAATGATATAGATGTGGCATAGGCGTCAGTGCAGCCAAATATTGTGCCTTTCATGGCAGCAAGTGCCTTCACACCGTAACCCTTTTGTGGTATTGTGGAAGAGTGCAGGGTTGGACCCTGCGGTTCAAAAAATTAAAATGATATACAGTTGTGTTCAAAATTATTCAACCCCCAATGCTGTAAAGGGTTTTAGGGAATTTAGTGTACATTTGTAATTGTATTCAGAATGAAATCCTACAAGGACTTTTTAAAGAACCATATGCAACTAAAATGACATCAATTGGTTTTGTAATACAGTAGTAAATGTTTCTTTTGTGAATTCTTCATTGACACAATTAATCAACCCCTTAAAGACTACCACTCTGAAGAACAGAGGTTCATTCAAGTGTTTTCAATCAGGTATTGAAAACACCTGTGGATGTCACGGAGCAGCAATAAAGCATAATAAGCACCAATTAGGCAGCTTTAAAATGACTGTGATACTCAGCTCCTTCTAGACATTTACTGGTGTGGTTACAAACATGGTGAAGTCAAGAGAATGGTCCAGGAAGACAAGAGAAGAGGTGATTACTCTTCACAGGAAGGGCAATGGCTATAAGAAGATTGCAAAGATGTTAAACATACCAAGAGAGACCATAGGAAGCATCATTCGCAAATTCAAGGCAAAGGGCACTGTTGAAACGCTACCTGGTCGTGGCAGAAAGAAGATGCTGACTTCGACTGCTGTGCGCTACCTGAAGTGTAGAGTGGAGAAAAGCCCCGTGTGACTGCTGAGGAAAGGAGAAAAATTTTGTCAGATGTGGGTACTGAAGTTTCAGCTCAGACAATACGGCGCACACTGCGTAATGAAGGCCTCCATGCCAGAACTCCCAGGCGCACCCCCTTGCTGTCTCCAAAGAATAAGAAGAGTCGACTGCAGTATGCCAAAAGTCATGTGGACAAACCACAGAAGTTTTGGGATAGTGTTCTGTGGACTGATGAAACAAAATTAGAACTGTTTGGGCCCATGGATCAACGCTATGTTTGGAGGAGGAAGAACAAGGCCTATGAAGAAAAGAACACCTTGCCTACTGTGAAGCATGGCGGGGGGTCAATCATGCTTTGGGGCTGTTTTGCTTTTGCAGGTACAGGAAAGCTTCAGCGTGTGCAAGGTACCATGAATTCTCTTCAGTACCAGGAGATATTGGATGACAATGTGATGCAGTCCGTTACAAACCTGAGGCTTGGGAGACGTTGGACCTTTCAACAGGACAATGATCCCAAGCATACCTCCAAGTCCACTAGAGCATGGTTGCAGATTAAAGGCTGGAACATTTTGGAGTGGCCATCGCAGTCACCTGACTTAAATCCGATTGAGAACCTCTGGTGGGACTTAAAGAAAGCAGTTGCAGTGCGCAAGCCTAAGAATGTGACTGAACTGGAGGCTTTTGCCCATGACGAATGGGCGAAGATACCCGTAGATCGCTGCAAGACACTTGTGTCAAGCTATGCTTCATGTTTAAAAGCTGTTATAACTGTAAAAGGATGTTGTACTAACTACTAAGATTGAATGTCACTTGGGGGTTGAATAAAACTGATAATGATGTGAGCACAGAAAAGACATTTGTGGTTATTTCATTATAAATGTTATGTTATATTTGTCTGACCTACACGTGCCTCTTTGATTTAATTGTAAGCAAGATGACTGAATGATCAAAATCAATGTCAAACTGGCAAAAACACTCAATTTCAGTGGGGGTTGAATAATTTTGAACACAACTGTAGATGTGGCACAGGCATCAGTGCAGCCAAATATTGTGCCTTTCATGGCAGCAAGTTCATTCACACCGTAACCCTTTTGTGGTATTGTGGAAGAGTTCAGTGCTGGAGGTTTTGTGCATGCAGAAGACATCCGCGATCTATTCCGTTACGTCAGCATCAGGGGATTGATAACTGCTGATCCAGGACTGATTCATTTTTATAAATGTCAGCCGGTCTACAGAGTCGGTGGACAGACGCACTCTTTTGTCTGTGACAAACCCTCCAGCGGCACTGAACATCCTTTCAGAAAGCACGCAGGATGAAGGGCAACCTAGTAGCTGCATAGCATATTGGCTAAATTGTGGCTAGTGATCCAATCTCAACACCCAGTAAGAGAGTGGATCATCTGCTGTAAAGGTATCCAGGTCTGCCCTTGCCCCTAGGTAGTCCTGCACCATATGGTGAAGACGCTGGCAATGGGTGCCTACATTTGACGTCCCTGGGCGTCGTGGACTAAAAAAATTTAAAAATGCATCAGTCAAGCGGCCCTGGCCTTCACCACTATTCCTCTGATCATCCGCAGCCTCAGAAGCACGTGTGTCATCACTTGGTAACCTACCAGTGCCTGGAAAGGTGTTACACAAGTGTCGCTTTAGAGCGTCCTCAAGTTTTTTCATCCTGTGCTCCCTCTGTGCGGGCAGGATGAGCTCTGCAACTTTACCCTTGTATCGTGGATCAAGAAGGGTTGCCAACCAGTAATGATCCCTCTCCTTGATAGCACGAATCCTGGTGTCCTTTAGCAGGCTTTGCATTATAAGGGAGCCCATGCAGCATAGGTGCATTCATACCGAGTCTTCCTGGTCAATGAGGATGACCCCATCGTGCACTTCCTCCTCCCAGCCACGCACTAGCCCTTGTGTTTCTGGGCACACGAGACCCTCCCTTGAGGAATCCCCACCTTCAATGCCCCCACTACTTAAATAGTCCTCCTCCTCCTCCTCCTCCTCCTCATCCTCCTCCTGTCTGATCTGAGTAGGACCCGCTGGAATGCTGTCTGCGGAAAGACTGGAGCCTTCAGAGCTAGGGAAGGCCTCCTCTTCCTCCTGCTGCTCCGCCTCTAGAGCCACATCTATAATTCCCCGCAGAGTGTGCTCCAGCAGGAACACTAAAGGAATTGTGTCACTGATGCATGCACTGTCCCTGCTCACCATCCTCATTGCCTCCTCAAATGGTGACAGTACAGTGCATGCATCTTTGATCATCAGCCACTGCGGGGGGGGGAAACCAAGTTGACCTGAACCTGTCCTTGTGCCATACTCACACAGGTACTTGTTGATGGCCCTCTGCTGCTTGTGCAGACGCTGCAGCATTGCTAATGTCGAGTTCCACCTGGTGGGCATGTCACAGATCAGACGGTTTGTGGGAAGGTGGAATTCTCTTTGAATTTCTGCCAGGTGAACACTTGCTGGGAATGACCGTCTGAAGTGGCTGCAGACTTTTCTGGTCTGGCTGAGAAGCTCTGCCAGCCCTGGGTACTTGGTTAGGAAACGCTGTACCACTAGATTTAGGACGTGTGCTAGGCATGGTACATGCGTCAATTTACCCTTGCGTAGGGCAGAGAGAAGGTTGCTGCCATTATCACAGACGATCATTCCCAGCTGAAGCTGGCGTGGTGTTAACCATCTCTGCACCTGGTCCTGCAGAGCTGACAGAATTTCTGGCCCGGTGTGGCTCCTGTCCCCTAAACAAACCAGCTCAAGCACAGTTTGGCTTCTTTTTGCTTGAGCCATTGCGTAGACCCTGTCAGGCGTCAGTTTAACTGACACTTCGCCAGAGACACAGAAGGAGGAGGAGGAGGAGGAAGAGGGAGAGGTGGTGGTGGTGGAGCAGACAGACCTCATACAAGCAGCTTTCTGGAAGCGTGGTGGATGAACAAGCTCCAGCACAGAGCCCCATCTTGGATCCCTCCCAGCTGCAATCAGAGTTACCCAGTGTCCCGTGAAGGAAATGTAACGACCCTGTCCATGCTTGCTGGACCACTTGTCTAAAGTCACATGAACCTTGCTGCTGACTGCCTTTCCCAATGAGTCGATAACAATGTCTTCCACGTGCTGGTATAGTGCTGGAATGACCTTGCGTGAAAAGTAATGGTGTTGAACCTGCCACTGTGGTACAGCACATTCAGCAAATTCACGGAAGGGAGCAGAGTCCACCAGCTGGAAAGGCAACAGCTGCAATGTGAGTAATTTTTCTAAACTGGCATTTAGACGCTGTGCTTGGGGATGGTTGGGACTATATGTTTTCTTACGCTGCAGCAGCTGCGGCAACGTAATCTGACTGTGTAAATCTTCAGCTGATGGGATGCTGTCACATTGTGAGGAAGGACCTGGTACATCCATTACTGTAGCATCATCCCTGTCAGTGGAGGTTGTAGGCAATGACATGGCAGGACATACTGTGGGGGTAGAGACAGATGAGGAGGAGGATGACCTACACAAAGTTTTGCGCCAACGGGATGTGTGGCAGGAGGTCATATGTCGCCTCAAGCACGTGGTACCCAAGTGTCCGGTGTCTTTCCCACGCTTAAGCCTCATCTGACATAGATTACAAATAGCAACGGTGGGGTCTGCTGCACATTTCTTAAAGAACTCCCAACAGACAGCAGAGTTCCTGCGTGTGTGTTTTGAGACATCAGCGCTCTGCACCGGAGCAGCTCTTACATCTGATGCCTTGGACTGGCTAGTGCTACGGTTGGTCATAGAGGATGTTGTGCCTCGTGTTTGCTGTGCCTCCTCCTCCTCACTTGATTCCTCTGTTTGATCTGGCACCCAGGTGGAGTCAGTGACCTCATCATCATTGTCATCATCACCCCCTATCTCCTCGTCACTGGAGCCAACGTGGCAGTATGCTGCAGCTGCTGGGGCAACATGAGTGCCAGTTATTTGTGTGTCATCACTGGCACCCCTTTCCTCTAGGTTGATTATACTACCTTGCTCAACCTCAGAGATTGAATCAGAGCACTGTACTTGCTGCGCATCCTCAAGCAGCATGTCACTCTCATTGTAGTCAAACAATTCAGCTGACTCCTCCGTGTGTGATAGCGAGGCTACGGCAGGAGTAGCTGTGGACATGGAGGCTGCATTAGATGCTTTGGCAGCTGAGGTGGACTGTAAAGCACTACAAGCCTGGCTGGCAGAGGACTCGGAGGATGAGGATGGCCTGGTTAGCCAATCCACCAAATCCTCTGTATGTTGCTGCTGCTTAAGAAGACGGCCAGCACCAGTTAGAAAGGACAAGCATGCCCCTGCAGAGGATGCACCACGTCCACCACGACCAGAGGCACAGCCTCCCGACACAGGGGCTGCTTGCCCTCTTATCTGTGTCTGGGAGCGTCTTCCTGTCCTTTTTGTTCTTTCAGACATGGTGAGTGATATATAGATTAAATATATACAGAACTCTGATTCAACTCTGGTATAAAGATTAAAGATTTACAGAACTCTGGTATAACTCAGTGAGACACCCTGATAGCTGGCAGCCAGTGACAAGATACAGATTGCAATTCCCTCCTATAAATCAATGTGACCCCCTGATGGGTGGCAGTGAGAAGCCACAGATTACAAATCTCAGAAACCTCCTATAAATCAGTGAGACCCCCTGATGGGTAGCAGTGAGAAGCCACAGATTACAATTCGCATAAAACTGCTAGAAGTATTTGGGACCCCCTGATGGGTGGCAGTGAGAAGCCACAGATTACAAGTCTCAGAAACCTCCTATAAATCAGTGAGACCCCCTGATGGGTGGCAGCCAGTGAGAACACACGGATTATAACAATTCCCAAATATTTTGTAGACATTAGTGACCCCCAAAATACTTGCTGGCAGTGACAAGAGACAGATCACCTCAATTCCCAGATATTTAGTAAAAATTTGTGACCCCCCAAAATACTGCACAGCACTGGCTGTGTGACAAGACACAGATCACCTCAATTCCAAAATGTTTTGTAGAAATTAGTGACCCCAAAAATACTTGCTGGCAGTGACAAGACACAGAAGATCACCTCAATTCCCAAATGTTTTGTAGAAATTTGTGACCCCAAAATACTTGTTGGCAGTGACAAGACACAGATCACCTCAATTCCCAAATGTTTTGTAGAAATTAGTGACCCCCAAAATACTGCGTGGTACTGGCTGTGTGACAAGACACAGATCACCTCGATTCCCAAATGTTTTGTAGAAATTAGTGATCCCCAAAATACTTGCTGGCAGTGACAAGACACAGAAGATCACCTCAATTCCCAAATGTTTTGTAGAAATTTGTGACCCCCAAAATACTTGCTGGCAGTGACAAGACACAGATCACCTCAATTCCCAAATGTTTTGTAGAAATTAGTGACCCCCCCAAAATACTTGCTGACAGTGACAAGACACAGATCACCTCAATTCCCAAATGTTTTGTAGAAATTTGTGACCCCCAAAAATACTTGCTGGCAGTGCTAAGACACACATCACCTCAATTCCCAGATATTTGGTAGAAATGAGACCCCCCCAGACCCCTCAGTAGCGTGGCAGACCGGCAGTAAGAACACACAACAAAAATCTCCTATTACTATGAAATCTCCTCTCAAATGCGTGCAGAAGCGCTGCGTGGAAACCTTATATAGTGTGCTGCGGGACTTAGCTCTGTGAGCCCATGACTGGGCAAAATTTGCCCAATCAGGACTCTGAGCTGTGATTGGCATAGTGTTGAACCTGTCTTGCACCAGACCTGTGGTCAGGTGCAAGGCTGTAGCCAATAACGAGCTTCAGGCCAGTGGGAAAGTGCATTATGGTCCATTGTGGTGCATTGTGGTCGAACATGGGGCGAACACCCGGAAATGTTCGGAGTTCGCGAGCAGACCGAACAGGCTAAGTTCGGTCCGAACTCCAAACCGTCCGAACCGAACAGCTCATCCCTACTCTCCAGTAAGTGTCCTTGGGCAAGACACCTAACGGTACATACTCGCCACCCAGGACATACTTGAAAACGAGAGAAATCTCAATGTATCCTTCCTGGTAAAATCCTTTCTCTAAAAAAAAAATACAAATACAGAGCCAGAATTGCAGATTCTGAGTGATGAAGAGGAAGAGACCTATTCCAGCAATCCCCACTGGTGGTGGGGTGTCTTTGTGTCACTGTGTGATTTTTAAACGGACCCTTTGCTGCCCTGTAAATTCCCAATGCATCCCTCTGTGAACTCCCTGCAGCTTGACGTGAGCCAGCTTGATATGGTGTAAGGGTTGTCTCTGGCTGAGTGCCGGTGAATAGGATAAGAACCCAATGTGTAGTATAATAAATACACAAAACAAAAGGTAGTGGTTGTCAGGCGGCATGTGCGGTTCAGAGGTGAGCCCAGCAGGCGGCGACACAGAAGGGAGGCCAGACAGGATATAAAGCAAATAATATAGGTTTAATGAGAACACAAGGGCAAGATAGGAAGAAACTGAGAGAGCAGGAAGGAACTAACTGAGGCAAGACAGTGAGGAACAGTAAAATGGAAAACAAAAGGGACTTGGCAGCAGACAATGACGTGGTTAATGTCCATATGCAAGAAGTCGTGGCAGGCGACTGGCAGAGTGGTAAAGTTCGTCCACAGCGTTCGGTACACAGTATAACAATAAAGGAAAGTCCAGAGAGTTGTCATATATGGAGAGCCAGAGGTTGGTACACGGTATTTCAATCGACAGGAAACAAACAGAAACTCACAGGAGGAACAGTAGGGCACAGCAATGGTAGGAACCAGGATGTAGACAAAATGAAGACTGAACAGAGATACAGGTTACACAGGATCTGGTTTGCAGGTACGCAAACTGCCAAGTGACTTCAGTCAGGGCCTACAATGCAGAACCACTGCATGCTGGGTCTCTCTGCTATTTAAGGAGGCTTGATAGCAGACGGGCCTCAGCTGGAACTCCAAGGCTGGACAGGAAAATGCAGGCTGGATCTCTAGGAGCCTGAACAAAGCATTGAGCTGAGGTAAAACCCAGTTGGGAGCCCAAATAAAAGCGTTCCAGGACAAGGGCTGTTGGAGACAGGCTGTGCAATACAGGCATGTCAGCAGACTCCCATGGGTGGGGCATGACAGAGGTGGATCTGTAGAATATGATATGAATCTGAATACAGACTGTAGGATATGGAAAGGTAGTAACCAATCTTTATATAGGAAGTAGAGAAAGTGGTACACGTGCAGGTCTATTCAAAGAATGGTGAAACTCAGGAGAATGACTGGAGAAGTAAAAAATCTAGGTCAGAGTAGCCAAAACAGAAAAATTCTCCCATTTATCTCACTTTCCAAATCGGCTTTGCTATTTGGTCTACATTATTCTCTTCTCCTGATAATTCTCCTGATTTTCACATTTCTTTGAATAGACCTGGTTGTCACTTAAATGCAGGAACACATAACGAATCTTGGAGGGCACAAACAACTGAAAAGGCAACCTTGATTATACAGGGTCAGTAGATCATGGAAGGTCTGTAGCTAAGCAGGAACTGTAGATGAGGGTCTCATAGTGTTACCGGCAATCAACTGATTTGTTCGGGAGAAGGTTGGCACGGTGCGGACAGAGACAGGCCGGACACGAGTCAATGGCAGGAAAAAGCGTTCTTTATTATGACATCAGACTCGAGCTGGATTGTATCGCAAAGCTCAAGTGAGGACTTCAAGACAGAGATACAATTCTTATACATTGATCCGTAAAAAGGTACATCCCAGGTACATCCCCAGGGCAAATGTGCCCCTCCCTCTAATTTTGACACAAAGAACGTTCCACAATTTGGCTTTTCTTATACAATTAGGACATTTAGTTGATTTAGAAGCTTGCTAGATCCTGCCAGAGTCTTCCCACAGAAAACCTGTCCTTCCCAGAACTGATAAGGCCCCAGCTGCGCTGAGTCCTTTGTTCTCGCTCTACCCAGGTCTGGGACTTTTATGGCCTTGGCTCAACTAAATCAGTTTCTTTGCACCTCTGTTTATTCTGGCCGGATTCTTCTTCTAATTGCTACACCAGAAACCTCTGGAATATTAGAATCTATATAAACTTATCTAAAGTCAGTTAGAATTCTCTATGTGCAATTAATTGTGCCATGGCTCTGCTCAAGATGGCTGCCGGTATACAAAATGGCGGCCAATTTCTGAGCCACTCCTGTCACAGTAGGTTATGTAGAGCTTGGAGAGATGAGGGTTGTCACGGGATGGCCCAGCACCCTCAGCCAGGGGCGGTGCAGTGACAGTGGGGACATGGACACTTGGGTGTGGTGGCACGCACCCCGTTTACCAGTTTTTATTTAGATGTGACATTGTGTGGTGTTATTAAAGTGTTTTCCCGTTGGTTATGGTGTAATGTATTTTCCCCTGTGTTTGCCTTGCTCGCCGCCATTTTCCGATCCTTGTGGCGCAGTTGGAATTTCGATTCGGAAAATGGCCGATTCGAACCATCCGGTTCGAATCGTAAAATGGCCGATTCGGACCATCCGGTCCGAATTGGCGACTCCCTGAAGGCTAAGGGCCAATGGGTCCTGGGAGGGCGGGCAAGGAGTCCCATTGTATTCTAATTATGATAAGAAGTAATAAAAGCCTGTACTGTAAACAATAAACCCAGTTCCTGCAGTGCATTCAGCTTTGTCTGGTGTGGCTTGATTCTCCGCCGTATTTCGGATCTGAGTGTCCTCCGCGCCTCAGAGTACGGTGCCCATCCGATCCGAATCGAGCGCGCCGACCCTGCATCGAGCATCAGGGCAGAGGCGCTGCTCAGGAATATTCGATCGGAGAAGTACAGCGATCCGAACCGAACGGCCCCGCCGGGAGCCGCGCATCGACAGTTGCGGTAAGGCCCGAACTTCCCACTGGTCCCACCAGATCCGAAGCACCCTCCCCTATCGATCCGAAGCACCCTTCCCTACCGATCCGAAGCCCTCCAGTTCCGATCCGACCCGCCAACCCTCCCGACTCGAATCACCACCGCTCAAGATCCGAAGAGACACCCGCCCCCGGATCGGAAACGTTTCCCACCTAAGAACCGAAACGTTTCCCCATAAGATCCGAATCTTCCTCCGCGGCCGCTAGGGCTGATTCCCGCAGGCGTCCCACACTCGCCAGGACAAGGAACCAGTTGCTCGGGACGCTGAGTGCTGTATGGCTCAGTGGTCGGACTGGTTCCAGGCAGGGGTCCCCTCCACCGCCCGCTAACCCTACCTTAGGGTCACGCCAGGCCGCACGAGACGCCGAGTGGGCGCCACTCGGTAGTCGGGCCAGCGGTAAGCGACGGGGTCACGCAGATTGAGCACACCCGCAGGCGGAACAACATCTCCATTCCGTCATACTGGTGGCAGCGGTGGGATCGCTCTCTGCAGACCCAGGGGACCCTCATCATGATCAAATATTCTGCCTATAAGCGGGACGTCCTGCGCGGGATGTTGGAGAATCGGGGCGGTGTCCCGGGCTCCAAGAGTCGGGAGACCCTGATAGAGGAGTTGAGGAGGATAGATCAGGCGGAGGCGTTCGCGGAGTTGCCCGCAGACCCAGTACCGGCTGCCGTCCCCGCTGAGGCCGAGGATAGCGAATTCTGCCGGAAGATGCGGGAGCGGATCTCCATGATGGGTCCGGCTCCATCGGAAGCAGAACTGAGGAAACTGGGTCGGGAACTCGGTCAGGAAGAGAGAGGGAGAGAGAGCGGGTGCACGAACTGCGGCTGGCCGAAGTGCGAAGCCGGCGGAGTAGCCGCTCGCCATCGGACCGATATTCCGACCGGAAAGTGCCGTTCCAGGCGTTCAAGGAGTTCCGGGAAGCCGAGGAAGAGATCGAAAGCTATCTCCAGGACTTTGAGCGCCTGTGTCGGGTGCATGAAGTGCACCGCGCCGACTGGATCCGGATCCTGGCGAGCAAGCTGACCGGTCGGGCCGCCGAGGCCTACCGCACGGTGCCGGATGACGAGGCCACTAGCTACTCGCACGTCAAGCAGGCGCTGCTGAGTAGGTATGCCGTGACCCCTGAAGCCAGCCGGATGAAGTTCCGGAATTCTCGCCGGCCCAGTGGCGCCACTCACGTGGAGTGGGCCCATCGGCTGCAGAGGGACCTGCGCACCTGGCTCTCGGGAAGCCAAGCGGAGTCGGTGGCCGAGATCACCCAACTGCTGCTGCTCGAGCAGTTCTTCGAGCACACACCCTCCGCTGTCCGAGAGTGGGTGCGCGATAAGAAGCCCTATACGGTGCAGCAAGCGGCCACCTGGGCCGACGAGTACACGGACACCCGGAAGCTGACGGGGGGGGAGCGGCCCCTGGCCAGCCGTCCCATTCTACCCGCCCACTACTTCCACCACCTCCACCACCAGTGGTCCGGGCGCCTGTAGCACGGGCTCCCAGCCGGCCCACCAACATGGCTAATGTCCGCTGTTACGGGTGCAACCAGGAGGGGCACTACAAACAACATTGCCCCAACCGCCCGGAATTGACCCGGCCGGCCGGCAGGCCATCGCTGGCGGCCCATTGTTGCGACGCCGGAGCTCCGTGGCCGGAGGCCCCGGAGGAATGGTGGGAGCAGTTGCACGAAGCCGACCCCGTGCAAGCCGCCGCGGATGACAACCGCCGACACCACCGCCAGGCGGTGTGGATAAATGGGCGGCCCGCTGAGGGGCTGCGAGACTCCGGGGCGACCATCACCCTCGTCCGGCCACACTTGGTCCCGCCAAGCGACCGCCTGCAGAGCACTGTAGCGGTACGGGTGGCGGGAGGGAAAGTGCTCCGGCTGGAGACGGCCCGGGTGTACCTGGACTGGGGGAACGGGGAGAAAGAGGTGCGGGTGGGGTTGCTGAGACACCTGCCGGCCGAGGTGCTCCTGGGGAATGATCTGGGGCAGTTAGTATCCGCTTACTCCACAGATGCAGCTACCCCGGTTACCACTAGGCAACAGAGCCGACGCCACGACCAGGGCACTCCGAACGGGACCCAGGTGAGACCTCCACCAACACCATCCCGACCTCCCAAACCTCCCAAACCCCCAAACCGCCTCGACCTCCGAGACCCCCCAACCCTTACCGACCTCCTCGACCTCCCCGACAGGCCAAAACCCCAGGCCCTTCTCGACCTCCCAGTCCGTCACCCCTCCCCGACCTCGACGGGACCCGATGCTGTTCCCTTCGCTTGTCCTCCCTTCCCCGTGGTGCACCCCGGAGACTCTGCGCCACCAGACGCAAACCGACCCCACATTACAGGGCTACCGGGACCGGCTGGGCAGGGTCTGGACGGCCAGGGGAAAGACAAGGTGGAGTGGGAGGACGGGCTGCTGTACCGCTACACCGTGAGGGAGGGGGCCAAGAAGAAGCAGATTCCGCAGAAGCAGCTGGTGGTGCCGCAAGGACCCAGGCAGGAGCTTCTGCGCTTGGCCCACGACATTCCCCTTTCAGGTCACTTAGGCCAGTCGAAGACCCGGCACAGGTTGGCGCGCGCGTTCTACTGGCCCCGCCTTAGCAACGACACCCGCGACTATTGCCGCACCTGCCCAGTTTGCCAGAAAGCTGGGAAGGCTGGGGACCATCCGAAGGCGCCCCTGCACCCCATGCCCATCATCCAGGAGCCCTTTAGCCGGGTGGCGGTTGACATCGTAGGGCCGTTACCACGGCCCAGTGCCACTGGTAAGAGGTATATTCTTACCGTGGTGGATTATGCCACCCGGTACCCCGAGGCTGTGGCCTTGGCCAACATCCAGGCGGACACCGTAGCGGACGCGCTTCTCAGGGTGTTCACGAGGGTAGGGTTTCCCCGAGAAATCCTGTCCGATCAGGGTACCCAGTTTACCGCTGAGCTCACCCAACAGCTCTGGCGTCTCTGTGGCGTTAAGGCGCTGCACAGCGCCCCGTATCACCCCCAGACCAACGGGCTGTGCGAGCGGTTTATGGGACCCTGAAGCAGCTCATCCGGGCCTTTGTGCATGAGAACAGGGACTGGGAGAAGTATCTTCCCCACTTGCTGTTCGCTTACCGGGAGGTTCCGCAGGAATCCACCGGGTACTCACCCTTTGAGCTGCTGTATGGACGCCGGGTGCGAGGTCCTCTGGATCTGGTTAGGGCTCAGTGGGAGGGGCCGCCGGCGGAGGACGGTGTTCCCGTGGTGGAGTACGTTCTGAAGTTGCGGGAGCGCTTGGCGGACCTCCAGGGGTTCGTGCAGGAGAACATGGAGACGGCCCAGGCTCAGCAGAAGGCGTGGTACGATCGCGCTGCGTGCAGCCGCTCGTTCTGTGTGGGACAGAAGGTTCTGGTGTTGAAACCACAGCGGCAGAACAAGCTGCAGGCGGCCTGGCAAGGTCCCTACAAGGTGGTAACCCAGCTGGGGGATACCACCTATGTGGTTGTGAGCTGCGCGGACACCAGAATCCAGCGGACGTTCCACGTCAATATGCTGAAGGCCTTCCATGAGCGGCCAGAGTCGGTGGACGCCATATGTGCGCCGGCGGCCGAGGAGGTGGAGCCCTTTCCCTTGGAGGAACTCCCGGGGTAGCTAAGCAGCCTTCCGGGGTGGAGCAGGTGCAGCTGGGGGAGGAGCTAGGGCCCGAGAAACAGGCGCAGGCGCGGCGGCTGCTGCTCGCCTATCCGGGGGTTTTCTCGGCCCTCCGGGATATACGGACCAGGCCGTCCATCAGGTGGACACCCCCGGCCAGAGACCACTCCGACAGCCCGCCTACCGGATCCCGGAAGCAGTCCGCGAGTCTATGCGGGCTGAGATCCGGGAGATGTTGGAGCTGGGGGTCATTGAGCCGTCGGCCAGCCCATGGGCGTCGCCCGTGGTCCTGGTGCCCAAAAAAGACGGTACCACCAGGTTCTGCGTCGACTATCGGCGGGTAAACGACTGTACTGTTACGGACGCTTATCCGATGCCCCGAGTCGACGAGTTGCTAGACCAGATCTCCGGGGGTCATTTTCTGACCACGGTGGATCTGTGCAAGGGGTATTGGCAGATTCCCCTTGCCGAGGAGGCGACCCCGAAGTCGGCCTTCATCACCCCGTTCGGCCTGTACCAGTTTCGAGTCATGCCGTTCGGGATGAAGAACGCCCCTGCTACCTTCCAGCGGTTAATCGATCGCCTCCTCGATGGCCTCCAGGGATTCGCTTGCGCGTACCTGGATGACATAGCCATCTATAGCCAGACCTGGGAGGAACATCTGGAGCATGTAGGGACTGTCCTGGGCCGGATTAGAGACGCCAACCTGACCCTAAAGCCGGAGAAGTGTAAGGTGGGGATGGCCGAGGTGCAGTATCTGGGCCACCGGGTGGGGTGCGGGATACAGCGGCCGGAGCCCGCCAAGATAGAGGCTATCTTGGATTGGCCCACTCCTGTGACCAAGACTCAGGTCCTCGCTTTCCTGGGTACCGCGGGGTACTACAGGAAATTTGTACCCCACTACAGTGACCTGGCCAAACCCCTGACTGATCTGACCAAGAAATCCCTGCCCCGCCAAGTCCTGTGGTCCCCGGAGTGCGAACAGGCCTTTCGACAATTGAAGGCCGCCCTGACCCAAGCTCCCCTGCTGGCAGCTCCCAACTATAATAAACGTTTTATTGTCCACACAGACGCGTCCATGTTCGGACTGGGAGCTGTCCTGAGTCAAGTGGGGGACGACGGGGGGGATCATCCGGTGGCGTTTATTAGCCGGAAGTTGTTGCCACGTGAAGTGGGGTATGCTGCCGTGGAGAAGGAGTGCCTGGCCCTGGTCTGGGCCCTACGGAAGCTCCAACCCTACGTCTACGGTCGGTCCTTCACCGTGATGACCGACCATAACCCCTTGGTATGGCTCAACCGAGTGGCGGGGGAGAACGGCCGCCTGTTGCGGTGGAGCCTGGCTCTCCAACCCTTCAACTTTTCCATCCAATATCGGCCCGGGTCGCAGAACGGTAACGCGGATGGGTTATCGCGACAGTCGGCCCGGGAACCAGGGGATTGGGGAGCCCCGACTACCTCGGCACGACCCGGTGGGGTCCAACCGAGTGCGTCGGACCTTGGGGAGGGGGAGGAGTGTCACGGGATGGCCCAGCACCCTCAGCCAGGGGCGGTGCAGTGACAGTGGGGACATGGACACTTGGGTGTGGTGGCACGCACCCCGTTTACCAGTTTTTATTTAGATGTGACATTGTGTGGTGTTAATAAAGTGTTTTCCCGTTGGTTATGGTGTAATGTATTTTCCCCTGTGTTTGCCTTGCTCGCCGCCATTTTCCGATCCTTGTGGCGCAGTTGGAATTTCGATTCGGAAAATGGCCGATTCGAACCATCCGGTTCGAATCGTAAAATGGCCGATTCGGACCATCCGGTCCGAATTGGCGACTCCCTGAAGGCTAAGGGCCAATGGGTCCTGGGAGGGCGGGCAAGGAGTCCCATTGTATTCTAATTATGATAAGAAGTAATAAAAGCCTGTACTGTAAACAATAAACCCAGTTCCTGCAGTGCATTCAGCTTTGTCTGGTGTGGCTTGATTCTCCGCCGTATTTCGGATCTGAGTGTCCTCCGCGGCCTCAGAGTACGGTGCCCATCCGATCCGAATCGAGCGCGCCGACCCTGCATCGAGCATCAGGGCAGAGGCGCTGCTCAGGAATATTCGATCGGAGAAGTACAGCGATCCGAACCGAACGGCCCCGCCGGGAGCCGCGCATCGACAGTTGCGGTAAGGCCCGAACTTCCCACTGGTCCCACCAGATCCGAAGCACCCTCCCCTATCGATCCGAAGCACCCTTCCCTACCGATCCGAAGCCCTCCAGTTCCGATCCGACCCGCCAACCCTTCCCGACTCGAAACACCACCGCTCAAGATCCGAAGAGACACCCGCCCCCGGATCGGAAACGTTTCCCACCTAAGAACCGAAACGTTTCCC
The DNA here is from genome assembly GCA_009667805.1 of Leptobrachium leishanense. Taxonomy (NCBI): domain Eukaryota; kingdom Metazoa; phylum Chordata; class Amphibia; order Anura; family Megophryidae; genus Leptobrachium; species Leptobrachium leishanense. The sequence goes on from CM019063.1 coordinate 226,511,080, forward strand.
CATAAGATCCGAATCTTCCTCCGCGGCCGCTAGGGCTGATTCCCGCAGGCGTCCCACACTCGCCAGGACAAGGAACCAGTTGCTCGGGACGCTGAGTGCTGTATGGCTCAGTGGTCGGACTGGTTCCAGGCAGGGGTCCCCTCCACCGCCCGCTAACCCTACCTTAGGGTCACGCCAGGCCGCACGAGACGCCGAGTGGGCGCCACTCGGTAGTCGGGCCAGCGGTAAGCGACGGGGTCACGCAGATTGAGCACACCCGCAGGCGGAACAACATCTCTATTCCGTCATAAGGGTCTTGGGACCAAGAGAAGCAGAGGAGTAGGCTGAGGGATCTGGTAGTTAAACAGGCTTGTAGCAGATCTCTGGAGTAAGTCCAGATAGGTCTTCACTCGGGGAAGATAAGGGTTTCAATGAAAAAGCGCTGGCTGGTTGTAGATGTAGTATTTTTATTGAAGACCAGACAGCACTAATTAAACATATGCTGCAGGAGAGCTGTTGTAGAAAAAAGGCCTGCGGGATTCACAGCAAGGCAGAATAAAACAGACATATGAAAATGGCTGCCAGGAATATATTCAGGGTAGAGGAGTTCTGGTTTCGGCCTTCTTATTGCGGCACTGCCGCTCAATCTTACAGATGACTACTTTGTACGCACTCCTGCCCCCATATGTCTATTTGAGCAAAAGAGAGTGTCTATCTATGGGGAGGGGAAGGGATGCCTTTCGAGGGGTCAGGTGTGTCAATCTGGGAAGATCAGTGTGGGGGGCCAGTGTGTTTATCTGTATGTGAAAAAAGGTGGAGTATAAGGAGGTATTGGGTTGAAAGCAGGGCCAGGGGCCCTACAAATTTTTCTCACCCAGGAACCCACCAATGCTAGGGTGGTCCTTATTTAAATCGACGAAGAATGGGGGTTGCAGGTTTTGGCAAACAACACCTGTATGCTAGTAGCCCAGGGACAAGAACCCCCTGTCAGGAACAGACCAAGCCCAGCCTGTAGAACCTAAAACTAGGGATACTGATAAAGTTGGTAAACAAGCCAGGGTCAGGGGTAATGGAGGTAAACAGAACAAGGAGCCAAAGTCAAGGTAAGGGTTGTGGAGGTAAGCTGTCATGTGTTGGACATCTGTCTATCCCCATTGTCATTTACCCTCATCCACTGAGCACGGATGGGGCTGACGTTAAAGGCATGTTCCACCCACACTTATATAAAAGCCTTCACTCAATGCTCGTGAGTGGGGGGCAGTGAAGGACTTTGATACAATGTGATAGAGGACATGGCTTTGTCCCTCCATCCATGTTTCGGAAGTTAAACCTTGACTACCAAGTGCTTTATTTAAAAAAAAAAAAGATCTAATTTGCATAGACATTCCAAAAAGTACTAAAATAATGCATATTTGCTTATTTTCAAATTTTCATGCATTTGTTTACTCTTCACAGAAAGGTGAATGGGATGAAAGGTCAAGGAAGTCTCCTCTAAATGAGGTACAGCGACCCCCGACGATTGTTTCTTTCATAATCTTGTTTTCATTCACTTTGAATGATGGTAATTAGTACAGGGTAATTTAGATGTGGATCCCTTGATTGAGGTGCCTAGAGAGGTATTAGCTATATCCTCCTGAAGAGGGCAAAACCACTGTCATGGTTGTTGTATCCTCTTATAAAGAAGAGACCTCCTTGGCATGTCAGTTCTGGAGGTCCTTTTTGGGTGATAGCAGACTGATTTGCATATGTACCATCTTCTCTGTAATGACATCATGGAGCTAAAACCTTATGAGAACTGAGCGTGGACCCACCTTAGGTTAGGGCAGGCCACTAGAGCAGTTGCCCATTCTCAGTGCTTTCATAAACTTGTTTGCGTTCACAATTGTAATAGTGCACTCACTATATTTGGCCCCCATATTGAAAAACTCTCATCTAAACTTTACCCCAAACTAGGTGCCCTGTACAGAAACAAATCCTGCCTGAGTCCCGCGGTAAGAAAGCAGATTGTACAGCAAATGCTTATGCCGGCTATTGATTACGGAGATGTAGTGTATGCAGCCGCCCCGCAAACACACCTTCATAAACTTACTACATTGTATAACTCATTCTGCCGCTTTGCACTACAATGTAACTACATGACCCACCATTGTGACATGTTAAAAGAGCTAAACTGGCCATCGCTGGAATCCAGACGCACCCTTCACCTTTCCAGCCTGGTGTTTAAGAGCATTTCTGGGAAGCTGCCACCCTACCTGAATAGACTGTTTCCCCCAGCAGCTCCCTCATCCTATAACCTCCAATCCAGGACCAGCACCTTACTTGCAATACCACAATACATAAAGACAGTGGCCCGGTCCTCATTTTCCTACAGAGCACCACAATTGTGGAATAACCTCCCAGACACCATCAAATTTTCCCCCAGTCTTAAGTCACTCAAGAGCTCCTTACTAACATACCTCAATACAGAATGCACCTGTAAACATGTAACCTAGTGACTATATTTCCTACATATTTATTTTCTGTTAATCTGTATATTTGTGTTGTTTTTTTTAATATCTTGCATTGTATTACTTTGTATTTCTGTAACTGTAACACTTCAATGTTCTTGAACCCAGGACATACTTGAAAACGAGAGAAATCTCAATGTATCCTTCCTGGTAAAATCCTTTATAAATAAATAAATAAATATTGCCATTACATTGAATGGTATTCCATTTATTGCCATTGCTTGATGTAATCTCCACGCCATCAATCAAGGGATAAGGAGGCATGAGTGAATTCATAACATATAGCTGTTTCTTGGCAAAGATCTGCACTTTTACTTTCTACTGGAAATACTGGGGCAGAGGAAGCAATTTCAGAGGAGTCTATATTTTAATCTACACATTCACTTGTTTTTTTCCATCTACTTTAAGTATAGGTTAGATGTTTACATGCCTGAAGGTGACCTTTACATCAATACAGTTTGTAAATGACAGGTTCACATTAATATTCAGAGTATGTGTTAATACAGCGTACCTCTGCTTTTGCTTTATACGGCGACGTCAAGTGAGGCGCAGAGTTTCACTTTTATTCTTAATCGAATGCCTATTATAAGGGATTATTTCATTGTGCAAGTCAAAATGGCAATATAAGAAAGCAACAAGGTAAAGCTGCATAGCTTCCATTCTCTGCAACAGAAAATCAATATAAAATGCTATACAAGTGGGATTAAAAATAGAAAAAGTGGTTATATATTTACAAAATCATGTATGGTGAACGATATAACTTCTAAAATCGAATTCACTCAAATATTTTGACTTAATTTGAAGGAATTAAGAACAAAAATCATGGACTCTGTGAAACCACACTCCTGTACCCCTGAGCGAAGAATTGTAACTGACAATCGAGTGACAATGACTGTTGTTTATCAAGAGTCGACAACGTCTGTAAGTGTGGGGGTTATTCAGAGAGCACCGAAATGTCGCCGACACAGAGAGAGCAGGTAACGGAAGGGTTAAAGCACAAACATAGTCAGTAGGATTACACAAGGGGCCCTATTACATTCTTCACGCAAAAATGCACGGTAAACGCGTGAATTTTTGCACGAAGCATCAAACTTCAACGCGCGTAAAGCAACGCTGGTATTACAATCCTCGCGCAATTTTTCATCCAACAAAAAAAATAACGCACGTAAAACGGATGCGCAAAAACACGCGCGCAGTAACGTTGCGCACAGAAATCAGTGTGCGGACTGTTTTTGTCACGCGATTCAGCCAATCAGAATTAAGAACCTTAATTGTCTCACGTTAAACTTTTGCGCTTGTCAAAGTCAATCTGCACATATATGCTGCATCAATAAAAAAAACACGCACAACTTCTCAAATTTATTGGTTTGGTATTTGTAGAATGTGTAACTATGCTTTGCTGTATTTTTTTTTGGGCTGGCGTATTTGGTTTCGGCCAGGTCCGCCAGATTTGCCATTAACACCAGCTTTCAGGAGTTGCTAAAATTATGCGCGTAAAGGCTATGCGTTACAAACTGCGCATAGATTGTAATACCATCTGCGTACCAGCGCACAAATGCATTTGTGCTCACAATGTTAAGTATAGGACGCGCAAAGTACAATAAGCTCGCTCAGCGTTCGCGCAGGTTCACCCGCGGTAGACGATTACGCTTGTTTGTTGCGCTGAGATTGTAATACGACGTTCAGCGCAAAGGGTTGCCCCTCGCGTTAATGCATTTTTTGCGCACGTGTTAATGTTTACGTGAAGAATGTAATAGGGGCCAAGGTCGGTCCATGGGACTTATACAGCACAATAGGAGTTAAGGCACAGAGAATAGTCAGGAGAACTAGCTGAAGTCGGTACACGGAATAATCAGCACATCAGGGGTTACTAGAGCAAAACCAAAATTCAAATACAAAAGCCAGAGACAGTACACAGATAATCCACATAAAGACAGTAGGGGTTAATGCAAAAGGAAATACAAGGCAAGGACAAATGGAGAAATAAATAAACAACCAGAGGGTGAGGCAAGGACAGAGTTAATAAGGCAAATAAAAGGCAAGGACAATAGGGAACCCATAATCAGAAAACGTATGGAGGGCTAGAGAGCATGTTGAAGAATGGACCACACAGAATAACATGCAGGCTGGAAACTCAATGACAGAGCACTGCGCCATGGGAGAGACACCCTTAAATAGGGAGTTGGTCAAGTGTTCTGACAGATAGGTGGATACTGAGGATAGCTGATGGTTAGAAGAAAATCCAGGCCTGGAATGCAGGAAGGCCAAGGCAATACTAAAAGCTGGCCTGGATTAGCTCATGAGCAGTATATCCTTGCTTTCCTATGGACTCCAGGGCTGGAAGCATGACATATATTTATTAAATTTATTCTATTAATATATTTATTAAGAGTTATTCTATTCCGTTTTTCTTTAATAGTAAGCATGTGTTCTACATGTGCTGAATTTTGGATTTCAAAATATTTTGCCTAACTGAAAATAAAGTTGTAGAAACCAAATCACATCTTGCACTGATTCCTATCGCATGCAATTCTTTCAACCTTGGCATAGCAAATACCAGCATCTGTTTGATGTATATTTCTATGGGCCTATATGAAAGAGGTTTTCATAATATTTCCAACAAATTACTAAGCTACATACTAACTTTTGTTGACAGATAAGTGTTCGGCATGCAGTAAAGGACTATGACTTAATCACCTTCCACTGGGCTTTAGACAAACACAGCACACACCCAACAGTCCAATCCAATTTAAGGAACTAATTAGTAGTATGATTTCGGCTTGGAAAAGTAAAAAGATACAATGCAAAGTAAAACTATAGAAACCTTATTTTTCATGTTATGGTCTGATTCTTTCCAACATCCAACAAAATCATACATAATGTGCTATCATGCTTTTTTGCCATTTGGTTTGTTTATTGATCGCCATCCTTGGCGGCTAAATCAGTGTTTCTCCACTGGACATTCCAATAGACATGTTGAGGGAACTGTAATGTAGACATGTGCATTCGTTTTAGTACTAAAACGATTTAGTCCGAATTTTGGGATAATTTAGTTTTAGTATGACTCAAGAGAAACGAAACTGCTCAGTACAAAAAACGAAAGAAACTAAAATAAAATGCACTACATTTTAGTTTCAGTCCTTTTTGTGATATTACATTGATGAGTGAAGGAGACCAGCAATGAAGAGCGCAACATCCGAAGTTCTGCACCCTCCACATGCCAATGTAGTAGGATGTTCTATACAGAGAGTGGCATTAATTAATGCAGGAGTATGTTCTATACATTATACAGAGAGGGGTATTAATGCAGGAGGATGTTATATACATTATACAGAGAAAGGTATAAATTGAGGAGAATGTTCTATACAGAGAGGGACATTAATGCAGGAGGATGTTATCTACATTATACAAAGAGGGGTATTAATTAATGCAGGAGGATGTTCTAAACATTATACAGAGAGGAGCCTTTTTTTTTTAGCCCTTTAAATCCAGTGGCTGTGAGCGCTGAGATCGGCTGCTTGTTACATTATATCTCAGTACAATGTATCAGGCTCAGTTGTTACAGTAACTGACTGTAACAGCGCTCAGAGTTTCAGTAAAACAAGGAAATAATATTGTTCTAACCTCTTACATATAAAAATATTATTTACTAGTTTTACAGAAACTCTGAGCGCTGTGATGAGCAGCAGTCAGTTACTGTAACAGCTTTGCCTGACACGGGGCAGTATTACAATGTTGGTGCTAACTTAACCTGTTGTAAACTGAAAACCTCCATAGGCTATAATGGCTCTGGGAGGTTTACAACAGCTCTGGTTAAGTTAGCACCAAGTATGTAATATGGGCCACATTGTGCTGAGAGTGAGAGATACTGTAACAAGCAGCGATCTCAGACCTCTGAGGAGCCACCACAACAATAGTAATTGTATCCACTTGTTTTCGGATGAACGAAATTAGTTTTCATACTAAAGAACTGAAAACGAATTTCTTTAGCAACTAAATAAATTGCATTTTAGTACTAATCCATTAGTTCAAAACGAAATTTTGTGCTGTGCACATGTCTACTGTAATGTAGACTGTAATACTATGTGCATCGACCTTCAATAAAATGAAGATTACATTATTTCGAACAAGATGTCCATTCAACTTTACAGTTAATCATGCTTTTTTAATTTACGTTTTAATGTTATTATATGTTATTATATGATGTGATTTATAATTGTCTGTAGTGTTTCACATTCACTGTCTAAGGCCACAATTTATTGTATTTTATGTGCTGTAAACAAATAATAAGATAGAATAACACAATCCAATAATAATCTTTGCACACAGCCATGGTCTTCATGCAACTGTATTTCTGTTTTGTTACATTTTTATATAATGATGCTGGAAATCATGGTAGTTTTTTATTATAAAAATAGGGTGTTTTTTTTAGCATGAATGATTATACTTGTTTAGGCAAAATAATCTTGTATTTCAAAATATTATTCTTGTTAAAATAAATAGGCATCTAGATTTTTCATTCTTTTTTTCTGAGAAAATATGTTAAATGTCCTGCTTGGTCACTGTAAAATGTAGTTGTCAATATGAAATATGATAGCTGTTTGCTGAAACATAGGACGTAAACTTTCATACATCAGCAGATTACAGCTAAATTGAGCCATTCACAACCACAGGACATTTGTTTGTAACTACCACCTGTAATTACCACCGCTCCGTTAAAAATAAGCTGTGATTGGATAAAGGATGTTAAAATGGGACCAGGTTGTGCCAGAAGAATTATTAACCCTCGTAAAATCCAAGATCAGAAAAAGAACTAGTAAAACATATATAGATACTTTTTCCAGCTCTTAATGGCAAGGGATATACCATAAAGTTTCTCTCTTTTTTTTAAATCTCCCCCTCTTTATATATACAGTATATGCATAACTGGTTTATACAACCCACTTGCAACTGTAACCAATCCACATTATCTTTGCTTTTACTTTCACTTGTACTAAACCTAGTGGGTGAAATCCTTCCTGGTCTGTATAGAGCATCAATACTTACTGCAACAGTCGGATGTTCAGACTGCCAGAACTTTAACAATTATGGAACTTGCTGATGGGAATTCGTGAAGGGTGAAACCGATTTCAGATCTTAAACTTACTGGGACGTAAGGGGTTATTCACTAACCATCAAATTGGCCCCACAATTGCACCGAATGGTAAATTTCGAGGCAATTTGTCTATTCACAAAAGGTGTCAATTCACCAAATACAGGCAAATTGACAGCGAAGTATGGTGCAATTCGACACGATCCGGCAGCATTGAAATCGTCCCATAGAAGACTATTGTGTCTTCTATTCACAAAACAACAAAATGCACCAAAATTGCAGCGAAATGCCCTGATTTACAGAGTTTTAACTCAAAGGTTTAAATAGGCGCCATAGGTTTCTATTTATAATTTATTTATTTATTGTCATCATTTATATAGCGCCAACAGTTTCTGCAGCGCTTTACAATAAACAAAGGGAACGAGATACAGATAAACAGACATAGGGTGGAAACATTAGGTGTAGAGGGTCCTGCTCATAGGAGCTTACAGTCTAGAGGGATTGGGGTTGAGGAAGACAAGGGGAATTTTACTGGACGGCAGGATCATTAGTGCCAGTGGTTCGGGAATGGTGGGGCCATAGAAGCAGCTTTAGTCATGTGTGCGTAGGTGAGCAGAGGGATCAGTTGCATCAGTGATGTGATATGCTAATCTTTAGAGATGGGTTTTGAGGGATTTCTTGAAGGCCCGGTGATCAGGGGAGGATTTGATAGGATGAGACAAGTCATTTCACAGAACCGTAGCTGCCTTTGAGAAGTCTTGGAGGTGAGAGTTGGCCGTGAGGGTGTAGACAGATGGCAGGTGGAGATCGCCCATCGACCAGAGTTGTCTAGATGGGACGTGCATGCGGAGTAACAAAGACATGTAAGGATGGGTTGAGTTATTGAGCGATTTGAGCGTGAGTGCCGGTATTTTAAACCGTATCCTGATACATACAGGAAGCCAATGGAGGGACTGGCAGAGGGGGTAGGTACGCAAGGTGCGTCTGGTGAGAAAAAATAGCCTGGTAATAAATGTAATATCTTTTTTAAAAAAAAATATTAAATGTCAGCTATGTCGATTCAATTCAGATTTATCGGTATGCCGATTTTCAAAACTATTACAGGTTATGAAAGGGTTTATAAATGGATTTTCAGGTAGGGAAACTGAGGAAATAAGACTGATATATTTTTCTAATAGCCAAGTTTAAATGAAAAAAATGTGTATGACGCTGGCTAAAAATACGTTTTTTCAGGTGTTTTACCAGCCTGTTTTTTTATTTTCAGACCAGCATAAATTTTAAACTTCCAATTGAATCAGTCGATATATCGAAAGAAATATCAACCAAAAGCAGCTGTTATTTTTTTCTGAAAAATTGGCTGATGGAACTAAATCGAGTCCTTTGTCTTCTGCAAAATATGTGTATTCCCCTTACCATCCTGGTTGCAATAGAGGTTGAATGGTGTTCTGCTTTGTGACTCATATGGTATAAATTTGGCTTCCATCACATGAGTCACTGGTGCTCATAGTAAGTGTCAATGGGAATGGGAGAGAGACAGATAAATAGGAGCAGGAGATCAATCAGCTAGGAAGAAGATGGAAGAAAGTAATTTGGAGGAAAGATCAAGACTGCACATCAAGGGAAGAAAGAATGATGATAGGGAAATAGTACATTTATAGCATATTATTCTAGTACATTTTTTTAACATGGTAGCTATGTCTTGTGTTTCAAATTAGTTTTATGATCAAAAAGGCTCTTGGGAAATTTAATACTTTTGCTTATATAAATGATCCTTGCTTGGGTGGTTTAAAACATTACTATTCAAGGACTTTGTCTTGGGCAAGAAAACATAAACAAAACCATTTTTTTATTTTGTCTTGTTATCTTTGACTTATTCAATTGTTGAATGTAATGGTTTAATACAACTTGACATATAGAGATGTGTAGGAATGCTCATTGCTATTTTTTGTTTATTAATTGAATCATATCCCAATGGCTTTATCTTGTTGCAAAACAGACGTGAAGGCTATCAAAAGTACAGTGTCGAAAATGGACTCCAGACAATTCCAGACAATATTTCAGGAATACCAGAGTCCTGGGATGTAGGTTTGGCTCTGACTCTTTATTTACATGTTGGTTTGGCTAATGAGAATTATTCTAACAATTTAGTAGTAAATGCTTTAACTCTCTTAAAGACATTTTATGACACAAATGGATGTCCTCTGTATTAAAGAGTGGAATAGAGGTAACCTCACTGCTCTATGACCGCGAAGACACAGGTTCGAACCCTGGAAAGACATCTCCAGTAAATGTCCTTGGGCAAGACACCTAACGGTACATACTCGACACCCAGGACATACTGTACTTCCAAACGAGAGACATCTCAATGTATCCTTCCTGGTAAAATACTTTATTAAAAAGAAAAGCAATACAGTTATAGCAAATAATTCATGATGGACAGTTGACATTGGCATGACCAATAATATGGCTGTTCTAGTCAATACAGCATCTAGAAAGTAGAAGGACACAATTGTGGTTCACACTCCAGAGATTACCTAATCTTATCTAAACAGAATCCCAATTAAGTATAAATATGAATATCTGAGCTCTCTAATGATTAATTCTGGAAAGCTAATATGGGTTTTGCATGTGACACATCTCACTTCAATGATTCACTGGGGAATCTGTATTCAGTGTTAACAAACAAACACTTAACCTAATTAAAATCTTAAACAATCAATGTGAATGTATTGTTATCCTTTAGCACAGATATAATTACTATGAATCACTTTAGCATGACTTCCAGTAGCTAGCACAGGGATTTGACAGTGTTTAATGCACATGCAGACACATTGGCAGGTAAAGAATTAGGTTAGTGTAAGATACATGTAGCGTTAATGAAGTATATGGTTTAATTCTATGGGCCAACACAATTTGTTACTTAATAAATTATAACAATAATTAACATTATTTACTTAATTTATACTGACTCCTAAAGTGAACCTGAGAAAACTAATTTTCCCATTGTGCTTCCATTATGCAAAATAAATGTGTTAACAAATTAGATGCATATCACATAAAGAATAATTCATTTTAATTTTTTTCTCCAATTATATCATTGACGTTTGAAAAAACAATAAGAAAAGCTAAACAAAACAATGCAAGTTTGATATTATTGGCATTATTAGTGCTGTTTCCATTTGGATAATTTAGTGTTGATGAAAATTGCTAAATATATTTATTTATTTATTTATAAAGGATTTTACCAGGAAGGATACATTGAGATTTCTCTCGGTTTCAAGTAAGTCCTTACTCTGATACTAAACTCCACATTGATAGAACATCTGCTCAATTAAACTAGATCTGGTTCGACCAGTCACAGCTTGGAATTAACAGAATTCATTTTATGTGGATTGACCCCTTCACACCCAACGTGGAGTTATCTCGATTTTGCATTGTAATCCATTGAAAAGCAATCACCAGGATAACAAAACCCAATTTTCACACCTTTTTGAAGCCAAATTAGTGTTCCCCCTATGTGGGAAACAAATTCCACTGTTTTATCTATCACCAGGCACCTTGCAGAGAGATAAAACAAGCTGTAATTAGCAGCTCAAATCCTCACTGTAACAAAAAGTTAAAACACATTACTGCTACAGTGCAAGAGGCAGGAAGAGGTCAGAATACAGAGAGAGCACTGGGTTCACTCACTGCTGTACAGGGATAGGATTCAGTGGGTTTTAATGAATAAAAATCCCCGTACAGTACAAATAGAAGGTGTTACTGTAATTTCCATACACAGGCATTATACATCATACAGATATTACTTTTTATATTCCATTGGTATTTTTTGGAAGCTGCATTGCTAATAATCTCATTATGATGACATCAAATACCCAGGAGATATGAGCAATTTTATTGTTTATCTTTATCGCAGATACAGTATTTGACACAAAGTCCATTTCTGCATGTATGCTGATAATGCAGACCCCATGTGGCATTGTGCAAGATAAAAGACAACAACTCAAGTTCAGAATCTTTTGTTCCAACAATATTTCTGTAATGGATAAACGAATACATGAAAACTTAAAAATGAGCAGAGTTATGAGGTTTTAATTTCTTCTCTATCTCAGAACAACAATTTAAGTGCTACATTTCCATTTTACCCTATATTTAACCACTTGGCTGCTACGGATGTGCTCAGTGCGTCCTGCCAAGTGCACCTCCTGTGCTATGGACGCGCTCAGTGTGTCCTAGCACAGGAGGCAGCAATCAGCCGGGATTCCGGCTGATTGCTGGACCCCTGGTGCGGGCTGACATCTTGCATGTCAGCCCGGCACTCCAGGACCCCGGGGGGGAAGGTAGATGTCATTGCGGCGGCACGATGACATCTATTTCAGATGCCCCCCCGTGAGTGCGGAGGAGGTGCCTGAAAGGGAGGGGGGTCCTTCGGACCTCTCTCCCTCCCGATCGCCGGGGTCCAGCGGCTAAAGGCAGGCAGGCTTGGAAGGGCACAGCCTGCCCTTCCAAACCGTGCCTGGCTTTAACCACTTGGGTGCCGGATCACGATTTTAAAGATATTTTAAAAAATTATAAAAAAAAAAGGAAACAATTTTTTGTTATTGCAGCAATATTGCTCCCATTTCAATTATAATGTGAACAATGATGCTGCACTAACGATTATTGTATGGGGTGCGTTTGTTAAAAATCGCGTAATTTTCCCCCCCAAAAAATGTAACGAGACCCCATTTCTAATTTTTTTTAACAAGCCCAACCCATAGAAAAATATAACCACAAATGCAATAGAGCTTGTGAAGCCTTCTAAGTGCAAGCCTTCCAAGTGAGGCACTTTGAGATATTCTGGAGATACTCTGGAGGTAGTCTGAGGTTAGACAGGAGGTAGAAAACTTACAAAAAGGTAAGATTTGCTGGTTTTAAATCCATTCTTTCATTTTATAATGGCAGGCTTGGTCCAGTGTAAGAGCTGTCATGCATTTGTTTTTAGATCCAATTTTTGGAGGTTTGGAGTGTGCCTGATATGTAGGCAGTTCTCTTTATTGCAGCAGGAAATTGCCTGTTTGAAGTCTGGGATTTGTAAATTATCTGTTAGACAAACTCAGGCTATGACTGTTACAAAGCCACTGCCACAGAGGCCTCCTAGGAGCGGCATATGGACTACTGTAGGATCTGGTAGACTTAGAGTTGTGGATAGAAGGCATGTCCCACAGAATGTGGCTCTTCTTAATTCTTTTGAGGCACTTTCAGAGTGTAGTGGTAAGACGGAAGTAGGCTCAGACACCATAGTTGAGGAACCACCATCCCCTATGCCTAAGATATGCAAGACTGCAACCAAGGACAAAAAGGAAAAGGTGGGACTTGATAGAAGGCAATTGTTGCTGGGTGATTCTATCATAAAAGGTGTTGAACTGGAGAGTAATGGTTTTGTGAGATGTCTTCCTGGGGCTACTGCTCGTAGAGACAGGAGACGTATTCTCAATATTGTCAAACAAGCAAAGCAGGAAGGGGAAGTGGACATTCTAGTCCTTCTAGGGACAAATGACTTGGCTAGCAATGAGGTTTCTGAGATTAAGGAAGATTTTTGTGTTCTTTGAGGTGAAATACAGCAGATTGCATCCACTGTGTCATTCTCTGAAGTTCTGCCTGTGCATAACATTCAGGATAGGCAGATGCGCACTAGGGAATTTAATTTGTGGCTTCGGGAATGGTGTCGGGAGCAAGGATTTGGCTTTGTGTCCCAAGATAGCTCTAATTGGAGCAGAAAGGAACTGTATAAAAAAGATGGTTTGCATCTTACTCATAGGGGAACATATGTTCTCAGTGAGAAGTTCAAAGGTTTCACAAAGGAATACTTGAACTAGGAGGGGGGGACAAAAGGGTAAAAAACAATCTGCCCGATTGTCCCCCAAAACTAAATCTGAGGGTGCAAGCAACATGCGGGGTAAAAGATGACAAGCTCAGAGTCGTGTCTATAACTGCTCGCAGTTTAGTCAATAAAATCAATGAACTGGAGGCAATGATGGCAGCTGAAAAAGTAGATTTAGTGGCGGTTACTGAGACATGGTTCAGTGAGAAAAATAACTGGGACATAACAATACCGGGTTACTCTTTACATAGAAAAGACAGAGAAGGTAGGAAAGGAGGAGGAGTGGCCCTGTATGTGAAAAACAACATAAAAACGAACCAAATAAAAGTGAGCGAGGTGAACATAGAGTCAGGTTGGGTTATGCTAACATTTGGCAATCATACCAATCATACTTGTGTAGGTGTGATCTATAGACCCCCTGGACAAGTAGAAGAGCTAGATAATCTGCTGTTTGAGGAAATAGCCAAAATGGTAATGAAGGGGGAAGTTATTATCATGGGGGACTTTAATCTTCCTGGTGTGAACTGGAAAACCAAAATAGCTGGGTGCACCAGGAGTACAAATATTCTAAACTCCCTACTGGGATTATCTCTAACACAAGTAGTTGAGGAGCTGACCCGTAAAGAGGCCATACTGGATTTAATACTCACAAATGGAGGTTTGGTATCAGATGTTGTTGTAGGTGAAAATTTGGGATCTAGTGATCACCAGTCAGTGTGGTTTAATATAAGAACAAGGATGGAGCCGCACCACACAAAAACATAAGTTTAAGACTTTAAAAACAGATTTTTCTAGAATGGGATTTTGTGTGAATGAGTCATTATCAGACGGGAGGAGTTTAAAGGGAGTCCAGGAGAAATGAGATTATTTAAAGGAGGCATTATTGAAGGCCACAGGCAATTGCATTCGGCTTGTTAGCAAAAACAAAACAGGGAAGAAACCACTGTGGTACTCTGCAGAAGTGGTCAAAATAGTGAAGAATAAAAAGATAGCATTCAATAATTATAAAAAAACTCAAAGTGAAGAAGATAGGCAAACCTATAAGATTAGGCAGAAAGAGGCAAAGCAATTTATAAGAGCTTCCAAAGCACATGCAGAAGAGAAAATAGCCGTGTCAGTAAAAAAGGGGGACAAAACATTTTTTAGATACATAAACGAGAAAAGAAAAGTAAAACAAGGATTAGTTAGATTAAAAACAAAGGAAGGAAGGTATGTAGAAGAGGATAAAAGTCTCGCTGACTGCCTCAATGAATATTTTTGTTCAGTCTTTGCAGAAGAAAAGGAAGGAAAGGGACCTCAGTTAGGAGAGAACACTAAAGAGACATTTACATATGAGTTTACAGAGGAGGAGGTTCTACAGCAGCTGTCTAAAGTAAAGACAAATAAATCAATGGGGCCTGATGGGATCCACCTTAAGTTATTAAAAGAGCTCAGTGGTGTAATATCAAAACCGTTAACAAGGATTGGTTAAATAAAGCTGTTAACGGGAGTCGTCCAAGAAGACTGGAAAATAGCAATTGTTGTGCCCATTTACAAGACGGGTAGTAGGGAGGAATCGGGGAACTATAGGCCAGTTAGTCTTACGTCAGTAGTGGGGAAATTAATGGTAACCATGTTAAAGGAAAGGATTGTTGAACATCTAAAAACACATAGATTACAGGATCAGAAACAACATGGGTTTAACTCAGGGAGATCATGCCAAACTAATCTTATTGATTGTTTTGATTGGGTAACAAAAATAATAGACAAAGGTGGTGCAGTAGACATTGCTTATTTAGATTTCAGTAAGGCTTTTGATACTTTTCCGCATAGAAGACTTATCAATAAATTGCAATCTTTGAGTTTGGATTCCAATATTGTTGAATGGATTAGGCAGTGGCTGAGTGACAGGCAACAGAGGGTTGTGGTAAATGGAGTTTATTCGGCACAAGGTCTTGTTACCAGTGGGGTACCTCAGGGGTCAGTACTTGGACCCATTCTCTTTAATATTTTTATTAGTGATATTGCAGAAGGTATTAATGGTAAAGTATGTCTTTTTGCTGATGACACAAAAGATTTGCAACAGGGTTGACGTTCCTGGAGGGATCAGCCAAATGACAAATGATTTAGGTAAACTAAAAAAATGGTCGGAGCTGTGGCAATTGAGTTTTAATGTGGATAAGTGCAAGATAATGCACCTGGCACGTAAAAACCCAAGGGCTGAATATAGAATATTTGATACAGTCCTAACCTCAACATCTGAGGAAAGGGATTTAGGGGTTATTATTTCAGAGGATCTAAGGGTAAGTAGTCAATGTAATAGAGCAGCAGGAAATGCTAGCAGAATGCTTGGTTGTGTAGGGAGAGGTATTAGCAGTAGGAAAAGGGAAGTACTCATGCTACTGTACAGAGCACTGGTGAGACCTCACTTGGAGTACTGTGTGCAGTACTGGAGACCGTATCTCCAGAAGGATATAGACATCTTAGAGAGAGTTCAGAGAAGGGCTACTAATATGGTGTACGGCTTGAAAGAGAAAAGTTACCAGGAAAGGCTTAATGATCTTAACATGTACAGCTTGGAAAAAAGACGAGACAGAGGAGATATGATAGAAACATTTAAATACGTAAAGGGAATCCACAAGGTAGAGGAAGGGAGTATATTTAAACGGAAACAAAGTAGCAAAGCAAGAGGACATAGTCTCAGATTAGAGGGGCAAAGGTTTAAAAGTAACATCAGGAAACATTATTTTACTGATAGGGTGGTGGAAACTTGGAACAGCCTTCCAGTTGAAGTGGTAGAGGCCAAAACAGTAATTGAATTTAAGCAGGCATGGGATAGGCATAAGGCTATCCTAAACAAAAGATAAATCCAGGTTAAGTATCCATGTAATTGGGCAGACTAGATGGGCCGAAAGGTTCTTATCTGCCGACATTTTCTATGTTTCTATGTTTCTATGCTTGAATGTTAAGATGTGAAAAAAAAACACTTTACACATTGTAAATTTTTGAAAATTCTAATTTTATTGCATTTTTTGTTGTAATATACAGACAGAACATGACGTATACATATAATAATGATATATTATGAATCTGCCGAGTCTGCCGGAAAGAACGATATATAATATATATGTCTGGGTAATATAATAAAATAAGGCTTCAAATCGCGTTTAAACATGATGATCGATGAACGAAAGCGGTAAAAATGAGCTCAGCACACAGCAGTGAAATGCCTCATGGCGCGATGGCGTCATTTACGTCGGGAGGGGCTTAACTTCAGCATCCTCAGACGCTGAAGTCAGACCGCCGAGGGACCCCGGACAGAGAGGTGAGTATCTCCGCCGGGGGTCTCGCAAAGCTGATGACTTGTGGGGCACGTCCTCAGCATATAACGGGCATCAATGAGGACGTGTCTCACACGTCCTCAGCAGTGAAGGGGTTAAACCCCTTCATCCTAATGTAAAGGAACAGGGGAACAGTTCAAACATCTACACCATGGTTGTCAATCTCTGCCCCCCCAGATATTGATTGACTACAATTCCCAGTACAATTTAAATACAATAGATGACAAAGATGGCAAGTTGGCTTTGAATAAACAGGGTATATAGAGTAGTATTTGTTGAGTTGAAATACTGTACCTCAATGAGACACAAACTTGTGTTCTGATTGTGAAGAGTATTTCTTTCCTTTTTAATTTTAATTTAAAGGGATATTCTACACACCCTGAAACTTTAGCTTTTTAAAGTGGCCAGGGTGGGTGGAGTATCCCCCCTCATATGCCCCCCGAATTCTTTAAGATGCGGTGTGAAGTGGAGGAGTTTCCTCCACCTACCCCCGCAGGACCAGGCAGCAGGAAGGTTTGAACTTCCTGGCTGTCGGTCACTAGTTCAGTCATTAAGACGTCAGCACACTTGAACGTAGAGGCTGACAGCCCGGAAGTTGGTAGTTGTCGTATGTCCACTGCCCCAATCCATCGTTGTGCGCAACAACTACGGGTCATGCGTACGCCAAGAGCGTACTCCATTAGCGCTGCACAATTTACATCCCTTTGGCTACGCAATTTGCCTAAGGGGCTGAAAGGGGGTGAAATGGCTCAGCAGCGAAAGGGTTAATATAGGTTGTTATGCACCAGTGGCGTAGCGTGGGTTGTCAGCGCCTGGGGCAAGGCAAGAATTGTGTGCCCCCCCAACCTGTGGACATGGTAACACACCCTGATTCCCTTCTACCAGTAGAGTATGGACCCCCTTTACCCCACAAGCACATGTATTGTATATTAACAAAATACTGATATAAAAATATTAAACACACATGCCCCCCAAGTTACACCACTGCTACCAGTCACCCTGTCCCATTATACCCTAGCATAGTTCCACTCTCACATAATACCCAGTCACTCTCTCCCAGTACCTCCCAGTCACTCTCTCCCAGTACCCCAGTCTACTCTTCCAGTACCCACACTCTCTCCCAATACCCCCCAGTCACTCTCTCCCAGTACCCCCAGTCACTCTCTCAACTATATATCCAAGTACCTCCAGTGACACATCCCCAGTCATTCTCTCCTTGAACCTCCAGTCACCCTCTCCCCGTACCCCCTCACTGTGTGTTGGGCACGCTGCTCTGGTGTCACACAGTGTCACCTACCTGCGTGGAGTTGCTGGTGTCCTGGGGGGAGCTGTCCAGGGGGCTTAGTGGAGACCGGATTTTAAATGTGCTGCAGGGCAGGCGCCTCCCTCCCTCCTTCCTGTACAGCGGCTGCAGGGCTGCCAGTGGGGTGGCCTGGCACAGGGCTTCAAGGGGGGCTGACAAGCTTGGTACAGGGTCAGTGGTCTGTCGGATAATGCTGTGCTGCTTCACATGACTCATGCGTTAAGGAGGAGTCAGGACCAGAATTTTCTGTCCTGGTCCTCCCTTCCGGATGCTGAGTGCTAAGTCACTGCCGGCACCTTAAAACTGGTGGCTGCCCATGAAAGGGCCTCTCACGGACACCATTGTCTGTGAGCAGACACCTTGCTGATCCCTGCTGGAAAATATTAGTGGTTCAAATTTCTTTTGAAATTTTGCGCCCCCCCTCAGAAAATTGCACCCGGGGCGACCGCCCCCGAGGACCCCCCCACGCTACGCCACTGTTATGCACTAACTTCCGTTGCTTAGCATTATTGCAAATAATGGTGAAATCTATGAAACATTACATTCCGTTTTTTGAATTTCCCTATCTGGATCACTGATGTCTATCGCAGCTGCAAAGACAAGAAACAATGGTAATTAGTGGATAAGCCCAATGGTGCTAGCCTGGAGTTTTGGATGTTGTCACTAATAACCGCATCCTATTACAAAAACTTAAGAACTCTGGTATTGGTGATAGTACATTAACCTGGTTCCAATCATATGTGTCTGATAGGTCTCAATTTGTGTCCATTTCTGACAGCACTTCCCTCCCCCTCCCAGTCACATGCGGTGTACCCCAAGGCTCGATACTTGGCCCCCTGCTATTCACAATATTCATAAACGATTTGCCCAATGTCTGCAAAGCTTCTACTGTACACATGTACGCAGACGACACTGTAATCTATACCAGCAAACCAAATCTCCCACAGCTGGAGGCAGTGCTGCAAGAACAATTCACAGGGGTAGAAAAGTGGATCGCAAATAACAAACTTTTTCTAAATACTGACAAAACTGTTACAATGCTCTTTGGAACCGCACCTAAACTACACAAATTGCAAACACCCCATCTATGTGTTGGGACAAAATCAAATGGCACGCTGACCACAGTCACTTCTCTCAAATACCTAGGTATGTGGTTAGACCCAAATCTATCTTTTGGCCCCCACATCGAAAAACTCTCATCTAAACTCTACCCCAAACTAGGTGCCCTGTACAGAAACAAATCCTGCCTGAGCCCCGCGGTAAGAAAGCAGATTGTACAACAAATGCTTATGCCAGCCATTGAATACGGAGATGTAGTGTATGCAGCCGCCCCGCAAACACACCTCCAGAAACTTACTACATTGTATAACTCATTCTGTCGCTTTGTGCTACAATGTAACTACATGACACACCATTGTGACATGTTAAAAGAACTAAACTGGCCATCACTGGACTCTAGACGCACCCTTCACCTTTCCAACCTGGTGTTTAAGAGCTTTTCTGGGAAGCTACCACCCTACCTGAATATGCTGCTTCCCCCGGCAGTTCCCTCATCCTATAACCTCAGATCCAGGACCAGCACCTTACTTGCAATACCGCAATACAAAAAGAAAATGGCTCGATCCTCATTTTCCTACAGAGCACCACAAATATGGAATAACCTCCCAGACAACGTCAAATCTTCCCCCAGTCTAGAGTCCCTTAAGACTTCCCTATTAACATACCTCAATACGAAATGCACCTGTAAACATGTAACATAATGACTTTATTTCCTCCACATTTATTTTTCTGTTATTCTGTATATTTGGTCTTGTGTTAATATCTTGCATTTTACTATTTTGTATTTCTGTAACCACTCAATGTTCTCAAACCCAGGACATACTTGAAAACGAGAGAAATCTCAATGTATCCTTCCTGGTAAAATCCTTTTATAAATAAATAAATAAATAAATCTTGAAAGTAAAAGCAAACGAGGAAGATTATTTTTTTGCTTTAAAAAGGACCATACACTGTAGTTAGATTAAATACAGATGCAAGGCAGAAATAACTAAGGAAGGGAGTTACATACTAAGATTTGAGTGTAAAAGGAAATCACAGTAATATAAAAAAAAATTATATGGTTAATGTTATCTGAATTGATATATTTAATTTCTCACTTAGATGGTATCAGGTAACATTAGATCACTTTTCATCATCCTGATTATCTCACATTCTGTGGGGACTTCATGCCCTGTAACATTGGATAAATGGTTAAAGTGCCCCTTTCTCTAGGATTTGACCTCCATAACATAATGAATGCATGGAGGGAATGTAATCAATTTAATGAAGTCCTTCATACAGTATATGTCATCTAACATTTCATTCCTATTTAAAGAAGACTGACTATACATGCACCCAAGTATTATTTTCAAGACCTGTGAAAAGGATTCTTTAATTGATGCAAAGGATTTAAACTGTTAAATTATATTTCTGTTGTGTTTTGCGAGAATGTTTGGTGCAGAAAGTGACCCTGCATGCAATGCGTATTCCCATTATCCAAGAGAGACATACAGTGTCAAGTGCAACTGTTCCCAGCAGTCATATATGGTGACAGGTTTTACTCATTAAATTCAATGAAAAACGGATGTCACTTCTTCATAATTGTTTAACTGACACAATTGGATGTTTGACTAAACCTTTGTCCCTCTGTAGATTTACTTGTTTCCCTTTTCTCGGTTGCTATACCTTTTACCGAATCACCCCATCTGCTACCTTTATCTTTCTTTTTTCTGTTTTTGTATGTTTCTTTTCTCTCACTGCATTCATTCTCTATCGCAGTAGTGTCCTATATCTTCTAATAGGCTCCATTAAGCTCCTTTGTACTGTTTCATTTTACTGTTTGCTTTTTTTGCAAAGCAGCTGTTTACTAACCTAAACTAATTGATGTATTTCATATCTAAATCATACACATAAAACATTGATAGCTGCAGGTCTGCTGGATAACAGAGGGGTTTAATAATAAGGGTGGGTGCGCTGCAGCACATTCCACCATGCCTTGCTCTGTGGTACAGAGGGAAAAAGGTTTACAATTCTACAAGGTATACAATTCTACATATAATTGGCCTCCCTCTCTCCCGCCTCGCCCCCCTACAATCCATTCTGAACGCCTCCACCAGGCTCATCCACCTCACCCCCCCCCCCGCTCTTTTTCTGTCGCTCCTCTCTACGAGTCCCTTCACTGGCTCCCCATCCACTGCAGAGCTAAATTCAAAATCCTTACCCTGACCTACAAAGCTCTCACTAACTCAGCTCCCCACTACCTGTCCTCACTAATCACCAAATAAACCCCAGCCCGCTCCCTAGGATCAAGCTTCTCCCCGCATCACCTCCTCCCATGATAGACTGCAGGATTTCTCATTCGCAGCCCCCATTCTCTGGAACGCTCTACCTCATACGGTCAGACTTTCTCCTAGTTTACCCTCCTTCAAACACTCCCTTAAGACATTCCTATTTAGGGAAGCCTACCATCCGACTCACTGATACAACTCACTGCCCCAACCAGTCCATCGCTCTCACCTTGCAGTCCATCACTCTCAACTTGCAGTCCTCTCCTCCTGTTTCCACCCCCATCCGTTCTAGATTGTGAGTTTCCACAGGAACAGGGCCCTCGTTTCCCCCTGTACTGGTTTATCAAATGTTGTTCAGTCTCAGTGTATTGTAACCCTGCCTATATCATGCCCATTGTTCAGCGCTGCGGAATATGCTGGCGATATATAAATAAAGTATAATAATAATAATTGTAGAGAATGTTAAATAGGGATGAGCTGTTCGGTTCGATCTGTTTGGGGTTCGCATCGAACATCGGCCGTTCGACAGTTCGCGAACTTCGAACTTTTTGGGACGTTCGCCAAAAGTTTTAATTTTTTTTTTTTAAAAGTATAAAAAATGCTTTAAAAAATACAAAAAAAATCTAGAAATAAAGAGACTCTTTACTGCAGAATATTATAAGCAACGGTTTATTAGATATTGGATTAAAACGGGAATATTTTTAACATTGAAGCATATGGGATAAAACATTCGTGTTACTAAAACATCAGGCAGACACGGCCCTCTAATCAGGCACTGTAGAGGGCAGCCTGCCGGGGCCTCCCAAGGATTCCCTTGAGGGGCATGCGGCCACCCAGGTGCATGTGGCAGAGACAGGCAGCGCAGGGAGGGAGTCACTGCACCTGCGGCCACGGCAGAACCCCCCCACAACCAGGATCCAGGGAGCCCCCACTGACCACCAGGCTAAGGTAAGGCGACACATTTCTAAAAAAAAAAAAAATCCGAGGACATTTTTAAATGTCCCCGAGAACATAAAATAAAACTTTTTTTTCTTTCTCTACCTGGCTGAATGTATTTAATTATATATATTAGATACATTCAGCCAGGTAGAGGGGGTGGCATGTGGGCTGCGTGGGGTCTCAGGCAGTGGTTTGGTTTTTTTGTGTGTATATTTTTAGCAAATTTATAGGGGAAGGTAAGGGCAGGTATGATATATATATATATATATAGATAAGATATATATCTATATTCTTAGAAATATATATATCCAGACTTGTATTACACACACATTTTGGCAACTAATTGCCCCCCCATTTGGCTGATCCCTCCAGAAGAAATGTTGAACCCGATAGAGCAGAGAATAATATATATATTCTCTGCTCTGTCGGGTTCAACATTTCTTCTGGAGGGATCAGCCAAATGGGGGGGCGCATTTAGTTGAGATTGTCCACATGCCACCCCCCCATGTGCGTACATGTATATATGGTCTGAGGTCTGTGGGTGGGTGTATATATATATCTGCGTGTTGATATATACGTATATATAGGTCTGCGTGTTGATATATACGTATATGTCTGTGTGTGGTATCAATGCATCCCTACTCTATACACAGCGCTCCGTGTCCCTATAATATATATAATCAGGGGTTACCTTTTTTGTATATTTTTATACTATTCCTATTGAATTAACAGTAATTTTTTATGTATTTTATTCAGTAGAAACTTTTTTTTGCCTATATAACATGTGCTTTGTGAAACTAAAACGGTTTTGTGTGTACATTTTAATTTAGTTAGTGGATTCCTGTCCAGTGCGGTGAAAAGCAAACGTAATGCAGTGTAGACACGCTGCGAGGCGGAGCGGAGTGAAGTCAAGCCTGCAAAATGTTTGCTTCTCTTCACTTCGCTACGCTGTGCATCGGAACACGCTCAGTGTGTCTCAGCCTTTATTCCCACATCGCTAGCTTACCGAATCAGTTTGTATACTTGTTACTGACCCTGCTTGTTCTGAGGACCCGATCTGTTGCCGACTTTGCCTGCCATTTGCCTATTCTCTCTGTGTATTCCCTGCCTGTTCTGTTTGCTTCCTGTTGCTACTGGTGTGCGCCGATTCTCACCATATACAGTAGCGCAGTACAAGTGCCTAAACATTGCTGACCCGGTTTTGTTATAGCTGCTGATGTAACTGAATAGATCAGGGATCTCTTCTGCATTACCAAAACCTCCACCACTGCACTCTTCCACAATACCTCAGAGGGGTTACGGTGTGAAGGCACTTGCTGCCACCAAAGGCAAAATATTTGGGTGCACTGCCACTGACGCCTATACCAGATTCATATAATTTTAATATTGGACTGCAGGGTCCATCACTGCACTCTTCCACAATACCACAGAGGGGTTACGGTGTGATGGCACTGTTGCCGACACTAAAGGCCCAATTTTAAAGCACCTATTGTTACTTTCATCCTAAGCCTTCATAAGTTTCACTATAATTTAGCCAAAAAAATCACTAAACTTGTTCTGCTTGTCCTAAAATGTCTCCTCTTTTCATACAGGCTGCCGCCCCAAGCAGTTGTTTATGAATAGATTAAAGGAAAACCATTTACCGTCATTTGAAATGTCATTTTTTTGTTTTTAAATGTTTCTATACATCTTACAAATCCTCCACTTCACGGGCAGGTTATGGGGACCTCCTAGGCATTAGGCAATAAATTAACCTTTATTTCATGGAAAACTCACTGTTCCTTTAAAAATGTTTTTTTTTTTACTTTTTGTCCTTGTTTCCTGTCCCCCAGGTCACTACCCGGACCCCCATACACCTTTTATGGCAAATATCTTGCATATATGCCCTCTTGGAGGGCACTCTAAAAATCAAACTTTCGAGTCCCATTGACTTGCATTGAGTTCGGTTCGAGTTCGAGTTCGAACTCGAACTTTTGAAATCGTTCGAGTTTGAATGCGAACTGAACACGGGGGTGTTCGGGTCATCACTAATGTTAAACTGAATTGCACAATTTCGGAAAAAAATGCAATTAAGTACTCACTTAATCCCTTCACTTACAGTTGTGTTCAAAATTATTCAACCCCCACTGAAATTGAGTGTTTTGGCCAGTTTGACATTGATTTTGATCATTCAGTCATCTCAGTCATCTTGCTTACAATTAAATCAAAGAGGCACGTGTAGGTCAGACAAATATAACATAACATTTATAATGAAATAACCACAAATGTCTTTTCTGTGCTCACATCATTATCAGTTTTATTCAACCCCCAAGTGACATTCAATCTTAGTACTTAGTACAACATCCTTTTACAGTTATAACAGCTTTTAAACGTGAAGCATAGCTTGACACAAGTGTCTTGCAGCGATCTACGGGTATCTTCGCCCATTCGTCATGGGCAAAAGCCTCCAGTTCAGTCACATTCTTAGGCTTGCGCTCTGCAACTGCTTTCTTTAAGTCCCACCAGAGGTTCTCAATCGGATTTAAGTCAGGTGACTGCGATGGCCACTCCAAAATGTTCCAGCCTTTAATCTGCAACCATGCTCTAGTGGACATGGAGGTATGCTTGGGATCATTGTCCTGTTGAAAGGTCCAACGTCTCCCAAGCCTCAGGTTTGTGACGGACTGCATCACATTGTCATCCAATATCTCCTGGTACTGAAGAGAATTCATGGTACCTTACACACGCTGAAGCTTCCCTGTACCTGCAGAAGCAAAACAGCCCCAAAGCATGATTGACCCCCCGCCATGCTTCACAGTAGGCAAGGTGTTCTTTTCTTCATAGGCCTTGTTCTTCCTCCTCCAAACATAGCGTTGATCCATGGGCCCAAACAGTTCTAATTTTGTTTCATCAGTCCACAGAACACTATCCCAAAACCTCTGTGGTTTGTTCACATGACTTTTGGCATACTGCAGTCGACTCTTCTTATTCTTTGGAGACAGCAAGGGGGTGCACCTGGGAGTTCTGGCATGGAGGCCTTCATTACGCAGTGTGCGCCGTATTGTCTGAGCTGAAACTTCAGTACCCACATCTGACAAATCTTTTCTCAGTTCCTCAGCAGTCACACGGGGACTTTTCTCCACTCTACGCTTCAGGTAGCGAACAGCAGTCGAAGTCAGCATCTTCTTTTTGCCACGACCAGGTAGCGTCTCAACAGTGCCCTTTGCCTTGAATTTGCAAATGATGCTTCCTATGGTCTCTCTTGGTATGTTTAACATCTTTGCAATCTTCTTATAGCCATTGCCCTTCCTGTGAAGAGTAATCACCTCTTCTCTTGTATTCCTGGACCATTCTCTTGACTTCACCATGTTTGTAACCACACCCGTAAATATCTAGAAGGAGCTGAGTATCACAGTCATTTTAAAGCTGCCTAATTGGTGCTTATTATGCTTTATTGCTGCTCCGTGACATCCACAGGTGTTTTCAATACCTGATTGAAAACACTTGAATGAACCTCTGTTCTTCAGAGTGGTAGTCTTTAAGGGGTTGAATAATTGTGTCAATGAAGAATTCACAAAAGAAACATTTACTACTGTATTACAAAACCAATTGATGTCATTTTAGTTGCATATGGTTCTTTAAAAAGTCCTTGTAGGATTTCATTCTGAATACAATTACAAATGTACACTAAATTCCATAAAACCCTTTACAGCATTGGGGGTTGAATAATTTTGAACACAACTGTATACAGAGGGATTTTCCAAACAAAACATTGTCAGGAACAATTTTTTTTTAAATAATTTTTTTGTTAATTATACAGTAACAAATATTTGGGAATGTTCCAGGTGTATGTTTTACTGTAATAACCTATTTGGCAGGCAGATGGCTCAAGCTACTGGCCAAATGGAGTTACGGCAGTTTGAGCTGCAGCTTGTGGTTCCCTGCTTCGGCTGCTGAAAGTTCAATATGTCAGGGCATTCCTCATCCGATTTTAAACAGTTTTAGCCCCTCAGGCATTTTCCCCACAGGACTAAAACTTTGGGGGCAACTTCTGCAGCCCAAAAGCAATCAAAATTTGCTTGCAGCAAACAAATTTCATTTTCATTTGTCCTTCAGAGATTCAGAGTGAGATAACTCGATAATGGGACTGATGATGCCTTTGAAGTCCCGAGTTATCTCGATCTCAGTAGTGAAGGGGTTAAACAAGTACATTTTGAAAATAAAAGGATTAACAAATAAAAGAAATTAGAAAATACGTTTCAATGATGAAATTAAGCACCTAAAGCATAAATCATGAAAAGATTTGCCATCAGTTGGAGGAAATGTGCAAGTTATTAATTTACACATCCTAATAAAGTCCTCCTGATTGCATATGTGTATACGATACTAAATAAGAGATGTTTTATCAGTGTATATGGGTGTATTTTATTTGGGGCAGTTTGGTCTGGGTTTTTTTATGTTTCTTGGTTTCTCTTTTCTGTGTTGGGTAAACATCTCTCACGTCTTCAATTGATACTGATGGAAAAATGAATTTTTGTTACCACTACAAGAAGTGTCACTAGGATTCTAAATGTGAAAGGCATTACATGGGCTTGTGTTATTTTCTTCCTTTGTGACATGAGTCAGCAGTGTACATGAAGTACCTTTAGACTAATTCCATGGACAAGACTAAACATGACCATTTTCCATTGCAACATATTTAATTCTAAATCTGAATACTTTAGTCTAGTGTGTTATAAAATAATGCAGGCGTTATCTGTGATCAACAGGGTGTTTAATGCTCCTGGGGTTTCTGCATTTCTGAAGATGGTATCTACATCCGGTTGCGTCTTGGGATAGCTCAATATATATATAATATATATAATGCAAATTTTATTTATAGTAAATTACACAAATGGTTGAACTGCAGATTTCCCGTTATGACTTCTGCCATTAAATAGCTCCTCTGTAAACTCCCATGCCTCCTTGACCATTTTTTCCAATATAAATAAGGGGAGCAATTTAAGAACCCACATCCTAAGAACAGCCTAAAAATAAGTCACCCAAACTGTATAAATCATCTAACCCTACCACAAAATATGTCTATCATTATTTCCTGTGTATCCATACCTCACAAATTGTACCCTATACTCCCCAAATTTACTCCCAATCCTAATAATTCACCAAGTGCAACCCCAACGTTAACCTTCCTTATCAACAATGGTTTTAACACTCATTGTATTATGTTGTGAAAACATTACAACATTGTTCAAAAGTAACCTACCCTTTAATACTATTTCAGTTTAAATAGATGAGCATATGACAAACACTCAACTATCCAGCCATTTACCAATGATCTGCTGCAATATAATATTCAGTGGTTCACAAAGGTCAAATTAGAAATGGACACTTGTGTGAGTGAGGACATATCCATATACATCAACCCAACCCATTGACATTTCACATTCGAGAAAATTATAATATGGTTTTGTGAAAGTATCATTTCTGACTGGACTTTCTTTCCACTTGAAGATCTATTCAAAGAAAGGTGAAACTCAGGAAAATGACTGGAAAAGTTAAAATTCTAATTCAGAATGGGCAAACCAGAAACATTCTCCCATTTATCTCAGTTTCCAAATCGGCTATTTGGTCTAGATTGTTCTCTTCTCCTGCCAGTTCTCCTGGTTTTCACCTGTCATGGAGCTGACGTAGCGTTCCCCGCTTCAAACCCCAAGACTTTTATTTTCCTGGGAAAACCCCCAAAAGACACAGACATTTGCCTTGGGAAGACTTTATGTTCATTTATATTGCGTGGTGTGGTTTAAATGTATTGTAAATTGCTTAGCTTTAGTTTTAAATGTACTTTTATTACTGAATGTAAATGTGAATTTAGAGAATTGTTTTGAAATTGTTTCTTTTGTGTAGAATGTAAACAAGTTTGAGTAATGTGTGATTATGCAAGAGGGCTTTCTCTTTCTTATCTGTTTAAAGAGTCAAGAGTCTGGGACAGCGTTTGACTGCAAATTTAATTTGATGTATTGGAACAATAGATTATGTAAATGATGTGTGCTATGAAGGCTAAGGAATGTTTACTGTAAATATCTAACTGACATAATGTAATTAGAGTTTTAGTAGGTCAATGTTCGTCGGTTGGTATGCAAATTATAACTTTTGGACCTGTGCATAAATAGTGGCGTTTTTCAATAAAAGTCTCAGATTCCTATTTGAACACACAGCCTGTCTGGTATCTCATTCAGGGTACCCACTCTCACCCTCAGAACGCACAGAGCAGCCTTCTGGAAATTCAAAGAGGCTCCAAGGCAGAGGATCAGACCAAGCAGGTCTGGAGCTACAGATCAGGCTACTCGAGGCACTGAGTTCCAAGCAACTCAGCTGCCGGACTGATCTTGGTAAGGGGGTGTCTGGAGAGCCAGGACAGGCGGAATGAGCGGGTTTCTGTCACATCACCTTTCTCTGAAAAACCCTGAAAGGATCAGAGCTTGTTCTGTTTTACATAGACACACAAAAACTGAGAAGCACAACTGCTTCAGCAAAGTACATGTTAACATCACATGTAAGTGTAGCGCTCACTCCCGGAGGAGCCACTGAATTTAACCTCGGGTCAGTCTCCCTGCACTAGGGAATAAATATAAAATCCACAACAGTGCTGGCGTATAAATTATATACATAGATACAGAAAAAATGGCGTCGCGCCCATACTCACCGGAGCGGCAGCAACTGCCAGGAGTAACAGCCCAGTCAATGTATAAAACATAACAAGGAAAAAGAGTGTCATCTGCGCTCGTTTCTATGTGTTCCATGTACAACAAAAATGAAGTTTTTGTTTGTTTCAATGGCCATTGCAACGTAAGCCCACTCGCCACTTCAAGGCACCTCTTTAGAGTGGGTACCTAACAATTGTAACCAAAAGGCCGCTCTACTGAGCAGCTCCAAGCCCCTCCAGCTGCTTTTCAGCCAAGGAGAGGCAAAGATGGTGGCTTTTATTTATACACACACCAAACACTTCCCATTTGGGATCAAAAACAAAAACATTTTTTCTGTATCTATGTATATCATGCTTGTAACACCAGTCCGTCGTTCTGCAGCTGTTCCTCTTTCCATGTTTTTGTTTTTGATCCCAAATGGGAGTGTTTGGTGTGTGTATAAATAAAAGCCACCATCTTTGCCTCTCCTTGGCTGAAAAGCAGCTGGAGGGGCTTGGAGCTGCTCAGTAGAGCGGCCTTTTGGTTACAATTGTTAGGTACCCTCTAAAGAGGTGCCTTGAAGTGGCGAGTGGCCTTACGTTGCAATGGCCATTGAAACAAACAAAAACCTCATCTTTGTTGTACATGAACACATAGAAACGAGCGCAGATGACACTCTTTTTCCTTGTTATGTTTTATACATTGACTGGGCTGTTACTCCTGGCAGTTGCTGCCGCTCCGGTGAGTATGGGCGCAACGCCATTTTTTCAGTATCTATGTATATCATGCTTGTAACACCAGTCCGTCGTTCTGCAGCTGTTCCTCTTTCCATGTTTTTGTTTTTGATCCCAAATGGGAAGTGTTTGGTGTGTGTATAAATAAAAGCCACCATCTTTGCCTCTCCTTGGCTGAAAAGCAGCTGGAGGGGCTTGGAGCTGCTCAGTAGAGCGACCTTTTGGTTACAATTGTTAGGTACCCACTCTAAAGAGGTGCCTTGAAGTGGCGAGTGGGCTTACGTTGCAATGGCCATTGAAACAAACAAAAACCTCATTTTTGTTGTACATGGAACACATAGAAACGAGCGCAGATGACACTCTTTTTCCTTGTTATGTATAAATTATATAGTTTACTGGTCTCAAATAAACTGGCATATATAAAGCAAACACGGTATATATATATATTTACAGGAATTCGTAATGCGAGAAACGCGCAGCGTTAAAAAAAGGAAATTTTAACCCCTTCGTTGTCGGAGTGTAAGTCCCGTACAGGTTGTGTCCCAAGAAGGTGTGCGTGTATGTGTGTGTTGGTACCCGGGTACTAGATTCGGCTGGCCAGTGAATGGATTCAGTGTATCTTCGACTAGTCACGTTGGGGCCCTGTAGATTTAAGCAAACTGCAGCGTGCTTTGTTAACTTTACTGTGGCCTGGAAGGCCTCTCACCCATCCGCCAGACAATCTGCTCCGCTGCTCGACCAAGGACGTCTCTCCGATCGATTTGGCTGGGACTCTGTGCCACCGGATCCGCTGTTCTTGCTTGTCCATCTTTGCAACAAGATTTTCAGCTTACCGCCTGCACTCCCATTGGATCAGTGTGGTCTCCTAACTCGGGGTCCAATCTGCAGCTCTGTGTCTGTGCAAACCTCTCAGCGGTGGATTACTAGGTCTCTGGCAAGTCACTGAAACCGATCTCCAGTGTCTGCAAGGCAGCACCTGCTCTCCGGCCTGGTCACAATCGTTCCCTGTCTCACGTGCACTGGCCCTCCTTCCACGAGGCTGCGGATGTTCTCTCCTCCTTCCCCACCCACTTCCTGTCTCTGCCCCAGAGCATGCTGGAAAACGTAGTCCCAATGTCCAGTATAGTTTACATGCGCTTGTCTCCCTCTGGTGGCCAAAATGGAACATTACAGCAACAGAGTTTTAAACAGCGCTACACTCTCCCCCTCCTAGAACTCTTGGTTCTCTCCAAGGAGGTATAACAATTACATAACATTAGGCAATGTATACAGGTTCAGCAGCAAACATACAATGGGTCAGATACACGTCCTCAAGTTGACTCCCGCTCCTGACTACCTCAGCTAACATAGCAGACACTTCGGGCAACCTTCGCACTGTGGTGACAGCCTCTTCAGTGCTATGGCTATGTCCTGGTGAGTCGTAGGTAAGTCTCTGTGGGGGTCGAATAGAACGCTTTGGGCTTTGATTCTGTGGTTCAACTAGGCCTCCCAATGGAACTCTTCTTGACCTTTCTCGACAAGTCTTATCATCCTGGAGACGAATGTGGTGTTTAGTGCTCTTAGCACATCCCACATCAACCTCATACTTGGAGAACGAATTTTCCGACTTGAGTATTGGAGACTGAACCCGCTTCTTCCACTTGAATGAGATAGGAGCATCTTAGGGTAGAACCGTTCAGCTTGAATCGCTTTATTCACTCTCCTCCCTAGATCGGTACTGGAGAGGGGCTTGACAGAAGCCATTCGCCCGATTGACATCCGTGTCTTCAAATTTACTGAAGAGTCAGACACATTACATACGCTGATGGAAACTCTTCCACTTGTCCATTTCAAAACTCTTGTAGAGATTATTTCAGGGACTTCTCTGGACTGCATAACCTTCTCTGTCCGTTCCGCTTTCCTCAGCCGCCTCACTTCTTCTGGTGCTCTCTGTTCTTCGACCATCCATTGACATACCGGCCGTGACATTGAGTGTGCCTTCTTGGGAGCAGGACTCTCTTCTTTCACCAGCGGGGTTAGAAAACGTCTCACTAAGTCAGTGTTCGTCCCCACTATCATAGAACTTCGATTAGCTCCCGAGGGACGAGGACACACAATGGCCAACGTGTCACATACTCCCGGTTGTCCAACGGTCGCTGAACTGATTTCCAGCTTCACCTGTAGATATCCATCATAGGGAAACCTCTCAGTCCCCATACCCCAGATTTCGAGATCCTTCAACTTCTTCAGGGGTATATGCTTCAAATGTTTCTGATAGAGGTCTCGGTAAATCAGAGTTACTTGAGCACCTGAATCTAGAAGAGCCTTTGTGTAGACCCCTTCCGCTTGGACCGGGATGATGGACAAAGGTCCTATCAACCTGTCAGGGAACTTCTCTGCCGTAGTACAAGGTGGGGACGCAGTTTGCTCTCTCAACCGGGGTCCCCCGAAATTTTCCGCTTGCAAAACAGGCGACTGCTCCTTCAAGGCCTTCCGTAGTTCTTCGACCGATCTCTTTACGGGCCTCCTTTTTGGGCACTGAGCCCTGAAATGACCGATTTCCCTGCAGCCAAAACATCTTTTCCTCGAGCATGTGGGCAAATTTTCTTCCTGCGGCTCATTTGAAAACCCCCTGTTAGAAACCACAGCCGCTCTTGTCATTCGTATATCTGCTAGAAACGTCCATCCTCTTCGCGGTTTGGGTGGGCTGGGGCAGTCACGTCGATAGTGGCCAACCTCCCCACAGTTGTAGCAGATCAACGAACCAGAGGGTTCTCCAGCAGGAACACTCTGCACTGCCTCTCCCTCCTTCGGTATGGCAATCCTAGCAGACAGCAACGTCATCAACTCCATCATTTTCGACATCAGAGTTTTCAAAGCCATCACTTTGGCCTGTATGTCCGCTACACCAAGAGTTCCTACTTCTGCGGTGAAAACTGCATGTGAAGCATTAGCAATCGTTTTAGCCTTAATTAAAGCCTCTTCTTCTCAGATAGCTTTGACCAGTTTGGAATATGTCAGTCTCTTGCTCTGGTATCTAGTCTGAAATTTCAACATTATGGGATCTAGTGGGAGTGCTCCTTTGAAAATTTGATCCATCAAAGCTTTGCTTGCATGACTCGGTTCCATGCCTCCTTTTAGAATAACCTGATGGATGATTTTATCCAGCCGCCAGACATAGGTGGACAATTCTTCTCCTTCCTTTTGATAGGTGTGAGAGAACTTGTGGATAAGCTCGGCACAATCCTCCACTCCCTCGAAAATTTCCTGTAAAGCTTCTAGATACTCCGCAGCAGTGCAGCCTGGCTTGTCCCTTTTCAGATTTCGGATGACATCTGAAGCAGGACCTCTTAGGCTCTCGATCAACCTTTGTGTCTTCACGGTGTCAGCAACTTCCCATTCTTCCACAGCTTGCACTGCCTGATCTATCCAAGTGTCAAAGTCCTCTTCTCCAGCTGGCACAGGGACCTTACCGGAACAGAACCCCAACTTGCGATATCCATAATTTGCAGACGCGGCTGAGTTTTGGGCCAACGTTTCCACCAGCTTCCCCATAGTGGTAAAGAAAGTAGCAGGAGGGAACCCTGCAATTGAGGTAGGGGTAGCATCGAGTATCTCGTCTCCTGACGTTATTGGTCTAGTCACGGGAACATTCGTGGGATCACCACGTGGTGTACTTGGCTGGACCAGTCGAACTTCCACATCGTCGGTCAGCTTCACACTCGCGCCATGAAAATACACTGGAACACCCTTTCTCCACTCAAAAAGAACATACGTGTGAGAAGTCTCTGGGTTCACTTTAACGTCCACTATGAATCCCTGCTGGGCAGGTGCCAACGCTGCTACGCCCGGCGGATCTGTTCTTCTGCCCAGGTGCCTGCAGGGATGTCCATTACTACACTCAACCCTAACTGGCCATTTTGTGCTTTACACCAATCTGCTGCTTCTTCTGGATCACTATTAACCCCTTAATTGCGGTATTTTACAGAGACTGGAATCCCGGACGAGCCCCCACGTGTAGCGCTCACTCCCGGAGGAGCCGCTGAATTTAACCTCGGGTCAGTCTCCCCGCACTAGGGAATAAATATACACCAGCACTGTTGTGGATTTTATAAGTTATATAGTTTACTGGTCTCAAATAAACTGGCATATATAAAGCAAACACGGTATATATATATATTTACAGGAATTCGTAATGTGAGAGCGCTACATAAGCAAAATAGAGATTGCAATAAAGTTTGTTAATTCAATTATACTTCTTGATATAATCAGGATTGTATTTGGCTTTATCATGGGCAAAGCTTAAAATTGAGGGGGGACAGTATTTTGTTTTCTAATGTCCCTTTTCTTGGGGGTTCATTATATTTGAGGTGCAGGTGCATAACAGCTCTGCAAAGCAATAAACTCCAAGTGCTGAGTCACCAAAGTAAACTATAATAAATGCTATTAGATTACTTAGGGTAAATAAGATACTTTACTTTTGTACTAAAGTACATTTGTATTGGCATAAATAGTACCCAAGGTCGTGAATATTTGTCTTCATTTCATGTATATATTCACATTTATATTTATTTGGTATTGGGTTGGGAAAGGTCGCAGCAGGATTTGGTGTGCCTAGGGTAGCACTTAGCCTGTATACACCTCTGTCTAATCCAAAAGCTTTTTAATTATCTTTTAATAATAACCCCTCAAGCCAGTGTGTTTAGTAATAACCTCCCTGAGGTTCTCTACACTAGTAAACAACAGTAGAAATCACTGTCTCCACACACACTGTCTATTCAGAAAAGCATAACTTAAAAACGTCAGGCAAAGTTGCATTAACCCATTGCCACCCGAAGCTCCCAGCGGCAAGGTGGTACCTCAACGCCATGAGATGGTATAGCAAAGCCCGCCTAAATTGCGCACGCTGATCACATCATTGGCTGTCCCGCGGCAGCCAAATGACACGATCAGTGCACGCGCATCATAGGCAGGCTGATTATGTCTATGGAATTGAGTGAGGGCGTGGTATGCTGGCCCACTGCATTTATGCCCACCCCACACGTGAATGGCATAGGACGCCCCATGGCCTTAAAGGATTAAGCACTAGTGAACAACTGTAAAAACTAAACAGGGATACCTTCCTCATTCAGTAGAAGAAGTCAACTGTGGCTATTCTCTATTTATCATTGTTTGCGATAATGGTGTATATATTTTGGTGATTTTAACCTCCCTGGAGGTCTAATTTTTTCAAAATTTCATGTCTAAAAGCATCTCAATTTTTTTTAAAGGAAACGTGTTTTTGTATATAGTTAGCCTGTAATAATTAGGAATCACGCACTGAAATCCGTGCAATCAAGAGTTCTTACTGGTAAAATCCTTTATAAATAAATAAATAAAAAAATAGTAAATACACTGAGTCCGATAAAGTTTGAAACACGAAATAATAATTTATTATCCCAAAAATAATTATCCAAAATAATGCAAATAAATCATATTCAATAAAATAAAAATCATAAAACACTGAAATCTGTCTGAAAACAAGGGTAAGAGGATGTATGGTCTATTTCTTATCCTGTAGTGCCACCCAGTGGCCGTTCATAAACATTGCATTTTGGATTACAGTATTTTATGAATTGTTTATAAATTTGCTGTTGGTTCCCGCCCACCCTGCACCATGTGACTCGCAGGGAGCCTTCCAGGAAGCAGCTCGCCGCGATCATACTGCGCGGGACAGCGAGGGAGCCAGGAGGAGGTGAGTATGCATCCAGCCCGAGTGTGGCTCAGGGTTACCGTTCACGGTAGTGAAATTTAACCCCGAGTCACACTCGGGAATATCGCCAGGGAGGTTAAAGTGATGATTTCATTGAACTCCAACTGAATGAACAGTGAAAACAATCTTAAGAATAACGTGAACAACTTCGACTGAACAATGGTGATAACAACAATAAAAACTATGCTGAGATACTTTGGCTACTGAGAGACTACAGAGGAAACAACAGGGATAATCACACTAAAAACTATGCTGAGAGCTACCATAAACAAGTTCATCAGAAGCTACGTTGATAACAAAGGTGAACCCATGTCGAGCTACAGTGGAACTACCGTGCATTGTGAATTTTTCATCGTTTAGCTATAGTTGATCCATTGTAGTTCACTGAAGTTAATTGTTTGCTGTTTGACGAAACCTTCACTGCTTACTGAATAGACCCAACATTGGGCACTATCAGCTGCCCTGAGCTAAAACAAGGACACTAAGGGGAAAAATTAGCATTCACTAACTTCCCCTTAGCGTCCCGGTTTCCCCAGCAGATCGCGGGGCAGGCGCAAAGTCTGGCAGCCTGCCCCTTAGTGATTGCTAAGCTCGCAGATGCTGGGGCAGCGCTACAGCGACGTCCCCAGCATCCACTCCATGGCATCCATAAGACGCCATGGGGCACCGTGCTGCCGGGTCACATGATCGGCAGGATCTCTCCTCTCACGAGATCCTGCTGGTCGGCGCAGTGATCACGGAGGGAGACAGGGGACTTTCTTCCCCCAGTCTCCCTCTGCTCCAGGCGGGCGGCCAGATGCAGCGGATAAGGCCGCCGTTCTCGCCTCGGGATAAGAAGTGAGTATTTGTTTTTTAGGGTGGTTCTGAGCTGCAGGTAACAGATTCTGCAGCAGCGCAATCTGTTACCTACACCTCTGAGCTGGTGGTAAAGTTTTTCAGTTAGCTCCAGCTCTTACTATCTAGCGTTAGGACCAAGGTGATCCTAATGCTAGTTACTCTGTGCTTTCACTTTGCGCTCCCCATATTAAGTATAAGGAGCGCAAAGTACAATACACTCACGTTAAGAATCGCTTATTATTATTCTTCTTTATTTATAAAGCGCCGGCATATTCCGCAGCGCTGTACAATAGGCACAGTATAGACAGGGTTACAATACATTGAACAACATTTGACAAACAGTACAGGAGGAGATGAGGGCCCTATTCCCGTAGGAACTCACAATCTAGAAGGGTTGGGGTTGGAAACAGGAGGAGAGGACTGCTAGGTGAGAATGATGGACTGCAAGGTGAGAGTAATTGATGGCTGCGTCAGTGAGTTGGGTGGTAGGCTTCCCTAAATAGAAACATTTTAAGGGAGCGTTTGAAGGAAGAGAAATTAGGGGAGAGTCTGATTTGTGAGGGAGAGCGTTCCAGAGAATGGGGGCTGCGCGTGAGAAGTCCTACAGTCTATCATGGGAAGAGGTAATGAGGGGAGAGGCTAGGCGCAGGTCGCTGTTTGATCTTAGGGAGCGGGCTGAGGTGTATTTAACGAGCACTAACGTTTTTTTCAACCCATTAGCGATTCGAATGCGATCTGGCCGCAGCGCTATGATCTCCTTTTAGGCTAGGGTCAGACTAATGCATTTTTCACGTGCGTTTAGCCGCACGAAATTACGGCCGTGCTAGCAGCAAATGACTTCCAATGCCGGGGAACATACGACGGACGGCCGCACGAAAGTTCGTCCGTGCAAGGCAAGTGGCCAACGAACGCATTTTTTCGAGAACGTCAAACCGCTACTACTGACGTACAGAGTGTGCTGCGTCCGCATAGCGGTGTGTGTGTGTGTGATTAGGAGACGTCAGACGCTGCTAATGTCCGGCTAACATAACGTCCAGACACAAAAAGTGTTTTATTGATGATCCGTACAAAATCACGGACGGAAATGCGCATCGTATGACCGCTATCGCGTATTCCGTGAAAAAATACGTCCATTCGTTCGAACGCACTTTTTCACGGACAACGTGAAAAATGCGTTCGTCTGACCCTAGCCTTAGCTGGCGCTAACGCTGACGCTAGTATTAGCTTGAAGGTGATAGAGCCCATTGTATGCAGACATTGATGGGTGGGACATTAAATGAGCTGTCATGCGGTTTTACTAATTGTACATACTGGGCCATATTACAAACATCACGCTAAAGCGTAAAGCTGGGACACTAAGAGAAAAACCTGTGCCTGCAGGTTTCTCCTCAGCGTCTCCGTTTTAGCGTGATATTACAGTGCAGGCGCTAAACCAGCAGCCTGCACCGTAACCTGACACTAGGGATGTGCGTTTCGGGTTTCGGAATTTCGGATTTTTCACGAAATTTCCCAATTCGTGCATTCGGATTCGGCCGATTTTCCGAAAATTTTCAGAACCGAAAACGAAAATCATTTTCGTTCCATTCGTAATTTCGGCTCCATTACTGATTTCGGTTCCATTTCAGTAATTTCAGACAACGTATTTTTTGGTTATATCGCTGATTCTGTAATTTTGTATCATTCCCATCTCAATGTATCCTTCTTGTAAAAAAAGAGAAATCTCAATGTATCCTTCTTGGAAAACCAGAGAAATCTCAATGTATCCTTCTTGTAAAACATGAGAAATCTCAATGTATCCTTCTTGTAAAACCAGAGAAATCTCAATGTGTCTTCCCTGGAGAACCAGAGAAATCTCAATGTATCCTTCTTGTAAAACATGAGAAATCTCAATGTATCCTTCCTGGAAAACCAGAGAAATCTCAATGTATCCTTCCCGGGAAACCAGAGAAATCTCAATGTATCCTTCCCGGGAAACCAGAGAAATCTCAATGTATCCTTCTTGTAAAACATGAGAAATCTCAATGGCAGAATTATCATATTGACAGAATTATTGTATCGACAGAAATATCGGATCTGAAAAACCATTAGTTTACGTCAAAACGAATAGACACTTTGAAACGAGGAAAACAGACGTTCCGAAAAACACAAAAATTTCCGAAATTACGAAAAAAAGTTGATACGAAAAATGAAACAAAAACGAAACGAACCAAAACGGAAATCGGCCGAAAAGAGCCAAAACGAAAATTTACAAAATCCGAACGAACCGAACCGAAAAAAAAATCGGTGCACAAGTCTACCTGACACTAAGTCGCAGGATGCTCACGGCAGCGCTGTGTCGCCGTGAGCATCCACTCCATGGAGTCAATAGGACTCCATTAACCCTTTCGCTGCTGAGGCATTTCACGCCTCTGTGCTGAGCTCATTTTTACCTGTTTCGCTCATCACGTTTAAATGCATTTTGAAGCCTTATTTCAGTATATAGCCCAGACATATTATATATCGTTCTTTCCGTCAGACTCGGCAGATTCATAATATGTCATTATTATATGTATACGTCATGCCCGGTCTGTATAATATAACAAAAATGCAATAAAATTAAAATTTTCAATAATTTACAACGTGTAAAGTGTGTTTTTTTAACATTTTAACATGCGAGAAATTGTGGCTATATTTTGTATGGGGTGCGCTTGTTAAAAAAATTAGAAATGGGGTCTCGTTACATTTTTTTGGTGGGAAAATTACGCGATTTTTAACAAACGCACCCCAAACAAACATCGTTAGTGCAGCATCATTGTTCACATTATAATTGAAATGTGAACAATATTGCTGCATTAACAAAACAAAAAACTTGTTTATTTTTTTTTATAATTTTTTAACCACTTCGCTGCGGCGGACGCGCTCAGCGCGTCCAACCGCATGTCACGTTGCGTGCGGAGGACGCGCTGAGCGCGTCCAGCCTTTGGGGTCAGTGTTCGGCCGGGTTCCGGCCGATCGCTGGCCCCCCCGGTGCGGGCTGACATCCTCAATGTCAGCCCAGCATCCGGAACCGCCGCCGAGCTAATTAGGTGTCATCACGGGGGCGCGATGACACCTAATTCAGGCGCCCCCCCGCATGTGCGGAGGAGGCGCCTGAAAGGGAGGGGGGGAGGTCTCTCCCTCCCGATCGGCGACGTTGCGGGGGTTAACCCAGGCACCATTCGGAAGGGCACAGCCTGCCCTTCCAAATGGTACCTGGCATTAACCCCTGGGGAGCCGGATCACGAATCGGCGCTGGAAAGCGCCGGTTTGTGATCCTTTCCCGGAGCTGGCCGACATCTTGGATGTCGGCCAAGCCTCCGGGAACTCCCCCTGAGGACTGGCGTCATTGTGCATAGCACGATGACGCCAGTCCTGGAGTTAACCCCTAGCTGCCACCAATGGTGGAGATAGGGAGTTCCAATGAACTCCCTATCTCCCGATCCGTGGCAGCTAGGGGTTAAAGTTTGGTATTGTTGGATCGGCCAGAGCATGGCCGTTCCAACGATACCAAACACAAAAGTGAAAAAGTTTGTAAAAAAAAAAAAAAATTAAAATAAAAAAAAAATTTTTAAAAAATAAATTATAAAAAAAAATAACAATTTTTTTTTTTCTTTTTTTTGGTTTGTTATGCAGCAATATTGTTCCCATTTCAATTATAATGTGAACAATGATGTTGCACTAACGATTTTTGTATGCGGTGCGTTTGTTAAAAATCGTGTAATTTTCCCCAAAACAAAATGTAACGAGACCCCATCTCTAATTTTTTTAACAAGCGCACCCCATACAAAATATAACCGCAATTGCTCGCATGTTAAAATGTGAAAAAAAACCACTTTACACATTGTAAATTATTGAAAAATCATATTTTATTGCATCTTTTGTTATAATATACAGACAGGTTATGACGTATACATATAATAATGACATATTCTGAATCTGCCGAGTCTGACGGAAAGAACGATATATAATATGTCTGAGTCATATACTAAAATAAGCCTTCAAAACACGTTTAAACATGATGAGCAAAACCAGTAAAAATGACCTCAGCACAGAGGCGGGAAAAGCCTCAGCAGCGAAAGGGTTAAAATATTTTTTTATTTTTATTTTAAATTTTTTTTTAAAAAAAACTTTCTACATGGCCATGTTTGGTATCGTTGGAAAGGACATGCTCTGGCCGATCCAACGATATAGAAACATAGAAACATAGAAAAATGTCGGCAGATAAGAACCTTTCGGCCCATCTAGTCTGCCCAATTACATGGATACTTTACCTGGATTTATCTTTTGTTTAGGATAGCCTTATGCCTATCCCATGCCTGCTTAAATTCAATTACTGTTTTGGCCTCTACCACTTCAACTGGAAGACTGTTCCATGTATCCACCACCCTCTCAGTAAAATAATGCTTTCTGATGTTACTTTTAAACCTTTGCCCCTCTAATCTAAGACTATGTCCTCTTGTTTTGCTACTTTGTTTCCTTTTAAATATACTCCCTTCCTCTACCTTGTGGATTCCCTTTATGTATTTAAATGTTTCTATCATATCTCCTCTGTCTCGTCTTTTTTCCAAGCTGTACATGTTAAGATCATTAAGCCTTTCCTGGTAACTTTTCTCCTTCAAGCCGTACACCATTTTAGTAGCCCTTCTCTGAACTCTCTCTAAGATGTCTATATCCTTCTGGAGATACGGTCTCCAGTACTGCACACAGTACTCCAAGTGAGGTCTCACCAGTGCACTGTACAGTGGCATGAGCACTTCCCTTTTCCTACTGCTAATACCTCTCCCTACACAACCAAGCATTCTGCTAGCATTTCCTACTGCTCTATTACATTGACTACTTACCTTTAGATCCTCTGAAATAATAACCCTAAATCCCTTTCCTCAGATGTTGAGGTTAGGACTGTATCAAATATTCTATATTCAGCCCTTGGGTTTTTACGTCCCAGGTGCATTATCTTGCACTTATCCACGTTAAAACTCAATTGCCACAGCTCCGACCATTTTTTTAGTTTACCTAAATCATTTGTCATTTGGCTGATCCCTCCAGGAACGTCAACCCTGTTGCAAATCTTTGTGTCATCAGCAAAAAGACATACTTTTCCATTAATACCTTCTGCAATATCACTAATAAAAATATTAAATAGAATGGGTCCAAGTACTGACCCCTGAGGTACCCCACTGGTAACAAGACCTTGCGCCGAATAAACTCCATATATCAAACATTAACCCCTAGCTGCCAAGGATCAGGAGATAGGGATTCCAATGAACCTCCTATCTCCACCATTGCTGGCAGCTAGGGGTTAACTCCAGGACTGGCATCATCGTGCTATGCACGATGACACCAGTCATCAGGGGGAGTTCCCGGAGGCTTGGCATCCAAGATGTCAGACAGCTCCGGGAGAGGATCACGATCCGGCGCTTTTCGGTGCCGAATCGTGATCCGGCTCCCCAGGGGTTAATGTCAGCCACCGTTTGGAAGGGCAAGCTGTGTCCTTCCAAACGGTGCCTGCCTTAACCTTGTGGCCCCCGGCGATCGGGAGGGAGAGAGGCCCAAAGGACCTCACCCCTCCCTTTCAGGCGCCTCCTCTGCACTCGTGGGGGGGGCCCTGAATTAGATGTCATCGCGCCACCGCAATGACATCTAATGGCCCCGCCGGGGTCCCGGAGTGCCGGGTTGACATCCAAGATGTCAGCCCGCACCGGGGGGGCAGCAATTGGCTGGAATCCCGGCGCATTCATCGCACAGGAGGTGCACTTGGCAGGACGCACTGAGCGCGTCCTTAGCAGCCAAGTGGTTAAGGCTGATGCTGCCGGTCACATGACCTGCAGGATCTCACCTTGCGAGATCTGGCAGGTCAGCGTATTGATCTACAGAAGGAGACTGGGGGACTATTCCTCCCAGTCTCTCTCTGCTCCCAGCAGCAAGAAGAGGCGGATGGAGCTGCCGTTCTAACCGTGGGATGGAAGGTAAGTATGTGATTTTTTTTAAAGGGTTTTGTAGCTGGTGATAACGGATTCCGCAGAAGCAGAATCAGTGAGCACCAGCTCCTAGCTGTGGTTAACTTTTCAGTAACCGCAGCAGGATGGTAATTAGCATTCAGACTTTGTAATCCTAACGCTAATTAACACTTTGCGCCCCCCATGTTAAGCATAGCGAGCACAAAATACAGTAGGCTCATGCTGAAAAGACCAAGATCCAAATCGCTAAGAGGTGAGCGCTAATGTTAGCGTTAGGATTGTAATATGGCCCACTGTATGGCAGAAACCTCATGCTCTGTTCATCAATATTTATAAGAAATGTGAATCCTGGATGGACAGCCCATGCAAATTTGTATGTTAGTGTCCAATTCCACCAGCCATGAATAGGGGTTGCAGGAGCGGGGGGCTGTATATATTTTTAAGTATACAAAAAACACATGTATACAACAGAGACAAACCATCCATATTTCAGATATACTCATGGACATATAATGACAATAGATGCACAGAACAAAAAAAGGAAGAGACTGAAACACTTATGGAAAAGCAGATAGGACGATGCACATTGAAAGAGACAAGCGTGATCTGATACATACATGTGTACAGTCAGAAACAAATATGTATAAACAGATAAATTCAGACATACACATAGACAGGTACACCAGCACTATTAAAAAAATATATGCCTATACACAGGGGTTGCATACAACTAAGCACACTCTTCCACAAATACACATACCTGTATACAATACACACAGCCACCCCATGATTTGAACAGCCAAGAAGTCCATGTTTTTTGTATTATTAATTTGTAGGAAA
Source organism: Leptobrachium leishanense (assembly GCA_009667805.1). Classification (NCBI taxonomy): domain Eukaryota; kingdom Metazoa; phylum Chordata; class Amphibia; order Anura; family Megophryidae; genus Leptobrachium; species Leptobrachium leishanense. Next base: position 226,554,188 of record CM019063.1, read on the forward strand.
TGTGATCCTTGTTGTAATGCCTGAATATCAGCATTCTCTATGTCTCCATATAGGATAAAGGTTGTTTATCTATAGTTATCGCTTGGTTAGCTATTAGTTATACATGGTCACAGTGACATTGGATGAACACACATTTAGTGGATGTAATGTTTTGGCCTGGATGGCCGTTATCACTTTATAAAAGCTAACTAGATTGTGGGAAAGTTGCTATGTTTGTGGGAAAGTATGTTATGCTTATTGACCGCGAGCAAAAGATCTTGTTGTGGGTGTAATTTATTCTGTCATTTAATAATATTCTAAGACATTCATGCGCTTTGTAGTGGTTTCCTACTCAATGTCTTAACCTAGGTTACTTGCCTTATTAGCCCCCTAGCCTGAAGTAGAAAATAATGTTTCTGTAACTTACAAAAAAAATAAAAAATAAAAAATAACCATTCTATTCTTAACCCCTTCACTACCAAGATCTTCTAATATTATGATAGTATACTTAATCTTCATAGCAACCTGTTGGTACCCTAGTAGCAAGTATACTCAATTTGGTTTTATGCTGGAGCAAGGCAAAGGAATTTCATTTATTGTAATTGAAGTTAATGTGCAAATGGGCTTCTGGATGTCCCCTAAAGTTTTAGTCCCTCAGGCATGACAGTCAGGCCCTAAAACAGTTTGAACAGCTGGGATTGTGTGTCTAAAACATGGATCTTCAGCTGATTCAGCATGGAGTCTCAGCTGCAGTAGAGTTTATAGGCTCTGTCAAATAGGGCTACTACACTAAAAATACATTGTAAATTTAGTCAACGATTATGTACTCTATAATTTATGATAAATGAGCGATAAAACACTGGATTCTAGTAGTGGTTTATGGAATATCACTTGCTAGCAAAGGGGTCACTGTCAAACAAACATGATCCTGGACCTCGAGAGTAGTTTAAGGCATTGAAGCATTCTATCTGGGATTGATTTCCCTCTAGCCCATCCTTCCTTCAGGAAGAGAAAGTTTTTGTGGGTCAAATGCTGGAGTTTCATAAAGTTTAAATTTTTGTCTTGTAGAATGGGTTGTTATCTACAGATTTTCCCAGCAACCCTAAAATTTTGTGTTAGTAAATCATTTTACTGGACCTTCCTACTTGTAAGTGTAACTAGTATTTGGATGATTACAACTCGTCCAACAGTGATGGATTTTTTTCCAGCTTCTGATACACATGTAAAGTACAGTAAAAAAAATCAGAGAGCTGAAAAAAAGTAAAAACACAAAATGTCTCTACATAGAGAATATTGACTTTGGTGGTCCCACTTAAAATAATCAACAGTGGAACACTTCAGTAATAGCCAGGACAAGACTGGCTATTGGGCACATTGGGCAAATAGTGATATCTAGTGGGCCACAATGGACATGGGCTTTGGTGTAGCCCCAAACCTGCACATAACTGACACAAACATTGGCCGTAGATGGCCTCAACTCCATTCAGTTGCCTGCTTGTTTTGACTTGGCCTAGATTGACATGTAGTGATCCTTATGCACTATAGGGGTTATTCAGAGACAGCCGATCTGGTCCTAAAATGACACTGAATAGTGAATTTCCGTATATGGTGCACTTTTGTGGCCATTTGCCTATTCAGAAAGCAGGCAGTTTGCCAAATTTTGGCGAACTGCTTGCAAATACGATGCCTGTTCGACGACATTGAAAGTCCCCATAGAGAAGCAATGGTTAATCTATTCAGAGAACACCGAATAGCAGAGAAAAGTTGTCAATATGACCTGATGTTCGGTGGTTTCATTTGACAGGTTTAATCAGGCGAATCCTATAGGTTTCAATGTTAAAAATATTCCTGTTTTTAATTCAATATCTAATAAACTGTTTACTCTTTTAATCTGCAGCAAAATGTATCTTTATTTATTTATTTTTTAGGATTTGTTAAGCATTTTTCGGGATCTTCTCGCCAAAACCTTTTTCCGATTTTTTTTAAATAGCTTTTTTTTTTTAAAGTAACAGATCTTTCTATTATTATTCATGGAACCTTATATGTTAATTCCATGCATTTTCGTCCAGTTGTTTTTTTGCAAACAGCGTTTCAAATTTGGCTTGGCACTATCAATCCTTTTTTTTTTACCTGTCCAGCGGCTTTTTTTCTGTGGCTGGTCAGCGCTGGGCTCAGCGGCTGCATTTGGCGGCTGTCTGGCACGTTTGCAGCAGCTGTCTGGTGGGTTGGCAGCCGGCAGGTTTGCGGCAGCTGTCCGGCGGGTTGGTCGCAACGGCTGGCGGATTTGCGATGGGTTGCTGGTGGTGTACGGTGGCCCATTCGCTGCACTTTGGGGACCCTGCAGTGAATGCTGAATTCACCGCAGGGTCAGCGTATCAGACTTGAGGCAAATTAGAGCGCACCAAAATGTCGGTGATATTTTGGTGCGCTCTGAATAACCCTGTTAGACTGATACAATTGAATAATTATCACTGTTGGGTGTGAAATACTATTGCAAGATTTGCTACATCAAAATGTCGAGCGTATTCAGTAACAGGAAGATCCCATATTCAAGGAAAGCCATACATATTGGCCCTATTACATTCCTCGCGCATTTGTTTTTTGGCGTGCGCAAATGCGCATTTGCGCGAGGGGCAAATCCCTTTGCGCTGAACATCATATTACAACGTTCGCGCAAACGATGCGCGTTATCGTTTAACACGGATGGACCTGTGCGAGCGTGATGAACTGTGCGCGTCCTATACTTAACATTGTGAGCACAAATTCGTTTGTGCGCTGGTACGTGGATGGTATTACAATCGATGCGCATCTTTTTACGAACGACGTTTGCGCGCAGAATTTTAACGTCTTTGAAAAGCTGGTGGTAACTGCAAATCGGGACGTTCTGGCCAAAATAAAAACCACCAGCATGAAAAAAAAAATACAGCACAGTATAGTTACACATTCTACACATACCCAAACAAAAAAATTGAGATTTTTTTTTTATTGCTGCAGCATGTATACTCAGATTTACTTTGACAGGCGCAAAAACTTAAGTGATTCAATTAAGGTAAATTGATGTAAATTAAGGTTCTTAATTCTGATTGGCTGAATCCCACGAAAAAAAACAGTGCGCTATGTTACTGCGTGCGTATTACTCTTCGTCTTGCGCGTCATTTTTCAAACGTTATTTTCGGACGGATGAAAAAATGCGTTCGGATCGTAATACCACCGTTAATTTTCACGTGATAACGCCTAACGCTGCGTGCAAAAAAAATTGCGCTGCGCGGACGAAGTTGTGCGAAGAATGTAATAGGGGCCATGGTCTATAGTTGCACGATTTAAAATGTTTCCTTATCTAATAAATGCAAACAACATATCATCTATTTTTGTCTTTAAAAAAAGTAATAAGTTATGACCTTATAGATTATTTTTCTTTTGGTATAACAATATCAGAATAACACAACAATCAATTTGTTGTGCTAGCCATAATGTTTTGGCTGATGCAAAAGCCTTTCTCAAGATTGTACTGAGGTTCTGAGCTTGAGAAAGGGTGTTATTACAGCTGAAACATTTCTGCTAGCTCAATGAAATGGTCCTTTAACAGATTGGAGTGCTGGGTTCTTTTACCTTTTATTGAATAACACAACATATGGCATTACAGTCATGGCTGACTTTTGGGTTTCTACGGCTGTCAAGGGGCTGTGTTGATTATTAATATCCATCCTTGAATATTTTTTTACCTTTACTTCCTGCAATGATTGAGAAGTTGTTGGAGCTGTTTGAGTGCCCAGTTTGTCGTGGCTGAGAAACTCCACTCCCTTTAACCTTTCTGCTAACGTAACTGTGTATATATGATAAGCGGTAGCAGGCACGGCAGCCCAAGATTGTGTTAACATGATCTGAGGCAGTGGTGTATCATAGCAAATGAAATTCGTGTGTTGCAAGCAAATTTAATTTGCTTCTGGGCTCCAGAAGGTGTCCCCAAAGTTATAGCTCTGTAGGCATACTGTCCAAGGTGCTAAAATTGGTTATAATCGGCTGGGGAATGTCCTGATATATCAGGCATTCTCCTGCCAACACGGAGCCACAGGCTGCAGTTCTACCCGCGGTAACCCCATTTGGTCAGCAGATGGCAGCACCTGCTTGCCAAATAGGTTATCACAATAAGAAATACATTGGGTATATTCCCAAATATTTCTTATTGCATGTTTATTTAAAGTGATTTTGCAAAAACCACTGGTTCCTGACATTGGATTTTTTTAAAAATCACTTTGTATGAAGGGGATAATATGTGGCAGCTTTGATTCCCATCCCTTCCTAATCAATTACACACACACCACTTTTTAAAGGCTCCCTTCCTAACTAATGGTTGCCTTGTTTTATTCCTTTCCCTCCTTTACTATATCCAGAGTCATTTTGTGGACTACAGAGTGACATCCTAGCATTCTTCTCATCTCTCTGTCTTCCAATTACACTCACTTTGCATCCCTATTGGTTTCCACTGCGTCTTTCCTGGAGACACCTCTCACTCACATTGCCCCTGTAATATGTCATATTGTGACACTCCTCAATTATAACTGGCTTGGTATTTTAATTTATTTTCTTGAAATTCCTTATTTTCAAATTTCGACGAAAGTACAGACAAAACGCAGTCACATAGAGTAAGAGCAATAAACATCTAGAAATGTAGGTATCAGAGAGTCCAAAATCACAAGAAGAATGTGGGCCCCACTAAAAGATGGAGAGTCAGCGGGGAAGGTGAAGCCTACCAGCAAAGGCCGCAGGGAGGATAAAATTAAAATGGAAGGGGAAACTAAAGCAGGTTCCAGCAGGGATAGGAGAGCCACCAATAATCAAAACCAGGGTGGCAGCCAAAGAAAGGAGCCCATAAAAAGGGGTAACGGGGTAAAACAAAAAAACACACCACCATATGGATGAGGGGAAGGAGACTCCCAAGTAGAAGAGGTGGTACTCAGCAGCACACACCCAAACCTACACAGCGGATTAGAGGGCCACAGAAGGAACCACAGGCACTGGGTCACCCCAGGGCCGAGGGGCAGCGGGAGCCTAGGTAACTACCACATAGCAACCCTCCCTCTAATCCCATCCGAGAGAAAATGAAACAAGGGGGGCAAGGAGGGGGGACAAAATCAGCAGGTAGACCAAAAGGAATTTTAGTTGTATACACGATTAGCAGTAGCAAACGCAGCAGCCTGAGATAGTGTTAACATGATCTGGAGCTGCTCTGTAAGATTGCAAATTAAATTATTTTGTTGCAAATGAATTTTGTTTGCTTTTGAGGTCCAGATGGTTGACTCCAAAGTTTTAGTCCTGCGGGCATAATGCCCAAAGTTGTTAAAACTGAATAAAATTGGCTGGGCAATGCATTCCTTAACTGACACAAAGAGACTGGGTGCAGTTAGCTGCAGTTCGAACTCTGCCAAATAGGTTATTACAGTAAGCACAACAATGGGAATATTCCCAAATGTTACTCACTGTATAATTCATTTTAAAATGGTTTTCCAAAAATCCACTGGTTCCTGACAGTGAATTTTTGGAAAATCCCTTTTGTAGTGAAAGGGTTATTATTTTTGGGTTGATTTTAGTGGAAATATGAAATCAACCTCTGTGCCTTACACTGCTTCCTGTGCCATGTAGTTGAGCCTGATCTTGTTGAAGACTATGTTAGACATTTCTTGAGATTATAATTATAACCCCCCCCCCACCATTCTGTACATTACTCATTAAGACAATGTTTCCAGCATTTATCAATTGTCTTTTATTTTTCTCAATGTGTGTATTTATCGTTCTGCGCAATAAATGCCTAGATTTTTTGCAAGTAATAACATTTTTATGCAGTGCAACCCCATTGAATATTCAGTGCATCGTATGTTTTGTAGAAACAATATACTTTAAACTACAATGTAATTTACTCTCAAACTAACACCTTTTCCTGAAACCTAGCATACAAAAATTATAATTAAATACTTTGCCATGCTTAATCGTTCTGACAGTGATCACAGATTGCTTTGCAGAAAATAATGAGAAAGTGGAATAAAAGAAGAAAGGAAACTGATTAAAAATAAGACACAAACAATTTGCGTCAGGCACATCAGGAATGACATGAGACAATTCCAAGCAGAGTTGACAAACAATTATGAGAATCCTATAGAATAAATTCAGAACTGACCATACTAAATAGATTGCAAGACGTGAGTATGAAATAGATAAGACAAATTGCTTAATAAAGGAATTAATGGGAAATGGCAAAATTCCAAGGGCTGAATCTTTGCATACATCACCATTTCAAAATGATTGGATGCATCATAAGTAAGGATGTTGAAAAGGCAGCATTGGAAATATTGCAAACGTGATGAAGACAATTCAGTGTTATGATTCGAAAAGGAATCAGAGATGACAGGGAAATGGACATGTCCTTACAGAGAGAACTGAAAGACATTCTGCTGTGGAAGAAGAAAGATAGCCTGGAGAGCTATGGAATATATTGGTGTTTGGTGAATAATACATTTTAATACGCAGTCTATACTATTTTACTATAAAGATGCTAGGGTACAAGAGGGTTTCTTTTTTAGGTTCCCTCAAAATGAAAAGAGAGCATAAACTACAATGTTGCCTTACTCAGCTCTGCCCTTTAAATCTTGATGACAAGAATGGGTAACATTTTTACCACCCAACAGGGTAACCGTGATCTCTAGTAAACCATTAGTCATGCCTGAAGTTATCACCTATAAAGCATTGCATAAAGAAAGCGGCAGAATGCAATGGGCTCTTGAAACCTTTACGGAAGCTGCCGATGAGATTTATAAAAGCAAATATTCTGTTGCTACTAAGAACTACTGTTGCAGAACACATCCATTGTGTCTTTTGCTTTATAATACAAAAGAAAAAGGAAAACCCCGGGGACTATAGGACAATTAGTCTACTGCTAATCACTTCCAACATTTTCTCAGAGATCCTCACTAATCGACTTCAACAGATGTTGAACAATGACTGTCTTAGTGGATGGTTTTTCATGTGTACATCCTTATGGACCATATGCGAATCGTACAAGAATCCATTCCTCAAGATAATGAATTAAATCTATGCCTCATCGATTTTGAAAACTATTTCCTTTGCTTTGCTCTTTAGACGTTTTAAACGGGACATGAGAACACAATGTTGGCAAAAAAACACATTGATATCATTAGGGAGTTTTCGCAGAACTTCACATCAACCATTAGTTTACAAATTGAAGCAAACAGAACGAGGATATTGATAGATTAGGAGAGACGAAACTTTCAAACACCAGCAGCTCAAGCACATACACACTACATATGTAACATGTACTGTTTGTTTTCCTTTCTGAATAACAACCGAATATAGCTAGTGTGCAATTACGATTGGTAGAAACATTGAAAGAGTTACTCTCTATTAATGGAGATCTATAAACGCCTTCGAGAATGAACTTTTTGTTAAGGAATCTTGACGAGTTTACAATTGTTCTAAACATACATACAGTGCTCTAGAATCAAGTAACATAACTCTTATCATGGCCTCGAACATGTGGAAAAAGCGAAACAGGAGGGACATTTTGTCCGTTATGTACAAGAAAGTGTGCAATGATACACCAGTCAAAAAAACCAAAAAGTAAAGCATTCTCTTGACTTGAATCCATCCAATACTTGGATGGTACCGGCTGGGTGGAGTAGAGGTAATGTCACCGCTCTGCATGGAGAGAGCCTGTGGAGACATGGGTTCGATCCCAGCGAGAAACCTCTCCAGTAAGTGTCCTTGGCAAGACACCTAACGGTACATACTCACCACCCAGGACATACTTGAAAATGAGAGAAATCTCAATGTATCCTTCCTGGTAAAATCCTTTCACAAAAAAAAAAAATACTTAAGTAATTATAGCGTCATAATACCTGCGTAAGGAAAAATATGTAGATAGCATTAAAATAACAGCCTTGTATTTATGAATTAGGCCATTACTACGGATGAACAGCTTGCAGCACGGCAACAGTAGCTATGGCACAGTGTGCTGAAGCCCAACAAATGAGTAGGATCTGTAGCAGCTGCTGAAACATGAAAGAAACAGGAAATGTGTATCACGAGCTCAAGAAGATGCTGGAAACTGATTTGCTGCAGCTCCAATATGTGTGTGTGGTGTACATACGCAGGAGACGTTTTTGTTTGACGTATGCATTTCATGGCAATGAGTCAGCACTTTTCACTGTCACAGTTTGGCTAATTTGAGAGCAATATGATCTATGCAGCAACAGCAATATAATGGAGGAGCGTACCGATCAAGATGTAAATAAAAAGTGCAGAAATCAATATTTGCCACACACTCCTTTGAGTAGCAGGTCTGTATCAACGAGTAAAAACTTGAGTTTGATACACACACACATACTATACAGTATATGCACACTTTCAAATGTATACAATATATATATTTATTATTGCAGAAGCCATTTGCACATCGCAGCAATTCAAAGAACTGCATCACAGAACCCCTATGCCACATTCCCCATATGCAGCAAGGAATTCTGGGTAGGATATGCAAATGACATCTGTCTCACTTTTATGAACCCTGGGTTCAGGGCCGGCGCTGCCGCTAGGCGAGCTAGGCGGCCGCCTAGGGCTCAGCGGAGCTCCACAATTTTGAAACCGGCATAATATTTTTGCGCCGCCGACACCGCTGCACTATTTTTTTGTAAGTGCCGGTGCCGCAGCAGCATCTAATTTGCCGGCGCATAGATACAGTGTGTGATGCCGATGCTGACCGCGCCCACCCCACACGCATGCGTCCACATGAGAGCGCGGGATCAAGACGTGTGGTGGATCCTGAGGCACGGCAGCCAGAAAATTGTTTGTTGCTGACAGTGACAATGCTCCTACGGCTCCCGCCGGGCCCTGGACCAGCCAGCTACGCTACCCACCAGGTATGTGCCAGCTTTCTGCCTGTCCCAGTCTCAGTAGCCGAAGGCCTACTGCCCCAACAAATGATCCGCCGGGGTACTGATCCAAGAGTACTACTGGCGACCTATGGTGCCATGAAGCGTCCACCGGGACACACGTCTGCAGGGAACCCCCTTGCAGAGGGGAAGAAATGTGATGGGCGGGGCCGCATCCTCTGGTAGGCCTCACTATTGGAGCCTCAGAGCTCCGCTGCATGCTGCTGTGAGGGTCTCAACAAGGAAGAGACAGGATTCGGGGCCCAGTGTGTGCCTTCTGTGTGTGTGCATGTGTGTGCCTTCTGTGTGTGTGTGCGCCTTCTGTGTGTGTGTGCGTGTGCCCCTTCTGTGTGCGTGTGCCTTCTGTGTGTGTGTGTCCCTTCTGTGTGTGTGGGTGAAGTGGACCTCTGTGATATGCTCATACACACTGCCCGTTACTGTGCGTTTCATTGCTATGGAGCTCTGTGATACGCACGCTCATACACACCATACATTACCATGAGTTTTATTGCTGTGGAGTTCTGTGATACGGTAATGTACGGTGTGTATGAGCGTATCACAGAGCTCCACAGCAATAAAACTCACGGTAATGTACGGTGTGTATGAGTGTGAGTTTTATTGCTGTGGAGCTCTATGATACGCTCATGCACACCGCAAATTACCGTGAGTTTTATTGCTGTGGAGCTCTGTGATACGCTCATACACACCGCACATTACCGTGAGTTTTATTGCTGTGGAACTCTGATACAGTAATGTACGGTGTGTATGAGCGTGAGTTTTATTGCTGTGGAGCTCTGTGATACGCTCACACATGTCACGTGTTTTTTTTTTGGGGGGGTGCAAGTAGCTGGCCTGGCCTAGGGCGCAAAATAGCCTAGCACCGGCCCTGCCTGTGTCTGTTATTACACAGAACCCATAAATCAATGCCATGCCATACTAGATGGCTTTCTAGCAGAGATAAGGTTTATGCAGCTGGTCATCCTTATCTCTGCTAAAAGGCTGCCTAGTATCTTTCCTCAGGAAATCATCCCTGTTATAGGGCTGAAACGTTGACACTTATGGAATAAAAGAATAATTAGCAGCACTCCAGGTCTGTAAACTGTAATCATCTCTCTCTCTCTCTCTCTCTCTCTCTCATATATATATATATATATGTACTCAAAAGCAGACATACATATTATTATTGTAACCATTTATATAGCACCAACAGTTTCCGCAGTGCTTTACAATAACCAAAGGGAACAAGATACAGATAAACGGAAATAGGACGAAAACAAGCGGTGTAGAGGGCCCTGCTTATAGTCTACAATATGTACACATACATACAGTATACAAACACATTCACGCAATATATTTACACACACACAGTTACATACAGACTCTATATATACAAACAGTAGAAATAGGAAATCCTTAGCAGTCTGTTAGTAGGCCACCTAAATTTAAGACATGGGAGAAAAGTAATAATTGTGAAGGTATTATATTGTATGCTGCCTTACAAGAGGGGTATAGACCGGAGAATCCTCCAAACTTAGCTAGGTGTGGTAAATGAAAAAATGACAATGGTGACCCCTGGCGCAAAAACATATATTCCTACATGCACTGAGGGAAGAGAGTATGTAAACTTTCAGTGCTTATACATAATAGCAAAAGTATTGGTGAATGTGCAACTGTGAAAAAATGATATGAAAAATAGGCCAATGTATACCTGTTGGTCAAATGATTTTCATATGATCCTCGATGCTTGTGTGCACATAAAAAGCATGCAAAACACAGAAAAATATATATAGTGCAATATTGTCTTGATCTAAGGTGTAGCCTGCAAACCAATTTATGATTTAACACTCACATGGATCAAAGCCTGCACCAAGACTGGCTCTGTAGATAAGGCAGATTGCAACTTTCCTGGGGTGGCACAGTCTGCTCCGTGAGTCTTGGTGGTTCTCAAAGAAAAGTAAACAACAACAAACAACATATTCCAAAATCCTTTGGTGCAATTAAAGTAAACTAGATCTACTCACCTGGATTGGTGCCTATTGGGTCCAGCTCAAGGGATCTAGGCATATGATAACCTGTATGGGTGGTATCTCAACACTCTGTTCCTTATTTATGCAGATAAAATCCTGGCATCCTATCTGTGGAGATAGCTGCCTTGGTAGGTGGGAAGTGAAACTGATATACTACCATAGAGGTGAATAAGACATATAGGGATAAATTACCCGCAGTTTTCCCCCTTGCACCAGCGTTTTAATACTGTATTTCAATGCAGGTGCAAAAAATGCATTGTTTCTGAGCGGTAAAAGACTGTATGCTTGCGGCAGCGGACTCCATTGAGTTCCTCCCTGCCGGTCACATGACCAGCCGGATCTCGCCTCGCAAGATCCGGCCGGTCAGCGTAGTGATATGCAGGGAGAAACTGGGGGGACTTTTTCCCCCAGTCTTTCCCTGCTCCCGCCGGACGGTGGAGGCGGTTGGAGCTGCGGTCCTCGCCGCGGGACAGAGGGTGAGTATAGGATTAATTTTTTAGCCTGATGTTAACGGATTCTGCTTCTGCAGAATCCGTTAACACCAAGTCCTGGCTCTGGTTAACTTTTCGCTGACCAGAGCCAGACGTTAATATATGCTGTGGCTTTGTAATCCAGCGCTGATTAACACTTTGTGCTCCCCATGTTAAGTATAGGGAGCAAAAAGTACAGTAACCTCGCGCTGAAAAGCGCAAGGTACCAAATGCAAACAGGTTTCTTAACCCATTTGCGTTTGGATTGTAATATGCGGTAAACACCGCAGCAAACGTTAATGCTCACGCAATTGAGCGTTAACGTTTGCGTGAAGAATGTAATTTAGCCCATAAACATTAATATGTGGGACAAAAAAAACATACTAAAATTGCATCTGTAATATAAAAGATTGTGTATAAAAGTCCTCAAATGGGGATGGGGGGCCGAGGAAAAAGAGACGCGTTTTGCCAGGCTATAACAGCTTCTTCAGTCTTAGTGGGGTCTGCTCCTCAAGTCGCTGTTTATCTGTTGTTGGTCTGCATGTTATAATTGCACCAAAGGATTTTGGAATATGTTTCCATATGAAGTTATGTTGTTGCTTACTTCTCTTTATGGACCACCAAGACTCACAGAGTGGACTGTTGCACCCCATGAAAGATGGCACTCTGCCTTATCTACAGAGCCAGTCTTGGTGCAGGCTCTAATCCATGCGAGTGCTAAATCATAAATTTGTTTGCACGCTACACCTTATATCAAGACAATATTGCATCATATTGATCATATGAACATCCATTTGACTTACTGGTATATATTGGCCTATATTTCACATATTTTTTTCACAGTGACACATTTACCAAAATTTTTGCTACTATGCATAAGCACTGAATGTTTACCCACTTCCCTCAGTGCATGTAGGAATATGTGTTTTTGCACCAGGGGTCATCATTGTCTTTTTTTCATTTGCCACATAAAATTAAGAACTTGATGGTCGCCACTACCCCCTGCTTCCCCTTCCTTCTGAATGATCCATCGCTCTTTTGGGCATGTGGTGGTTCCAGTGTTGTGTATTGTATGTAGGGGACAGTTCCCTCTTTCCCTGTAGCCCTTTTTGGCGTCCCGACAGTGCATGTAGTGAGTACTTGGGATTTAAAAATGGAACTGTATGAGAACATGTTCCGTCATGCTTCTACCCTGATTGAGTTGTTCTCATAGCAAGTCATCCCTAGCACAAAGGAATTGGTGACTCGATGGAAAAATTGCACGGGAATGCAATACTCGAAGCCTGTTGGTGTGGACATTGTATAGGCAATCTGCCTGCATTTAAAAAAACATGATGCCATATGGTGTTTTTAGGAATCAATATATGTATGAAGCAATACGATATATTTGTATACATATTACAGTATACGAGGAGCACTATTATTATATAGAGATTACAATGTGACACAAAGCGGACTATTAACTATAAAACATTGCTGTTGGTAATCTAGTATGTTTGAGATGATTGAGATATAATGAGTATTACCTTATGTTGATCAGAAGCAGAAGGTAAGAGCAAACAGAGTCACATTTAACAGTTGGTCTTTTTAGTACTATTAACACATTATTCTTGAAGTGATGTAGAGACTAGTTTATAAACGGATCTCTGCATCATCATTCGTTTTCTAAATAGTGCACAAACGACACATTTTGCAATAAAATTCGGTATACCACATTAAAAATACAATGGCACTTGATTAAAGGGTGATTAATTTTAAATCTTTTGGGCCCTATTCCAATGTTGGTGTTAACTTAACCAGAGCTGTTGTAAACTTTCCAGAGCCATTATAGGGCTATAGTCCACAGTCTGTTGATAAGCTAACTACAGGAAACGTTACGCATAACATCTCCCGTAGTTAGTTTTACGACTAGAAATACCATTGCATTCCTGCCGCAAGCTGAGCTGGATGTAGCATTTTCCTGCATGAGGTTACTGTACATTAACGTCTCCTGTACTTATTATGGGAGTCATTAATTGTAACCTTTACGTGGAAGTGCAGGCTATTCCAAAGTAGCCTGTGCTTCCATCAGTAGACTTTATTTTAGTGAGAAATACAGATTCCTAAAACCTGGTGGTAATGATTTTGCAAATGCAAAAATCACACAACATGCTCACCTAACCACCCCCCTTAAACTCCATACTCACCTCTCATCCCGTCGTTAAAAGAGCATTGTAATCCACCGCTTCTTCTCGCCGGAAGCAGAGTGACACTGGGAACGAATAGTTACTAGTCTCCCTCCGCGGCACTGGGTGATCTTGTGAAAGTGACCTGGCCAGAACTCACGACCACGGTACACAAAGCTCCATGGAGTCCTATGGACTCCACAGGCCAATACTTTTAGCGGCACTATCTGGTGCAGCGGTATCTGGCAGATTTGCACTGCATTCCAGAGCTGAGCACTAATAAAGCATGTACCCCGGAATACGACCGTAAAATTTTACTTTCAACTGCAGAATAGGTCCCATAGTCTACTGAGTTGTTAAGTTTACAACAGCTCTGATTAAGTGAACACTAACCTTGGAATAGTGCACGTTATTTGTGTAGCAGGTTTTAAACATTGTTCTCATCGGTGTTAGATTATGTTTTGGGCTTCATCATTGTGTTAAATGATATGGTACCTACTTGCCAAAACAATAAATAAAACATATATATATATTTTCTCTTTATAGAAAATGTAGGCATTTATATGAGTACAGGAAATGCAGCTAGAAATGAAGAAGTTATCACTCAGTGAGCATGTCCAAATGAATGTCACGTAACACTATGCAATGCTTCAACATATCCCAAACTAATATTAGAAGTAACCTGTGTGTACTGGATTTGTTCGGCATGTAAGAATAGATAGGTGGATGGTACATATATGAATAATACATGTTTTTTTTTTTATAAATGCACTGATAAAGCATGGAATGGTTATGGCTCAAGGCCTTCTTCAGGGCATATATTGAAACAGGATTTACATAACCAGATGCGTCTTTGGAATATCTTCAAAGTATATCAATCCAAATACTTGTCATGTGAGGATCTCTACTCACCAGTTCAACATTCACCTGATCACCTGAATAAAGAATTCCAAAGACATAAATGGTCTAATGGTTTTTACAAGAATATGAGGCATACAGCTCCAATATTTAATGTCTACCATTAGCCACTACAAGGTTACAGAGATTAAGAAGAAATAGAAACTAATGAAAATCATGTATGATGCTAGAAGCATTTTAAAGCAATATTTGTAACTAATGTTTAAAGTAAACTAGCCACAGATAAGGTTTAAAGTGAACCTGTCATTGTCAAGCTCACTTTTAGTATAGTATGTCCTCTAATAATTGATACTACATTGATCGTACTGATAAAAAAAATCATTGCTGTTTCACTGCTCCACCTCAAAAAGGGCTCAGGTTCCTTGTTGCTGTCCCCGGCTGGTGTCCTGTCCTGTGTGTGTGTGCTGCAGCATCTTTATATCGCTGACGACCCGTCGCACAAGTGTCGTCATCTCGCCCGTGACGGCTCTTTCCGGCGCCCTACGATGATACCGACCTATCAAAAGACAGGGTGATAAATTTAAACCTCCTTAACCCTGAGTCCAGTGCCCTTTCATGGTTTCAGAGTTTCTGACCCTTAAGTGCATCTATAATTACTTTCTGACTGATTTCTAGTGTTTTGACCTGGATTTGGATAATTGCTTGTGTGTCTCTATACTCCCTCGACTCAGCTTTTTATTACGTATTACCCATACTCACCTCCTTGGCTCCCTTTCCCTTTGCCAGGCTCTTTCCCTGGTTTCCAGTACTTCCCCTCTCATTCAGTAATTTACATTCGCTTTCCTGTCTTTGACTGCCGGCCATTTAAGGACTGGTGTTTCCCTTCCTTTTATGCTATCCCTGCCTTATAGGTCTGCTACCTTCCAACATAGCGAGCTCCAGCCACTTTAAGGACTGGTAGAGGACCTGGGTAAAGTGCTTTTTATTCCTCTGTGTCTGGCTTACCTGTAGTACATCCCAGAGATCCCTCCAACCAGCCCTACAAAGAGATACTATAGTGTACTAATATATATATACCAAACTGGACCTCATTCAATTATATTTAGACTTTGAGGAGTTTTTTAGAAGACTTAGACTGAAGGAATTTTTCTTTGACAAAAATGACAATATTTCTACTATGAACAACAAAGGAACCAAGATTTCACACCTGCAGCAGTACGCAACGACAATTTGGACAGCTATATTGAAAAATTTTGCATGAGAGTGACATCTCTGGTTACCACACAGCAGCAGAAAAAAATACCACCGAACCTCTCACATGCAGAAAGGATGGTCCTAAACAATCTATCCAGGAACAACAACATCATCATCAAGCCAGCTGAAAAAGGTGGATCAGTAGTTGTCACGAACATCCAGGACTACATTGCAGAAGGTGACAGACAACTATCCGATGAAAACTATTACCGGAAATTGACTCAAGACCCAACAAAAGAATACAAAACCCAACTTGTCATACTAATCAGGTCCTTCCCCAAACACCTACAGCAAGAATTGGAGAATCTGGTACCTTCCAATCCTCTCATGGGCACATTCTACATGCTGCCTAAAATCCACAAGCCCGGGAACCCAGGACGACCCATTATCACATGTATGGACACACTTACCGAACACATTTCTGGCCTTATAGAGGGTATCCTGAAACATTTAATACCAATACTGCCAGCTACATAGAGGATACCACAGACTTTCTCAATAAACTCAGCGATATCCAGACACTACCGGCCGATACTATATTAGTTACCATGGATGTAGAATTAATGTAGAATTAATGCCTGTCTCAAATTTGTCTCCTCCCACAATACCGTGCATAAATATAATGGTGAAAAAATTACCACGCTGATTGAATTTATACTCACACACAACTGCTTCAGCTTCAACAATAACTGCTACCTACAAATGACTGGAACGGTTATGGGTAGTAAAATGTCTCCACAATACACCAATATTTTCATGGTGGATCTAGAGCAGAAGTTCCTGAACACTCACCCTCACAAACCACACAAATATCAGAGATACATTGATGACATCTTCATATGGACAGAAGGAGAGGAATGCCTTTTAGACTTTCACAAGGCATTCAATATGTTCTACCCATCGATCAAATTCAAGATGGATTTCCAAGCACAGTGTGAGCTTCCTGGACTGCACCATATCAGCTGCCAACGGCACGCTGCACTCATCTGTGTACAGGAAACCCACAGACAGGCCCAGCTACCTCCTCAAGGCCAGCTTTAATCCCAACCACACCACACAAGGCATCATCTACAGCCAGGCCATCAGGTACCACCGAATCTGCTCGGACACGGGGGACAGGGATGAACACCTGAACAAACTATCTGCATCATTCAAGCGGAAGGGCTATAAGGAAAGGACAATCTCTAAAAAAATCAAATCTGCCCTGAAAACACAGCGCGAACAGCTGTTGCGTTACAAAGAAAAGAAAATCACCACACGGATCCCTCTAGTTGTTTCCTATAACCCGACTCTAGAGGAAATTCGCAAAATCCTCTAAGACCTGCAGCCACTGGTTAAAGCGGACCCTGCGCTCAAAGAAATATTCCCACAGCTCCCCTTACTGGCATTCAAGCAACCCCCTAACCTGAGGCAAAAACTGGTCTGCAGCAAACCCAGTCAGGAACAGGATTACATACAGAATGGGACCAGACGCTGCAACAAATCCTGCTGCAAACTGTGCCAACATATATGTGACAGCAGCACTGCCCAGCACAATAGCGCCACATACAACATCATTGGGTCGTACCTCTGCTCGTCTGCCAATGTAGTGTACATGATCCAGTGCACGCGTTTGAAAAGGGCTGCTATATTGGTGAAACTAGCCTCAAACTAAATCTCAGGACGAGCCTGCACAGACACTCCATCAAGAACCATCAGGAAAATACATATTGTACCCCGGTGGGACATTACTTCAATCTAACAGGCCATTCCATCCAAAACCTCAAAATTAAAATCCTCTAAGGACATTTTAAACACCACCATGAACGCAAGACATATGAAATGAAAATGATCACATATTTTAACACTATAAAAGAAGGACTCAATGTGGATCCTGGCTTTCTAACCCATTATCATAACATCACATAACATTCAAAATTCTGGCTGTTTTGTTTCTTCTTGGTTTCTCTCTTTTTTTTTATATGTCTCTTTCAGCCTTTACTGTTTTGGCTGGCTGTGGCCAACTTTCAGGTTAACCGCAGCTGGACGGTAATTAGCGTTAATACAGTACAATGTAATACTAACGCTAATTAACCCTTTCGCTGCTGAGGCTTTTCCCGCCTCTGCGCTGAGGTCATTTTTACCGGTTTTGCTCATCATGTTTAAACGTGTTTAGAAGGCTTATTTTAGTATATGACCCAGACATATTATATATTGTTCTTTCCGTCAGACTCGGCAGATTCATAATATGTCATTATTATATGTTTACGTCATGACCTGTCTGTATATTATAACAAAAAATGCAATAAAATATGAATTTTCAATAATTTACAATGTGTAAAGTGTTTTTTTTTCACATTTTAACATGCGAGCAATTGCGGTTCTATTTTGTATGGGGTGCGCTTGTTAAAAAAATTAGAGATGGGGTCTCGTTACATTTTTTTGGGGGAAAATTACATGATTTTTTTCACAAACGCACCGCATACAAAAATCGTTAGTGCAGCATCATTGTTCACATTATAATTGAAATGGGAACAATATTGCTGCATTAACCCCTTCCCGACCGCTGACGTACCCTGTACGTCCTGTGTTCGGGTCTCCCTTAGACCCGATGACGTACAGGGTACGTCAGCGGCGCCAAATCCCCCTCCGCCCGATACTCACCTCCCTCGTCGGATCCCACGCCGATCTGACAGGGAGGAAGCCTGCCCATGTGATTTACATGGGCAGGCGAGGCTGATGACGTCGCCACGCTGCGTGGTGACGTCATCAGAAGGTGCCCCCATGTGTTTCAATGGAGGGGAGGGGGGGCTCCTTCGGAGCCCTCTATCTCCCCAACCATTGAAGCTAGTGAGATGCCGTTTGCACCGCTGGAGAGGGGAGAGCCTCCCCTTTCCAGCGGTGTATGGCATTAACCATTTCGCCGCCGGATCACGTTGCGGCGCCAATTGGCGCCAAAACGCGATTCAAACCTGGAGGGGGGCTGACATCTTGGATGTCAGCCAAGCCTCCAGGTCCCCCCCCACCCACTGACAACCTCACCATATGTGTGAGGATGTCAGTGGGTCAGTTAACCCTCTAGCTGCCATGTAGAGATAAGGGGATCCTAAGGATCCCTTTATCTCCCGATCCATGGCAGCTAGATGGTCATATTTGCCATCATTTGAAAGGCCTGATTATGGCCTTTCAAATGATACCAAACATGACCAGGTTGGTTTTTAAAATTTTTTTTAAAAAAAAAATAATTAAAAAAAAAATAATAAAAAAATTTAATAAAATAAAAAAATGTTTTTTTTTTAAAGTTTTTTTTGTCTGGGGGGAGTTTAATTAAATAGGACCTAGGCTGTCATCTAAAAATAATTAGCACAAAATGGTCAGAATGAGCGCAGCGCACATAGGTGAACTGGCTCAGCAGTGAAAGGGTTAAAAGGTAAAAACATGTAAAAATTGGGTATTTCTATTCTCGGGATAAAATTTGGAAACTATTTAGCCGGGGTCTTTATTGGTGGTTATAGCTTTAGGGGATTAAATTACGAAAAAGTGTGTTTTTACCATTTTTTTCATCATATTTCATATTTTTTTTATATTAAATTATTGGATATGATGGAAATAATGGTATTTCTAGAAAGTCCATTTAATGGCGGGAAAAAGGGTGTATAATATGTGTGGGTTGAATAAACGAGTAAGAGGAAAATTTTATCTAAACACGAGCAGCGCAGAAACGTAAAAACAGCAGCGATCACTAAAGGACGGATTTGTGTAAAACCGCCCGGTCACTAAGGGGTTAACAAACCAAAAAAAGAAAAAAAATTGTTTATTTTTTTTTATAATTTTTTTTAATTTTTATTTTTCATTTTTTTTTATTTTTACAAACTTTTTTCACAGTCGTGTTTGGTATCGTTGGAACGGCCATGCTCTGGCCGATCCAACAGTACCAAACTTTAACCCCTAGCTGCCACGGATCGGGAGATAGGGGGTTCATTGGAACCCCCTATCTCCACTGTTGGTGGCAACTAGGGGTTAACTCCAGGACTGGCGTCATCGTGCTATGCACGATGACGCCAGTCCTCAGGGGGAGTTCCCGGAGGCTTGGCCGACATCCAAGATGTCGGCCAGCTCCGGGAAAGGATCACGAACCGGCGCTTTTCAGCGCCGATTCGTGATCCGGCTCTCCAGGGGTTAATGCCAGGTACCATTTGGAAGGGCAGGCTGTGCCCTTCCAAATGGTGCCTGGGTTAACCCCCTGCACGCCGCCGATCGGGAGGGAGAGATCAGGCGCCTCCTCCGCACATGCGGGGGGCGCCTGAATTAGGTGTCATTGCGCCGCCGCGATGACACCTAATTACTCCGGCGGCGGTTCCGGATGCTGGGCTGACATCGAGGATGTCAGCCCGCACTGGGGGGGCCAGCGATCGGCCGGAACCCGGCCGAACGCTGACCCCAAAGAGAGAACGCGCTCAGCGCGTCCACCGCATGGAACGTGACATGCGGTTGGACGCGCTGAGCGCGTCCTTAGCATGGAAGGGGTTAAATCTTTGCGCTCCCCATGTTAAGCATAGGGAGCGCAAAGTACAGTAAGCTCACGCTGACAAGTGCAAGATCCAAATCGCTAATGTTTTTTTTATCCTGTTAGCATTTGGATTGTAATATGGTGCACCCGCGCTAGGGCCACCAATGATAACGTTAACGCTCACACAGGTGAGCGCTAACATTAGTGTCAGGATTGTAATAGGGCCCTTTGTCTTTGAAATTTTGTTTGCTAAAAAAAAGCATAGAAATTCAATGTTCAATGTTTTATAGACATTTTATTCCTGAAAAGTAACGTACAAAAACCAAGAGAAATTTTTAGGGTTTTTGGTTAGAATTGCTAATTTCCTTATAATAGTGCAGTAATATATTATGATTCTCTGATTTTTCATTATAAAGTACCCCATAGAATATACAACCACAAAGGTTTGGATTATAAAATTCAGGAGAAAAGTAAAAACCTTTTTTTTGGTGTAGCATTCTGACGGGACATGACATATGCACATATAGGGTTATTCAAAGAGATCCGAATTGGCCACGAAATTGCACCGAAAGGTGAATTTCCCTTATACAGTGCAATTTTGTGGTCATTCGGCTATTCAAAATGCTGGCAGCTCACAAATATTAGCAAATTGCCAGCGGAATACGGTGATCATTGATGACAGTGAACTCCCTATAGAGAAGTAATGGTTATCCTATTCAGAGAACACTGAACAGCAGTGAAAGGTCAGTGAAATGCCCTGATTTTTGGTGCTTTCATTCGACAGGCTTAATTAGGTGAATTCCATAGGTTTCAAAGTTAAAAAAAATCCAGTTTTTATTAAATATTTATTAAACTGTTTATTCTTTTCACTTGCAGCAAAAAGTCTCTTTGTTTCTGATCGAATCGAGGGTGAATTGGCTTGATATTGAAGGGTTTAGAAATACTTATGTTCCTATATATACATTAACACAAGTCTTATTCAGGGTGCTTCTTTGCTCTTATGCTATATGTCTCATTGCCAAATCTGCAATGAAGCAGCATACAGGGTTATTCAAAGAGATTCGAAAAGTCACCGCACGTTGGGTGACTTTTCGTTCTCTTCAATTCGGTTCCTTTTGCCGATCCCATTTCGGTGACCCTGCGGTGTATTCAGCAAGCACCACAGGGTCCCCAAATTGCAGGGAAAAGCTGCCGCAAACCTGACGAAAACTAACCGCAAAACCCACCGAATGCACGCCGAAAACAAGCAAAAACATCTGGATTAACCTTCGAAAAACCCGAGCAGGAGCCGATCACAGGATCACAGCCGAATCACACAGAGCCGAAGCAGCTGAGACGCAGAGGAGGCAGTGAATAAATTAGCAAAACCGTTTGTATGAATCTGTGGAAATGAAACGCTGTTTGCAAAGAAACTACTGAGCGAAAATGTCTGAAATTTACACAGGAGGTCCAGGGAATGATAATAAAGAGGGCTGTTACAGACAAAATAAGTAAACTTAAAAAAATAAAAATCGGACTTTTAAAAAAAAAAATTAAGAAAAATGCTTAAAGTATCCTAAAAAATCTATAAATAAAGAGACTTTTTGCTGCAGAATTTTATAATGAATGGTTTATTAGATATTGAATTAAAACGGGAATATTTTTAACATTGAAACCTATGGGATTCTCCTGAATAAATCTGCCGAATTAAACCACCGAATGGCAGGGCATTAGGGGAACCTTTCACTGCTGGTTTGTGTTCTCTGAATAGCCGAAGCAGTGCTTTTTTATGGGGTTTTCACTGCCCTTGAACAGGCACCGAACAGGCACCGTATGTGCAGGCAATTCGCCAGGATTTGGCGAATTGCCTGCTCTCTGGATAGCCGAATGGCCAGGAAAGGCAACCGAACGCTGATTTTCAGCGTTCGGTTACCTTTCTCAAGCAATTCGGATCTCTTTGGACAACCCTGATAGTGTTTGTGACTTTCTTTTCAAAAAGAAAAGGTTGCATTACTAAGAAAGATCAAGAAATCTCTGCTGCCTTTATTTGTTCTTCTATTTACTGTATACTTTTCAAAGACTGCCATGCATCATGACATTTATTATAGTTTTCTTAATAAAAAAGTTATTGAAAACAATGTTGGCAGCAGGAAACACTACATATTTTTATTAAGGTAATTATACCTAACTTACTTTTTTAATATACTGGCTATTTCTTTTAAATTACAGCCAGAAGGAAAGTTAAAAGATAACTTGCCGGTTCAAAATGTTAAGAAAACACATGAAATTTCAAATATTGCAAATGTTGCAAGATATAGTGAACAAGATACATATTTGGATGTCTTAATAGTAAGGTGTAAACGCAGTATTTAAAAAATGCCTTTCATAGTTCCCATTTTACCTTTACTGGTAATGTTATCTAAAGATTTATGCTAAAGAAGTAATGAATAAGGATTTTTTTATGATCATGAAGGGTTTTACCTGTATTGATTTCAATATATGGCATGAACGTTATTCTCTTCTTACCTGACCACTGGTGCTTTGCTTTCAGTACCTTTATTTTTTTGTATCTCATCCTATTTCTTCCAACTTTTTATTTGTTCACCACCATTCTTTCATTGCTGGAGGAAGGAAAATTACAAAGTTTGGCTGGACATTTTCATTTTGAAGAAATTACACATCATTAAAACATAGTTACAGCCAGGGCTTTTTTTTCTGGCGATATGCGTCGGTATCCAGTACTGACACCTTACCAGCCAGGAGCCTGAACGAGCAGAGGAGATGGAGCATGGTGCTCCTCCCTCCTCCAGCAGTGACAAGCAGGGAATTGGAGGTGATCGGTTTATTATGTTTATTCTATTAGAACTCAGAAATCACACAAAAGAAGGAAAACACTGATGTTAATTACCACTTCTTCAGTGGAAAAGGCTACACAATGTGTGTAATTGTCAGGTTCCTGAACTGTACCTTGGCAGCCCCCAGCTCATCTCAGAACCAGCACTGGGATTCCTGCACACAAATGGTTAATAGTTAAACACTCACAGTGATACACTACACCACCTGACTTTCCTGAATAAAGGGCCATGCCCCCCCTCTCCAGATTGCTCCAGCATTGTCAATTTATTACCAGAGAGAGAGAGGACGTGTATATGCTATGGCTCTCCTGTAATATCCCGAATTACCTTGAACCTCTCCAGCTATTCTTTACCAGTCCTTCAAGTGTCTCCATACCTGCAGTATCCAGTGTGTCCAAGTACCCATTGTCTTGGTTTGTTTCCTGCTTCCCCATTGTCAATCCCTCTAAGTGTCCTGCCCCTCTGCTCCAAACCACCATTTGTATTCCTGCTATTCACCGCTCACCGCTTCATGTTTCTGGTGAAAGGCAAAAGTTATTATTATAACTCCTGGGAGTGTGCAGTCAAAGACTGAAAACCTGGGAATCAGAAACACAAAGCATGCATTGATTAGCGTTATTTTAAATTACCATTCACTTGGTATTATTTTTTTGGATGATTAGGACAGGTTCCCTGTAGCATCTACCAAATTAGCATATTTCTAAAGCTGTTACAGTATTACAAAATAAAATTGTTAATTGAAAGGCCAAATGCAGGGTTTGTTCTTCCATTAGTATATATACCTGTATATGTATAATTTTAAAACTGTCTGTCTGTATTCCCAAGTATGAATATGAATAATTGCTAAATATGTAAAGTGTTCAAAAGCACCATATAAGAACTGGCAAATAAATTAATACGTGTTTTGCATCATGCACAGTAAAGCAACCCTCAAAATGTCCACTCGCCTGCTCGCATTTGGCGAGTGGAAATCAAGTGAGGGCGAGTGGAAATTCACACGCAGGCAGCATGATAAATTATATCGTACTGCCTGCTCTGTGTATTCCAGCGGCAGCAGTTTTTTTAGGCCGGCCGACGTGCTCAGGGCCAGTCAGCGTGCATTTCTTTTTCAGCAGCAGCTGGACATGGCCCGAGTCATTTCCAGCTCGCTGACCGCTCAGTTGCCTTTTCTCCTTTCCCATAGAGAGCACGCCGGCTACAGTGCGTATTATCAGGGATGGAGAATGTCGGGCCAGCGGGGGAGGAAATCAATCAGTCCTCAGAGTGCCACAAAGGGAGGGGGTGCAAATTCCCTCTGCCACTGCTCTCCTTACTCTAATCCCCTCTCCTTACTGCTGCACACTTTCATGCTCCATCCCTGAATCCGGAATGCCTCAGCGAGTGAGGGAAGCGGAGATAATCACCGCCCCCTCATTCTATTCGGAGGTCAGGTAAAAGGAGGGGGGAGGTGTGGAGAGGAATGAATTAAATGGAGTGGGGGAGAGAAATGAATTAAATGGAGTGGGGGAGAGAAATGAAATAAATGCTGGGGAGAGAAATGAAATAACTGTTGGGGAGAGATATGAAATAAAGCTGGGAGAGAAATGAAATGAAATAAATGCTGGGGAGAAATGAATTGCGCAAAATAAATATAATAAAAGGAGGGAGAAATTGATTAAAGTGGGCCCTTGACAGAAAAAAGGTTCCCCACCCCTGTTGTAAACTAAGTGAAAGTAAAAAGCTGCCGAGCTGTCAGTGTGCCGGAAGTGAGGCCAGAACCAGCGCCGCTACTACAACTCCTGTGAGGCTCCATAATTAGTGAAATGGTGGTGTAGGCGTTTGAGTTTATGCAAAATAAATCTATTTATAAAGAAAGAGGTGATATGGAAGGAGCAAAAGAGAAAAAAATGGGGATGGAAGTATTGCACATGACTATTAATGGATTTATCTGTTTAAGCATCCAAGGAGGAAACCTGACTTTGGGGTCTTCTAACTTCTGTTGATAACCTGTCATATGAATAATGAAAAGAGAGTATTAAGTTCCCCTTGATATGTCGGATGCATAAACCCCAAATTAATTTGGTCCTAAAAACTGTTGGAGAGGAGTCTGTCTGTACTTAATGGATGATATTACTTGTCTGGGTCTGGTGCCTGGGTATACATGTATCTTATGCCTGGGTATTAATGTTATTTATTTTTGTAGCTTTATTCTGAATAAAACTTTTAACAGTGTAATTTCATAAGATAATTTAAGAAGATTTGTTTAGGGGCGGAGTTCAGGGCAGGGTAGGTGGGGCAACTGGTGGCGACTAACTCTTAAGGTTTGGCTAGTAGCTTGGGAATTGAAATTTTGAGCCCTGCAGTAAAGTATGTACATTTATTAATGCATACATTATGTGCTGATATATTTAGCATGTTGTATCTACTGGACATATAAAGCATGTGATTTTTTTTCAATCACATATTTAGCTTATGCCTTACCATTTTACAAACTGAGACCATATTGCACAAATGTGTTCTGTCATAAGACAACATAAAAAAACAAATACTCTAGTAGATTTTGATTATCTTTAACCCATCCACTACTATGATAGAGTTGACTTGATCTTCAAAAGCACCTTCAAGTGCCAAAGATCAAGTTACCTTAATCTGGTCTTATTCTGTTTGAATGCAAATTAGTATTGTTCATCGCAAATTAAATTAATTTGCTAATGCGCACAGAATATGTCCTTAAAATTCTTGTGCACATGACATTACAATATATGTACTGGAACTCTCTGAATTGCTGGAACACTGTGTGCATAGCCTGTGAAATAATACATACAGTCTGTAAATGGACTGTAAGGTTATTACATTAAATGACAGGTAGAGGGATCACTTTGCTGGTCAATTGCAGTAATGTATTTGCAATGCAGTTGGAACTGGCTCTAGTCTGGCTGTAATGTTTGCTATACTAGAACCATAGGGACATATTCTGAAGCACATATGTAAACAAAGCTAAGGACGGATCGTGTTAACTCAAATTCAGACACCTGAAGGTTCTTTTGAAGATCAACTTAAATTGAGAGTGGTAGTGAAGGAGTTAATGTTTTAAACTGCCAATTATTATTTTTTCACCAGACTGGATTTAATAAGATGTAGGTTAATTTGTTTTATAATTCTTCTTTATCAAAGTTTCTAGTTGCCTGCAACATAGGGCTTTTTAGCTTGGTTACATTATACTCATTGGTGGTATATGCAGTCTTCTTTATAATTTCTGTGATGCTGTTAATGTTTTCTTTTACATAGAAACATAGAAACATAGAAAAATGTCGCCAGATAAGAACCTTTCGGCCCATCTAGTCTGCCCAATTACATGGATACCTTACCTGGATTTATCTTTTGTTTAGGACATGTTTTTACATCTTATTGTAAAAGATTTAGTAGCATTTTCTCTACATAGAGTAGAAACTAAAATGTTCATATTAAATCCTAATATATGACCTGCAAGATGTGTCATGACTAGATATATATACAGTATCTCAGAGAAGTGAGTACATCCCTCACATTTCTTTAAATATTTTATTATATCTTTCATGTGACGACACTGAAGAAATGACACTTTGCTACAATGTAAAGTAGTGAGTGTACAGCTTGTATAACAGAGTAAATTTGCTGTCCCCTCAAAATAACTCAACACACAGCTATTAACCCTTTCACTGCTGAGGCATTTCACTGCTGTGTGCTGAGCTCATTTTTAACGCTTTCGCTCATCATGTTTAAATGCTATTTGAAGCCACATTTTATTAAATGACCCAGACATATTATATATTGTTCTTTCCGGCAGACTCCGCCGATTCATAATATATAATTTTTATATTTATACATCATGTCCTGCCTGTATATTATGACAAAAAATGCAATAAAAATTGAATTTTTAATCCTCTGCAGTGTGTAAAGTGTTTTTTTTTCACATTTTATCACATGAGCGTTTGCGGTTATGTTTTCTATGGGGTGCGCTTGTACAAAAATTAGAAATGGGGACTTGTTACATTTTGTGGGGGGAATTACGTGATTTTTAGCAGACACACCCCATAGAAAAAAATCATTAGTGCAGCATCATTGTTCACATTATAATTGAAATGTGAACAATATTGCTGCATTAATAAAACAACACACAAAAAAAAAAATGTTTTTTTATTTTTTTTTAAATTAATTTATTATTTTTATTATTTTTTTAATATTTGTTTTACTTTTCTACCTAGTCATTTTGGGTATCATTCGAAAGGTCAAGCTCAGGCCTTTCAAATGCCACCCTCCATGACCCCCTAGCTGCCACGGTTCTGGAGATATCAGGGTTCATAGGAACCCCCTATCTCCACCAGGGGATTTCCTTGGGAAATCCCCGGGCAGCCAGGGGTTTCCCGGCTATCTGACATGATCACGCTATGTGTGAGGACGTCGGGCAGCGAGGGGGGACCCGGGGGTGGAGCCGCCATCCAAGATGGCGGCCCCCACCGGAGCTAGGCCGCACTGCGGCGCCGCAAGGCGCTGAAGTGCGACCTGGCGCTTGAGGGGTCAATGAGGATGTGTCCCACACATCATCAGCAGAGAAGGGGTTAATGTCTAAACTGCTGGCAACAAAAGTGACTACACCCCTAAGTGAAAATGTCCAAATTGGGCCCAAAGTGTCAATATTTTGTGTGGCCACCATTATTTTCCAGCACTGCTTTAACCCTCTTTGTGCATGGAGTTCACCAGAGCTTCACAGAAAGCATAAAAGACTTCTACTCTATCCCCAGGTGATGTCCTTTGAATACATCTTTCCGCTGTCTTTCATATTTGTGCACTATCTTGGGGATCCACAGACAGCAGAATCCAAAAACGACAAAAATATTCCATAGTAATATAAATGGCTTGATGTAAAGTTAAGTTGTTAAAAAACTGCCTTGGAAAAACAACAGACTACATGGTGTGACTACACAGTCGATAACTTGGCTTTAAACTAGTAAACATCTCATTTTCTTTGGTTCAATTTGAACTTACCTGAAATTGCATCCTTGAAGCAGCAACTGACTGACACTGTTAATTTCTTTTTCTCTAACAAGTTCACCAGCAACATAATTGCCAAGAAGTCAAATAATAATGAGAAGGTTGCTAAGTTGCATCCTTTTCATTATTGATTAAATCAAGTAATGTTCTTTTCAGTTCTTGTCTTTCGCATGAGGAAAATAGTTACAAAATCTCTTGAAGAAAGAATGGTAACACAATTATGGAAGTTAAAAAGTCAGAAGTGATAGCGGTATTGATGTTCATGCAGTCCCATCACCAGAAAAACAACAACAACATCTTTACATTGATTACCAGTCCAGAGCAAAACAAATGTGTCGGTATGCTGGGTTAACAATATGTAAAATGTCTCGAACTTTTAAAGTGTTAGTAATGATACAATCTCTTCTCTTTGTATTAAATAGGAGTTTTACTCAAGTTTATAGCTGTTGTTTTTCATCGAATGCTTTGTATTTATTTATTTAAAATATACATTGTGTTAAATTTAATTAAAATATAAATAAATATATGCGGAACAGATTTAAAGATGAAAATGCTAAATGAATACATTTTAAAAGTTATTTCAATAATTGAGTGTTTCTTTGTCAAAACATTGGCTGCAATGTCTTAATTTGGCAGTAATTTTGTCAGGGCTCTTTATCCACTAGTTAGAGAGAAAATGTATTTGCCATCTTTTAAACCACCCATTGCCTGCTAATAATACAGCCACACAAATATCACCCATCAACTCACTTTCCTATCAGTTAATCCTTGGAAAGAACATTGTTCGATTTTTTGTTCAGTTGATTTTTATTTTGAAATTTAAAAAAAATCGATCAATACTTACAATATAAGAAACCACAAAAACAAATTCATAATCCACTAGTTGAGTAAAACTAAACCAGAATGTGTGGGATGATATTGGTAATAAGAAAGCTAATCAACAAATGCTTATGCCCGCTATTGAATATGGAGATGTAGTCAAGCCTACCACCTGACTCCGTAACAAGACATCCGACAGACCTAAAAATGGTCCTCAGTCCTCACCTCTCCCTGCATTAACTCATCACTGCAGCCCCCCCTGTTTCTATCCCCTCACCCATCTAGAGTGTAAGTTTCCACGGGAATAGGGCCCTCACGTCCTCCTGTATCTGATGGCAGCAATACTGACCTTCTCCTGTATGTATTGTAAAATTGTCCAGTCTTTACCCTTTGCACCTTGTACAGCGCTGCGGAAAGTGTTGGCGCTTAATAAATAATAATAATAATAATGTAGTGCTGCCCCGCAAACGCACCTTCATAAACTTACTACCTTGTATAACTCATTCTGCTGCTTTGTGCTACAATGTAACTACATGACCCACCATTGTGATATGTTAAAAGACTGGCCATCGCTGGAATCTAGATGTACCTTTTATGTGTATATTATTATTTATATAGTGCCGGCATATTCCGCAGTGCTGAACAACAGGCACAATCTAGACTGGGTTACAATACTTTTCTAGCGCCTTTATCGTAATATCACGCTAAAACGGGGATGCAAAGGAGAAATCTGCAGACGCAGGTTTTTCTCCCTAGTGTCCCCGTTTTAGCGATAGGAAAGTAATGGGGCCCCTAGAGTTTCCATCCTATGTCTGTTTATCTGTATCTC
This sequence comes from Leptobrachium leishanense, assembly GCA_009667805.1. Classification (NCBI taxonomy): domain Eukaryota; kingdom Metazoa; phylum Chordata; class Amphibia; order Anura; family Megophryidae; genus Leptobrachium; species Leptobrachium leishanense. The sequence continues at coordinate 226,583,861 of CM019063.1, forward strand.
GCTCCCTTTGGTTATTGTAAAGCGCTGTTGAAATTGTTGGCAATATATAAATGATGACAATAATAATAATAAACAAACTTCACTGATATGTGGTGAAGGAACCACTTGTCGCCACCAAATCAACGTTATCTGTTCAATTAGCCCCGTACGTTGTGTTGCTAACTGGTTTACATCCTCTGCAATCAGATCCTCTTGTATCCACGTCATCGATACCATGTGTTTGTGTGAAACAGTTCTAGATACACTTTCGATGGCCATATTCTATCCTGGCACTCTTCTAGCTGGGATAGCATGCTGACATAATTTAGAATATAACATAATTAAAAGAGGTATGGAGAAAAGACAAAGTTGTAAAACCATCAGGAAACCACACTCAATAAGCATAAAATGCAGACACAATATAACCAAGGAGTCAGTCTTTGTTACAAATAATAAACATATTGTTCCACAAAAAAATATGCTATAGTCGACATGTTATTTGCATTACCAGCAACGTAAAAATAGATGAAAGTTGGAAAAAGCATAAAACCGCTAAGTAGGCCTCATCCTGACTCCAAAGTGGGTAAGGTGTCACAACATACATTTCTGCAGATTACAGGCAGAGGGGTAGCTACAGCAGACCAGCCTGATCTATTGGGTGCTCCTTGTGTCATAGAGGAAAAAACAAAATATATTTGGACATGTTTTAATCTGTCAGATGGCCACATGATACACTGTGACAGCTAGGCCCTCCTCCGGGCCACACAAGAACTGGAGAGCTATGTTAGACGTTTTAAGTATTGGCTCTGGCTGAGCAGCGTTGAACAGGACAGAGAATCCATTGTGCAGTAAAATAAAATATATACGGCACAAAAGGTGGAATTGCAAAAATATATATATGTTAGGTAACTGAATACAGGAGGGGAAGGATATGGATAAATAATAACCAGTCTTTAGATGAGCAGTAGAGATAATAAAGTGAATATGCAGTCACTCAAATGAAGAAAGCTGAAAAGGTAATCTTGATAAACATGGAGGGTTTTGGGAAACAAGAGGATTTGTAAATCCAGGAGGATCTGTAAAATGAGGACGGTCCGTAAAGCGTGGAGGGTCCGTAAAGCGTGGAGGGTCCGTAAAGTGAGCAGGGTCCGTAAAGCGAGCAGGGTCCGTAAAGCGAGCACACACACCCATAGACCCACACCCATATATGCAGGGGCGTACCTAGAACATTTGGCATCCCGGGCGGATCCTATATTTGGCACCCCCCCAACTTTAAAATATAAAAAAAAAACACGCACTTTTTTAATGTTTTCAAAAATATTTTTAGTATAGCATTCTGGCAGGACATGACGTATACATATAATAATAATATATTATGAATCTGCCAATGGTGGATCGTTCATGTGTCCTCTGTGCTGTGCAATAAGGGGCGAGTGTAGGTTCTTTTTGAATAATTGTTATTTTTAAGTGATTTTGCAAACTCACAACATATCCATCCTGTAGTGGTTTTTCTTTTTCCTGTAACAGACCTTTTTATTATCAATCATAGGACCTTATATGTAAATTCCAGACATTTTCGTTAAGAAGGCCTACTCCCTGCACTTCGGGGACCCTGCGGTGAATGGTGAATTCTTGTCAGGGTGGGGAAATTTGATTCCCCGAAGTGCAGGGAACAACAGAACACCAAAATGTTGGCATCATTTAGGTGCTCTGTGAGTAACCCCTTTAGTGGTGGGTTTTTTGCCACCCCCTGGAAAGTGCCAGCCTAGGCCTTGCCTACCCTGGACATACTTGAAAATTAATGAAATCTCAATGTATCCCTCCTGGTAAATACTTTGCAAAAATAAAAAATAAAAATTTTAAAAAAAGGATTTTTTTTTAGGGTGTCATCCTAGGCGGCGGTGTCACCTGAAAATTAGTGAAATCTCAATGTATCCTTCCTGGCAAAATACTTTGCAAAAGTTAAAAAAAATATATATATATTTTTAGGGTGTCAACCTAGGGGGTGGTGTCACCCGTGTGGCCCTCCCCCCCACTTCCCCCCAGGTACGCCCCTGCATATATGTACCAGATACACACACACAAGCGTGGGGATACATTATACAAACTGGAGAGGTGTATAGATACACTATATTGCCAAAAGTATTCGCTCACCCATCCAAATAATCAGAATCAGGTGTTCAAATCACTTCCATGGCCACAGGTGTATAAAATCAAGCACCTAGGCATGCAGACTGTTTTTACAAACATTTGTGAAAGAATGGGTCACTCTCAGGAGCTCAGTGAATTCCAGCGTGGAACTGTGATAGGATGACACCTGTGCAACAAATCCAGTCGTGAAATTTCCTCGCTCCTAATTATTCCACATTCAACTGTATTATAAGAACGTGGAAGTGTTTGGGAACGACAACAACTCAGCCACGAAGTGGTAGGCCACGTAAACTGACGAAGCGGGGTCATCGGATGCTGAGGCGGATAGTGTGAAGAGGTCGCCAACTTTCTGCAGAGTCAACGGCTACAGACCTCCAAACTTCATGTGGCCTTCAGATTAGCTCAGAAACAGTGTGCAGAGCTTCATGGAATGGGTCTCCATAGACGAGCAGCTGCATCCAAGCCATACATCCCCAAATGCAATGCAAAGCGTCGGATGCAATGGTGTAAAGCACGCCGCCACTGGACTCTAGAGCAGTGGAGACGCGTTCTCTGAAGGGACGAATCGCACTTCTCCATCTGGCAAATCAATCAGATGGACGAGTCTGGGTTTGGTGGTACCAGGAGAACGGTACTTGTCTGACTGCATTGTGCCAAGTGTAAAGTTTGGTGGAGGGGGGATTATGGTGTGTGGCTGTTTTTCAGGAGCTGGGCTTTGCCCCTTAGTTCCAGTGAAAGGAACTCTGAATGCTTCAGCATACCAAGTCATTTTGAACAATTCCATGCTCCCAACTTTGCGGGAACAGTTTGGAGCTGGCCCCTTCCTCTTCCAACATGACTGTGCACCAGTGCACAAAGCAAGGTCCATAAAGACATGGATGACAGAGTCTGGTGTGGATAAACTTGACTGGCCTGCACAGAGTCCTGACCTCAACCTGATAGAACACCTTTGGGATGAATTAGAGCGGAGACTGAGAGCCAGGCCTTCTCGTCCAACATCAGTGTGTGACCTCACAAATGCACTTCTAGAAGAATGGTCAAAAATTCCCATAAACACACTCCTAAACCTTATGGACAGCCTTCCCAGAAGAGTTGAAGCTGTTATAACTGAAAAGGGTGGACCGACGTCATATTGAACCCTATGGATTAGGAATGGGATGTCACTTAAATTCATATGTGAGTCAAGGCAGGTGAGCGAATACTTTTGTCAATATAGTCTATCAATGGCTGCCAGGGTGCTGGTTCCGGGGTGGCAGTTTGAACTCAATATGCGGTGATATGTAGGAGTCACACAGGTTACAGGGCACAGAAGGATTTATTAAATAAACAAAACAGGAAGCAAATGGATGAATCAGAATAACAGGCAAGCAACAGATTCTATAGGTTGGTTCCAGGGGTTGCTTGAAAGCAGAGTTCCACTTGAGAGCGGGGGAGTTCCACTTGAGAGCGGGGTGTACTTGAGAGCGGGGTACCTTCTGAGAGCGGGGGTTCCACTTGAGAGCGGGGTTCCTTTTGAAAGCGGGGGTTCCACTCGAGAGCGGGGTACCTTTTTGAGAGTGGGGGTTCCACTTGAGAGCGGGGTTCCACTTGAGAGCGGGGGTTCCACTTGAGAGCGGGGTTTCTTTGTAAACAAGCAGAGTTTTAGTAAGCTGGAAACAGGATGACAGATATACAAAGCTCTTGGGAGAGCAGGCTTCTTCTTTTACAGACAAGCTGAACAAAATATTGAAGCGTGTGCTCCACCCTTAAATAGTGATAGACTGAACAGAAGGGAAGGAGCACCTGTATCTGCTATGGTGAATGGCAAGGTCCAAAATAGTTTCAAAATCAAAGCTGAAAGGGAGCTGCCAGGTTATTGGAAGGAAGGAGCAGTCTTTGGTTTATTCTACTTGCGCCGCCTGCTGCTAGGACCATGACAAGGACCCTATTACAATAGAGCTTGTGAAGCCTTCTATGTGCAAGCCTTCCAAGTGAGGCACTTAGAGATATTCTGGAGATACTCCTGAGGTAGTCTGAGGTTAGACAGGAGGTAGAAAGCCTACAAATAGGTAAGATTTGCTTGTTTTAAATCCATTCTTTCATTTTATAATGGCAGGCTTGGTCCAGTGTAATAGCTGTCATGCATTTGTTTTTAGATCCAATTTTTGGAGGTTTGGAGTGTGACTGATATGTAGGCAGTTCTCTTTATTGCAGTAGGAAATTGCCTGTTTGAAGTCTGAGATTTGTAAATTATCTGTTAGACAAACTCAGGCTATGACTGTTACAAAGCCACTGCCACAGAGGCCTCCTAGGAGCAGCAGATGGACTACTGTAGGATCTGGTAGATTTAGAGTTGTGGATAGAAGGCATGTCCCACAGTCTGTGGCTTTTCTTAATTCTTTTGAGGCACTTTCAGAGTGTAGTGGTAAGACGGAAGTAGGCTCAGACACCAAAGTTGAGGAACCACCATCCCCTATGCCTAAGATATGCAAGACTGCAACCAAGGACAAAAAGGAAAAGGTGGGACTTGATAGAAGGCAATTGTTGCTGGGTGATTCTATCATAAGAGACGTTGAGCTGGAGAGTAGTGGTTTGGTGAGATGTTTTCCTGGGGCTACAGCTCGTAGAGACAGGAGACGTATTCTCAATATTGTCAAAAAACAAAGCAGGAAGGGGAAGTGGACGTTCTAGTCCATCTAGGGACAAATGACTTGGCTAGCAATGAGGTTTCTGAGATTAAGGAAGATTTTTGTGTTCTTGGAGGTGAAATACAGCAGATTGCGTCCACTGTGTCATTCTCTGAAGTTCTGCCTGTGCATAACATTCAGGATAGGCAGATGCACACTAGGGAATTTAATTTGTGGCTTTGGGAATGGTATTGGAAGCAAGGATTTGGCTTTGTGTCCCATGATAGCTCTAATTGGAGCAGAAAGGAACTGTATAAAAAAGATGGTTTGCATCTTACTCATAGGGGAACATATGTTCTCAGTGAGAAGTTCAAATTTTTCACAAAGGAATATTTAAACTAGGAGGGGGGGACAAAAGGGTAAAAAACAATCTGCCCGATTGTCCCCCAAAACTAAATCTTAGGGTGCAAGCAACATGCGGGGTAAAAAATGACAAGCTCAGAGTCGTGTCTATAAATGCTCGCAGTTTCGTCAATAAAATCAATGAACTGGAGGCAATGATGGCAGCTGAAAAAGTAGATTTAGTGGCGGTTACTGAGACATGGTTCAGTGAGAAAAATAACTGGGACATAACAATACCGGGGTACTCTTTATATAGAAAAGACAGAGAAGGTAGGAAAGGAGGAGGAGTGGCCCTGTATGTGAAAAACAACATAAAAACGAACCAAATAAAAGTGAGCGAGGTGAACATAGAGTCAGTTTGGGTTATGCTAACATTTAGCAATCAAACAGTAGCTCGTGTAAGTGTGATCTATAGACCCCCCTGGACAAGTAGAAGAACTAGATAATCTGCTGTTTGAGGAAATAGCCAAAATGACAATGAAAGGGGGAAGTTATTATCATGGGGGACTTTAATCTTCCTGATGTGAACTGGAAAACCAAAATAGCTGGGTGCACCAGGTGTACAAATATTCTAAACTCCCTACTGGGATTATATCTAACACAAGTAGTTGAGTAGCCGACCCGTAAAGAGGCCATATTGGATTTAATACTCACAAATGGAGGTTTGGTATCAGACGTTGTTGCAGGGGAAAATTTGGGATCTAGTGATCACCAGTCAGTGTGGTTTAATATAAGAACAGGGATGGAGCCGCACCACACAAAAACAAAAGTTTTAGACTTTAAAAATAACAGAAAATGAGATTTTGTGTGAATGAGTCATTACCAGACTGGAGGAGTTTAACCCCTTAAGGACGCAGGGGTGGCGCCCTTAAGGGGTTTCAATTTGCCGGCGAGGCGTACAGGTACGCCTCGCTGACAGGTGCCGTCGCGCGGCACTGATTTTGAGCCCTCCCCGCAGCCGGCGTGCAGTGCACGTCATTGGCTGCAGGGGAAGGCTTGACTTCAGGCCGTCCCTCTGCAGCCAATGACGCGCGCCACGAGTCAGCACGCGCAGGCTGCGGGGAGGGGCCGAGGCGGCCCCATTGAAGACAGTGGGGCATACCTGTTTGCCCCGCGTCTTCAAAGCCCGCCCGCCGCCAGGACGTCATGGAACGTCCTGCAGCGTTAAAGGGAGTCCAGGATAAATGGGATTATTTAAAGGAGGCATTATTGAAGGCCACAGGCAATTGCAGTCGGCTTGTTAGCAAAAACAAAAAAGGGAAGAAACCATGTGGTACTCTACAGAAGTGGCCAAAATAGTGAAGAACAAAAAGATAGCATTCAATAATTATAAAAAACCTCAAAGTGAAGAAGATAGGCAAACCTATAAGATTAGGCAGAAAGAGGCAAAGCAATTTATAAGACCTTCCAAAGCACACGCAGAAGATAAAATAGCTCAGTCAGTAAAAAAGGGGGACAAAACATTTTTTAGATACATAAAAGAGAAAATAAAAGTAAAACAAGGATTAGTTAGATTAAAATCAAAGGAAGGAAGGTATGTAGAAGAGGATAAAAGTCTCGCTTACTGCCTCAATGAATATTTTTGTTCAGCCTTTGCAGAAGAAAAGGAAGGAAAGGGACCTCAGTTAGGAGAAACCACTAAAGAGGCATTTACATATGAGTTTACAGAGGAGGAGGTTCTACAGCAGCTGTGTAGCGCTCACTCCCGGAGGAGCCGCTGAAATTGAACCTCGGGTCAGTCTCCCCGCACTAGGGAATAAATATACTCCAGCACCGTTGTGGATTTTATAAATTATATAGTTTACTAGAATAAATGGCATATAATGAATAACACGGTGTTCGTAGATATATTTACAGTACTTCGTAATGCGGGAAACGCGCAGCGGAAAAGAAATACGACGCTTCGTATTTCGAGGAAACGCGCAGCGGAAAAGAAATACAAGGTTTCGTAATTCGAGAAACGCGCAGCGGAAAATAAATACGATGTTTCGTAATTCGAGAAACGCGCAGCGGAAAGAAAACACAATGCTTCGTATTTCGAGGAAACGCGCAGCGGAAAAGAAATAGAAAATTAGCTTTAACCCCTTTGTGATTGGGGAGTGAGTCCCGCACAGGTTGTGTCCCGGAATGTAAGTGTGTGTGAGTTATGGTACTCGGGTACACTATTCAACTGGCCAGTGAATTTCTCAAGAGGTATCTTCGACTAGTCAAGTTGGGGCCCTGTGGGTTTTGGAAACAAACAGCAGCGTGCTTTCTTGGTTTTTTACAACGGCCTAGAAGGCCTCTCACCCATCCGCTAGATACTTGAGGCTCCGCTGGACCCAGGACGTCTCTCCGCTCGATATTGACTGGGCTCTCTTGGCTTCTGGATCCGCTGTCTGGCTTTCTGCTCCTGCCGCGACTTGTCCAGCTTACCGCCTGCTCTCCCAGTCCGATCGACCTGCGGTACTCCTTACTCGGGGTCTTCTGGCTTCCTCAATAGCAGCTTGGGTAATCTTGTGAATCACTGGGTCTCCCTTTGGTAAGACTGAGTAACCCGATCTGTGACTCCGTTAGGCCGCACCTGCGCTCCGGCCTGGACACTCTTACGTTCTGCAGCACTGTGTCTTGTCTCTCTCACTCCCTGGCATGCTCTGCCAGCTCTCTCCACGAGGCTCAGGATGTAAGTCTCTCTGTCCCACCCACTTCCTGTGTCCGTTCCCAAAGCATGCCGAGAAATGTAGTCCCAATGTAATATTCAGTGTCTCACATTGCGCTTGTCTCCCTCCGGTGGCCAAAAATAGGTACTGCCACAATAAGGAATTAACACAGCGCTACAGCTGTCTAAAGTAAAGACAAATAAGTCAATGGGGCCTGATGGGATCCACCCTAAGTTATTAAAAGAGCTCAGTGGTGTAATAGCAAAACCGTTAACAGATTTATTTAACCAATCCTTGTTAACGGAAGTCGTCCCATTTGGAAATTAGCAAATGTTGTGCCCATTTACAAGAAGGGGAGTAGGGAGGAATCGGGGAACTATAGGCCAGTTAGTCTTACGTCAGAAGTGGGGAAATTAATGGAAACCATGTTAAAGGAAAGGATTGTTGAACATCTAAAAACACATAGATTACAGGATCAGAAACAACATGGGTTTACCTCAGGGAGATCATGCCAAACTAATTTTATTGATTTTTTTGATTGGATAACCAAAATAATAGACAAAGGTGGCGCAGTAGACGTTGCTTATTTAGATTTCAGTAAGGCTTTTGATACTGTTCCTCATAGAAGGCTTATCAATAAATTGCAATCTTTGAGCTTGGATTCCAATATTGTTGAATGGATTAGGCAGTGGCTGAGTGACAGGCAACAGAGGGTTATGGAAAATGGAGTTTATTCAGCGCAAGGTCTTGTTACCAATGGGGTACCTCAGGGGTCAGTACTTGGACCCATTCTCTTTAATATTTTTATTAGTGATATTGCAGAAGGTATTAATGGTAAAGTATGTATTTTTGCTGATGACACAAAGATTTGCAACAGGGTTGACGTTCCTGTAGGGATCAGCCAAATGACAAATGATTAAGGTAAACTAAAAAAATGGTCTGAGCTGTGGCAATTGAGTTTTAATGTGGATAAGTGCAAGATAATGCACCTGTGGCGTAAAAACCCAAGGGCTGAATATAGAATATTTGATACAGTCCTAACCTCAACATCTGAGGAAAGGGATTTAGGGGTGATTATTTCAGATGATCTAAAGGTAAGTAGTCAATGTAATAGAGCAGCAGGAAATGCTAGCAGAATGCTTGGTTGTGTAGGGAGAGGTATTAGCAGTAGGAAAAGGGAAGTGCTTATGCCACTGTACAGAGCACTGGTGAGACCTCACTTGGAGTATTGTGTGCAGTACTGGAGACCGTGGGGGTTATTCAAAGAGATCGAATTGCTTGAGAAAGGTAACCGAACGCTGAAAATCAGCGTTCGGTTCCCTTTCCTGGCCATTCGGCTATCCAGAGAGCAGGCAATTCGCCAAATCCTGGCGAATTGCCTGCACATACGGTGCCTGTTCGGTCCCTGTTCGAGGGCAGTGAAATCCCCATGAAAAAGCACTGCTTCGGCTATTCAGAGAACACAAACCAGCAGTGAAAGGTTCCCCTAATGCCCTGCCATTCGGTGGTTTTAATTCGGCAAATTAATTCAGGAGAATCCCATAGGCTTCAATGTTAAAAATATTCCCGTTTTAATTCAATATCTAATAAACCGTTCATTATAAAATTCTGCAGCAAAAAGTCTCTTTATGCATTGATTTTTTAGGATACTTTAAGCATTTTTCTGATTTTTTTTTTTTTTTTAAAAAGTCCGATTTTTTTTTTTTTTTTTTTTTCAGTTTACTTATTTTTTTTGTAACAGCCCTCTTTATTATCATTCCCTGGACCTCCTGTGAAAATTTCAGACATTTTCGCTCAGTAGTTTCTTTGCAAACAGCGTTTCTTTTTCCCAGATTCATACAAATGGTTTTTCTAATTTATTCACTGCCTCCTCTACGTCACAGCTGCTTCGGCTCTGTGTGATTCGGCTCATGTTCGGCTCCTGTTCGGCTCCTGTTCGGCTTTTTCGAAGGTTAATCCAGATGTTTTTGCTTGTTTTCAGCGTGCATTCGGTTAGTTTTCGTCAGGTTTTCGGCAGCTTTTCCCTGCAATTCGGGGACCCTGTGCTGTTTGCTGAATACACCGCAGGGTCACCGAAATGCAATCGGCAAAAGGAACCGAATTGAAGAGAACGAAAAGTCACCGAACGTGCGGTGACTTTTCGAATCTCTTTGGATAACCCTGCGTATCTCCAGAAGGATATAGACATCTTAGAGAGAGTTCAGAGAAGGGCTACTAAAATGGTGTACGGCTTGAAGGAGAAAAGTTACCAGGAAAGGCTTAATGATCTTAACATGTACAGCTTGGAAAAAAGACGAGACAGAGGAGATATGATAGAAACATTTAAATACGTAAAGGGAATCCACAAGGTAGAGGAAGGGAGTATATTTAAAAGGAAACAAAGTAGCAAAACAAGATAGTCTTAGATTAGAGGGGCAAAGGTTTAAAGGTAACATCAGGAAGCATTATTTTACTGAGAGGGTGGTGGATACATGGAACAGTCTTCCAGTAGAAGTGGTAGAGGCCAAAACAGTAAATGAATTAAGCAAGCATGGGATAGGCATATGGCTATCCTAAACAAAAGATAAATCCAGGTAAAATATCCATGTAATTGGGCAGACTAGATGGGCCGAAAGGTTCTTATCTGCCGACATTTTCTATGTTTCTAATCGGTGGTTTAATTCGGCAGGTTTATTCAGGCGAATTCCATAGGCTTCAATGTTAAAAATATTCCCATTTTAATTCAATATCTAATAAACCATTCATTATAAAATCCTGCAGTAAAAAGTCTCTGTATTTATAGATTTTTTATGATATTTTAAGCATTTTTCTGTATTTTTTTTTTTAAAAAAAATCAGAATTTTTTTTAAGTTTACTTATTTTTTCTGTAACAGCCCTTTTTATTATCATTCATTGGACCTCATATGTAAACTTCAGACATTTTCGCTCAGTAGTTTCTTTGCAAACAGCATTTCACTTTTCAAACATTCAAGGGAGCTGTTTTGCTAATTTATTCACTGCCTTCGTCTGCGGTGTCGGCTTTTCCGGCGGCTGCACTGCCTGTGATCAGCTCCTGCTCGGGTTTTTCCGTGGTTTTCGGTGGGTTAATCCAGATGTTTTTGCGGGTTTTCGGCGTGCATTGGCCAGGTTTTGCGGTTAGTTATTGTCGGGTTTGCGGCAGCCTTTCCCTGCAATTCGACGGCCCTGTGGTGTTTGCTGAATACACCGCAGGGTCGCCAAAATGGGATTGGCAAAACGAACCGAATTGAAGAGAACGAAAAGTCACCGAACGTGCGGTGACTTTTCGATTCTCTTTGAATTACCCTGTTTATTTTACATTTTCAACATTTAAAAAGGACCTTATTTTAAAATTTAAGCAAAATTGGATCAATTATTTTTTTTTATATCTATATTATTCTTACAAAAACACCACTTTCTAATAATTTCACCTATAAAAATGTGTCAAAGTCAATCTGCGTATATATGCTGTAGCAAAAAAAAAAAACAAAAAAAACAACTGATAAATTTTATTGTTTGGATATGTGTAGAATGTGGCACTGTACTATGCTGTAATTTTTTTTCGTGCTGGTGTATTTAGTTTCGGCCTGAACGATCAAATTTGCAGTTAGCACCAGCTTTTAACCCCTTAGTGACCGGGCGGTTTTACACAAATCCGTCTTTTAGTGACAGCTGCTGTTTTTACGTTTCTGCGCTGTTAGTGTTTAGGACAATTTTTCCTCTTGCTCGTTTATTCGACCCACACATATTATACACCCTTTTTCCCGCCATTAAATGGACTTTCTAGAAATACCATTATTTCCATCATATCGAATAATTTACTATAAAAAAAAATATGAAATATGAGGAAAAAAATGGTAAAAACACACTTTTTAATTTAATCTCCAAAATCTACAACCACCCAAAAAGACCCCGGCTAAATAGGTTCAAAATTTTGTCCCGAGACTAGAAATACCCAATTTTAACATGCGTTTGCTTTTTAACCCCTTCACTGCTGAGACAGTTCACCTATGTGCGCTGCGCTCATTCTGACCATTTTGTGCTAATTATTTTTAGATGACAGCCTAGGTCCTATTTAATTAAACTCCCCCCAGACAAAAAAAACTTTTAAAAAAAAACACATTTTTTTATTTTATTAAATTTTTTATTATTTTTTTTTATTTAATTTTTTTTAAATTTTTTTTTAAAACCAAACCTGGTCATGTTTGGTATCATTTGAAAGGCCATAATCAGGCCTTTCAAATGATGGCAAATATGACCATCTAGCTGCCATGGATCGGGGGATAAAGGGATCCTTAGGATCCCCTTATCTCTACATGGCAGCTAGAGGGTTAACTGGCCCACTGACATCCTCACACATATGGTGAGGTTTTCAGTGGGTGGGGGGGACCTGGAGGCTTGGCTGACATCTAAGATGTCAGCCCCCCTCCAGGTTTGAATCGCGTTTTGGCGCCAATTGGCGCCGAAAAGTGATCCGGCGGCGAAACTGTTAATGCCATACACCACTGGAAAGGGGAGGCTCTCCCCTCTCCAGCGGTGCAAACGGCATCCCCCTAGCTTCAATGGTTGGGGAGATAGAGGGCTCCGAAGGAGCCCCCCCCTCCCCTCCATTGAAACACATGGGGGCACCTTCTGATGACGTCACCACGCAGCGTGGCGACGTCATCAGCCTCGCCTGCCCATGTAAATCACATGGGCAGGCTTCCTCCCTGCCAGATTGCCGTGGGATCCGACGAGGGAGGTGAGTATCGGGCGGGAGGGGGATTTGGCGCCGCTGACGTACCCTGTACGTCCGCGGGTCTAAGGGAGACCCGAGGACAGGACGTACAGGGTACGTCAGGGGTCATTAAGGGGTTAAAAGACGTTAAAAAAATTCACGCAAACGTCGTTCGTAAAAGGTTGCGCGAAGATTGTAATACCATCCGCGCACCAGCGTACAAACGCATTTGCGCTCACAATGATAAGTATAGGACACGCACAGTTCATCACGCTTGTGCAGGTCAATCCACGTTAAACGTTAACACGCATTTTTTGCGCGAGTGTGGTAATACGACGTTCTGCGCAAAGGGTTTTGCCCCTCGCGCAAATGCGCATTTGTGTGCGTGCAAAACACTGTGCGAAGAATGTAATAGGGCCCCAAGTGTATCTACGAATCCTTGGCAAGATGACTCGGGAGATTCATAGCAGTTAACCTTTTTGCTTCTGAGCCACTTCACTTCTTATGTGCTGAGCTAACAATATATAAAGTCATGATTTATTGTATGACCCAGACAAATTGTAAATAGTTTTTTTCAGTGGACTCAGATTCAAAATACATTATTAAAATGTGCTTATGTCATGTCTCATTAGAATGCCATATAAAAGAAATGAAACAAAATCTAAAATTATATTCAGATTTCAATCATTTTCACCATGTAAATATATTTTTCCACATGTTATCATCCTAAGCTTTGTGGTTACATATTTGAAAGGGAACCCTTTTTGAAAAAAATCTCAGAAATTGAGAATCTGATTCTACATTTTTCTATGGAAATATACAGTTAAAAGTACCAAAATTAAAAAAATGAACACATTTTTCTCTTCAAATATTTTTTTCTATTAGTTTTTCTATGTACATATTACATGGCCATGTTTGGCATCCTTGGAAAGGCCATACATACTCTGACTTTTCCAATAACATCATACTTGATCATGTAGGACAGGGATGTCCAAACTCCAGCCCCACAGATGTCCATGAACTACAACTCCCATGCTTCATCATCTAATGCAGTCAGACATTTCTGGGAGTTGTAGTTCAGGAACTTCTGGGGGCCGGAGTTTGGACATCCCTGATGTAGGATGTATACAACCAGAGATGCAGGGGTTCAAGTGTTCAAAGGTCTGCTGTATCTCCTACAATTGGTTCCGCGAGTGGTGAACGAATGGATCGTCATTGGGCTGGCACCAAGCTGCTTCCTGCTAGGTGGTGCCAGCCAGTTAGAATATTTTCTGGGGAGTCCACGGCATAAGAGGAAAGGTGAGTATTGCACTCTAGGAAAACCATAGGGGAGGGAAAGGAAACTGTAGTGGGGGACAGGAAGTAATAGTTATTAACCCCTCCAGCTTTTTACTTAGTCTGACCTCACAATATTTAAAGAGATTCTAGCACGTGAAAACATCCACATTATATTAACTCAGGACTGGCAACCTTTTCCAATCAACTCAACATGTTATAGAGAAAGGATTGTGGCATACATCTTTAAAACAGACTAGGGTTTCATCTCTGTTCAGTTAACCACACTTTTTTTTTATATTTGACTCTCTGCACACTTTATACACGTGTTTCTGTGTTACTATGTCAACAATTGTAGAAATATCCAAGACCTTTGGATGGATTCCATTTCTATGTCTCTGTTGGTTTACTTGTGCCATGACACGTGGAGAGATGTGTGGATTGTAGTAATGTTTCCACCATCTGGCATTTATATTTCTACTTAAGCAGCTGTTTCGACATCTGCCTGCTATCTTATGAGTCAGCTTGTTTGATTTTTTTTTCAATGCTAGATAGGGTTTGATGTGAGTTTTTTCTATGAGGTGTTTTTTTTTTCTTCAAGACAGAATAGTTGCCTTATTTATGTTTTTGCAGGAAACACAAAAGTGTTTTTTCATGTGTGGGTTAGCAATTTTACTACATAATTTGGATGATTTCAGCTACAGGAACAGGAATACTGCCAACATAATAAAGCCATTGAACAGCATTTAAAACTCTGTAAACGGACGTTGGGGTAGTGATTAGTTTGCACATAGATTCTGGTTAGAGTAAAATAGGTTTGCTGTCTCTATACAGCATCAAATTGACATATGGTGTGTGCCTAGTGTTCATCATTTTTGATTTGTTCAGCAGGCTTTTAAAGGCTAAATTTAACCCTTTCGCTGCTGAGGCTTTTCCCGTCAGACTCGGTAGATTCATAATATGTCATTATTATATGTATACGTTATGTCATGTCTTACAGGGTTATCCAAAGAGCTCCGAATTGCTTGAGAAAGGTAACCGAACGCTGAAAATCAGCGTTCGGTTACCTTTCCTGGCCATTCGGCTATCCAGGGAGCAGGCAATTCGCCAAATCCTAGCGAATTGCCTGCACATACGGTGCCTGTTCGGTTCCTGTTCGAGGGCAGTGAAATCCCCATGAAAAAGCACTGCTTCGGCTATTCAGAGAACACAAACCAGCAGTGAAAGGTTCCCGAAATGCCCTGCCATTCGGTGGTTTAATTCGGCAAATTAATTCAGGAGAATCCCATAGACTTCAATGTTAAAAATATTCCCGTTTTAATTCAATATCTAATAAACCGTTCATTATAAAATTCTGCAGCAAAAAGTCTCTTTATTTATAGATTTTTTAGGATCCTTTAAGCATTTTTCAGATTTTTTTTTTTTTTTAAAAAGTCCGATTTTTTTTAATTTTTTTTTTTCAGTTTACTTATTTTTTTTGTAACAGCCCTCTTTATTATCATTCCCTGGACCTCCTGTGAAAATTTCAGACATTTTCGCTCAGTAGTTTCTTTGCAAACAGCGTTTCTTTTTCCCAGATTCATACAAATGGTTTTTCTAATTTATTCACTGCCTCCTCTACGTCACAGCTGCTTCGGCTCTGTGTGATTCGGCTCCTTTTCGGCTCTGTTCGGCTCCTGTTCGGCTTCTTCGAAGGTTAATCCAGATGTTTTTGCTTGTTTTCAGCGTGCATTCGGTTAGTTTTCGTCAGGTTTTCGGCACCTTTTCCCTGCAATTCGGGGACTCTGTGGTGCTTGCTGAATACACCGCAGGGTCACCGAAATGCAATCGGCAAAAGGAACCGAATTGAAGAGAACGAAAAGTCACCGAACGTGCGGTGACTTTTCGAATCTCTTTGGATAACCCTGTGTATATTATAACAATAAATGCAATAAAATATGTATTTTCAATAATTTACAATGTGTAAAGTGTTTTTTTTCACATTTTAACATGCGAGCAATTGCGGTTATATTTTGTATGGGGTGCGCTTGTTAAAAAAATTAGAGATGGGGTCTCGTTACATTTTTTTTTGGGGAAAATTACACTATTTTTAACAAACGCACCGCATACAAAAATCGTTAGTGCAGCATCATTGTTCACATTATAATTGAAATGGGAACAATATTGCTACACTAACAAACCAAAAAAAAAAAAAAAAAGTGTTTATTTTTTTTTATAATTTTTCTTTATTTTTTTTATTTTTATTTTTCATTTTTTTTTTTTTATACAACTTTTTTCACTTTCATGTTTGGTATCGTTGGAACGGCCATGCTCTGGCCGATCCAACCATACCAAAATTTAACCCCTAACTGCCACGGATCGGGAGATAGGGAGTTCATTGGAACTCCCTATCTCCACCGTTGGTGGCAGTTAAGGGTTAACTCTAGGACTGGCGTCATCGTGCTACGCACGATGACGCCAGTCCTCAGGGGGAGTTCCCGGAGGCTTAGCCGACATCCAAGATGTCGGCCAGCTCCGGGAAAGGATCGCGAACCGGCGCTTTTCAGCGCCGATTCGCGATCCAGCTCCCCAGGGGTTAATGCCAGGCATCATTTGGAAGGGCAGGCTGTGCCCTTCCAAATGATGCCTGGGTTAACCCCCGCAGAGCCGCCGATCGGGAGGGAGAGAGGTCCGAAGGACCTCCCCCCCTCCCTTTCAGGCGCCTCCTCCGCACATGCGGGGGGGGGGCGCCTGAATTTGGTGTCATCGCGCTGCCGCGATGACACCAAATTCCGGTGGCTGCTGTTCCAGATGCCGGGCTGACATCCAGGATGTCAGCCCGCACCGGAGGGGCCAGCGATCGGCCGGAACCCGGCCGAACGCTGACCCCAATGGGAGGACGCGCTCAGCGCGTCCTCCGCATACCAGCGGGAATGCTGAGGACGCGCTGAGCGCGTCCTCAGCATCGAAGTGGTTAAATATTTCAAAACAAGTTTAATTGTATTGGGCACAAACCATAATTAGAAAGTTCAAACTACTTCATGTTCCCTGCAGAACGGAATGTTTTGATTTGTATACATATAAAAATTGATTTAGAACATTGTGATTTAATTCAAAGATGGATCCTTTTGCCTTGAAACACTGACATGTCTCCAAGGGGTAGCATTGCTAAGAGCAGCTGTGTCCTGCTTTGGTACCAATTTTAATACACAAATTGGGGGTTCGATGCTTCTAAGGGAAAAGCTCACCGTGAGCAGATAAACTTTAGCAGCTCCCTGTTACCGGCTCAATTACAACCAAGCTTGAGCCATATAAGAAGAAGCACCTAACTGATATCAGCAGTGCACCACCGCTCGTATCAGCTCCTGGCGTCTGTATGAACTCAGGTATGCAGAAACTGTGGAAGAACAATAAGAACTATTTGTTCCAAGTTTTCCACTGCATGCAGACAAAGGGAGTGCACACCCCCACCCCCCCCCCCCCGCTCCACGGGATAGCAATAGGTAAGGGATGTTTTAGCATTTTTAAATCATGGTGTTAAGTGATTTTGTTTTTGCAGAATCACATAACACCATGATTAAGACCAGTATTAATTTCTGTATACCGCCTCGAGCCATAATGAAGTAGTGAGGTTGGAATTGGTCTTTCTTCATTAGCCACAAATTAATGTCTCATAACAAAGTTGTGACATTCTGGTCCCCTGGCGCCCCCTCTGATATATGTGAACATTGCCCTTTAAGTTCTGGACTTTCATTTCCTTTTCGGATTTCTCGCCTTGGAGCCTCACGTGGACTCTCTTGTTATAATTTAACTATGTTTAAAAGGAGGCATCACCCCAGGAAGGGCGCTGCCTCATTCTGATCCTCAATCTGATCTCATTCTGATCTCTCAGCTCACTCATGCATTTCATGGCAGTCCTGGTTAGGTGCAGTCTTGCTTCTGGATCTCCTGTCTAACTTCAGGTTACTCTGTAGGACTTCTGTGTCAGGTTTAGTCTTAGCAATACCCCTGCTTAGTTCTGTTCATTTCTCTCTTCATTATTATCTAGGTTCTTGGTTATTTATATTTTGTGTTTATCTGGTTTTAGCATATTATTGCTCTTTAGTTCAGGCCTGTCTGCATATTTACTTTTTGTATGTGCCCTGCTTATAGCCCTGTACCCTGTATTGGTTTAGCATCTCAGTATTTTTGTTTAGTCCTGTATTTTGCTGAAAGTTCTCAGGTCTTCTTTTCATGTGTATATGTTGAGCTTTTTGTTCTGGATCCCTGATGTTTATTTAGTCTGGCTTAAAATAAATATCTTGTTTGCTGTTTCATGTCTGTATTCATGTGTGATCACTGCACATTAGGCTCACATCCTTTCTGCATCCAGCCAGGCCAGGTCCACCGTAACAAATTGTAGGAGCCATAAATTTACAGTGTTCTGCAGCAATTTCCTAGCCTCGAGCTTTGCTCACTTGCGTTAGCGGCTTGAGTCATTAAGGAAATAGCTCAAATTGCTATGTATAATGGCTCAAGCTGTTAGTGCAATGTCTTGGTTATAATCATGTCCTTGATTTTTGGATTGTGGCTGGGAATCATGCTGCCATAAATTAGGTAACACTAACCAAACAGGTAAGATTTAGACTGTCAAGAAACAATCATTCACTGTCCTATGTTATGGACATCAAGTGGTCCTTGACTTAACTAATCCAACCATGAAATATGTATTTTTAATAAAAGCTGCACAGAACAGAATACCAGCAGAAGCAAACCAGTCCTTTGATAGTGAGACCATGTAGAACTGTACATCAGAAGCAGCTGGTAAAAGTTCCACTGCCTCTACCACTACCAGACTCTGGGTAAAGTGACAGGCATTGAGCAATTCTGCTGGTATTCTTGATTTAATAGGGACATCATGTGACAACCCATGAAGATGCCATTATGAAAGAGACTACATCTGCTTGCCTTCAGACCAAGGTGTGCCTTTGCATGAAAATACTTTCTGAGAGAGATTGCTCTCTAGTAACCATTTAGAACCGGTCTTACAGTAAAATAAGATGAATTCTGTAGTTTAGCTTGTTTTGACAATTTTATACATCTGTATCCTAACATTGCTTACTTGAAAGTGTTTCTGCAAGCATTATCACATACGTAATAAAGGTAATCACATCTAGATTATTTTTTGGGGAATGATTTCCATTTAAATTGCAAATTCAAATGTCACAAGAAGGTCAAAGCTTTCCTTTAATATTCAAATCGTAACGGAGAATGTGATCACTTAACAGTGAAATGGTTACAGAAGATCCAGCGCAGATGGTCATTATCTGCTTGGATTCATTTATAGACTGTAAAGGTTACCTTACCTCTAAGAGTACATAAATATATGAATATGTAAAGTCACTAAAAGATAGATTACTGCTTGCATAAGTATTCCACACAAGCAGATACACTACTAGAGCAAATCTACTTTGCATTGATTACTTTGTTTAATATATTCCTGCTATTCAAAACATACCCTTGAAGAACATGTTGGCTTTTTATGACTGCAGGGCTCGTAAATATGATTATATAGAGTAGACAGGGGTAAATTAAACTCAGTCTTATAGTGAACAAACACAGCTGTAATTACAAGCAAACACATTCTTGGCACTCTCCCTAACTAATGTTTGTATGTATATAAATATATTTATATATACACAATCATTCACATATATATATATATTGTGTGTATATAGATAAAATGTGTATACATACATTTATTGTCTTTATTTGTGTACATATACATATGTATAAATACACAAATGTATATATTTACAATATAAATAGATCCTTCAAGTAACATGTACTTATGCCTTAGATAACTGTCTTATATGCCAAGTTCATAACATTTTAGCACAAAATAATTTTAACTGGACAATTTCAGAACTGAAAAAAATAGGAATATTTGGGAATTTGAAAAACAAGGAGCAGTATTACAAAGCTGGTGCTAACTTAACCAGAGCTGTTGTAAATTTACCAGAGCCATTTTAGGGCTACATTACATAGTTGGTGCTACCGTTAGCACTCACCTGAGTGAGCGTTAACGTTAGCCCTGGTAGCCACCGCATATTACAATCCAAACGCTAATGGGTTAAGAAACCAGTTACCGTTTGGTACCTTGCGCCTTTTGGCGCAAGGTTACTGTACTTTTGCGCTCCCTATACTTTACATGGGCAGCTCAAAGTGTTAATCAGTGTTTATTGCGACGCGAGATCCGGCAGGTCATGTGACCGGCAGAGGAGAATCTCGGTGGAGTCCTATAGATTCCATCAAGTGGATGCGCGTGGCGACGCTTAGTGCTTAGCCCATAGTCTATGGGGTTTTTAAGTTTACAACAGCTCTGGTTAAGTTAGCACCAGCTTTGTAATACCACCAATGTCTTTTGTGAATGTACAAATATCCCAAGAGCAAAAACAACTTTCTGTAGAGGTAATGCAGTCCTGCCAACTCAAGTGGTCCAGCAGTGTACTAGAGAAAACGCAGGGAATTCGGCAGGAAGGGTGTCCAGAGTAGTGCACGAACCGATCCAAGGTTGGTCACCAATACCGGAAACGCCAATAACCGGATTTGTGGCAAATAAACCAGGAAGATGGGAATTTAAATGAATAAAATAATTTATTATAAATAAAACAAATAACGCCCGACGCGTTTCGTCTAAAAGTCTTCCTCAAGGGCAGTAATCATATGCAGTATGTCAAAAAATAAAATAATATAGATGTTATCTTATTATTTTATTTTTTGATATACTGCATATGATTACTGCCCTTGAGGAAGTCTTTTAGACGAAACACGTCGGGTGTTATTTGTTTTATTTATAATAAATTATTTTATTCATTTAAATTCCCATCTTCCTGGTTTATTTGCCACAAATCCGGTTATTGGCGTTTCCGGTATTGGTGACCAACCTTGGATCAGTTCGTGCACTACTCTGGACACCCTTCCTGCCGAATTCCCTGCGTTTTCTCTAGTGTTTTATGTGGAGTTGTGGACCATCTCCTGGGAAGTTTATCGTCATTTTTTAAAGACAAGTATTACTGTGCCTCTCTTATCACCTACCAGCTGTGTACTGCCTGATTTATCCCTCAGGCTTTCTCATAACCGGGCAGCCCTATGGTGCAACTGGTTTTCAGAAGGCCTGAGCGAAAATGCACTCATGGTGCACAAATGGTTAAATCTAGGCTTTTGTAGCCCATAGGCAAGAACGGCAAGTTGTGCTCTTCCATGAGCACCCCTGATTAGCTGCTGTGCAGGGTTGCTGGTCACCTTGCTCCCCAATTACCAGTCCGACGTGCCGCTTTAGGGGGGTGCCCGTAATGGTAATGCTGTAAATTGTGTCATGGTCATGCACTCTTGTCATCTGACTCTAGAACTGTTGAAGTTGGCAGGTCTGGTAATGATACCAGAGCTCTGTATCCTTACTGATCTGTGTTAATTATATATTTCTGATTTAGTTATATTTATTCAGTGTCATTTTCACACGTCCTTAATCAGGTGATCTGTACATAAAGTTATCTATCTTCAGTAGAGACTAACACTGACCTAAATATTGCTCAATGCTGATGTAATCTGAGCTATTTCCACATGTCTCAGGGAAATTGCATTCTCGCCCATTTCCTCTTGACTCCAACCAAGCTGCTCCTTCTTCACTTACAGGGCACCCCATGATGGCTAGATTGCTGGTGACACCCTTCTCCTGATTGTGCCCCCGGATAGAAGTTGCCCAGGTCCGGGACTTTAGACCACAAAACTGCACTAGCGACTTCCATCTAAACTTGATCTTTGTTTTTCTTGAAATTAGTTGTTGTAGGGGGTTTCGGACACACTCAACTTTTAATGAATAATCATATAGTTTGAAAAGTTACTCAGTTTTATACAAGTGAAGAACAGTAAAAAAAGACAGTCGTTCAAATAGCATCTGTGCTGCCAGTACCAAGTACTGAAAAAATTCTAAGTAGCTCTATTTTAGGCTGCCCAAGTCAAAACTTGTATAAGTCTACATAAAGGAGTGATAAGACTTGACTATTGTAACAATCTTCTAGTTGACCTCCCTCTTTCCCCCTACAATCCATTTTAAATACCTCTGCCAGGCTCATCCAGCTCACCCGACGCTCTGTTTCTGCCGCTCCTCTCTGCGTGTCCCTTCCCTGGCTCCCCATCCAATGCAGAATTAAATTCAAAATCCTTACCCTGACCTACAAAACCCTCACTAACTCAGCTCCCCACTACCTGTCCTCACTATTCACCAAATTTACCCCAGCCCGTGCCCTAAGATCAAACAATGACCTGCGATTAGCTTCTCCCTGCATCACCTCTTCCCATGATAGACTACAGGATTTCTCACATGCAGCCCCACTCTCTGGAACGCTCTCCCTCGTACTGTCGGACTCTCTCCTAGTTTTCCTTCCTTCAAACGCTCCCTTAAGACATTCCTATTTAGTGAAGCCTATCACCCGACTCACTGACTCAACCAGTCCATCACTCTCACCTTGCAGTCCATCGCTCTCACCTTGCAGTCCATCACTCTCACCTTGCAGTCTATCACTCTCACCTTGCAGTTCTCTCCTCCTGTTTCCACCACCAACCCTTCTAGATTGTGAGTTCCCATGGGAATAGGGCCTTCGTTTCCTCCTTTACTGGTTTGTTAAATGTCGTTCAATGTATTGTAACCCTGTCTATATCGTGCCCATTGTACAGCGCTGCGGAATATGCTGGCACTTTATAAATAAAGAATAATAATAATAACAGCCTTCGATATATGAGAATATAGAGTTAGGATATATATATATATTAAAGTTTATTATTGCAGAAGTCATTTACACATCCCAGCAATACAGAGAACTGCTTCACAGAGCTTATGTGCTACATTCCCCACATGCAGCACAGAACTCTGGGTAAGCCCGAAACAGCTGTACAGGAGTGGCTGTGACCTATTGTATATACCTGATCTTTGCTAAAAAAAAAAAAAGCCATCTAGTATGGCATGGCATTGATTAGAGGGTTCAGTGTTAAAACAGACTCAGGATACAAAAAATTAGAAATTGCAAACATCATTTGCATGTCATACCCAGAGTTCCTTGCTGCATATTGGGAATGTAGCACACGACCTCTGTGAAACAGTTCTCTGAATTGCTTGGATATGTAAATGACTTCTGCAATAATGAACTTTATCTGCTGTGTGGAGACTCATTTTATATAAGTCCAAGTGGCCCCGCACTCCACATACAAGATTATTCTGTGCAACAATTCTGACTGCATCCAAGCATCCTCCAAGTTTCAGATGCACATGGAGATTATGTAATATTTAAAAAAAAATTATTCAATGTTGCATAATACCCATAGATCATGCGTATTTTACATACAGGGTTATTCAAAGAGATCCGAATTGGGGCCGAAAGGTAACCGAACAGTGAAATTCAGCGTACGGTTACCTTTCCTGGCCATTCGGCTATTCAGGCAGTTTGCCAAATGTTGGTGAATTGCCTGCACATACGGTGGCTGTTCGGTGCCTGTTCGAGGGCAGTGAAATCCCCATAGAGAAGCAATGCTTCGTCTATTTAGAGGACAAAAACCAGCAGTGAAAAGTTGCCGAATTTCCCTGCTGTTCGGTGGTTTCATTCAACAGATTTATTCAGGCGAATCGCATAGGCTTCAATGTTAAAATTATTCCCATTTTAATTCAATATCTAATAAAGCACTGATTATAATATTCTGCAGCAAAAAGTCTCTTTATTAATAGATTTTTTTAGGATCTTTTAGGGATGTTTAGGTATTTTTTAGCGAAACTTTTTTCCGTTTGTTTCTTTAAATCGTTTTTTCCTTTTTCTGTAACAGCCCTTTTTATTATCATTCATTGGATCGTATATGTAAATTTCAGACATTTTCGTTCTGTAGTTTCTTTGCAAACAGCAATTCACTTTTCAAACATTCAAGCGTACAGTTTTTTTTTTGTCACTCCATTCGGCCTGCGGTGCTGGCTTTTTCGGGTGGCTGTTCTGCGCTGTGATCGGCAGCTGCTCTGGTTTCTCCGGCGTGTTCGGCGGGGTTAATCCAAATGTTTTTGTGGGTTTCAGTGTGCGTTCGCCGGGTTTTGCGGTGAGTGTTCGGTGGGTTTTTGGTTTTTTCCCTGCACTACGACGGCCCTGTGGTGCTTGCTGAATACACCGCAGGTTCACCGAAATGGGATCGCCAAATGACACCGAATTGAAGAAAATGAAAAGTCTCCGAACGTGCGGTGACTTTTCGATGCTCTTTGAATAACCCTGATAGTCTCCGTGGAGGATATATATATATATATATACAGTTGTGTTCAATATTATTCAACCCCCAATGCTGTAAAGGGTTTTAGGGAATTTAGTGTACATTTGTAATTGTATTCAGAATGAAATCCTACAAGGACTTTTTAAAGAACCATATGCAACTAAAATGACATCAATTGGTTTTGTAATACAGTAGTAAATGTTTCTTTTGTGAATTCTTCATTGACACAATTATTCAACCCCTTAAAGACTACCACTCTGAAGAACAGAGGTTCATTCAAGTGTTTTCAATCAGATATTGAAAACACCTGTGGATGGCACGGAGCAGCAATAAAGCATAATAAGCACCAATTAGGTAGCTTTAAAATGACTGTGATACTCAGCTCCTTCTAGACATTTACTGGTGTGGTTACAAACATGGTGAAGTCAAGAGAATGGTCCAGGAAGACAAGAGAAGAGGTGATTACTCTTCACAGGAAGGGCAATGGCTATAAGAAGATTGCAAAGATGTTAAACATACCAAGAGAGACCATAGGAAGCATCATTCGCAAATTCAAGGCAAAGGGCACTGTTGAAACGCTACCTGGTCGTGGCAGAAAGAAGATGCTGACTTCGACTGCTGTGCGCTACCTGAAGCGTAGAGTGGAGAAAAGTCCCCGTGTGACTGCTGAGGAACTGAGAAAAGATTTGTCAGATGTGGGTACTGAAGTTTCAGCTCAGACAATACGGCGCACACTGCGTAATGAAGGCCTCCATGCCAGAACTCCCAGGCGCACCCCCTTGCTGTCTCCAAAGAATAAGAAGAGTCGACTGCAGTATGCCAAAAGTCATGTGGACAAACCACAGAAGTTTTGGGATAGTGTTCTGTGGACTGATGAAACAAAATTAGAACTGTTTGGGCCGATGGATCAACGCTATGTTTGGAGGAGGAAGAACAAGGCCTATGAAGAAAAGAACACCTTGCCTACTGTGAAGCATGGCGGGGGGTCAATCATGCTTTGGGGCTGTTTTGATTCTGCAGGTACAGGGAAGCTTCAGCGTGTGCAAGGTACTATGAATTCTCTTCAGTACCAGGAGATATTGGATGACAATGTGATGCAGTCCGTCACAAACCTGAGGCTTGGGAGACGTTGGACCTTTTAACAGGGCAATGATCCCAAGCATACCTCCAAGTCCACTAGAGCATGGTTGCAGTTTAAAGGCTGGAACATTTTGGAGTGGCCATCGCAGTCACCTGACTTAAATCCGATTGGGAACCTCTGGTGGGACTTAAAGAAAGCAGTTGCAGTGCGCAAGCCTAAGAATGTGACTGAACTGGAGGCTTTTGCCCATGACGAATGGGCGAAGATACTCGTAGATCGCTGCAAGACACTTGTGTCAAGCTATGCTTCACATTTAAAAGCTGTTATAACTGTAAAAGGATGTTGTACTAAGTACTAAGATTGAATGTCACTTGGGGGTTGAATAAAACTGATAATGATGTGAGCACAGAAAAGACATTTGTGGTTATTTCATTATAAATGTTATGTTATATTTGTCTGACCTACACGTGCCTCTTTGATTTAATTGTAAGCAAGATGACTGAATGATCAAAATCAATGTCAAACTGGCCAAAACACTCAATTTCAGTGGGGGTTGAATAATTTTGAACACAACTGTATATACTATTGATATCTGAGAAATACTGAAGCCTCCGTTTTTCTTCAATCCTGCGTTTTTTTGGAGTGGTGGACCACCTCCTGGGAGCTAACTTCAGTACCAAAAAGCTAAGTATAATATTCATCCTCCTAAATACCATTTTTTTGCCATCAGAGAGATAGCAAGATAATTAGGCGTGGCCAAAACAACTGTTTGGAACATTCTCAAAAAGAAGGAATGCACCGGTGAGCTCAGCAACACCAAAAGAACCAGGAGACCACGGAAAACAACTGTGGTGGATGAATGAAGAATTCTTTCTCTGGTGAAGAAAACACCGTTCACAACAGTTGGCCAGATCAAGAACACTCTCCAGGAGGTAGGTGAATGTGTGTCAAAGTCAACAATCAAGAGAAGACTTCATCAGAGTAAATACAGAGGGTTCACCACAAGATGTAAACCATTGGTGAGCCTCAAAAACAGGAAGGCCAGATTAGAGTTTGCCAAACAACACCTAACAAAGTCTTCACAGTTCTGGAACAAGATCCTATGGACAAATGAGACCAAGATCAACTTGTACCAGAGTGATGGGAAGAGAAGAGTATGGCGAAGGAAAGGAACTGCTCATGATCCGAAGCATACCACCTCATCAGTGAAGCATGGTGGTGGTAGTGTCATGGCGTGGGCATGTATGGCTGCCAATGGTACTGGTTCTCTTGTATTTATTGATGATGTGACGGCTGACAAAAGCAGCAGGATGAATTCTGAAGTGTTTTGGGCAATATTATCTGCTCACATTCAGCCAAATGCTGCAGAACTCATTGGACGGCGCTTCACAGTGCAGATGGACAATGACCCAAAGCATACTGCGAAAGCAACCAAAGAGGTTTTGTAGGGACAAAAGTGGAATGTTATGCAATGGCCAAGTCAATCAACTGACCTGAATCCCATTGAGCATGCATTTCACTTGCTGAAGACAAAACTGAAGGGAAAATGCCCCAAGAACAAGCAGGAACTGAAGACAGTTGCAGTAGAGGCCTGGCAGAGCATCACCAGGGATATAACCCAGCATCTGGTGATGTCTATGCATTCCAGACTTCAGGCTGTGATTGACTGCAAAGGATTTGCAACCAAGTATTAAGAAGGGAAAGTTTGATTTATGAATATTATTCTGTCCCATTACTTTTGGTCCCTTAACAAGTGGGAGGCACATCTGAAAACTGTTGTAAGTCTTACACCGTTCACCTGAGTTGGATGTACATATCCTCAAATTAAAGCTGACAGTCTGCAGTTAAAGCACATTGTGTTTGTTTCATTCCAACTCCATTGTGGTGGTGTATAGAGCCAAACATGTTAGAATTGTGTTGATGTCCCAATATTTATGGACCTGACTGTATATATATATATATACATATATATATCCAGTATACAAATAGCAGCACTCTGGGTCTTTGAAACAGGATAATCTTTTATTTGTAGAAGGTCAACGTTTCAGCTTACTCCCCACAAGCTTTCCTCAGGACAATAAAGCAACACAAAAATGAAACACATATACTGTATACAAAATAAAAAAAAATCAACTACTCACCCTGATTCCCTTCACCTGATATTACTAACGTGAATGCCGGCCCATACCACTGACCTCGTTACTACGACTCCATCTCCTGAAACCACTAGCGTCGCAAGGTGGGGGAGGGGGGTGCAGCCCACACCAGGTGACACCCTCCCTTAGGGGGACACCGTCACCAAGACTTTGATTTTTCAAAAATCAAAGTCTTTGGTGACGGTGTCACCCTAAGGGCGGGTGTCTCACCCTGCGACGCAGTGTTCGGCTCCCTGCGAGTGTCCGAAGCTATGGAGCTTCGGCGATCGCCTGGGGGAACCACGTCACCAGCCAAGTTCTCGCGAGATTGCGGCTGGTCACGTGGCTCCCTTAGGCGAGCACCCAAACTCCATACCGCCGGACACACAGAGGGAGCCGAATACGCAGCGGCGGCAGGAGGTGAGCTGGGGTCTGGTGGCAGTATATCCATGAGAGCTGCTGGGGCAATATCCATGAGAGCTGGGGCAATATCCATATGTGCTGGGGCATATCCATGAGAGCTGCTGGGGCATATCCATGAGAGCTGCTGGTGCATATCCATGTGAGCTGGGGCAGTATCCATGTGTGCTGGGGGCATATCCATGAGAGCTGGGGCAATATCCATGAGAGCTGGAGCAATATCCATGTGTGAGCTGGTCTGGGGGACAATATATCCATATGTGAGCTGGTCTGGGGCAATATATCCATGTGTGAGCTGGTCTGGGGCAATATACCCATGAGTGAGCTGGTCTGGGGGCAATATATCCATGTGTGAGCTGGTCTGAGGCAATATATCCATATGTGAGCTGGTCTGGGGCAATATATCCATGTGTGAGCTGGTCTGGGGCAATATATCCATGTGTGAGCTGGTCTGGGGGCAATATATCCATGGGTGAGCTGGTCTGGGGCAATATATCCATGTGTGAGCTGGTCTGGGTCAATATATCCATATGTGAGCTGGGGCAATATATCCATATGTGAGCTGGGGCGCAATATATCCATACGTGACCTGGGGCAATATGTATCCATGGATGAGCTGCTGGGGGCAATATATAATTGTGACCTGGGGCAATATATCCATATGTGAGCTGGGGGCAATATATATCCATGGGTGAGCTGCTGGGGGCAATATATATTTATACTGTGGAAACACCCAAAAACAATGAGCAGCAAAAAAACACCACCCTGATATCCACCAAATTCAGAAAGCATATAACATGAAAAACAAAAATTGGTGGTGTTGCGCTAAAGGAAAGTAATAAAACTTATGTATGGTCTATTTTGAAGGCATGCTATACTGCACAGCAAAAAAGAGAAAGAAAGTTCTATTTCTCAATAGTTCGTTCAATGGATATCCAGTCTCTGTTGTAGAAAGGATTGTCAGTGAAATCTTCCAAGACTTTGGAACGAATGACCACTTCTTTGGTGAATCTTCATTAAAAAGTATATATCTCGGAAAAAGAGAAACTCGATAGTGTTATACCGTTTATTAATGTGTATACAAATCTACTGACATAATATACGTACAGAAAAAAGAGGTAGTGGGTTTAGGATTTGATCTCACCCACTGCCAGATAAAACATCACGTCCCAATCAAGCCTCTATAGACAAAACCACCAGGAGCTCCCGGGCTGCTTCCAAGGTGGTCACTCAATACCAAAGGTGGGACCGCGATGATAAAGTGACGTAGTGCTGACGCGTTTCGACTCTGATGAAGTCCCGTGGGCGGGGCGAAACGCGTCAGCACTACGTCACTTTATCATCGCGGTCCCACCTTTGGTATTGAGTGACCACCTTGGAAGCAGCCCGGGAGCTCCTGGTGGTTTTGTCTATAGAGGCTTGATTGGGACGTGATGTTTTATCTGGCAGTGGGTGAGATCAAATCCTAAACCCACTACCTCTTTTTTCTGTACGTATATTATGTCAGTAGATTTGTATACACATTAATAAACGGTATAACACTATCGAGTTTCTCTTTTTCCGAGATATATACTTTTTAATGAAGATTCACCAAAGAAGTGGTCATTCGTTCCAAAGTCTTGGAAGATTTCACTGAAAATCCTTTCTACAACAGAGACTGGATATCCATTGAACGAACTATTGAGAAATAGAACTTTCTTTCTCTTTTTTGCTGTGCAGTATAGCATGCCTTCAAAATAGACCATACATAAGTTTTATTACTTTCCTTTAGTGCAACACCACCAATTTTTGTTTTTCACAATATATATTTATGTCTGCTTTCAATTTCACTGCCTTCGAACAGGCACTGTACTTGCCGGCAGTTGGCAAAAATTTGTGTGAGCATATGAGAGAGCTCCACAGCAATAAACCTTACAGTAATGTGTGCTGTGTATTATGAGCATTCAGTGTTATTTGGGAGTACTGATTTATGAGTAAGAGTAGTTAAAAAGAAAATCTGTAAAACTCAGGGGGGGGGTGACACCATAAGTTACCGCACCGGGTGACACCAACCCTAGTGACGCCACTGCCTAAAACCATCACCATGACAACCATGTAAACACAAACATTGTCATAACAGAAAACCACGTGTGCAGAAACGAAAATTGCGTAAAAAGGAAAAATGCTTAATGGAGGAGTCACTTCCCAGTACACTCCAAATAGAGAAAATGAATTCTCAATCGTAATGGAATAGAATAAGGCTGACTGAAGTATGCATAGCTAAATGCCAAGATAGCAGAAAAAAATATTTATTTTAAGTGCTAATGTAGTAGAAAAATTGAAAAAGATATCTTGCCATATCTGGCCAAACTTTGGGATATTTGTCAACTTACAATAAAAGGCAAATTTAGAGAAAATGTATATGCATATGTCAGTCGACCATTTAATCCATATACCTAAACATATTGGCTGAGCTATACCACAATGTACTACCTCAGACGTCAAGGGGGAAAAAAACGAATCATATTAATCTATGAGAACTATAAGAAAGGGACCATTTGTATGCCATTTCCCTGTCAGTAAATACAGGGACAGGGAAATGGCATACAATACACATTATTCAGAAAACCCACGGACCGTAACACGATCCTACACGCCAATAGCTCCCATCCGGCGCACTTGAAAGAATCGATCCCTTATACACAATTTTTACGTGTCTATCAGAACAACTCAGACCAGTCTAACATCAATTCACAAATCCAGGAAATGTGGGCCAAATTTAGAGAACGAGGTTACTCTATATTTGTATTACAACAAGCACTTCTGAAATGTGAGAATGTACAGAAATTGTCTAAAACAGAACCAGGACTAGTGTTCACCTCTACATTCTTACCACACTCCCGGGAGGTACAAAGGATTGTCCACCATAATCGGCCTATAATTGCTAGTGATCAGAGTTTGCCAAAAAGCATTAGGGCACATCCCCATAATGAGTTACCGATGATCAAGAAACCTAAGGGATATGTTGGTTAAAACTGACCCTGAGCAATGTTATGATCGCCAAATGAACACGTTGCGGAATAATGGTTGTTACAGATGCCTTGGCTGTGTGACTTGCAGCCATATGGTTTCAGGTACCAGATTTAATCAACCACACAAGACACAAGCTATCAAATTCAACATCGTATCACATGCTTGACGGATTTCATTGTGTACAAGATTTTTTGCCCACATGGACTCTGTTATATCGGAAAAACTGATACTACCCTTCGGGAACGGTTCCGGGGGCATTGGTCTTCCATTAGAACGGCATATAGGGATCAATACAGTGATAAACCCATAGCCAGGCATTTCCTTGAAATGGGACATCAATTGCCCATGCTGAAATTCACAGCGATTGATCATGTCCCTCGATTAAGAAGAGGAGATGATCGCAGTAATCTACTGCTACGCAGATGTAGCCGCTGAATTTAACCTTGGGTTAGTCTCACCGCACTAGGGAATAAATATACACCAGCACTGTTGTGGATTTTATAGATTATATACTTTACTGATCCCAATAAAGTGGCATATATATTGTGAACACGGTATATGAGCGACAGGATTTTCGTAATGCGGGAAAAATACGCGGCGGCAAAAAGGAAAGATTAACCCCTTCATTTCTGGAGTGTAAGTCCTGTAAGAGTAGTGTCCCAAAAAGGTGTGTGTGTGTGTTATCTCAGGTACCCGGGTACTATATTCAACTGGCCAGTGAATGGATTTAGCAAATCTTCGACTAGTCACGTTGGGGCCCTGTAGATTCAAACAATACTGCAGCGTGCTTGGTTTACATTTTGACTGTGGCCTGTGGCCTCTCACCCATCCGCTAGACAATCTGTTCCGCTGTCCGATCAAGGATCTCTCTCCGCTTGGTTATACTGGAACTCTGTGCCACCGGATGCGCTTCTCCTGCTTGTCCGATTTCGGTAACGAGAACTACGGCCTACCGCCTGCACTCCCAGTGGATCATCGCGGTCTCCTTACTCGTGGTCCAAACTGGAACATTGTGTCTGCGCAAAACCTCTCAGTGATATGTGGATAGATCTCCACCAGCACTGTCTCGGATTCTCAGCACCCGCAAGGCAGCTCCTGCTCTCCGGCCTGGTCTTAATCTCTGGCAGTCTCACGTGCGTCTTCCACCTTTCGTTGCTTGGCTCACACTGGCCCTCATTCGATGAGGCTGCGGATGTCCTTCGCTCTCTCCCACCCACTTCCTGTCCCGCCGCAAAGCATGATGGAAAACATAGTCCTGTTGTGTCCAGTATACTCTACATTGCGCTTGTCTCCCCCTGGTGGCCAAACCCAAACAATACATCAACAGAGTTTTTAAACAGCGCTACACAGAGAAGCTTATTGGAACAGAGAGCTGGACACTCTCTCTCCACGCGGGTTAAATGAGAGATATAGCTTGGTCCCTTTCTTAAAGTTCTCATAGATTAATAGGATTAGTTTTTTTCCCCCTTGACGTCTGAGGTAATACATTGTGGTATAGCTCAGCCAATATGTTTACGCATATGGATTAAATGGACGACTGACATATGCATATACATTTTCTCAAAATTTGCCTTATATTGTAACTTGCCAAATATCCCAAAGTTGGTTGAGGCCACAGTTCGGCCAGATATGGAAAGATATCTTTTTCAGTTTTTCTACTACATTAGCACTTTAAATAAATATTTTTTTCTGCTATCTTGGCATTTAGCTATGCATACTTCAGTCAGCCTTATTCTATTCCATTACGATTGAGAATTCATTTTCTCTATTTGGAGTGTACTGGGAAGTGACTCCTCCATTAAGCATTTTTCCTTTTTACGCAATTTTCGTTTTTGCCCTCGTGGTTTTCTGTTATGATAACGTTTGTGTTTACATGGTTGTCATGGTGATAGTTTCAGGAGATGGAGTCGTAGTAACGACGTCAGTGGCATGGGCCGGCATTCACGTTAGTAATATCAGGTGAAGGGAATCAGGGTGAGTTGTTGAATGTTTTTCGTTTTGTATATATGTGTTTTATTTTTGTGTTGCTTTATTGTCCTAAGGAAAGCTTGCGGGGAGTAAGCTGAGACGTTGACCTTCTACAAATAAAAGATTATCCTGTTTCAAAGACCCAGAGTGCCGCTATTTGTATACTGGATCTATTATGGTAGGCATTGCACTGGGCATGTGTACCTGAACCTGTGAGTGCTGGATTTTCTGCACATATATATATATATATACAGGGTGAGCCAGTCAAACCTGCATTTTTGAAAAGGGCGGGAGAGCCGTGAAAGTGGGCGGAGCGAGTTAGCAAGGTTACCATTGTGTCCCCCACAACTAAGCATTTCAGTCGTCATGGAGCAGTGGTCTAAACAACAACGTTCATTCGCTGTGAAAGCGTTTTACCAAAGTGGTAGTTATGCAGCCGCTCAGCGTCGTTTCCGGAAGAATTTTCAAATTAATCGAAATAAGCCAGTGCCGTCTGTTAATTCAATCAAATTGTGGGTGACAAACTTTGAAGCAATTGGTGAAACGAGAAGCAGAAGGGGTGGCAGTGCAAGATCAGTGCGAACTCCCGCGAATATTGACAGCGTGAGAGTCGCTGTGGAAAGAAGCCCTCGGAGATCGGCGCATCGACAGAGTGCTGCGCTTGGCATGGCAAACACGAGCGTCCGAAGAATCTTGAGGTTAGATTTACACCATCACCCATACAAAATTCAGGTTGTTCAGGCTATGAATGAAATCGATTTTGCAGCTCGACGGCGTTTTTGTCAAACGTTGTTGGACATGTTTGATGAAAACCAGGACCTTGTTCACAACCTGTGGATGAGCGATGAGGCACATTTCCATCTCTCCGGTTTTGTGACTAAACAAAATTTCCGATATTGGAATGATGAAAACCCTCAACAACTCCATCAAAATCCACTCCATTCAAGCAAGGTAACAGTTTGGTGCGCAATGTCCTCATTGGGAATCATAGGCCCGTATTTTTTTGAAAATGACAGGGAGCAAGCAGTTACTGTGAATGCACAACGCTATTCGGAAATGTTGCATTCGTTCTTCATTCCTCAGCTTCGTCAACATGGAATGAACAATGAAACCTTATTCCAGCAAGACGGTGCCACAAGTCATACAGCCCGTGTGAGCATGAAAGTTCTCAACAATGTTTTTCCAAATCGGGTGATATCCCGAAATGGAGCAATTTCTTGGCCTCCCCGATCGCCCGACCTCACAGTATGCGATTTTTTCTTGTGGGGGTACCTGAAGAGTAAAGTCTTTGAACAACGACCTCCAACGCTTGGGGAACTCAAGAGGAGAATCCGGTTGGAAATCGAGAGAATTCCTCAGCGTATGCTCCGTGATGCAATGGGCTGTTTCAGAAATCGCCTACAAGAATGTCTCAATCGGGAAGGACACCATCTTACTGGAGTTATTTTTAAACAGTGAATGTTGTGTCTTAAATGCTTTTTAATGTACATTAAGATAGTAACAATAAAATTTTGAAATATCCATCCGTTTATTTTTTACAGTCATTTCAAAAATGCAGGTTTGACTGGCTCACCCTGTATATACACAAAAGTCCGAGTATCCAGCACTCAAGCTATGGCATTGGCGATATCCCATGCCGTGGTGCAGTACAAATTCCAATTGAATTAAGAGGAATTTGGCCATTCAGGAAAACATATGACAACCTACACTGGTGGCTAATTGTGATCTTAATTGAAATGGGTGTAGTGTCTGTATGGCGCCACTAGATGGCTCTATTGGCATAAGGCAGGAAAATAAAAGGAAATGGACTGTATATAAAAAAACTGAAAATAAGTAGGAGACTCACTGCGTGAGAGGACTGTATTGACCAGAAATAGAATAAAAAAGGATAAAAAATATTATTAAGCAAAAAAATACATATGGAACCACAAAAAAATGTGACATCCGTGAACTTACAAAGGATGTGACTTAATAGTAAAATGTGTGCTGCAAGAAAAAAAAAACAACAAAAAAAAACAATAAGATCAAACAGTGTTAAATGTAATGAACTCTGCAAAAATAGATGATTTGTAGGTAGCTCTAAGGCTAAAACACCATAGATATGGGCTGAACACAATCAGTGAGCAAGGTGCTCTATAAAGAGCGTGGTAATTTGTCCAGATGCTGGAAATAAGGCACAGTGCTTGATCCTTGTGCTGCAGTTAAAATACTAAGCAAAATAAAATAAATAAGTGAAAAAAAACATTTATTCCTTTAAGTTCATAAAAATGAATAAAACAATTAAAGGTGAAAAAATGAAGTGAACAGAATTAAAAATGGAATAAAAGATAGTGTGTATAAAAATAGTCCATCCATACATAAAAAGAAAAAAAGCTGTTTATACTAGACATGTGCATTCGTTTTAGTACTAAAACGATTTAGTCCGAATTTTGGGATAATTTAGTTTTAGTATGACTCAAGAGAAACGAAACTGCTCAGTACAAAAAACGAAAGAAACTAAAATAAAATGCACTACATTTTAGTTTCAGTCCTTTTTGTGATATTACATTGATGACTGAATGAGACCAGCAATGAAGAGCGCAACATCGCAACATCCGAAGTTCTGCACCCTCAACATGCCAATGCAGTAGGATGTTCTATACAGAGAGGGGCATTAATTAATGCAGGAGGATGTTCTATATATTATACAGAGAGGGGTATTAATGCAGGAGGATGTTATATACATTATACAGAGAAAGGTATAAATTGAGGAGGATGTTCTATACAGAGAGGGACATTAATTAATTAATTCAGGAGGATGTTCTATATATTATACAGAGAGGGGTATTAATTAATGCAGGAGGATGTTCTATACATTATACAGAGGGGAGCCTTTTTTTTTTAGCCCTTTAAATCCAGTGGCTGTGAGAGCTGAGATTGGCTGCTTGTTATATTATCTCTCAGTACAATGTATCAGGCTCAGCTGTTACAGTAACTGACTAACAGCGCTCAGAGTTTCAGTAAAACAAGGAAATAATATTGCTCTAACCTCTTACTAGTTTTACTGAGACTCTGAGCGCTGTGATGAGCAGCAGTCAGTTACTGTAACAGCTTTGCCTGACACATTGTGCTGAGAGTGAGAGATTCTGTAACAAGCAGCGATCTCAGCCCTCTGAGGAGCCGCTACAATAGTAATTGTATCCACTGGTTTTCGGATGAATGAAATTAGTTTTCATACTAAAGAACTGAAAACGAATTTCTTTAGTAACTAAATAAATTGCATTTTAGGACTAATGCATTAGTTCAAAACGAAATTTTGTGCTGTGCACATGTCTAGTTTATACTGGCCAGATTCGAGATGCAGCAGCCGGGCTGTCCAAACAAACGGCAAATCCCCAAAACCGTTTAGGTATAAAGATGTAGGTTACAGAGCTGGTGTCCGGCGCTAGCACTCACAATCTTCAGTTTCAATAAAAGATATTCAGCCAGGGATCGAGTCCTCAATGAAACAGTTGATGGAGGTGGAAGAAAAAAAGGGAAAAAAAATGCAAGGGAGGAATTAAGTGCAGACTGTATCGACCCAGATAGGAGTGAAAAAATAGGAAATACACTCACATATTCTGGTGCTGATTTAAATAAATGGGCACCAAACAGAAGGCAGATCTGTGGATTTAAATCAAGGGGCACCGATTCCCCAACCTCAGGTCCACAAGGCAGGAAACCAGATCCTTAGAAATAACTATTCAGGATGCCGAAGGAATAAATCACCCAGGATCATACAGTGTGGAAATTCACAATCGGTTTTATTAAAACAATAAATAAAATACACCGCAAACGCGTTTCGCTAGAAGTAGCTTCATCAGTGGGTGTAATCATAACAGTACAATGAATCACTATAAATAGCTGCGTTGCTCATATCAGTTCCCGTAGCACAGCTTCCGGGTGATTAGCCTAATTGATTAATTTGAATATAGACAGAGGAATAAATAAAGTTACATTGAAAAAAATATAAAAAAGGAAAGAAAAAAAAAAATCAATAGCAGCAAATAATAAATGATTTTAAACGAACATAAAAATGCAGGGGTACAATAAACAAGGCATACAGGTATCATATAAATAAGTCAGCACATATACTGTGATAATTACGGGCAAAAACAAGGAGAATAAAGGAAGCAATGTGATCCTAAACACCTGTTGATAGGATCGTAGTGCGTGGAGAAAATGACAATCAGGGTAAAATATACAAACAGAAGGTCTCAAACAGCCTCCCTAATTTAAAACGTGGGGAGATAGTATAGCTCATTAATCATGTACAGCGCCAAATAAGTGGCCAAGTTCAGCAATAAGAACAGAAAATGGATACGTATTAGGATTTAAAGTAAAAAGACTCAGTTAAAACGCATCTGAGAAGTAACCCCTTATACAGCCGGGTAGCAAAGTAGGGTTATATAGCTCTAAAGATATTTACCAAAATTTCATAAAAATTCAATTGATACGCCTGGACGTCCCATTATTTCCGGTATTAATTCGCCTTCAAGCAATCTGTCTCAGTACATAGATCAATTGTTACAACCATGTGTTAAAAACACGCCATCTTACTTGAAGGACACAGGTGACATCCTTAGGACACTGGAATCCATTGTATGGGAACAAGATAATTTTTTAGTCACTTGTGATGTTAGATCGCTCTATACGATTATTCCCCATGATTTGGGCCGTAGAGCAGTATTCAATCAACTCATGAATGATGGCAAGATTGATGTTGAACAGATCGATTACATAGTAGAAGGCATTAATCTGATTCTTAATAATAATTTTTTCTATTTTAATGACCAATGTTTTTTACAATGTATCGGAACGGCTATGGGAAGTAAATTTTCTCCAAGTTATGCAAATCTATTTATGACTGAATGGGAAAATGATTTTATTAGGAAAGATACTAAATGGATCCATTTTTTTACACATTTTAAGAGATACATCGACGATATCTTTTTTATCTGGAAAGGGGACGAAAACACACTACTCGAATTTTTTAATTTTTTAAATACTAATGATTGGGGGATTTTTTTAGAAACTAGTTTTAGCAAAGAAGCAATTAATTTTTTAGATTTAGAGATCTTTGTAGACTCTGGGACCCTCAAATCCAGAACCTACTTTAAACCAGTTGATGTGAACAGCTACATTTCCACAGAAAGCTGTCATTTAAAACAATGGTTGGATGGAATACCTAAGGGACAATTCCTCCGCATACGCCGCAATTGTACAGAGGAAAAGGAATATCTCCTTCAAACAGGAACCCTCCAAATGCAATTTGAAGAGAAAGGTTATGATAAAGAAAAACTGAAGTTTATACGTAACGAAGTTTTGGCTATAAAAAGGGAGGAGATTCTCCATTCTAATCCTAATCCTAAACTTGATATTGGAATTCCACTAATTTGCAATTTTAATTCCAATCATTTTAAATTTAAGAAAATTTCAAAAAATACTGGCCTGTTCTACTGGAGGATCCTGAGCTAAAAGGAATCCTAGAGGAGAATCCAAAGATTATATTTAGGGGGGCAAAAAATCTGAAGCAAAAATTAGTTAAGAATAACCTTTCAAATATTCAGCCGAATTTTTTAACAACTAATAAAAGTTTTTTTGGATGCGGTAATTGTATATGCTGCAGAACGACAGGATGCCCCAAAAGAAGGATCCAACAGTTTTCCGATATGGACAATATTAAGAAGTATAAAATCCATGATCTTCTTACCTGTTTTTCAAAGGACGTTATTTACATGATCATTTGTCCTTGTGGCAAACAGTATATAGGAAGGACGACAAGGAGTCTTAATACTCATATTAGAGAACACTTGAACAACATAAAAAAGGGAATAGAAACACACTCTGTTCCATTACATTTTAACCCCTTAGTGACCGCGGACGTACCATGTACGTCATGGCCGCGGGTCTCTTTTAGACCCGCTGACGAACATGGTACGTCCTGCGGTCTTTTGAGCGCTGGAAGCGATCGGATCGCTTCCAGCAGCTCAAACGCCATTGCAGGCTGCCTGGGAGTCCAGGTATCCATGCAATGGTGGTTAGAAGTGCCGGGGCACCTTGTGATCGCTCCCCGGGAGCGATCAACATCTGGTTTCACCGGAGAGGTGCCCGGCACTTCTAGAGAGTGCTGGAAGCGATTGGATCGCTTCCAGCAGCTCCAGGGCCATTGCACGCTGCCTGGGAGTCCAGGCATCCGTGCAATGGCGGACAGGAGTGCCGGGGCCCCTTGTGATCGCTCCCCGGGAGCGATCAACATCCAGTTTCGCCGGACAGGTGCCCCGCACTTCTACAGAGCGCTGGAAGCGATCGGTATCGCTTCCAGCTGCTCTGAGTATATTGCAGGGATGCCTCGACATCGAGGCATCCATGCAATAGGGTTACCTGCTGCCGGTCAGTCTGTGATCACTCCCCCCGAGCGATCACTTCCGGTAGCGGCAGGAAGTACAAAAAAGATCACATAAGTGATCAGGTGCTCTGCTGGGTGCCTCAAGGGATCAAGGCACCCAGCAGACTAAAAAAAGTGTAAAAAAAGTGTACAAAAAGTGTACAAAAAGTAAAAAAATAAAAATAAAAATGAATAAAATAAAATAAAAGTGACAGCCAAGATGGCGCTGCCCTTCTAAGGGCAGGGTCATCTTGGGGCTGTGTGGGATGTTCCTAGCCTGCCTCATCAGAGAGGCAGGCTATCAACATCCAATCAGAAGTAAGAAAAAATCTAAATAAAATTTCTTATTTGTCAGGTCAGGTCAATATTTTGTAAATATTGGCTCTGACCTCTGTGATTCTCCCTCCCTCTCCTCACTTGTGTTTTGGTGAGAGAGAGAGAGAGAGAGAGAGAGAGATCAGATTTGACAGGTTAGAGATTTTAGGTAGATTTAGTGAGATTAGAAAAATTTAGGCAGATTTAGAGAGATTTTAGGGAGATTTAGAAGAATTGAGGCAGGTTTAGAGGGATTTAGAGAGATTTAGGTGTTTATTTGTATTTTCTTGTGAAACCCAACGGTTCTTCTAAGAACCAACAATCCGCTTATATATAGAATAATTATAAAATTTTATAATCTATTATATAAAATGTCTGAGAGGGTGTACAGCGCCGAGGAGGCATATGCCATCCTGGCGTCAGAATCTGAGGCATCTGCGTCGGACTCAGACCCTGATTTTGACCCCGCTAACTGCTCAGAGACGTCGCTAGATACATTATCTACGCTGGCTGATGTATCTAGTGATGTTTCTGATGCAGATCCTGGGCCACCACCTGCCAGCAGGAGACGCACAGCTCCAGCTGAGGAGTGGGTAGTGCCTCATCGCCAGAGGCCAGATATCCCTCCTTTCACGGCAAATCCTGGCATCAATATTGATGTTGCAGAATTTACCGCCACACAGTTTTTGCAGGTGTTTATGGGGGATGATTTGTTGAGCCACATTGTTGCCCAATCAAATTTGTATGCCCATCAGCATTGTGCTGCGAAGTCAGACTCCTACTTGGCAAGGCAGCAATGGACCCCGCTAGATGTGCCAGAATTTCTGAATTTCTGGGCACTTACTATGCTGATGGGCATCATAAAGAAGCCCTCAATTTGCTCCTACTGGAGCAGTAGGCCCATCTGCTCTACCCCCATTTACCCCCAATCAATGTCACGTAGAAGGTATGAAAACATTTTGCGTTTCATGCACTTCAGTGACAACAGCCTGTGCCCTCCTAGAGAGCATCCCCAGTTTGACAGGCTGTATAAAATCCGCCCCCTGATTACCCACTTCGCCGCCAGGTTTGCAGAGGCTTATACACCTGGAAGGAATATCTGCGTTGATGAATCCCTAATGAAATACAAGGGAAGGCTGGGATTCATGCAGTATATTCCTTCCAAACGCTCCAGGTATGGAGTGAAGGTGTATAAGCTCTGTGACAGCGAGAGTGGGTATACTCAGGCCTTCCCGGTGTACGAAGGAAAGGATAGTAGCCTTGACCCTCCAGGTTG
Source organism: Leptobrachium leishanense (assembly GCA_009667805.1). NCBI lineage: Eukaryota > Metazoa > Chordata > Amphibia > Anura > Megophryidae > Leptobrachium > Leptobrachium leishanense. The sequence goes on from CM019063.1 coordinate 226,624,497, forward strand.
CCCAGAACACATGGGAACCAGTGGCAAGATTGTGTGGGACCTACTTTTTCCCCTGATGAACAAAGGGTACCACTTGTATGTTGATAATTTTTATACGAGTGTCCCTTTGTTCAAGCAGCTGTATTGTTTTGATACAGCAGCATGCGGTACTGTTCGCAAGAACCGCGTAGGTTTCCCAGCACAGCTTGTCCGCACCCGGCTTAAAAGGGGGAAGACCTCAGCTCTGCGCCAAGAGGAGCTGTTGGCGGTCAAGTACAGAGACAAGAAGGATGTATACCTTCTATCCACCATCCACACTGAGAGGTCTGTGGAGGTCTCTGTACGTGGCAGAGCTGAGCACATCAGGAAGCCAGTGTGCATCAAAGCCTATAACCGGCATATGGGTGGGGTTGATCCGGCAGATCAGCTGCTCCAGCCCTACCAGATTATGCGGAAGTCAAGGCCTGGTACAAAAAAGTTTCAATTTACCTGATGCAAATTGCAACCCACAATGCCTTTTTGCTCTGCAAAAAGGCAAACCCCGGAGTGACGCTGTCCTTTTTACAGTTTCAGCTCCAGGTGATTTCGGGGTTTTTGTACCAGGATGCACATGCTGCCCGGGCGGTGATGGGGGACAGAGTTGGGGCTACACATTTTATTTATAAAATCCCCCCTACTGAGGGCAAACAGAAACCCCAAAAAAGATGCAGGGTGTGTTTCAAGAGGGGGCAGAGGAGAGACACAATCTTTTACTGCCCAGAATGCCCTGGACAACCCGGTCTGTGTCTTGGGGACTGTTTCAAGATATATCACACTGTGCGTGATCTGTGATTTTTTTTCCTTTCTATTTTTTTCTTACACTCTAGTTAGTTAGTTCAGTTTAGTTTATTTATCTTTTACTGCACCAGACTTTTACATTTTATTCCTACATTTTTATGTTCTACAATTGGTGCTGTATTTTGCCAAAATCTTGGCACACCTATGCATGGGGGGCATGGGTGTACTCAGGAGACCTTGCAGAAAACAACGTGGAGAGTTTTCATGCAGTAACAAACAACAGTGTCTCCTAAATCACAGTCCAAATCTAATGTGGGCATAAAAATATGAAAATTGAAAAATTACCGCCACACACCTTCTCAAATGTTTTGGGCTAAACCCGTTGCATCCATGGCATCAAAGCACTCCATATGCAATACCTTGGGGTGTCAACATAACAAATATAAACAATTTTCTGGCAATAATTCAAACTGGGGTATGCGGTAGACCCAAAACCAAAGCTAGGCCTAGCTGAAGAAATAATCTCAATTTCAACTCCAATGACAAAGTCATAAAAATTGTATTTGATCCTTCCCAAAATCCTGGCAAACCTATGCATGGGGGGCTTGGGTGTACTCAGGAGACCTTGCAGAAAACAACGTGGAGAGTTTTCATGCAGTAACAAACAACAGTGTCTCCTAAATCACAGTCCAAATCTAATGTGGGCATAAAAATATGAAAATTGAAAAATTACCGCCACACACCTTCTCAAATGTTTTGGGCTAAACCCGTTGCATCCATGGCATCAAAGCACTCCATATGCAATACCTTGGGGTGTCAACATAACAAATATAAACAATTTTCTGGCAATAATTCAAACTGGGGTATGCGGTAGACCCAAAACCAAAGATAGGCCTAGCTGAAGAAATAATCTCAATTTCAACTCCAATGACAAAGTCATAAAAATTGTATTTGAACCTTCCCAAAATCCTGGCAAACCTATGCATGGGGGGCATGGGTGTACTCAGGAGACCTTGCAGAAAACAACCTGGAGAGTTTTCATGCAGTAACAAACAACAGTGTCTCCTAAATCACAGTCCAAAACTGATGTGGGTGTGAAAATGAAAAATGACCACCAAACAGTATCCAATTTGTTTGGAGCAAACGGTTGCATCCATGGCATAAAAACACTCCATTTACAATACTTTGGGGTGTTAGCTTACCAAATATATGCACGTTCATAAATTTGGGGTATGTAAAAAGGCCCCTAAAAAGAAGATAAGCAAAGAAGATACTGTATGTCAAATTAGAAAATTGACAAGCACATGTCAAAAGATTGGCGTAGCACATCGCATTCCTCCAAGAGACTAGGATCTCTACCACTGCGGCCTTTCGCTTAGCGGACCCATCCTACTCCCGTGTCTTCACCTCATGTGCCATCCCTAAACGGAATGGAGCCGCTATTCTGTTGCATAATTCCTGCCCGCTGCAGATTGTTGATGTATATTCTGACTCCGCTGGGAGGTATGTCTTGGCGAGGGGTACTTGCTCGTCTAAATGGTATACATTGATGTCGGTATATGCACCAAATGGGCCTGACGCGGGATTTTGGGCGGACCTCTCCTCCTTTCTCAGGTTGCATGCTAAGGGTAAAATTATATTGGGAGGGGACTTTAATGCTACCCTCTGCCCTCCTCAGGATCGATCCTGCCATCCTCCTCATGCCGGTTTAACCCCATCCTCTTCCCAAGATAGGCAGTTTCATGCGTTTGTGCGTAATCATACTCTGGTAGACATTTGGAGAGTACAGCACCCCACAATGAAGGATTTCACCTTTTACTCCCCGGTCCATTCCTCATACTCCAGATTAGATTATTTTCTGATTTCCCCGGACTGTATTCCCTTGATTGCGAAATCAGGCATTGGCTCCATAACTTGGTCCGATCATGCAGATGTGTTTTTACATGTCTGCCCACTGGCGTCTGGCAGCAGTGGCCAATGGCGGCTCGATCCCTTGCTTCTTTTGAAAAAGGGGGTTAGGGAAGCGGTTGGATCCGCGCTGGATTTATACTTTTTGTTAAATGACACTCCTGACGTATCCATACATACATTATGGAATGCTCATAAAGCTGTGGTTAGGGGAGTGCTAATTAGTCAGGCTACCTACCACAAACGCATGAAGCTGCAGGCCATAGTCACGTTACAGACTGACCTGCAGAGACTGGAACTCAGGCATAAACGTGCCCCGACTGACGACACCCTTGCGCAGCTTAATCGAGTTCATGCGGACCTTAACGGTTTATTTCTAGATGATGTGGGGAGATCGTTGCTATGGTCCAAAAGGCGCTACTATGAACGAGCGAATAAAGCAGATACACCCCTGGCCAGGATGCTGCGCCCTAGACACCACACCGTCCTGTTCCCGTTGATTCGAGATAAAAAAGGGCAGGTTCATAAATCTCCTGAGGATATCCGGGATGCCTTCACAGCGTACTTTACGGATATATACAATCATTCCCCCACCCACAAAATAGGAAACCGCGACCTGATAGATAATATAGAAACTTACCTGAGGCGTCAGAAACTCCCTACTCTTGATAAGGTTCAGTCCCTATTGTTGGGCTCCCCTATAACGGAAGAGGAGATAGGGAGGGCTTTGGGCTTGATGAAGCCATTAAAGGCCCCTGGGCCAGATGGTTTCACATACCGGTATTATAAAGCGTTCTGCCCTAAATTAAAGCCCATTCTCTGCCGTTTATTTAATGCCGCACGGGAGGGTGCCCCTTTCCCTGCAGAGTCACTGTTGGCGGCCATAGTTCTCCTCCCCAAACCTGGGAAAGACCCTGAGAACATTGACAGTTACAGGCCCATATCCCTCTTAAATACGGACATTAAACTACTAGCAAAAATTTTGGCCCTGCGCCTAGACCCTCTTCTCCCCTTTCTGGTATCACCGGACCAGGTGGGGTTCATCCCAGGTCGGCACGCGTACGATAATATGAGACGCGCGGCGGACCTTATTTGGTTCGCTGAGACCTATCAGAGGCCTTCCTTATTTTTGTCCTTAGACGCAGAGAAGGCCTTTGATAGGGCGGAGTGGCCGTTCTTATTTACGTTACTTAAACAACTGGGGTTCCCCCCCACTTTCCTCCGCATGATCTCGGCTTTGTATGCTTCTCCAGGAGCGCAAATTTTGATACCGGGAGCTGATAGGATCCCCTTTGTAATCCGGAACGGTACCAGACAGGGCTGCCCCTTGTCTCCGGCTTTATTTGCCCTTTTTTTGGAACCTCTATTGCTTACTATTAAATCAGACGCGGGAATCTCGGGATTTATGGTGGGTGACTTGGAATTTAAATTATCGGCTTATGCCGATGATGTCCTTCTCTCCCTGAGAGACCCCTCCACCTCCTTGCCCCGGGCTCTGGACCTGCTCAGTGCCTTTTGTGCGCTTTCAGGATATAAAATTAATGTTACTAAATCAGAGGCACTCCCGGTGGCGCTGACAGCAGAGGCGATTGCAACTCTCTCTTCTTCCTGCCCTATACGGTTCACCCACTCGGAGCTGGTCTACCTGGGGGTCCGCTTAACATCATGCTCGGCAGACCTTTATTCGGCTAATTACCCCCGCCTATTTGCGACTCTCAAAGCGGAGTTAGAATGTTGGAATAAATATGCGATATCATGGCTCGGTAGGCTTAACTGCATTAAGATGAATGTATTGCCCAGATTATTGTATATGTTCCAGGCATTACCGGTTCCTCTCGTTGCTTCAGAGGTAATTGCTTTGCAGCGCTCCATTGATTGTTTTATATGGGCAGGGAAACGATGCCGCGTAGCTAGACACACTCTCTATCGCCCACGGTCTCTGGGCGGCCTGGGCCTTCCATCTCTCTTCACCTATTACTATGCAACTCAATTGGCACAGGTGGTAGCCTGGCATGCTCCAGCGGGGTCTCGCAGGTGGGTCGACTTGGAAGCGTCCCTTATGCGACCGAATAAGATACAATATTGGATATGGCTGGCCCGAGAACATCGTCCTTTGATTACCACCACATGCCCAGCCATATTAAATTCTCTGCGCCTTTGGCATAGGCTAGCGGTGAAATGCGAGTTGACGTCTACACCATCACCTATGACTCCGATTCTTGGGAACAGAGACTTCCGTCCCGGTCTACTCATGAGGCCTTGGCATGACCTATTGGACTCAGGTGTGTGCAGAGTACATAATTTATACCACAACGGAACTTTGATTCCTCTTCGAGATATTTCGGGACTGTCTTTTTTCCACATTTTTCAATTGACATCCTACGCCACCCAGGCTCACATCAAGCAAGCTGCACTGGCGCCGCTGACTCGTTTTGAGCGATTATGCCTGGCCGGCACATACCCGAGAGGCCTTATATCTTCATTATACCGGGACCTAACATCACTGTTGGACTGGAAAGACCTGTCCTATATCCATGCTTGGGAAAGAGATATCGGGGAAACCCTGGACTCAGAGGACTGGCTGGACATATGGGAGATGTCTCGCTCCGTGTCGGTGTGCGCCTCCTTGCAGGAACAGTCCATTAAAATGATTATGCGGTGGTACGTTACACCTTCTCAATTAGCGCACATGAACAGAAATCTACTGGATGTATGCTGGAAATTATGCACCTCCAAGGGCTCCTTTTTCCACATGTGGTGGACATGTCCACGAATTGTACCTTTATGGAAGGAAATCCAAGATCTACTGATTCTGGTTCTATCTAAACCTATCCCGTTGGATCCTTGGGCGTTTTTGCTCTCTAGGCCGCTCCCGGAACTTACTTTCCATGAAAATAAACTATTAGCCAAAATTACACTGGCAACGAGACGGGCTATAGCGGAAGTCTGGAGACAACCCCTTCCGCCCTGTATGGCTAAAGTCTATGGCAAAATCAGAGACACTCAGGTTATGGACGAACTGACCACTATAGTACGTTTTACAATGCCATCATATAGTAAAACATGGGGGCCCTGGCTGGATGCTGGTTATAATCTATGGCAGTGGGCTATGGTCGCGTATATAGGGCTTCTTGCCCCCTTTTGCCTACTTTCTTCCTTTTTTGGCACTCTCTCCTCCCCCACCCTTCTACATTTACCTCTATAGCTCTCGACAGGTTGGATTAATATTTATGTTTTAGGATTTTGGCCTGGGCCGGGCCACTCATTCTCTTCATTCCCCCCCTTTTTTCTTTTCCTTTTTTCCTCACCTCACCCTACCTTCATTTCATAATATGGACGGGATTATGGCTTACTAAGATGCATAAATTTGTTGATAGTACCTTTTTGGCGCTGTGACGCCGCTTTTGCACCCATGTTGCTTTTATTGTCTTATCGTCCAATAAAATTATGTTTAAAAAAAAAAGATTGGCGTAGCACCCCAAAAACAACAGAACAAATCTATATATGGGTGGTATCACTTTACTCAGAAGATGTTGCTGAACATATTTTGGGGTGTTTTTTGTCAGTAACCCATAACTGGATTTGACAATTCATGCCTAAAGTACAATGTGTGTGAAAAAATAACACAAAAAGTGACTACCTGAAAGTTTGACATAGAGCTAGTGCATGCAAAGTGTTAAAATACAATTCTTTGAAGCACCCTAGGGTGTGCCCTTTCTAAAAATATATGGTTTGATGGGGGTAAATTACTTTGGCCGGCTTCAAAAATGTCCCAAATAGGACATGGGTGCATGATGACGAAATGTGAAAATTCCAAGTTGGAAAACTGAAATGCGCACCCCCCAAATAAGGCCTATTAGCCCCCAAATGACCCGACATACCTATACATGGGTGGTATCAATTTACTCAGAAGATGTTGCTGAACATATTTTGGGGTGTTTTTTGGCAGTAACCCATAACTGGATTTGACAATTCATGCCTAAAGTACAATGTGTGTGAAAAAATAACACAAAAAGTGACTACCTGAAAGTTTGACATAGAGCTAGTGCATGGAAAGTGTTAAAATACAACTCTTTGAAGCACCCTAGGGTGTGCCCTTTCTAAAAATATATGGTTTGGTGGGGGTAAATTACTTTGGCCTGCTTCAAAAATGTCCCAAATAGGACATGGGTGCATGATGACGAAATGGGAAAATTCCAAGTTGGAAAACTGAAATGCGCACCCCCCAAATAAGGCCTATTAGCCCCCAAATGACCCGACATACCTATACATGGGTGGTATCAATTTACTCATAAGATGTTGCTGAACATAATTTGGGGTGTTTTTTGGCAGTAAACCTTAAAGTTCACAGTACATGTATTCTTAAATTGCGTTCAAAAAAAAAAAATCACCAAAACATTTTTTTTTCTCAAACTTTGGCATAGATTTGTGGTAAAATGGTTTGCATGGAAAGAGTCAAAATACCCCAAGTTTAATACCTTGATTTGTGTACTTTAAAAAAATATGTATATGTGGAGGGTTATTCAGGAATTAGTGACAGATATCAGTGTTACAATGTCACTATCACTAGTTTTGAAAATAAACTCTTTGGAAATGGCAAAGTGCTACTTGCACTTATTGTTGTATAAAATAAGGAAAAAAGCGAGGAATATGTAAACATTGGGTATTGCTAAACTCAGAACTAAATTTAGAAACTACTAAGGAATTAAATTGTTTTGACGGTTGTTGATACATAAGAAATTTTGGGGGTCAAAGTTCAAAAAAGTGGTGTTTTTTCAATTTTTTTGTAATATTTCACAATATTTTTTATAGTAAATTATATGAAATGATGAAAAAAATTGTATCTTTATAAAGTCCATTTAATGACGAGAAAAACAGTGTAAAATATGTGTGGGTTACATAAACGAGTAAGAGGAAAATTTGACGTAACCACTAACAGCGCAGAAACGTAAAAACAGCAGCGGTCACTAAAGGACGGATTTGTGTAAAATCGCCCGGTCACTAAGGGGTTAAACAGCATCACCAACAAGACCCTCAAGGTACGAAATTCTTAGCAATTAAAAAAGTTAATAAAGATTGGAGAGGTGGTAACTTTATTAATAAAATTAGTAAGGAAGAAATGAAATGGATTTACACATTGAAAACACTTCTTCCTAAAGGTCTAAACCAAGACTTTGAATTGTGTCACTTCCTCTAGTACTCTACTGGTTATATTAGCACCACTATTGCTGTCTATTCTTTATTTATCTTTTATTTTGTTTTATTCTATTTTATCTTATTTTATTTATGTGTTAATCTTATTTATTTTATTTTTTTTACGGTGTCTTTTTATACTTTGTCTATATAGTACTCCTTTCTCCTCTGATTATACCCTTCTATTATCGACCTTTGAAGTCAGCAGGATTCTTCATTACTGCCGCTTTTAATTTAATTTTTTATATTTATTTTCCATATATTCAGTAATGTTATGAATTTCTCTCCCCCTTCTCCTTTTTCATCCTATAATAGATGGTTTTTTTCAGTCCTTTTTGGACATTTAGCGTACTACATCCCCTTCTGGATAATCTGATTGATAGCTATATCGATACTTGGTTACAACAGCTTTAAATGTGTTTCTATTTTCATCCCGCTCTGGAATCTTAGTGAAGTTCCGTTCGTTTGGATATTAGGTTTTAGTTTATCTCGATGGATTTACATTCTATTCCTTTCCATTTATGCTGCTATTTATATCTGCTTTTTAGTCCATATCTATGTCTTACAGGGTTATCCAAAGAGATTCGAAAAGTCACCGCACGTTCGGTGACTTTTCATTCTCTTCAATTCGGTTCCTTTTGCCGATCCCATTTCGGTGACCCTGCGGTGTATTCAGCAAGCACCACAGGGTCCCCGAATTGCAGGGAAAAGCTGCCGAAAACCTGACGAACACTAACCGAATGCACGCTGAAAACAAGCAAAAACATCTGGATTAACCTTTGAAGAAGCCGAACAGGAGCCGAACAGGAGCCGAACATGAGCCGAATCACACAGAGCCGAAGCAGCTGTGACGTAGAGGAGGCAGTGAATAAATTAGAAAAACCATTTGTATGAATCTGGGAAAAAGAAACGCTGTTTGCAAAGAAACTACTGAGCGAAAATGTCTGAAATTTTCACAGGAGGTCCAGGGAATGATAATAAAGAGGGCTGTTACAAAAAAAATAAGCAAACTGAAAAAAAAATTAAAAAAAAATCGGACTTTTAATTTTTTTTTAAAAAATTCAGAAAAATGCTTAAAGTATCCTAAAAAATCTATAAATAAAGAGACTTTTTGCTGCAGAATTTTATAATGAACGGTTTATTAGATATTGAATTAAAACGGGAATATTTTTAACATTGAAGCCTATGGGATTCTCCTGAATAAATTTGCCGAATTAAACCACCGAATGGCAGAGCATTAGGGGAACCTTTCACTGCTGGTTTGTGTTCTCTGAATAGCCGAAGCAGTGCTTTTTGATGGGGATTTCACTGCCCTCGAACAGGGACCGAACAGGAACCGTATGTGCAGGCAATTCGCCAGGATTTGGAGAATTGCCTGCTCTCTGGATAGCCGAATGGCCAGGAAAGGTAACCGAACGCTGATTTTCAGCGTTCGGTTACCTTTCTCAAGCAATTCGAATCTCTTTGGATAACCCTGATAGTCTTTACATGTATTTTTTATCTTCAGAGTTTGGTTTAGTATCCCTCTATTTTTAAACCCTGCAGGTTTTTTTAGTGTTATCCTCCTCTAAAGAATCATGCATTCCTATCTGCTTTTATGTCCCATGTATATGGGTCTTATGGCATTGGCACTTTATATTTATATCTACTCCTCTGTAATTTATATCTACCCCTCTGCACTTTATATGTATATGGGTCTTATGGTATAGGAACTTTATAGTTATATCTACCCCTCTACACTTTATATGTATTATTGTATATGGTCTTATGGTATAGGCACTTTATATTTATATCTACTGCTCTACACTTTATATGTATATGGGTCTTATGGCATCGGCACTTTATATTTATATCTACCCCTTAGTATGGACTATTTATTATCCAGGTTAATACTACCCCTTTTTTATATAGTGCTCTCCTTTCTTTCCCCATATTTATATCAGGCTAAATCGTCCCTGTTTATATTCTCAGGGACTGTTTATATTCATATGTTAGATCTACACATTTCCCTATCTGCTCCCGATAAATTATACTTGCCCACAGTAACCTGCCCTAATTACTCATTTTTTAATTATCTTAGGTGCTTTTTGCTTTCTCTTCTACAATTTTTAATTTTTTTTATTTTTTATTTTTTTTTATATCCCATATACCCTATTAGTCCTATCTTTAGAGCTATATAACCCTACTTTGCTATCCGGCTGTATACAGGGTTACTTCTCAGATGTGTTTTAACTAACAGGGTTATCCAAAGAGATTCGAAAAGTCACCGCACGTTCGGTGACTTTTCGTTCTCTTCAATTCGGTTCCTTTTGCCGATTGCATTTCGGTGACCCTGCGGTGTATTCAGCAAAGAGCACAGGGTCCCCGAATTGCAGGGAAAAGCTGCCGAAAACCTGACGAAAACTAACCGAATGCACGCTGAAAACAAGCAAAACATCTGGATTAACCTTCGAAAAAACCGAACATGAGCCGAACAGGAGCCGAAAAGGAGCCGAATCACACAGAGCCGAAGCAGCTGTGACGTAGAGGAGGCAGTGAATAAATTAGAAAAACCATTTGTATGAATCTGGGAAAAAGAAACGCTGTTTGCAAAGAAACTACTGAGCGAAAATGTCTGAAATTTTCACAGGAGGTCCAGGGAATGATAATAAAGAGGGCTGTTACAAAAAAAATTAGTAAATTGGAAAACAAAAAAAAAAAAAATCGGACTTTTTAAAAAAAAAAAAAAAATCTGAAAAATGCTTAAAGTATCCTAAAAAATCTATAAATAAAGAGACTTTTTGCTGCAGAATTTTATAATGAACGGTTTATTAGATATTGAATTAAAACGGGAATATTTTTAACATTGAAGTCTATGGGATTCTCCTGAATAAATTTGCCGAATGAAACCACAGAATGGCAGAGCATTAGGGGAACCTTTCACTGCTGGTTTGTGTTCTCTGAATAGCCGAAGCAGTGCTTTTTCATGGGGATTTCACTGCCCTCGAACAGGCACCGAACAGGCACCGTATGTGCAGGCAATTCGCCAGGATTTGGTGTATTGCCTGCTCTCTGGATAGCCGAATGGCCAAGAAAGGTAACCGAACGCTGATTTTCAGCATTCGGTTACCTTTCTCAAGCAATTCGGATCTCTTTGGATAACCCTGTTAGTCTTTTTACTTTAAATCCTAATACGTATCCATTTTTCTGTTCTTATTGCTGAACTTGGCCACTTATTTGGCGCTGTATATGATTAATGAGCTATACTATCTCCCCACGTTTTAAATTAGGGAGGCTGTTTGAGACCTTCTGTTTGTATATTTTACCCTGATTGTCATTTTTTCCACGCAGGTGTTTAGGATCACATTGCTTCCTTTATTCTCCTTGTTTTTGCCCGTAATTATCACAGTATATGTGCTGACTTATTTATATGATACCTGTATGCCTTGTTTATTGTACCCCTGCATTTTTATGTTCGTTTAAAATCATTTATTATTTGCTGCTATTGATTTTTTTTTCTTTCCTTTTTTATATTTTTTTTCAATGTAACTTTATTTATTCCTCTGTCTATATTCAAATTAATCAATTAGGCTAATCACCCGGAAGCTGTGCTACGGGAACTGATATGAGCAACGCAGCTATTTATAGTGATTCATTGTACTGTTATGATTACACCCACTGATGAAGCTACTTCTAGTGAAACGCGTTTGCGGTGTATTTTATTTATTGTTTTAATAAAACCGATTGTGAATTTACACCCTGTATGATCCTGGGTGATTTATTCCTTCGGCATCCTGAATAGATATTTCTAAGGATCTGGTTTCCTGCCTTGTGGACCTGAGGTTGGGGAATCGGTGCCCCTTGATTTAAATCCACCGATCTGCCTTCTGTTTGGTGCCCATTTATTTAAATCAGCACCAGAATATGTGAGTATATCTCCTATTTTTTCACTCCTATCTGGGATGATACATTCTGCACTTAATTCCTCCCTTGCATTTTTTTTCCCTTTTTTTCTTCCACCTTCATCAACTGTTTCATTGAGGACTCAATCCCTGGCTGAATATCTTTTATTGAAACTGAAGATTGTGAGTGCTAGCGCCGGACACCAGCTCTGTAACCTGCTAATTGTGATCTTAAATTGAAAAGCACAAGGGATTTTAAACCTACTAACCCATTTGTCAAGTCTTTTTCCCATGATGTTCACATGTCTATACAGGAAACCAATGCTAAAAGACGAGGTGACTCCTCTAATATTACCAGAGACGAAAGAGAGGCTATTGAAGACCTGGCTAATGACCCAAGTATCATCATCCGCTCTGCAGACAAAGGTGGGGGTATTGTACTAATGGACTATCACTACTATCGGTCTGAAGTGCTTTCCCAACTGATTGATACGCCCACTTATAGAAAGCTACCAGGTGACCCAATGAAAGTATTCCACAATAGGATCATGTCATTGATTCAAGTAGGATTGCAGGCCAGTTATATTAATGAACATATGGCGCAATATTTAGAGGTTAAACACCCACGAGTACCGATCTTATATACTATACCCAAGATCCATAAGGATCCCCAACAGCCCCCCGGTCGCCCGATAGTTTCAGCCCGGGGAGGTCTACTAGAACCTCTGGGTAAATTTATTGACAGTTGTAGCAAAGAAACGGTAATCCATTTACCCTCTTGCCTGAAGGACACCACACAGTTTCTTGGTATCATCAAGTCCATCACTTTACCAGATGATGACATCATTCTGGCAACACTTGATGTTAAAAATCTCTATACGGTCATACCTCATGGTCAAGGTATTGATTTTTTCAAACGTACCATGTTGGAATCATCATATTTTTCTGGCCCACCAGTGGAATTCTTGGCCGAATTACTGCGTATCGCAATGGAATGCAACTATTTCGGATGTGATAGGCACTTTTACTTGCAATTAGAGGGGACAGTCATGGGTGCGGCCATGCCACCCTCTTATGCCAATATTTACATGCACAAATTCGAGCAGGAACATCTGTTAACCCCATATGGTGAAAATTTGATTGCATATAGCCGATTTGTGGATGATATCTTCATAATATGGAGAGGGACCGTGGACTCCTTTGATCACATGGTCACTAGTATTAACAATCTTTCAACACCTATCAAAGTTACCAGTAACAGACATACCCACAGTATTTGCTTCTTGGATATACAAGTACTACGTGAAGGGCAAAAACTGGGTTATACAGTATACCGCAAGGAGACTGACAGAAACTCATTGTTATTGGCCAATAGTTCTCATCCAAAGCATTTAAAAGGACTCTCTACCAATTTCCCAGTTTTTAAGGGTTCTGCGTTATAACTCTGACCCGCATCGGCGAGAAACACAAATCGTGGAAATGATGGATAAATTCAAGCAGAGAGGATACACTAATGGCATCTTATAACAAGTGTTACAAAAAGCAAGGAACAGATTTACACATTCAAAAGAGAATATACCAGCACAAGCCTCTAGAATTGTGTTTCCCCTTACGTACCATTCACAGGGCGTGGAAACAGCCTCTCAGATTCGCAGACATTGGAATATGTTTCAATTTGACCGCACTCTACCCCAACAATTTCACGTACCGCTGTTTATTAGCTTTCGGTGTACGAAAAATCTTAAGGATCTTTTGGACAAAACAGATCCAACACATTCATATGACCATCAAAATCCCTTACAGAAGAAGGGCTGTTTTCGATGCCTTGGTTACGTCACTTGTAGACACATGGCTCCGGGTTCTACCTTCGTTCATCCCTCTACTGGCAAAAGATTTACCATCAGGCACCGGATTTCATGCTTAACTGAGTATGTAATATATCTCATCACCTGTCCCTGTGGACTGTCTTCCGTGGGTAAGACAGACTTGACACTTCGTGATCGTATCAGAGGACACAGATCAGCCATTAATACGGCATATCGTGATGGATACACTGAGAAGCCAGTAGCCAAACATTTTTTGGCACTACGACATTCGTTGCCGACTCTCAAATTTATTGCCATTGACCATGTTCCACCTCTCAACAGAGGAGGAGACCGGTCACAATTACTCTTACAGAGAGACTTTTTGGACATCTACCTTGAATACGCTTGCTCCCCAAGCACTAAATGAGAATATTTCATATACATCATTCCTTTATAGTCACTAATTCATATGTTTATCAATTATTTACTTAATTTGCAGGCACACGTGCCATTAAATTTCAAATACATAATCACTTACATTTTTTACATTAGAATCTCCCTACTTAGACAGACACACTCACTCTTTATATTCATTTAACATTACACAGGTTAATTTACACTTAGTGTTGATTTTCATACACCTGTTCAGTAATCTTTCATATTTTGTTTTGATTTTTGTTCACATCACTTTTCTTCATTCACTTTGTATCACTTACACACTTTACATATAGTCAATTGGCATCATATTATGTTGATCCTTCGCTACATTACACATTTTACCCTCAATTATTTTCACACCACTTCATTCACAATATCATCATCATTGTTTATTGGATAAGCAACACATATTGTGGTTTTCAATTCATTTATTTATTGTATACATTATAGTATTATAGGTACATGCACTTTATGAATTAGCATTTAGCTCTATATGTAAAAAATTGGGCTCATCACCCGTTGTCTTATTTTCTCCATGGAGCGCTTTGTCATAAGCCTTGTTTAGGAATTGGGTGGCCATGACAACTGTTATAACGGCAGCCCACAAGAGCAAAAGTGAATAGTTGGTGCTGAAATTACAGTATGTATCTTTACAATTTTGTGCTGCGCCAACACCCACGTGCACCCCACACACGAACAAAATCAAAATACAATCGGACACCAGTCCCGTGTGAGCGCACACTCTTGATCCCAACAGTTTTCTACACCTATCACTGATCCATAAGAAACACTTATCTGATAATGCTTTTCTTAGATAATATGACTGTCATGGATTCAAATCCTGCAGTATAGGGACACAAATACAGAACATATGGTGCAATATTGTTTGTACAAAAAAATAGTCAACGATGGTTAATAGGTTTTCACTCACAGAAGAGGAGCCTCGATTTGGCTCAAATGACAGGCCTTTTGACCTCTTGTGAGGGGTCACGCCCAGCTCTAGAGTCTTCAAATGTTAATTCCACTTATTATCCCGACATAGCACTTAAAAGCAGAGAGAGAAAACTCCATTGCGCAGATATATTCCTTAATCTTGACATATATTAAAGATAGGAGGATATATACTCACAATTTTCTGAGCTTCTACAATGAGTGGCTCAGTACCAAGGCATCAGGTATATCCCAAGTCAAGGGAAGGTATCACACTTTCGTTGTCCCCTCCAAAGTATAGCTCTCATACAATCGGACACCAGTCCCGTGTGAGCGCACACTCTTGATCCCAACAGTATTCTACACCTATCACTGATCCATAAGAAACACTTATCTGATAATGCTTTTCTTAGATAATACGACTGTCATAGATTCAAATCCTGCAGTATAGGGACACAAATACAGAACATATGGTGCAATATTGTTTGTACAAAAAAATAGTCAACGATGGTCAATAGGTTTTCACTCACAGAAGAGGAAGTCTGCAGTATTTAGCAGACGAAACGCGTTTCTAGAAATGTCTATTTGTTTTATTGTTTTATATATTTTTTAAATAAATCGTTTTAAGAGCAACTGATTACCCCTTTGGCGAGTATCTGATTCCACTCTACAGCGGAGGGAGCTATACTTTGGAGGGGACAACGAAAGTGTGATACCTTCCCTTGACTTGGGATATACCTGATGCCTTGGTACTGAGCCACTCATTGTAGAAGCTCAGAAAATTGTGAGTATATATCCTCCTATCTTTAATATATGTCAAGATTAAGGAATATATCTGCGCAATGGAGTTTTCTCTCTCTGCTTTTAAGTGCTATGTCGGGATAATAAGTGGAATTAACATTTGAAGACTCTAGGAGCTGGGCGTGACCCCCCTCACAAGAGGTCAAAAGGCCTGTCATTTGAGCCAAATCGAGGCTCCTCTTCTGTGAGTGAAAACCTATTAACCATCGTTGACTATTTTTTTGTACAAACAATATTGCACCATATGTTCTGTATTTGTGTCCCTATACTGCAGGATTTGAATCCATGACAGTCATATTATCTAAGAAAAGCATTATCAGATAGGTGTAGAATACTATTGGGATCAAGAGTGTGCGCTCACACGGGACTGGTATCCGATTGTATTTTGCCATGACAACTGGACTTGTGCAATGCGAGCAGGCTGCAACCACGTCAGTATGTACGCGCAAAGCCAGCAATGACACGTCACTTCCGGTCGACGGGTTGACGTGGTCGGAGGCAGCGCGATACATGGTTGGTGAGTAGTTTATTTGTATTTAATATAAAAGTATGTGTTTCCATTAATGTTTTTATCCATGATTAAGGCTTGTAAGTGAGCCGAAACGTCAGAGATTTTAATAAGGAACCAATAAACATTGTTATTTTTTATGCAAGACCGTGAGTGCTCTCAACTTTTTCTTATGTATATATATATATATATATAAAAATATATATATGGATCTACTTACATTTCTACTAATGCCTAATGAATTCACCCACAGATATTTTAGACAACAAATTTTGAAGTAATTGCTTCTACTTCATAGTTTAAGTAGGTATTTCACTGACAGTATTTCTACTGTGAGAAATGATTTCACCTATTGTTTTCTGTCTTGGGAATAATTGTGGTGCTCGTGGAAGTGACCTATATATTTATTTGACCCTCTCAGCATTTTTGCTTGCAACTTATTATTGGAAGGAAAATGCAATACTTTGTGTCTGTATTTTGACCTTATCCTTATTTCACACCATACCTTTGTAAGATAATTCAAGTGGATTTGTTATTGAGCATCTAATTAAAAAGATGCTATTTAAAGCATTAAGTAATACAAAAGTAAAATTTATGACTTTCACCTTGTTTCTACAATCCCAATTTGTTTGTTACAATCACGGACTATCAGGGTTATTCAGAGTGAGGTGAAAACCAGGAGAAGTGAAAATTCTAGGTCAAAATAGCCGATTTGGAAAGTGAGATAAATAGGAGAAATTTTCTGATTTGGCTATTTTGACCTAGAATTTCATTCTCCTGGTTTTCACCTCTCTCTGAATAACCCTGTATGTTTTGCTCTTCTTAGGTGACATCTCCAGAGACAAAAAAATGGATCAGCCCATCTGCCTGGTTTTTATCTCAATGAGAAAGCGGTGTCTTTCCCTTTCATGAACTTGATGTGCAGTATGATTTTAAAAGAATATTTAGCAATTATATAATATTTAAATTAATGTTATAGCATAAATAAGTTAAAAAAGGTTAAAATCACAAATAAAAGTCTTCATAATTATGTCTTGTGGGCATTGTATGGGACTGAGGGCACCAGTAACTACTGTATGTATATTCCTCAAAACCCATGGTAAATGGTGCAAGAAGGACAAGTAGGGCAGGATAGTGTCAAATAATGCCAGCTAAATCTTATCCTTTGACAATCATCTACATTCTTGAGGATAGCTGGTGGGAGTTACCCGGGATTACATCAGGAGTTATGCACAAATATTTAAACCACATGAAAATGATGGACCACCACATTGGACACAAGATACTGACTAAAGGAATAAAAGAAAAAAACAATATGGAACAAGAATAAATTTGTTACGAACTTCAGGAAAACATTAGAGTCTAGAGTCTTTGGGCCCTATTACAATCTTCACACAAACGTGTGTGCGCGCGCAAAAACGCATTAACGCGAGGGGCAAAACACTTTGCGCTGCTGAACGTCGTATTACAATGTCAGCGCAACAAACACACGTAATCGTCTACCGCAGGTGATCTTGCGTGAACGCTGCACAAGCTTACTGTACTTTGCGCGTCCTATACTTAACATCGTGAGCGCAAATGCGAATGTGCGCTGGTACGCGGATGGTATTACAATCTATACGCAGGATTTAACGCATAGCCTTTGCGCGCATAATTTTAGCAACTCCTGAAAGCTGGTGGTAATGGCAAATTCTATCAACCTGCCTGAACCCAAATACACCAGCCCAAAAAAAATACAGCAAAGTATAGTTACACAATCTACACATACCAAACCAATAAATGAGAAGTTGTGTGTGTTTTTTTTATTGATGCAGCATATATGCTCAGATTGACTTTGACAGGCGCAAAAACTTAACGTGAGACAATTGTGGTTCTTAATTCTGATTGGCTGAATCGCGTGAAAAAAACAGTCCGCACACTGATTTCTGCGGCAACGTTGCTGCGCGCGTTTGTGCGCGTCCGTTTTACGCGTGTTATTTTTCGATGGATGAAACAATGCGAGAGGATTGTAATACCAGCGTTGTTTTATGCGCGTTAACGTTTAATGCTTCGCGCAAAAATTGCATTTTTGCGTGAAGAATGTAATAGAGCCCTTTATGTTTTTGTGTGGGCAAGGTACAGTTTTTTTTTAATAATGACACTAATAAAAGATGCCTTTTCAGCGATTGCACCATAAAAGAAGTAAATTAACAAATCAACCAGTGGTTCCACTGCTTCAGGCATCAACGTGCATTGACGTGTAAAAGATTACTCTGAGGCCTCACCAGAGGTATTGGGTTTAGATGGATTCTTCTCAAATACTAAATAATGGGAATGTTAAACCAAAATCCCATCAGAAAGTAAAATAATGTCTGTATGTTTGTTGTTACCATAAAAGGAAGGATAATTTATATGGCCAAAACTTGGCATTTGTATTATATGGGACAGCGATGCTGAACCTTGGCCCCAGATGTTTCTGAATTAAATGTCCCGTGATGCTTAGTCACACTTTATGCTGGCTAACCATCATCGGACATGCAGTTCAAAAGCATGTGGGGTGCTACGGTTTACCATCACTGGTATAGGGCAACTCAAGCGCTTTTGGAACTAATGTCTGAGACTTGTTTTTCTTTCCAATTATTTAAGTAGTACTTATCTGTTATCATTCATTAGCTCAGAGTATGAGTACCTCATCTGGGTCCAAAGATGGTGTGATCTGTACAGCTATTCCATTTTATTAAGACAGTGCCTATTTATCTGTTGATTATAACCGTAAAGTAGAACAACAGAAGATATTTTTAGGAGAATGATCCCGGTGTCTTAACTGGCTGCATGGCTCTGCCTGGGGAGAGCTACGACATTATGGGGATGATTCAGTAAGTGTGTGTGTTGCAACACTGGTAATCACCAGCTTTTTATACAAGTAAAATACGTAGAGCGATAGGAGAAGCTGCACCCTGAAGCTTCCCCTTTCGCTCTGTATAATTTACCCTTGCATAATGCAAGTGTTTATCATGTTGCAACCCCGGCAAACACCAGCACTTACTGATTATTGTTTTCATTAAAGGTGATACAGCAGTGATTTATTCAGTTCTTTTACTGGTGTATCCAAGTAAGCCTTGGTTCGGATTTTTCATCCCCCTATGTTTTAACCTTGTCTGTCATAGTCAGTAGAGCTTGTCCCAGAAAATCCTAATTGTACCAGAACAAGATGTGTGATCTGCATAATTGCTGTAATTGCAGCTGATCTTACAATGAGTAGCCCTGCTGTCAAATTTATCAGTGACTCGGAGGAAGAAAGAACATGAACGAACAACTTGCTACTTCGTTTTTCATTCATTAATAAACCAGATTTGTAAGTGAGAAATCTAACACAATTTATCTGCTAAGATTTTTACTCTAAATTCAAGGACTAACATGAGTGTATCCTTAATTTAACCCTTTCGCTGCTGAGGCATTTCCCGCCTATGTGCTGAGGTCATTTTTACCGGTTTTGCTCATCATGTTTAAACGTGTTTTGAAGGCTTATTTTAGTATATTACCCAGACATATTATATATCGTTCTTTCCGTCAGACTCGGCAGATTCATAATATGTCATTATTATATGTATACGTCATGACCTGTCTGTATAGTATAACAAAAAATGCAATAAAATATGAATTTTCAATAATTTACAACGTGTAAAGTGTTTTTTTTTCACATTTTAACATGCGAGCAATTGCGGTTATATTTTGAATGGTTGCGCTTGTTAAAAAAATTAGAGATGGGGTCTCGTTACATTTTGTTTTGGGGAAAATTACGCGATTTTTAACAAACGCACCGCATACAAAAATCGTTAGTGCAGCATCATTGTTCACATTATAATTGAAATGGGAACAATATTGCTGCATTAACGAACCAAAAAAACGAAAAAAAACTTGTTTATTTTGTTTTATATTTTTTTTTTAAAAACTTTTTCATAGTCATGTTTGGTATTGTTGGAACGGCCATGCTCTGGCCGATCCAACAATATCAAACATTAACCCCTAACTGCCACGGATCGGGAGATAGGGGGTTCATTGGAACCCCCTATCTTCACCATTGGTGGCAGTTAGGGGTTAACTCCAGGACTGGCGTCATCGTGCTATCCAAGATGTCGGCCAGCTCCGGGAAAGGATCATAAACTGGCGCTTTTCGGCGCCGATTCGTGATCCCGCCCCCATGGGGTTAATTCCAGGTACCATTAGGAAGGGCAGGCTGTGCCCTTCCAAACGGTGCCTGGATTAACCCCCTGCACCCCGGCGATCGGGAGGGAGAGAGGTCTGAATGACCTCCCCCCTCCCTTTCAGGCGCCTCCTCCGCACATGCGGCGGGGGGTGCCTGAATTAGATGTCATCGCGCCGCCGCGATGACATCTAATTGTGCCGGCGGCGGTTCCGGGTGCTGGGCTGACATCGAGGATGTCAGCCCGCACCGGGGGCACAGCGATCGGCCGGAACCCGGCCGATCGCTGGCCCCAAAGGGAGGACGCTGAGCGCATCCACCGCAGCGAAGGGGTTAAGAAATGTTAAAGCGGGACCACAAACAAATAATACAATGCTACGTTTTCATAAACTGAATGTGGATGAAATCAATTTATGGGGGTTTTCTTCTTTTAAGACATTCATGTCTATTTTATGGCTGTTCTCTAATAATTGTATTGGACGTCCTGTTTACCTGCCTTCTACTGTACCACTTTTAAATTCCATATATAGTACATTCATTGTCAGTGCCCTAAAAGTTGAAGCATAAATTAACAAAAATGATTAGAGCAACAATAACGCTATTCAGGAGAACGAAACGGAACAAGTGTCAACGTCATTAATAGTTTTAGAAATGTTGTTATAAAGGACAATGAAATAATTTTGTTTACTTTTTATTGATGGTAAATTATGTAGAGAAATAAAATGTGTAGCATTTCCTGCATCTGTTTGGAGCTAACTTCAGTGAAGCACTGGCGTTTGTCAATAATGTAACAACAGAGAATTTCCAGGCTCTTTCTGAATAACCCGTAAAGTGGCACTTGAAGACTTTGTGCACAGCTCTTGTTTATCCTCTTATCCTGGTGTTATAGAATACAATCTGAGTGTATCACATAGACACCTCTGCAATAGCACCATTACAACTCAATTGTTTGCAAACTTACGCAAATCATATTTCAATTTTATTCACCCTGTTACAAGTATATCAGCTACAACTTTTTCACACTTACCTCAGGAATCATACAGCTATTGATCTTCTGGTACAGGAACATGACAATACATTTTGTTAAGCAATATGACAGTGGTGAAATGTATCAAATGGTAAACCATGTACTCATAGAAACGTCTATTTTTAGTATCCTAGTTACATAGGCTAAAACAGACGTGTGGCTATCGGGTTCAGCCTTTCACACATTACCTACTGCTGTTGATCCAAAAAAAGGCAAACTTATGGGACAAAATAATTAAAATGTTGATGGGATATCGCAGGGAAAATGACCCTGTCAAATACAAGTTTACTATAAAAGTCCTCTCTCTTTTGAGCTACCATGAATAACCTGAAATAATATTACACGTAATTTATAGTAAAGATGTTGGGCACTATTCTGTACTTTGCGCTCAAATGGGGACAATAATGGCAAAAATCTGCGCCAGCAGGTTTTCCCGTACCGTCCCCATTTTAGAGTGATATTCCAGGGCACCTTGACCCGGAACGCTGCTCTATCTGCTGGGATACTCGCAGTAGTGCTTCCATGCCGCCATGAGTATCGCCTACTGGATTCCATAGGACTCCATGGAGGGTTGCGCTTCTGGTCTGCAAGCCCTGCGCGATCTAACTCTTGCGACATCACACAGCCCTGTGGAGGGAGTCTGGGAACTATTTTTTCACAATCTCACCCTGCTCGATGCCAGAAGGAGCAGCGGATCGGGCTACCATTCTAGTCGCAGGATGAGAGGTGAGGATTGGATTTATTGGGGGGGTTTAGGGGATGTTAAATGATTTTGTAAATGCAGAATCATTTAGTGCCTGCTTTTAGGAGTAGCTAAAAGTTTGCCTTGCATGTCCCTGCGGTAATTAGCGCTAGCATTTCGATAAGTAAGGTATTACAGAATGCTAATTATTGATTGCGCTCCCCATGTTACGTATAGAAAGCTCACGGAAGCTAGCGCAAAAAAACAATGCGCTAAGTGATTTCTGAAGGTAATATAGGGTGCATGCATTAAAGTCACTTATCCTGGCAGTAATGCTTCCACATCCGAACGCTAACGCTAGTGGTCACTAGGGAATAGTAACCTACATTTGTTATGTCTGAGATGAAAGAGGCCTCCTGGAGAAGCTATAAAAAAAATTAATTTGATCACAATTATCACTATTAAAGCAGCCAAATAGTTTAACCGCTTTGTTTAGTAATTCTTCACACTTTGTATTATATTGCTTGCATGCGACCCTGACACATGAAAGTATGTACAGGTAATCTACAATCAAATCAATCTCACGCTTTTCTTAAATCATCCATCATTTCACTCTTATCATTATATATCAATGCTTGGTCTATTAAACTTCACTGTTCACTTCGTCATTATGCTAGATGTTATACAGTGGACTTAATCTGAGAGCTGTGAGAAATGGCTAAACGGAAAAACACATACTTCCACAAATCTCTATTTACAATACTTGATTTTATTTTTAAACTGCAGGACACAGTGACCTCCAAATATGACATCAGAAAGCTCCTGGGAAACCAACTATCTGTGCTTATACATGGGAAATAAGTAACACACACACATATACATATTTATGACTTTTAAATTGAAGCATATAATAAACATTACACCAAAATAAAAACCATAATATCGTCTAGATATTAAGATATATACAAGAGTTGAAATGAGCCCTCACATGTTTTAATATTTTTTTTTTCTATGTGACAGTGCATAAAGAGGTTTGCACATTTTAGTGTGGGAATATCGCTCTACAAATGATAAAATAGAAATTTGAAGTCAAAGTGCATTTGTGAAGAGCCTGAATTGAGAGATTAGCTATTTATTTTCCCTTTTTACCTGAAATCCCTTGGAGAAGTCTACGCAATCACTTTTTGTGGCTGCTATTACGGTCATAGCAAACCCTTTATTTATATTCAGGTGGACCTTCCTAGCTGCTCATTGAAATAACACAGAATAATGATGGATAACCAAGGAATCTAAGATGTCTGAGAATACATTTTCCATGGTTCTCAGCCATCCTTTAGGATTGCTGATCTGTATATAATTCTGAAATAATTGGTTTGCAATTGTCAGTCGTCACCTGTTTTAGAGCGTGAAGGTATAGATGAGTGAATGTCTGTTAGAAAATTTTAAATGCCATAGAATATTGGCAACGTTTTCAAATATTGGCATATGTAGAGTGATGAAGAAATGTAAATGGTAGTAATGGTTCTAGGTTAACCACTTCGCTGCTGAGGACGCGCTCAGCGCGTCCTCAGCATTCCCGCTGGTGTGTTGAGGACGCGCTGAGCGCGTCCTCCCATTGGGGTCAGCGTTCGGCCGGGTTCCGGCCAATCGCTGGCCCCTCCGGTGCGGGCTGACATCCTGGATGTCAGCCCGGCATCCGGAACAGCAGCCGCCAGAATTAGGTGTCATCGCGGGGGCGCGATGACACCTAATTCAGGCGCCCCCCCCGCATGTGCGGATGAGGCGCCTGAAAGGGAGGGGGGGAGGTCCTTCGGACCTCTCTCCCTCCCGATTGGCGGCTCTGCGGGGGTTAACCCAGGCATCATTTGGAAGGGCACAGCCTGCCCTTCCAAATGATGCCTGGCATTAACCCCTGGGGAGCTGGATCGCGAATCGGCGCTGAAAAGCGCCGGTTCGCGATCCTTTCCCGGAGCTGGCCGACATCTTGGATGTCGGCCAAGCCTCCGGGAACTCCCCCTGAGGACTGGCGTCATCGTGCGTCACGATGACGCCAGTCCTGGACTTAACCCTTGACTGCCACCAACGGTGGAGATAGGGAGTTCCAATGAACTCCCTATCTCCCGATCCGTGGCAGCTAGGGGTTAAATTTTGGTATGGTTGGATCGGCCAGAGCATGGCCGTTCCAACGATACCAAACATGAAAGTGAAAAATTTTGTAAAAAAAAAAAAAAATGAAAAATAAAAATAAAAAAAAATTTAAAAAAAATAAAAAAAATAAACACTTTTTTTTTTTTTTGGTTTGTTAATGCAGCAATATTGTTCCCATTTCAATTATAATGTGAACAATGATGCTGCACTAACGATTTTTGTATGCGGTGCGTTTGTTAAAAATAGTGTCATTTTCCCCAAAACAAAATGTAACGAGACCCCATCTCAAATTTTTTTAACAAGCGCACCCCATACAAAATATAACCGCAATTGCTCGCATGTTAAAATGTGGAAAAAAACACTTTACACGTTGTAAATTATTGAAAATACATATTTTATTGCATTTTTTGTTATAATATACAGACATGACATAACGTATACATATAATAATGACATATTATGAATCTACCGAGTCTGACGGAAAGAGCGATATATAATATGTCTGGGTCATATACTAAAATAAGCCTTCAAAACACGTTTAAACATGATGCGCAAAACAGGTAAAAATGACCTCAGCACAGGGGCGGGAAATGCCTCAGCAGCGAAAGGGTTAAAGGCTCCTTTCTATTTAAAGTGAACACATCAGCAAAGAGGGATGGAGAGAGGGTCAGGTGGGAGAAGGAGATTAGGGAGAGGAACTAGAGAGCGAATTGGAAAGGAGAGCTGTGGATGGCATTGGAGAAAGAAGAGGTGAGGAGACTTGGGAAGAGGATAAAAAGAGTTGGAGAGACCGAGGGCCCAATTCCAAACCTGATGTAAACTTAAACATCACTGGTGTAAGTTTACTAGGGCCTTTGCAGTCTATGGAGTTGCTAAGTTAACAGCAGCACTGGTTAGGTTTACACCAATGTTGAAATAGAGCCATGAAATGGGAGTAGAGAATCAAGCCACACATCAAAATCATGCCCCTTCACTTTTTCGATATTCATTCTTCAGGACACATGAGTAGGAGCAACCCTTCAGCTCCTGGAAGCTCCTCCACTTCAACTAGAGATTTTTCCAGATCAGCACTACGGGGGGGGGGGGCACTCCCTTTAAGTGTTCTTTAATGTTGAAGTAATCGTACACAATCATGCAAATAACCGCAGGGTTTAGGTTTTCCATAGCCACATCCTGGAGGTGTGTCAACATGGGAGGCTTTCAAATATTTAATTTTCATCAACTGGTCCATTGTACAATGTTAGACTCCAATATGGGCAGAGTCAACATGTAACATGTTACAGAGGAAGACCAGGACCTACAGGATTAGAGAAATGATAAACTTCAAAAACATATTTGGGATTTAACACATATGTCGTGGAAATGGACTGAGGACATGGGTTTAGAATTTATATGTTAAGAAATGTCTGTAATTTGGTGTTAAATTGGGTGTGGCATTGCAGGATCATGGTTTTGCATAATTACAACTACAGTCTTCTGTAAATTTTTGATGGCTTTCTTGAGGTGTCCTTTATTTCATTCTGGCCGAACAGGAATGACTTCAGATTCATTATGGTTAGTGGTTTAATTACCTTGTGACCACAGAAATTTTGTGGAGTAGGTAACATGCCATGATGGTGTCAGAAACCTTAGGGCAGTATAACATTACTGCCGCTAAAACGGAGACGCTACAGTGGAAGACATGAGCCTGCAGGTTTCTCCTTAGCATCCCTGTTTTAGCTCCATATTACGAGG
Organism: Leptobrachium leishanense; assembly: GCA_009667805.1. Taxonomy (NCBI): domain Eukaryota; kingdom Metazoa; phylum Chordata; class Amphibia; order Anura; family Megophryidae; genus Leptobrachium; species Leptobrachium leishanense. Next base: position 226,650,491 of record CM019063.1, read on the forward strand.
CAGGCACTAATTCAGCAGCCTGCTCCCTTAACCCCTTAGTGACCGGGCGGTTTTACACAAATCCGTCCGTTCGTGACCGCAGCTGTTTTTACGTTTCTGCGCTCTTAGTGTTTACGTCAAATTTTCCTCTTACTCGTTTATGTAACCCACACATATTTTACACTGTTTTTCTCGTCACTAAATGGACTTTATAAAGATACCATTTTTTTCATCATTTCATATAATTTACTATAAAAAATATTGTGAAATATGACACAAAAATTGAAAAAACACCACTTTTTCGAACTTTGACCCCCAAAATTTCTTATGTATCAACAACCGTCAAAATTTTTTTATTCCTTAGTAGTTTCTAAATTTAGTACTGAGTTTAGCAATACCCAATGTTTACATATTCCTCGCTTTTTTCCTTATTTTATGCAACAATAAGGGCAAGTAGCACTTTGCCATTTCCAAAGAGTTTATTTTCAAAACTAGTGATAGTGACATTGTAACACTGATATCTGTCACTAATTCCTGAATAACCCTCCACATATACATATTTTTTTAAAGTACACAAATCAAGGTATTAAACTTGGGGTATTTTGACACTTTCCATGCAAACCATTTTACCACAATCTATGCCAAAGTTTGAAAAAAAAAAAAATTTTGGTGATTTTTTTTTTTTTGAACGCAATTTAAGAATACATGTACTGTGAACTTTAAGGTTTACTGCCAAAAAGCACCCCAAAATATGTTCAGCAACATCTTCTGAGTAAATTGATACCACCCAAGTATAGGTATGTCGGGTCATTTGGGGGCTAAAAGGCCTTATTTGGGGGGTGCACATTTCAGTTTTCCAACTTGGAATTTTCACATTTCGTCATCATGCCCCCATGTCCTATTTGGGACATTTTTGAAGCCGGCCAAAGTTATTTACCCCCATCAAACCATATATTTTTAGAAAGGGCACACCCTAGGGTGCTTCAAAGAGTTGTATTTTAACACTTTCCATGCACTAGCTCTTTGTCAATCTTTCAGGTAGTCACTTTTTGTGTTATTTTTTCACACACTTGTACTTTAGGCATGAATTGTCAAATCCAGTTATGGGTTACTGCCAAAAAACACCCCAAAATATGTTCAGCAACATCTTCTGAGTAAATTGATACCACCCATGTATAGGTATGTCGGGTCATTTGGGGGCTAAAAGGCCTTATTTGGGGGTGCGCATTTCAGTTTTCCAACTTGGAATTTTCACATTTCGTCATCATGCACCCATGTCCTATTTGGGACATTTTTGAAGCCGGCAAAGTAATTTACCCCCATCAAACCATATATATTTTTAGAAAGGGCACACCCTAGGGTGCTTCAAAGAGTTGTATTTTAACACTTTCCATGCACTAGCTCTTTGTCAAACTTTCAGGTAGTCACTTTTTGTGTTATTTTTTCACACACATTGTACTTTAGGCATGAATTGTCAAATCCAGTTATGGGTTACTGCCAAAAAACACCCCAAAATATGTTCAGCAACATCTTCTGAGTAAATTGATACCACCCATGTATAGGTATGTCGGGTCATTTGGGGGCTAAAAGGCCTTATTTGGGGGGTGCGCATTTCAGTTTTCCAACTTGGAATTTTCACATTTCGTCATCATGCACCCATGTCCTATTTGGGACATTTTTGAAGCCGGCCAAAGTAATTTACCCCCATCAAACCATATATTTTTAGAAAGGGCACACCCTAGGGTGCTTCAAAGAGTTGTATTTTAACACTTTCCATGCACTAGCTCTTTGTCAATCTTTCAGGTAGTCACTTTTTGTGTTATTTTTTCACACACATTGTACTTTAGGCATGAATTGTCAAATCCAGTTATGGGTTACTGCCAAAAAACACCCCAAAATATGTTCAGCAACATCTTCTGAGTAAATTGATACCACCCATGTATAGGTATGTCGGGTCATTTGGGGGCTAAAAGGCCTTATTTGGGGGGTGCGCATTTCAGTTTTCCAACTTGGAATTTTCACCATTTCGTCATCATGCACCCATGTCCTATTTGGGACATTTTTGAAGCCGGCCAAAGTAATTTACCCCCATCAAACCATATATTTTTAGAAAGGGCACACCCTAGGGTGCTTCAAAGAGTTGTATTTTAACACTTTCCATGCACTAGCTCTTTGTCAATCTTTCAGGTAGTCACTTTTTGTGTTATTTTTTCACACACATTGTACTTTAGGCATGAATTGTCAAATCCAGTTATGGGTTACTGCCAAAAAACACCCCAAAATATGTTCAGCAACATCTTCTGAGTAAATTGATACCACCCATGTATAGGTATGTCGGGTCATTTGGGGGCTAAAAGGCCTTATTTGGGGGGTGCGCATTTCAGTTTTCCAACTTGGAATTTTCACATTTCGTCATCATGCACCCATGTCCTATTTGGGACATTTTTGAAGCCGGCCAAAGTAATTTACCCCCATCAAACCATATATTTTTAGAAAGGGCACACCCTAGGGTGCTTCAAAGAGTTGTATTTTAACACTTTCCATGCACTAGCTCTTTGTCAATCTTTCAGGTAGTCACTTTTTGTGTTATTTTTTCACACACATTGTACTTTAGGCATGAATTGTCAAATCCAGTTATGGGTTACTGCCAAAAAACACACCCCAAAATATGTTCAGCAACATCTTCTGAGTAAATTGATACCACCCATGTATAGGTATGTCGGGTCATTTGGGGGCTAAAAGGCCTTATTTGGGGGGTGCGCATTTCAGTTTTCCAACTTGGAATTTTCACATTTCGTCATCATGCACCCATGTCCTATTTGGGACATTTTTGAAGCCGGCCAAAGTAATTTACCCCCATCAAACCATATATTTTTAGAAAGGGCACACCCTAGGGTGCTTCAAAGAGTTGTATTTTAACACTTTCCATGCACTAGCTCTTTGTCAAACTTTCAGGTAGTCACTTTTTGTGTTATTTTTTCACACACATTGTACTTTAGGCATGAATTGTCAAATCCAGTTATGGGTTACTGCAAAAAACACCCCAAAATATGTTCAGCAACATCTTCTGAGTAAATTGATACCACCCATATATAGATTTGTTCTGTTGTTTTTGGGGTGCTACGCCAATCTTTGACATGTGCTTGTCAATTTTCTAATTTGACATACAGTATCTTCTTTGCTTATCTTCTTTTTAGGGGCCTTTTTACATACCCCAGTTTTATGAACGTGCATATATTTGGTAAGCTAACACCCCAAAGTATTGTAAAAGGAGTGTTTTTATGCTATGGATGCATCCGTTTGCTCCAAACAAATTAGATACTGTTTGGTGGTCATTTTTCATTTTCACACCCACATCAGTTTTGGACTGTGATTTAGGAGACACTGTTGTTTTTTACTGCATGAAAACTCTCCAGGTTGTTTTCTGCAAGGTCTCCTGAGTACACCCATGCCCCCCATGCATAGGTTTGCCAGGATTTTGGGAAGGTTCAAATACAATTTTTATGACTTTGTCATTGGAGTTGAAATTGAGATTATTTCTTCAGCTAGGCCTAGCTTTGGTTTTGGGTCTACCGCATACCCCAGTTTGAATTATTGCCAGAAAATTGTTTATATTTGTTATGTTGGCACCCCAAGGTATTGCATATGGAGTGCTTTGATGCCATGGATGCAACGGTTTTAGCCCAAAACATTTGAGAAGGTGTGTGGCGGTAATTTTTCAATTTTCAGATTTTTACGCCCACAGTAGTTTTGGACTGTGATTTAGCAGACACTGTTGTTTGTTACTGCATGAAAACTCTCCAGGTTGTTTTCTGCAAGATCTCCTGAGTACACCCATGCCCCCCATGCCTAGGTTTGCCAGGATTTTGGGAAGGTTCAAATACAATTTTTATGACTTTGTCATTAGAGTTGAAATTGAGATTATTTCTTCAGCTAGGCCTATCTTTGGTTTTGGGTCTACCGCATACCCCAGTTTGAATTATTGCCAGAAAATTGTTTATATTTGTTATGTTGACACCCCAAGGTATTGCATATGGAGTGCTTTGATGCCATGGATGCAACGGTTTTAGCCCAAAACATTTGGCAACAAGGTGTGTGGCGGTAATTTTTCAAATTTCAGATTTTTACGCCCACAGTAGTTTTGGACTGTGATTTAGGCTAGGGTCAGACGAGCGTAGTGTTCACGTCCGTGATCGCGCCTAAAAGTACGTCCGTGATAGCATGACATAAAGTCCAATGGAGCCCGACACACGAAGTACGTCCGCACTGAACTGCGGACGCACAACGGCCGCGGCCCACGGACGCAAGGCAGGCAAGAACGTAGAACCGCTAGAACGGCCGCACAAAGTGCGCTGCGTCCGCAACGTCTGCATAGCTTTGTGTGTGAGTGATGGAACGTGGTCAGACGGACTGCATTTATACGTCCTGCATTTTTCACGGACAAAATGGTTTTGCAATTGAATTTATTGTCCCTCCTACATCTGTCAAAAATAAATGTCAGTGAAAAAACGGACTGTGTGACCACTACTGCGTCTTCCGTACTGACGATGTCCGTACTGCACGGACGTACAGTCCGTAGAAATCACGCTCGTCTGACCCTAGCCTTAGCAGACACTGTTGTTTGTTACTGCATGAAAACTCTCCAGGTTGTTTTCTGCAAGATCTCCTGAGTACACCCATGCCCCCCATGCATAGGTGTGCAAAGATTTTGGCAAAATACAGCACCAATTGTAGAACATAAAAATGTACGAATAAAATGTAAAAGTCTGGTGCCTGTCAAACTGGGGATGCTCTCTAGGGGGGCACAGGCTGTTGTCACTGAAGTGCATGAAACGCAAAATGTTTTCATACCTTCTACGTGACATTGATTGGGGGTAAATGGGGGTAGAGCAGATGGGGCTACTGCTCCAGTAGGAGCGAATTGAGGGCTTCTTTATGATGCCCTCAGCATAGTAAGTGCCCAGAATTTCAGAAATTCTGGCACATCTAGCGGGGTCCATTGCTGCCTTGCCAAGTAGGAGTCTGACTTCGCAGCACAATGCTGATGGGCATACAGATTTGATTGGGCCACGATGTGGCCCAACAAATCATCCCCATAAACACCTGCAAAAACTGTGTGGCGGTAAATCCTGCAACATCAATATTGATGCCAGGATTTGCCGTGAAAGGAGGGATATCTGGCCTCTGGCGATGAGGCACTACCCACTCCTCAGCTGGAGCTGTGCGTCTCCTGCTGGCAGGTGGTGACCCAGGATCTGCATCAGAAACATCACTAGATACATCAGCCAGCGTAGATAATGTATCTAGCGACGTCTCTGAGCAGTTAGCGGGGTCGAAATGAGGGTCTGAGTCTGACGCAGATGCCTCAGATTCTGACGCCAGGATGGCATATGCCTCCTCGGCGCTGTACACCCTCTCAGACATTATATATAATAGATTATAAAATTTTATAATTATTATATATATATAAGCGGATTGTTGGTTCTTAGAAGAACCGTTGGGTTTCACAAGAAAATACAAATAAACACCTAAATCTCTCTAAATCCCTCTAAACCTGCCTCAATTCTTCTAAATCTCCCTAAAATCTCTCTAAATCTGCCTCAATTTTTCTAATCTCACTAAATCTCACTAAAATCTCTAACCTGTCAAATCTGATCTCTCTCTCTCGCTCACCAAAACACAAGTGAGGAGAGGGAGGGAGAATCACAGAGGTCAGAGCCAATATTTACAAAATATTGGCCTGACCTGACAAATTAGAAATTTTATTTTGATTTTTTCTAACTTCTGATTGGATGTTGCTAGCCTGCCTCTCTGATGAGGCAGGCTAGGAACATCCCACTCAGCCCCAAGATGACCCTGCCCTTAGAACCCTAACCCTACCCCTGACCCTGCCCTTAGAACCCTAACCCTAACCCTATCCCTACCCCTAACCCTACCCCTACCCCTACCCCTAACCCTACCCCTAACCCTACCCCTAACCCTACCCCTAACCCTAACCCTACCCCTAACCCTACCCCTAACCCTAACCCTACCCCTAACCCTAACCCTACCCCTACCCCTAACCCTAACCCTACCCCTAACCCTAACCCTACCCCTAACCCTAACCCTAACCCTAACCCTAACCCTACCCCTAACCCTAACCCTAACCCTACCCCTGTCAGTTTATTTTATTTATTTTTCTTTTTTTACACTTTTTTTACACACTTTTTTTAACTTTTTTTTTACACTTTTTTTTTACTTTTTTTTCACTTTTTTTTCACTTTTTTTTTACTTTTTTTTACTCTGCTGGGTGCCTTGATCCCTCGAGGCACCCAGCAGAGCACCTGATCACTGAAGTGATCGATTTTGTACTGAGTGCCACGATACCTCGTGGCACTCAGTACTTCCTGCCGCTACCGGAAGTGATCGCTCGGGGGGAGCGATCACGGACGGACCGGCGGCAGGTAAGTATATTACAAGGATGCCTCGATGTCGAGGCATCCTTGTAATATGCTCAGAGCAGCTGGAAGCGATCCGATCGCTTCCAGCGCTCTGTAGAAGTGCCGGGCACCTCTCCGGTGCAACCGGATGTAGATCGCTCCCGGGGAGCGATCACATGGTGCCCCGGCACTTCTAACGGCCATTGCACGGATGCCTGGACTCCCAGGCATCCTGCAATGGCGTTTGAGCTGCTGGAAGCGATCCGATCGCTTCCAGCAGCTCAAAAACGGCAGGACGTACCATGTACGTCAGCGGGTCTAAGAGAGACCCGCTGCAGTGACGTACATGGTACGTCCGCGGTCGGGAAGGGGTTAACACAGCGCTGAGTCTGAGGTTACTTGAGGCAGTGCTAACACGCCACTCTGAGCATCTTCTCCATGGAGTCCATAGGACTCCATTAAGGCTTTGACTTTCGGGTCACATGACCTGCAAGATCTCACCTTTTGCGAGACCATGCAGGTCGGTAGAGTGATTCACAGAAGGAGACTGGGAACTTTTTTCCCCAGTCTCACTCTGCTCCTGGCAGCCAGAAGAGATTGATTCAGCCACTGTTTTCACTGCGGCATAAGAGTTGAGTATCTGATTTTTGGGGGGATTTGTAACTGATGATAACTGATTCAGTAGAAGTGGAATTATTTAGAACCAGCTCCAAGCTGTGGCTAATGTTTGAGTTAACAGCAGCAGAGAGTAATTTACATTAAGACTTTGTAATACTAACGCTAATTAACTCTTTTCGCTCCCATGCTAGCATAGGTAGCGTAAAGTACAGTAAATTTGTGCAGAAAAGCACAATCTCTGATGCGCTAACGGATTTTTTAACAGGTTAGCGGTCGGAATGTAATATGGGCAGGCCAGGCTAGTGCCACTTAACCTAACGCTAATGCTCACAAAGCTTGACGCTAACGTTAGCGTTAAGAATTGTCACGAGCGCCCCAGGCAGATGCCAAAGAGGGCCCTTTAAGCAGGTTTGTTGCTTGCATGATAAAGAACCCAGTACACAGAATACACACAGAACAGGAAATATACACAAGAGGAGGCCCTGCTCTGTGGTAATTTCCTTGAAGCGACCGTCTTAATCTAAGAAGATTATAGGGCAAAAAGAAAGCACAAATAGAACAACAGGGGAAAGCAAGAGACCACAATATGAAATATTCAATAGCAAACACAGAGCCCTGAACTAAAAGGAAGTCCTTATAGTTGGCCTCTTAACATCAGCTACAATATGTTGCTGGACAAAATACACAAGGACAGGAAAACAGGACATACAGAACATGAACAGGAATAATGCAAGAATTGTCAGGGAAAGGCCAGGTCTAAATGCCAGAGAGGATTGTCAGTATAAAGCAAGGATAGGAGCCAGAAGAGTTAGTCATACAAGCCAAAGTCAGCAACCAGAGTGGTTCTCACACAAGCCAGCTCAGTAACAGGATATACAGCATACAGGGAGCAGACAAGAGAATATGCAAGAGATCACGACAATAGTCATACATAGTATAATCAGAATAATATCATCATAATATCAGCAAATCAGGCACTCAGTAAGACAAGGCTTATCCTGGAGCAAGGATCTGATGAACTGCTGGCCATATTTATAGAGCAGGGCAGGTCATGTGACCACAGACTAATCAGCCACAGGAAAGATAGGTCTACACTGGCTATTCCAAAAACCCACAAGGGCTGATAAGGATCGCTCTCACCACCAGGGGGCCTAGCTAAAAGGTGGAAATGTGACATGAATTTAATATGTCCCTTAGTGAGGTTCTATTGCGGGGCTAGCTTTCAAGACAAATGTATGTTCAGCTATGTTTCTGTTATCACTATGAGTACCATTATGATGTACAACTGCCAGTATTTGGGAACTGTGTACTGGTGTCATCAGCCAGGCGTGTAACCAGGGACAACAGAAATGCCCAAACTAATAGAAGAAAAGTGTGCTGAATCCCAGTTATGCAGACAATCAATATGTTAACATAAACAGATTTTTTTATGTTATGTTAGTTTACAAATGGTTCTCCTTGCACAACCAGTCTCTTCCAAGGGTTGAGTTCTAAAGCAGTCTACATAGCAATGTATGAGGGGGTGATGTACATTCCATGGGTACCACCAGCCACCAGATAACAACTGCAGAGGCCTGTCTGATTTTTATCTGGTGATTAAACACCATCTGGCCATTTATAGAATAGTCACGAAAAAAGGAAAAATAATGGGTGTGGATTAGTGCTTCATAGAAGTCCCCAGAGGAAAGGCACAGGAATGGAAGTGCCACTTATGAAAAAAGTGGCCTCACTTCAACAGGTTGCTCAGGCAAAGTACCAGATTGGGTCTTCTTATAAATAGAAACTTCAAAAGAGAACACAGAAGAGCGCATATGGTGCAGTATTGTCTGATAAGGAAAAGGTCAACAATGTACGTAATTGTTCATACTCACACAGAGTGAGAGCTGCCAGCCCTCAAATTGAGACGTGTCAGGTATTATTGGGTTACCTGCTTACCCCAAAGCGGTCCTTCTGGATACCTTTTCAGTGTAATCACCAGATAAATATTGGTAAATACTTCACCAATAAATAAAATAAGTGGAAATTGAAAATAATGGAAAAGGTATTTAATCAGAAATAAATAAAATACGTCAAGCCAAACGCGTTTCGCCTGGTACACAGGCTTCTTCAGTGGCAAAAAACAAAACATAATTACATGGGAAGTATACTGTCACATTTAAATTCAAAAGTTTTTCCTTAGTACTCAGCTGTATTGAATTATAATTAGCAGTCCAGTTGCTTCCGCCAGCCGGCGCCGTCTCTATCAACATTCCATACCCAAAAAGGGGGCGTTGGAGATAACCGGAAATAGGGGGCAGAACCCTCTCAAGTGAGAATCAGCCTGCATCTCAGGCTGGAACTCACGCCAAGGCAGCATCCCTTCCAAACCGGAAATTCCGGTCCCTCTCCACCGCAACTTGGCAGATCATTCCCTTGGTGCGACATATGGGCTTCAGTGAGGGCAGTCAATCCAGACCATCCCCTCGCTCGTTACTCACACTGGGCAATGTATTGCAAGCGAGTGTACAAAATCAACGAGGAGCCCACATTACCTCCTCCATTTAAATGGAATCCCCAATTGGACGCTGCAATCCCTTTGCCCCGCTCATCCCCAAATGGTGTAAACACATATGTATAGTTAAAAACAAATGTGTATTAACATATAAACACTCACAGAATATTGCACATTGTCCCCCAAAATCCAAAGGATATGGGCGATTGTTATAACACCTTCTAAAAACAAATTAAATGAAGATTCCATATTTAAAAAATATAATATATAAAAAAGGTAGCAAAATTCATACTAGTTTTTAGGCGAGCCCCAAAAAAGGGGGTATTCCTATAGAATACCTAGGATGGGCGTAAACATACCACCTTCCAAATAATATACGGAAAATTCTATTTTTATTCTAATTCTACTAACAATTCTAATTCTACTAACAAAACATAAACAAAAAATTTTTTTTAAAAAAGGAAAATCCATATTAGACACAGTGATGTCTCATCTAGGGACCCAACATCTTCATAAAAAATGGCAATGTTCGAAGGAGCCTTATTTTTCATTTTGACACACTTATCCCAAAGGGCTTCAATAAAGACTTCGAACTTTGTCATTTTTTATGAAGACGTTGGGTCCCTAGATGAGACATCACTGTTTCTAATATGGATTTTCCTTTTTTTTTATGTTTTGTTTGGGGGTAATACATGCATACTTTTGGTGGTTTTGAAAGATATTATGGGGTTTTGTACCCAGTGGGTTCTTTGAAAACATTTTGGTCTGTTTTTTACCAACATTTTAGAGTATTTTAATATGCTCTTAGATCATTTTTAGGAATATCCTGTTCACTTTCATTATTTTAAACCCCCCCCCCCGTATTTTCGTGGGGGGGGGGGGGTGGTATGGTATCAGTCTGTATAGTGTTCCAAATTCTCCCATTTGGGTTGCCTAATTAAGGTAGAATTTTCCGTATATTATTTGGAAGGTGGTATGTTTACACCCATCCTAGGTATTCTATAGGCATACCCCCTTTTTGGGGGCTCACCTAAAAACTAGTATGAATTTTGCCAACTTTTTTATATATTATATTTTTTGTGCAATATTCTGTGAGTGTTTATATGTTAATACACATCGGGTTTTGACTGTACATATGTGTTTACACCATTTGCGGAAAGGGATTGCAGCGTCCTTTTGGGGATTTCCTTTAAATGGAGGAGGTAATGTGGGCTCCTCGTTGATTTTGTACACTCGCTTGTAATACATTGCCCAGTGTGAGTAACAAGCAGGGGATGGTATGGATTGCCTGCCCTCACTGAAGCCCATATGTCGCGCCGAGGGAATGATTCTCCAAGTTGCGGTGGAGAGGGACCGGAATTTCCGGTTTGGAAGGGATGCTGCCTTGGTGTGCGTTCCAGCCTGAGATGCAGGCTGATTCCCACTTGAGAGGGTTCCACCCCCTATTTCCAGTTATCTCCAACATCCCCTTTCTGGGTATGGAATGCTGATAGAGACAGCGCCGGCCGGCAGAAGCAGCTGGACTGCTAATTATAATTCAATACAGCTGAGTACTAAGGAAAAACTTTTGTATTTAAATGTGACAGTATACTTCCCATGTAATTCTGTTTTGTTTTTTGCCACTGAAGAAGCCTGTGTACCAGGCGAAACGCGTTTGGCTTGTTGTATTTTATTTATTTCTGATTAAATACCTTTTCCTTTATTTTCAATTTCCACTAGTTTTATTTATTGGTGAAGTATTTACCAATATTTATCTGGTGATTACACTGAAAAGGTATCCAGAAGGACCGCTTTGGGGTAAGCAGGTAACGCAATAATACCTGACACGTCTCCATTTGAGGGCTGGCAGCTCTCACTCTGTGTGAGTATGATCAATTACGTACATTGTTGACTTTTTCCTTATCAGACAATACTGCACCATATGCGCTCTTCTGTGTTCTCTTTGAGGTTTCTATTTATAAGAAGACCCAATCTGGTACTTTGCCTGAGCAACTTGTTGAAGTGAGGCGACTTTTTTCATAAGTGGCACTTCCATTTCTGTGCCTTTCCTCTGGGGACTTCTATGAAGCGCTAATCCACACCCATTATTTTTCCTTTTTTCGTGACTTTCAATTGTGGATATTGGGAGGTGTCCACTGGGGTGGAAGCGTATCTAGGGGCAACTAAGCGCCTGGGGAATTCTTTCTCTTTTTCCTTGAATTAATAGAATAGTGTTTCTTATCAGAGCGTGCCACAATGCATATTGGAGTATAGTCAATTGTACACAATACATCTATCTTTTGGAAGTCTTTTTCGAGAACGTGATACCGCTAGTAGACATACAGAGTGCGCTGCGTCCGCTAGTGGCGTGTGTGCGTGATTCGGAGATGTCAGACGCTGCTAATGTCCGGCCAACATAACGTCCAGACGCAAAAAGTGTTTTATTGATGATCCGTACAAAATCACGGATGACAATGCGCATCGTATGACCGCTATCACGTATTCCGTGAAAAATACGTCCATTCGTTCGAACGCACTTTTTCACGGACAACGTGAAAAATGCGTTAGTCTGACCCGAGCCTTAGGTGATTTCACATGATCCACCTTCATTTCAAGAAGTGTGACATCTCAAATGAGATCCACTGCGCTGGTTGAAAGGATCTATTAGTCATGAATTCCACAGCAGCCAGTCACTTGATCATTCCAGGAATGGCATGAATTGTGTACCTCAAGGGCCCCAAGTTATCCTTTAGAATCTCAGACAATTGGAGTTGAGAATATAGCAGGTTTCCTCACCTCTTCCTGCTCCGTACCAAACAACCTGGTACAATGTACATGGCCAACTAATCTCTATATACTGAGGACTCGTCAACTGCTGCTGACCACCAGGAACATCAGCTATTTTCGATGCGTGTGTTGATTGCCTAATGTATGTGATTGATTTGATATATGCCAAGTGTAATAATTTTTTTTGTTAATTTCGATGTGCAACACCTCTGGCAGTTCATATTGAGCAACTGTTTTTTGCATACCTGTTACACAGTTTGTCATAATTATGAATACAGCAAATAATACGGGCAAAATCTTTTTGCTTCACAAATTTTTACTGCTCCTTGCAGTTGATAACAAAACACAACAGGGACCTGAAGCCTGAATGAGATTAATATTCATGTTTGTAAATGAAAATGCTCATCCTAATGTTTTTCCTATTTCGGCAAAAATTATTAAGGACTACTTAACACATTAAATATTTATATTTTTGTTTTCATGACTCAGTAACTGAGGCTCAATAAAATTTGGGATCATTTTACAGGGAATCACTCCCTTTATATATCAGCATTTTTTGATGGCATATATACTTGACAAAAGGGCATTCTTCACAGTCAATGTTTGACTTTCCCTCACGTCACTGTGGCATGTGGAGTGAAGCTTCATGGAGTGGAGAGCCATCCTACAGTAGAATCCTTCACTCAATTTGTGCGCCTGATTGGTGGCACACTGACTTACTTAGAAGACATCACTGCTGAGAGACAATTGTGCATCACACAGATGGCGAAACATGGCAGCGCCTATTGTCTGATTCAGGGTGAGTACAAACTTTGATATCTCATATAGGGGTGAAATAGCACTGTTATCTTTAAAATCAATGTGATATCCAACCTCTGATGGGATATCACAAGCAAAATGTACCCCATCACTACAGGTGCACTTTAAGGGAAACTCCAGCCACAGTAACAATTCTTGCACATTACATTCTCTAACACATTCTCTGCCCTTGTCCTCAGTTTAAAATATCAGTGTCACAGGATAAAATAGAGACTGCACAACCCACGTGAAAATAATACACAGATACAAATCACTATAAAATTATCAGATTAGGAGCTGTACTTCTTAAGCCTTTCACTGCAGAGGCATTTCCCGCCTGTGTGCTGAGGTCATTTTTACCGGTTTCGCTCATCATGTTTAACCGCGTTTTGAAGCCTTATTTTATTATATGACCCAGTGCTAATGTAGTAGAAAAATTGAAAAAGATATCTTATAATAAAAGGCAAATTTAGAGAAAATGTATATGCATATGTCAGTCGACCATTTAATCCACATACAGTTGTGTTCAAGATTATTCAACCCCCAATGCTGTAAAGGGTTTTAGGGAATTTAGTGTACATTTGTAATTGTATTCAGAATGAAATCCTACAAGGACTTTTTAAAGAACCATATGCAACTAAAATGACATCAATTGGTTTTGTAATACAGTAGTAAATGTTTCTTTTGTGAATTCTTCATTGACACAATTATTCAACCCCTTAAAGACTACCACTCTGAAGAACAGAGGTTCATTCAAGTGTTTTCAATCAGGTATTGAAAACACATGTGGATGTCACCGAGCAGCAATAAAGCATAATAAGCACCAATTAGGCAGCTTTAAAATGACTGTGATACTCAGCTCCTTCTAGACATTTACTGGTGTGGTTACAAACATGGTGAAGTCAAGAGAATGGTCCAGGAAGACAAGAGAAGAGGTGATTACTCTTCACAGGAAGGGCAATGGCTATAAGAAGATTGCAAAGATGTCAAACATACCAAGAGAGACCATAGGAAGCATCATTCGCAAATTCAAGGCAAAGGGCACTGTTCAAACGCTACCTGGTAGTGGCAGAAAGAAGATGCTGACTTCGACTGCTGTGCGCTACCTGAAGCGTAGAGTGGAGAAAAGTCCCCCTGTGACTGCTGAGGAACTGAGAAAACATTTGTCAGATGTGGGTACTGAAGTTTCAGCTCAGACAATATGGCGCACACTGCGTAATGAAGGCCTCCATGCTAGAACTCCCAGGCGCACCCCCTTGCTGTCTCCAAAGAATAAGAAGAGTCGACTGCAGTATGCCAAAAGTCATGTGGACAAACCACAGAAGTTTTGGGATAGTGTTCTGTGGACTGATGAAACAAAATTAGAACTGTTTGGCCCTTGGATCAACGCTATGTTTGGAGGAGGAAGAACAAGGCCTATGAAGAAAAGAACACCTTGCCTACTGTGAAGCATGGCGGGGGGTCAATCATGCTTTGGGGCTGTTTTGCTTCTGCAGGTACAGGGAAGCTTCAGCGTGTGCAAGGTACCATGAATTCTCTTCAGTACCAGGAGATATTGGATGACAATGTGATGCAGTCCGTCACAAACCTGAGGCTTGGGAGACGTTGGACCTTTCAACAGGATAATGATCCCAAGCATACCTCCAAGTCCACTAGAGCATGGTTGCAGATTAAAGGCTGGAACATTTTGGAGTGGCCATCGCAGTCACCTGACTTAAATTCGATTGACAACCTCTGGTGGGACTTAAAGAAAGCAGTTGCAGTGCGCAAGCCTAAGAATGTGACTGAACTGGAGGCTTTTGCCCATGACGAATGGGCGAAGATACCCGTAGATCGCTGCAAGACACTTGTGTCAAGCTATGCTTCACGTTTAAAAGCTGTTATAACTGTAAAAGGATGTTGTACTAAGTACTAAGATTGAATGTCACTTGGGGGTTGAATAAAACTGATAATTATGTGAGCACAGAAAAGACATTTGTGGTTATTTCATTATAAATGTTATGTTATATTTGTCTGACCTACACATGCCTCTTTGATTCAATTGTAAGCAAGATGACTGAATGATCAAAATCAATGTCAAACTGGCCAAAACACTCAATTTCAGTGGGGGTTGAATAATTTTGAACACAACTGTATTATATATCGTTCTTTCTGGCAGACTCGGCAGATTCATAATATGTCATTATTATATGTATACGTTATGTCCTGTCTGTATATTATAACAAAATATGCAATAAAATTAGAATTTTTAAAAATTTACAACGTGTAAAGTGTTTTTTTAACATTTTAACATGCAATCGTTTGCGTTTATATTTTCTATGGGGTGCACTTGTTAAAAAAATTAGAAATGGGGTCTTGTTACATTTTTTTTGGGGGAAAATTTTGCTATTTTTAACAAAGGCACCCCATACAAAAATTGTTAGTGCAGCATCATTGTTCACATTATAAATTAAATGGGAACAATATTGCTGCATTAACAAAACAAATAAAAGTTTTTTTTATTATTATTTTTATTTATTTATTTTTTTATTTTTTAATTTTTTTTTAAAAAAAAAAACTTTTTTCATGGTCATGTTTGATATCGTTGGAAAGGCCATGCTCTGGCCGATCCAACGATATCAAACATTAACCCCTAGCTGAGCACGTCCTCCACAGCGAAGTGGTTAAGAATGGGTTCCCCCATTTGAAAAGATTATTAATTAATTCAGAGATAACGTGAAACAAATGGTAAGCGCCACACAACATGCCGTAACCACCTCAACTCCAACGCTACACCAGTAAATAGTGGTTTCCCCCACACCATGCAATAGAACAAAATTGTAACGTATCTGGTGAGCACAAAATGAATTGCTATGGAGTTGGGATGTCTCATACAGATCCATAGCACAACATGTGATATAAAAAAGAAGCAAATACAAAGATCATGGTGCAATATTGCAATGTATATAATTAGCAATGTGCTAAGTATCAGTTCCACTCACAAGAGTAGAGCCCTATCACCGGCTCAGAGTGGGACCTCGCCTTTGGGTGATTTTTCTTCCTCCTTGTTTGCAGGTGACCCCCACCTTGCGCATAAAACCGGGTGGTTTGAACAATGATTTCGAAATCACACATTTTCTGTAAGGTTATCTCAGTTATGCCATTTGTGAGCATGATCATCATATCACCATTGAGAGAGGGGGAGGAGGGGGGGAGAGGGAAATATAAATATAAAATAAAAAATAAAAAATAAATAAAAATAAATATTATAATAATTTTAGTACTAGATACTTATTCTATTCACACTAGATAAATTAAAAACAAACTTCCTTGAACACAGGTCAGGGGAGTAGAAACTTAAGAAATGAACACAATTAATCGGGACATATAGTTTGGTGACTAGATTCCCCCTGTATTGGGGGACCTAGACAGAACACTTGGCATTTGCACATGGGCTACTTCAGCACAACAGCACTTTATTTCTCCCATGTAGTATAGAGTATAGAATAACACTACATCCACTGGGCAGTATTATCCACATTATGTCTAGTAAGAAATATCTTAAAATAGCGCTATAGAATTCGGGAGTTCCTTCTTCAGTATAGTACCTTAATTAATAAAGGTTAAAATATAGTGAAAAGTTTGCAGAGCACCCATGTTTAATACCATTTTTAATGGTTACTACAGCACTTTACAAAATAGTGTCAATTTTCATTATTTAATAGATTACATACACAAAATAATAATAATAATAATAATCACAACATTAGAATTCATTAGATCCTTTTTGATATTCACTAATATACACCTATTATTATGTATAGGTTGAGAAAGTGGAACTTAAGCTAAAATGTGCAATTAATAGGGACACATAGAATTCTCATCATAGGGAAGATACGAGTATTCTCCTTTACCCTATTTACATAGGCCACTTCAGTAAATTAGCCCCTATCTCTGATTTATATCCCATAGGGAATAAGAACAACAGCTATATCGGAACCTTTTTTTTTTTTCTTCATTGAGCTTGACAATATAAACAAGCACATTTAAATGCGCTGTCTTCAAATACACAGGGGCTTGTGCCATTTTTTGCACACACACAGTTGGAAACCAAGCTTTATAGACATTTACCAAAACAAAATACAAGGTTATATATATATTTTCCCTTTAATAAAGAGATTAATACAGTGAGGTGTAACAGCCACTTTAGTGGAAAAAACAATGGGAATCTATATTTGCTTGCACAGATGGCATAGAGGAGTGATCCTTAAATATTTCTGTGTGCCCTTTGAATAAACCAATTTTTCCATTTTTCCCATGCCATTTATATGTTTTAATCGGACACCATGATCCTGCGTTGCAACGCTGAAGATTTCGCCAGATTGTTGGGGTAGGGAGCGATTATGGACAACAACCGCTTTAAAAAGACATATTCAAGACTGCGCACGTGCAAGATGGCCGCACTCCGAGAAAAAACGCCCCCAACCAGCATGGAAGACGGAAAACGGTGTGGCGCATGCGCAAGATGGCGGCGCCCACCAGTGAAAGACTCTGGAACCAATTACAGACGTGTGGGGACAATCTACTCATTAAAATAAGGGTATATATACCTTTGCATTGTGGATATATGTTAAGACCAGCTGAGGAAGCTGCTTTACAGCAGCGAAACGCGTCCTGGGGCCATATATCATGGTTTGTTTTTAAATATTCTTTATTAAACCTTTTATACAGTCCCCAATTCGGTTCCAGATTGTTTTTTTCTTTGGATTTTTCTTCCACAAAAAATCCATGGGCACTTCATCCTGAGCTTTGGAAGCTCCAACTCATGTAAGTTTCCAATCAGCAGAAAAAAGATTTGTAACATTTTCTTGAAAGATTCACACTAGGAGAGTATGTATTTCTCTATCTTTCCCCGCATGATTTCACTTATAATGAGATATTGAAGATCGTTTTATGCGCAAGGTGGGGGTCACCTGCAAACAAGGAGGAAGAAAAATCACCCAATGCGAGGTCCCACTCTGAGCCGGTGATAGGGCTCTACTCTTGTGAGTGGAACTGATACATAGCACATTGCTAATTATATACATTGCAATATTGCACCATGATATTTGTATTTGCTTCTTTTTTATATCGCATGTTGTGCTACGGACCTGTATGAGACATCCCAACTCCATAGCAATTCATTTTGCGCTCACCAGATACGTTACAATTTAATTCAGAGATAAGTTTATATACTTACAGGGTTATTCAAAGAGATCCGAATGGCTGGAGAAAGGTAACCGAACGCTGAAATTCAGCGTACGGTTACCTTTCCTGGCCATTCGGCTATCCAGAGAGCAGGTAATTCGCCAAATCCTGGTGAATTGCCTGCACATACGGTGCCTGTTCAGTGCCTGTTCGAGGGTAGTTAATCCCCAAAGAGAAGCAATGCTTCGGCTATTCAAAGAGCAAAAGCCAGCAGTGAAAAGTTGCCGAAATGCCCTGCCATTCGGTGGTTTAATTCGGCAGGTTTATTAAGGCTAATCCCATAGGCTTCAATGTTAAAAATATTCCCTCTTTAATCCAATGTCTAATAAACCGTTCATTATAATATTCTGCAGTAAAAAGTCTCTTAGATTTTTTTTTAGGACTTCTAGGCATTTTTTGGCAAACATTTTTTTTCCGTTTTTTTTTAAAACGTTTATTTTTTTTCTGTAACAGCCCTTTTTATTATCATTCATTGGACCTCATATGTAAATTTCAGACATTTTCGCTTTGTAGTTTGTTTGCAAACAGCGTTTCACTTTTCAAACATTCAAGCGTACGTTTTTTTTTCACTCCATTCGTCTGCGGTGTGGGCTTTTTGCGGCGGCTGCTCTGCGCTGTGATTGGCTCCTGCTCGGGTTTCTACGGCATCTTCGGCGGGTTAATCCAGATGTTTTTGTGGGTTTCGGTGTGCGTTCGCCCTTGTTTTGCGGTGAGTTTTCGGCGCGTTTGCGGCGACTTTTCCCTGCATTACGGCAGCCCTGTGGTGCTTGCTGAATACACCGCAGGGCCGCCAAAATGGGATCGCCAAATCACACCGAATTGAAGAGAATGAAAAGTCACCGAATGTGCGGTGGCTTTTCGAATTCTTTGAATAACCCTGATAGTGATTTATTTCTATATATATTTTAACATAATTTGTAAATTTGCTCGTATGTGGTTTAGAATTGTACGTTCCAGTGTATTTTATTGCATGAGCCTATCTGCATTCACTGGATTGAGACTGCTAAAAAAAAAGCATATTAGCAAAACTGATATGTTCAGATTAGAAGCAGCAGTAATCAATGTGTCTACCATAGCAGTGACGGCAAATAGCATAGCAGTGACAGCAGTCCTTCTAATCCCTCAGGATGATTCTCCAACTACAAAAGGAATGTGTCAAGTAAAAGGCTATATTCATTGTTCACATTCATGCATTTCGTATGACTAATAAGTAAGCAGGGCAAAAATTATTCTCAATTATTTCACTACAATTGATAATCAGTAAACAAGGCATTCAAACGAGATATCCAATTTTACGTCTTAAAGCAAATGACAAAATATTACTGACAACATCTGAAATCTAAATACACTGGTTATTGGCAAAGAACAGTTTAAGGACATTTCACTTGTTATTCCAAGTGCATCCTTCTTGTCAACAGTTACACTTCAAGTATCCATTTTATCCCTTGGTAGTTGCAAGGTTCTTAGTTACCAACCTCTGGGATTCAACACTTCATAAGTATTTGATTATCTATTGTATTGGGCAAATTTAAACAGTCAAGTAGACATTTGCCAGTTCAGCTAGGCAGATTTTGGCTTGCCAAACCTCAGAAGCAGACAATTCGGCTGATATTTTGGAACTGGAAAATATTAGAAATTTGAGAAATATTGGATCTGTTTGAGAAGTTTGACTGCAAATGATGTTGGGAAAAATCAAATATCAATATCATATTTACACTGTTATACAAGCTGTACACTCACTACTTTACATTGTAGCAAAGTGACATTTCTTTCGTGTTGTCACATGAAAAGATATAATAAAATATTTACAAACATGTGAGGGGTGTACTCACTTCTGTGAAGTACTGTATATGGTAGTTTATTTGGCACTTCTTTGACCTAAAATATTAAAGGTTTATTTTTCAATTTTGGGACTCGTAGGTACGAACTGCCGAGGTATAGGATAGAGCCTTTTTGACTGACTGATTGTAACATTGGAATAAATTTAGGTCTATATGAAAATGCCAGTTTAGGTATAGAGATATGGCCTTGCTGAGACAATGAAACTATGTGAAGCAAGGAGGTATACTTATATAAAAAAAACTGTTGTCTTCAGGTAGCCTTGTATTGGTGACGTGTATTACCTTGAAAATAAAAAAAATACATATTGGAATTTGGGTGCCCCCTCCGCCCTGCATTTGTTTCTATATATTTCCCTATGTATAGAAACATAGAAACATAGAAAAATGTCGGCAGATAAGAACCTTTTGGCCCATCTAGTCTGCCCAATTACATGGATACTTTACCTGGATTTATCTTTTGTTTAGGATAGCCTTATGCCTATCCCATGCCTGCTTAAATTCAATTACTGTTTTGGCCTCTACCACTTCAACTGGAAGACTGTTCCATGTATCCACCACCCGCTCAGTAAAATAACCTTTATGTGGATTTTGTGTTTTTCGTAAAATAGAAAGCCAGTGTATATAAGATTTGTAATAAATAACCGCTGACTTAATATATTTTGAAGGGGTCTCATTAGGCGAGACATTATTTGTGGGTATGATTACTCACATTACTTTCCTTGTTGTTTTTTTCTTACAGGGTTATTCAGAGATAGGTGAAAACTAGGAGAATTGGCAGCAGAAGAGAACAATCTAGACCAAATAGCCAATTTGCAAAGTGAGATAAATGGGAGAACTTTTTTGGTTTGGCTATTTTGACCTAGAATTTACACTTCTCCAGTCATTCTCCTGAGTTTCACCTTTCTTTGAATAGACCTGTAAGTATTCACCCTTTGCTTTTTTTGTTGAGTATTTCATGATAGCAGAAGTGATCAACTATACCCTCCCCAATGCTTCAACAGTAACTACGATCGTTGTCTGAGGGTATCTGTGGAAATTATAAACTTGATATGTAATTGTATAACAGCCGTTATATTCTACTAGTTGGTGTATCATATGTGCATCACTGTTTTTATTGAAAAGGACATTTTTGTAGCTGCACACAGAGAATCGAAATCCTGCTTGTCCAAAAAAGAAGTAATAGAATCACTTAAGGGCATAATTAGTGAGATCCTTACATGTCACCAGAGGCGTAACTAGAAACCTCAGGGCCCAGGTGCGGGAATCCAGGATGGGCCCCCCATCCTGGGCAAAAACATATTTCGCCCCCCTCCTCCCATCACCATGCACTGGACCCCCTCCAAGTCCAATGTTGGAACGCTGATTGTCTGGATTCATTTTTTTTCATTCATTTTTATGACCACTTCAGTCCATTCCAATTTTAATGTAATGTGCACTATGTATATCTCGCAGAGCTCCACAGCAATAAAGCTCACAGTAATGTGCAGTGTGTATGAGCATATCACAGAGCTCCACAGCAATAAAGCTCACAGTAATGTGTGGTGTGTATGAGCGTATCACAGAGCTCCAAAGTAAAACTCACAAATAAGTATAAAATAAAATATTATTAAAATAATAATTTAAATACAATTAAGATAAATATAAAAAATTATATTAACATAATTTATATTATTAAAATATATATATATACTTGTTACCTTTCCTAGCTGTTTTTGCTGGGCAGGGGCTGAATTCCTCCTTATCCAGTGGAAGAGACCAGCCGAGACCCTGGCTCAGGCAGCCAATTGTGCCCCCCCAGACTCAAGGGCCCGGTTGCGGTGGTACTCTCTGCACCCTGGTAGTTACCAGCCCATGCATGTCACCTGGAGAAGTGAATGAGGTCTATTCAAATTGAAAAGATGACCAAGACAAAAGTTAAAAAAATAAAGATAAAAGCTGCACATGCGTTCTCAAAAGAAAATATGATACATAAGTAAAACACAAGCCTTGCATGTACAGTGCAATAATTAACAAATCATACATAATGGATAGGGAAACAGAATAACGTTATTAAAGCAGCGTAAGTATAAAGAAATATTGTACATGCGCACTGAAGTAAGGAAATAAAACGGGCATACAAGCAAAAAGCAAAAAGAAAACAATCAAAATTGCTGTTAGTGGTGTATCATAAAGAAAATAAGTCAGGGTAGTAGCGCAACCAAACATATACAAAAGTAAAATACTGTATGATATCAGTATTTACCCCAAAAAATGTCTCCTCTACCTGACATGTTTAAAAGAAATGGCTGGATGCAACAGAATTTGGGATCAGTGCTACACGAAAAAAGGATTGTCCCTTTCATTAAAAGCCTGCAGTAACCTCAAATAAACACACACAAACACGAAAAACATTGGGCCCGATGTTGGGCATTATTACATTCTTCACGCAAACGTTAACGCGTGCGCAAAAACGCATTAACGCAAGGGACAAAACCCTTCGCGCAGAACGTCGTATTACAATGTCCGCGCAAAAAATGCGCGTTAACGTCTAACGCAGGTGAACCTGCGAGAACCCTTTGCGAGCGTAATGTACTTTGCGTGTCCTATACTTAACATTGTGAGCGCAATTGCGTTTGTGCGCTGGTGCGCGCAAGGTATTACAATCTTTGCGCAAAATTTAACGGACAACGTTTGCGCGCATAATTTTAACGTCTTTTAAAAACTGTTGTTAATGGCAAATCTGAACGTTCTGGCCGAAACCAAATATACCAGCCCAAAAAAAATAAAATACAGCAAAGTATAGTTACACATTCTACACATACCCAAACAATAAAATGGATAAGTTATGCGTGTTTTTATTATTGCTGCAGGATATATGCTCAGATTGATTTTGACAGGCGCAAAAACTTAATGGGAGACAATTGTGGTTCGTAATTCAAATTGGCTGAATCGCGTGAAAAAACAGTCCGCCCACCGATTTCTGCGGGCAGCGTTAATGCGTGCGCGTTTTTGCGTGACTTTTTTACGCACGGAATTTTTTGACGGATTCAAAAATGCGTTCGGATTGTAATACCAGCGTTAATTTACGCACATTAACATTTAACGCTTCGCGCAAAAAAATAGCGCTGCGCGAGCATTTTTGCGCAAAGAATGTAATAGAGCCCGTTCTTAAGCTTACACTTTAATAGCCTTTTAGGGAAACTAAAATCCTCTGTATTTTGATTAGTGTGGGTATGTTTGTTTTATTGCACAGATGACAATCTTTTTGACGATTATTATGTGTGTCATGTGCGTATACTATTTGGCCCTGACCTATACAGTTACATCTTTAAGGTTATCTTCACTCTCGCTACTTTGGTGCATCGGGTTATAAATTGTTCCCAATGATGAGTTTACAAGAACTGAAAGCTTGTGATGTCATTTTTTTCCCCTAGTTGAGCCTATGGTAATGTGTGATAAGCTACATCTCGTGAGGATGTCAACAATGAGAATCGACATCTGAATACCATTATTTAAACTCTTGAATACCTTAGTTGACATGTAGTCATATCAGCCAAGGTCAATACAGAGTGTCACTGCCAGAGGTAACACATTACAGCCATAGCTTGCAATTGATTATATTATTTTCTGCATTACCAAAACACCATTTAACAAACCGGTATTTGTCATTAGAAACTCAGATGTCAGGAAAGTGAAGGGATATTGTAGATAAGATTTACACAAACATAAAAATTCTACACATACATTAAAAAAAAAACCCCAGACGACAATGTAAACTATATACAACAATGAACAATATATATAAGGAGTCAGATCACAACCAGCGTGCTAAGCATTATGGTTTGGGCGGTTAACTCATCCTATTCCATCCGAGATGCAAACTGATGTTGCGGCACCATACTGTACATTATTGTCTCCTATACTTTAAATGGGAGATGTTAATGTACCCGTAGTAGATGGATAACAAGGTATTCCAAACACCACGTCCTTCATCTGTGCCTGACGTTATTCATAAATTAATAACATCTTTCAAAGGCTGGTGTTTGCGCTGAAGCGCAATCATTTCACACATTTAGCTATTCCCAGCTAAAAATTCACATAATCACCCCATATCCCTCGGTGAAAATAGTAGCGCAATCTGCCGCTTTCTCGCTCTATGTGCAGCTGAACACTATGAACAAATAGTTCTCAGTGTCCTCTGCATTTTCT
Organism: Leptobrachium leishanense; assembly: GCA_009667805.1. Lineage (NCBI taxonomy): Eukaryota > Metazoa > Chordata > Amphibia > Anura > Megophryidae > Leptobrachium > Leptobrachium leishanense. Next base: position 226,674,817 of record CM019063.1, read on the forward strand.
ACCATTGTCCCAGCCGAACCTCATTCATGTGAGCTCGCCTCTGTCTCCGTGTAGTCCTGTGGACTCCTGAAGCTGATAAAATTGTTGTGTTTAGCATTGCTGATGTTATGTTGCAGCTTGAAAGTATTACAACTCAAGCTACTGAGAAAGTAGCTCAGTCGTAGTACGTAAATTAAAAAACAGCTGGCGCATAAATTTTCCTTTTGTGCCTTGCCTTTAGCGTCTGAATTGTGATCTGGCCCAAAGGTAGGTAGTGGGTAGTTACAGAGGATGATTATAGAAAAAAATGCAGCATATTCTTTTGTGTTGCACAGGGAAGCATCCATCCTTTAGTCTGATACCTCCTTTAAAGTGCATCTAATGCAAATTACAAACAAAGCCTCAGGAAGATCTCCTTCCATTTTCCTCCCCCATCCCTGACTCGTGTTTTGCACACTTCCTGGAAAAGATGAAGCAAAACAGTTTAATTTAGACATAAAATAAGTAGTTTAAATTGTTAAAATGCTTATTTTTTTTAACTAGACTGGATATATTCAGACTTAATTTAACCCCTTAAGGACGGGAGTAATTTTACAAGTTCGGCGCTGTTTCGAAGTAGAAGTTTGCTGAGCTCATTTTGACGGTTTTAAACGCGGTTTTAAGTCACGTATTATTGTACCACCAAGACAAATTATATACCGTTCTTTCCGGCAGACTTGACAGATTAATAATATATCATTATTATATGTATACGTCATGCCCTGCGAAAATGCTATAACAAAATTGTTAAAAAAAATGTTAATTTTCAATAAAATTTCAATCATCCACAGTGTGTAAAGTGTTTTTTTTTGCATTTTATTACCCGAGACTTTGCGGATATATTTTATGGGGTAGACTTGTTAAAAAAAATTGAACTTTTTTTTTTGGGGGAGAAATTACGTGATTTTAGCTAAACCTAGTGAAGCATCATTGTTCACATTATAATTGAAATGTGAACAATAGTGCTGCATTAAAAAAAATTAAAAAAGCACGTTTTTATTTTTAATTAATTATTATTTTTATTATTTTATTTTTATTTATTTTTTCACTTTTATTTTACAAGTAATATGGTCATGTTTGATATCATTCGAAAGGCCATGATCAGGCCTTTCAAATGATACCCTACATGACCCCCTACCGATCATGAGATAAAGGGGTTCAAAGAACCCCCTATCTCCACCATGGGATTTCCTTAGGAAATCCCTTGGCAGCTAGGGGTTCCCTGGTTAACTGACATCATCGGGCCACGCCCGATGACATCAGTGGACGTGGGGAGTCCCGGAGGTGGGGCTGCCATCCAAGAGCCGGCTGCCACCGCAAAAAGGCTGTGACCTGGCACCGATTGGTGCTGGGTCACAGCCTTGCCATCAAGGGGTTAATGCCATACATCCCTGGAAAGGCCAGGCTGTGCCCTTTCCAGGGATGCCTGGCATTAGCTGGTAGCCCCCGGCGATGGAGAGATAGAGGGATCCAAAGGATCCCCCCCTCCCCTCTAGGAGCTTCCCCTGCTCCGGCTGGGAGGGGACGCCTGAAACTGACGTCATCGCGTCCGGCGTGATGACAGTGCGCCGGGAGGCACCAAAAGTGCCGGTCTGACTCCGTGGGAGTCAGAGCAGCGCGGGAGCCGCCGCAGTAGGTGAGTATCTGCCGCCGGCGGGCTGCAGACGCCGGGGACGTACAGTTACGTCCTGCGGCGTTAAAGCCCGCCTAATGCAGGACGTAACTGTACGTCCCGCGGCGTTAAGGGGTTAAAAACTGCTAGAATGACCTTTTACCACAATTTAATAAACAACACTATACATCGCAAGAGTTGTTTCACTCTACTATTTGATGTAACAGAAAACACTCCAGCAAAATTCCTTTTTATATGATTAAAACGTAATGGAATGATTGCAATTGATACATTTGTCAGTTGTGTTTTAACCCCTTCACTTCCAAGTGATTTTCCAAAAACGCATTGTCAGAAACCAGTGTTTTTTTGTAAAACCATTTAAAATAAATTTTAACCCCTTAGTGACCGGGCGGTTTTACGGAAATCCGAACGAAAGTGCCCGCTGCTGTTTTTATGTTTCTGCGCGGTTTGTGTTTAGGTCAAATTTTCCTCTTACTCGTTTATGCAACCCACACATATCATATATCGTTTTTCCCGCCATTAAATGGAATTTCTAAAGATACCATTATTTCCATCATATCGTATAATTTATTACAAAAAACAAAATGTGGACTATGATGAAAAAATGGAAAAAAAAAAAAACTTTTTCAAAATTTAATCTCCAAAATCTACAACCGTCAAAAAAGACCCCGGCTAAATAGTTTCAAAATTTTGTCCTGAAATTAGAAATACCCAATTTTCACATATTTTTGCTTTTTAACCCCTTCATTGCTGAGCCAGTTCACCTCTGTGCACTGAGCTCATTTTGACCCTTTTATGCTAATTATTTTTGGATGCCAGCTTACGTTCTATTTAATTAAACCCCCAGACAATTTTTTTAAAAAAAAAAAAAATTAATTTACTTCTTATTTTTATTTATTATTTATTATTATTTTTTTACAACAAACCTGGGGCCACATTACAATCTTGATGCTAATGTTAGCGCTGACCTGCGTGAGCATTAACGTTAGCCGCGGTGGCTACCGCATATTACAATCCAAACGCTATGGGTTAGGCTAGGGTCAGACTAACGCATTTTCGCGTTGTCTGTGAAAAATTGCGTTCGAACGAATGGACGCATTTTTTCACAGAGTACGCGATAGCGGTCATACGATGCGCATTTGCATCCGTGATTTTGTACGGATCATCAATAAAACACTTTGTGCATCTGGACGTTATGTTGGCCGGACATTAGCAGTGTCTGACATCTCCAATTCACGCACACACGCCTCTAGCGGACGCAGCGCACTCTGTACAACCGTACTAGAGGTTTTACGTTCTCGACAAAATGCGTTCGTTTTCCACTTGCGTTGCGCAGCCGGACTTTTGTGCGACCGTACTTCGTATATTGGCCGTCATTGCCCGGTATTTGCTGCTACTACGGCCGTGATTAAGTGCGCCTGCACGCGCGTTCGCACTGCGCTCGTCTGACCCTAGCCTAAAGTAACCTGTTTGCATTTGGTACCTTGCGCTTTTCGGCGCGAGGTTACTGTACTTTGTGCTCCCTATACTTAACATGGCGAGCGCAAAGTGTTAATCAGCGTTAGTATTACAATCTACTAGCGCTGATTAACGTCCGGCCGCAGTTAACGGAAAGTTAACCAGAACCAGGACTTGCAGGGTTATTCAGAGAGCGTGAAAAGCAGGAGAATGACCGGAGAATGAAAAATTCTAGGTCAAAATAGCCGATTTGGAAAGTGAGATGAAAAGGAGAATTTTTCTGGTTTGGCTATTTTGACCTAGAATTTTTCATTCTCCAGTCATTCTCCTGCTTTTCACGCGCTCTGAATAACCCTGTTGGTGTTAACGGATTCCACTTCTGCAGGATCCGTTAACACCAGCCAAAAAATAAAAAAAGTGATCGTATACTCACCTCCTGTCCCGCGGCAAGGACCGCGGCTCTGTCCGCCTCCTCCATCAGGCGGGAGCAGGGAGAGACTGGGGGAAAAAGTTCCTCAGTCTCCCCCTGTGTATCACTACGCTGACCAGCCGACTCTTGCGAGGAGAGATCCGGCAGGTCATGTGACCGCCGGCGTCTGGCTCAATAGAGTAGTATGGACTCCATCGAGTGGATGCTCGCAGCGGCGCCTACATTGTAATTCGACGCTAAAATGGGGGACAGTAGGTAGAAAACTGCAGGCGCAGTTTTTTCTCCCTACCGCCCCCGTTTTAGCGTGGAGAATGTAATGTGGCCCCTGGTCATGTTTGGTATCATTGAAAAGGGGTTAACTGGCCCACTAACGTCCTCACACATATGGTGAGGATGTCAGTGAGTGGGGGGTGACCCGGAGGCTTGGCTGACATCTAAGATGTCTGCCATCTCCAGGTTTGAATCGTGATTCGGCAACAAAATGGTTAATGGGACAGACCTCTGAAAAGGGGAGACTCTCCCCTCTCCAGCGGTACAGTTAGTTTTTTTTAACTTTTTTTAACTTAAACGGTTGGAGATAAAGGGCTCCAAAGAAGCCCCCCTCCCCTCCCTCATTTTTACAGCAGGCGCTAAGGGGTGCCTGGCGATGACGTCATCACGCACCGTGATTACGTTAACGCATCTGCCGGGCCCCTGAAAAGGCGGGGCAGGTTTCCAGCCTGCCAGACCGCCATGGGAGCCCAGCAAGGGAGGTGAGTATCTGGAGGGATGGAGGTTAGGAGACCCTGACATACCATGTACATCCACGGGTTAAAGGAGACTTCCCTATCGGATGTACATGGTATGTCAGTGGTCAGGAATGAGTTAAAGTAAGATATGTTTGAGCTTATACCTATTGTATGTCTTACTGTAAATAACCTAATTTTGGCCAGTAGATGGCACCATCTACTGCCAAATTGAGTAAGAGGTTTGAGCGGCTGGTCTATTTTCTTCTATTTCTCCCTGCATCGGCTGCTGAAAGCCAAATATTTCAGAGCTTTGAGCAGCTGATTTTACAGTTTTAGCTCTTTGGGCATAATGCCCACAGGGTTAAAACTTTGGGGGCACCTTCTGCAGCCCAAAAGCAAACTAAATTTGTCATTGTAATAGAGCAGCAGGAAATGCTAGCAGAATGCTTGGTTGTGTAGGGAGAGGTATTAGCAGTAGGAAAAGGGAAGTGCTCATGCCACTGTACAGAGCACTGGTGAGACCTCACTTGGAATACTGTGTGCAGTACTGGAGACTGTATCTCCAGAAGGATATAGACATCTTAGAGAGAGTTCAGAGAAGGGCTACTAAAATGGTGTACGGCTTGAAGGAAAAAAGTTACCAGGAAAGGCTTAATGATCTTAACATGTACAGCTTGGAAAAAAGACGAGACAGAGGAGATATGATAGAAACATTTAAATACGTAAAGGGAATCCACAGGGTAGAGGAAGGGAGTATATTTAAAAGGAAACAAAGTAGCAAAACAAGAGGACATAGTCTTAGATTAGATGGGCAAAGGTTTAAAAGTAACATCAGGAAGCATTATTTTACTGAGAGGGTGGTGGATACATGGAACAGTCTTCCAGTTGAAGTGGTAGAGGCCAAAACAGTATTTGAATCCTAAACAAAAGATAAATCCAGGTAAAGTATCCATGTAATTGGGCAGACTAGATGGGCCGAAAGGTTCTTATCTGCCGACATTTTTCTATGTTTCTATGTTTCTAATTCATTTGCAGCAAACTAATTTCATTTGCTTTTGGACTGCAGAGCATCAGATCGATATATCTCTATTGGGGCACCGGATGGTGCCTTTGAAGCTCTCGATATCTCGATATCGATAGTGAAGAGGTTAACAGCCAGGAACATACACGTTGATACTAAAACCGATCTCTCATCCACATTACCACTGTGCAAGTTCAATTTACTTTGAGAGAATATCTTCATCCAAATTCCTCTTAACATTCCGTCTAGTAAAATATCTCAAAATAGGGTTATTTGCAATGCTTCATGAAGCTTTGTTAGCATTTTTGAAAGGAACTGTGTATGATTCAGCTCAGATCTGATTTTTAAGATAATATAAAAAAGAAAATCATTCCGCACGAAAAGTCGTGCAAACAAAACTCAAGATTTTCTAAGCTGATTACTAAACAGATTTGTTTGTTTCACCTTGAACCATTGTAAGTTCAGATGCTGTGAAGGAAAAAAAAGAAAATGGAAAACTGTACAAATAATTTTTAATGCTTGCATACCATGATACTTGTCTGTTTCTCATATGCATCTTTAAAAGTACAACATTACTTACAATTAATCTTGCAGTTAATCTAGTGTATTATACAGGGTGTCCGTAAAGTCTCTTTACAATTTCAAAAACTTATTACAAAGGCAAATGAAAAAGACAGATGAGTGAAAATTACAAAATGAGACGTATATATTTAAGTTTTTTTTGCCTCATTTAATACACCTCTATATAGACACCATTAGTTGCATGAAGGACATCAAGACGTTACTCAATTTCTTGCCATGTGCGCTGTAGCACAACTTCATCAATGGTGGCAATGGCATCAGTGATCCTCTGCTTTAGATTAGTGATGTCCGGTTCTTTTGTTCGATACACAATATCTTTAACATAACCCCATAGAAAGAAGTCAATGGGAGTGATATCTGGTGAACGAGGTGGCCATGGAATTGGGCCATCCCTTCCAATCCAACGGTCTGGAAATGTTTCATTTAGGAACTCACGGACATGCAGTCCCCAATGTGGTGGTGCACCGTCTTGCTGGAAAATGATGGTTGGGGACCGGTGGATTGGAAGGGGTGGCCCAATTCCCTGGCCACCTCATCCACCGCGATCAATCTGTGTCACTGTGCGGCCCAGCAGCGCAACCATCCACGGAGTCCTACGGACTCCAGGAGGTGATACTCTTGGCAGAGTCCCCATTTTAGAGTTAGGGAGGGAATAGGGCCAGGGGTGCTATTAGAATAAAAGGATTCCAATAATGCAGTTTGCCTTCATTACTAGATCACTGAAATAAGAATATTTGCCATTCTTGAGTTCAAAACAGTACCTTTTTTCAGTCGGTACACACGGAGTACCAGCACCTACCAGCAAGAAATGTCACACTGGCTTACTGGGAGAAATTCTGGTAGCTAGTAACATGCAGGACTGCTGGGGTAGGGTGACCATTCATCCCCGATTTCCAGGAACAGTCCCCGGATTGAGGAGACCGTCCCAGACAAATTATGTCCCTGGAAATTATGATAATTTATTCACTGCACTGCTGCAGTTCCTTGACTCTCCACTAGGAGTAGTGATGGTCGATCCATGAACGAATCGTTCTTTTGATCTGGATCTTTTCCACTGAACTGAGTGATTTGGCTCAGACTGAATGATCCGTTTGTGACAGTTCAGTCTGTGATCCTAGAGTGAGTGAGTGGCTTCTGCTGATTCTACCCTGCAATGTGTTACAATGTAAACAGTACAATGACTCGGATTCCAACAGTTCTTAATCTTAACAGCAGAGCAGTATGTACACTCATGCTGGGATATAATCTGTGCCATGTGAGGTGCCCACTAACCCATTCTGGGATATAATCTGTGCCCTGTGAACTCACACACTAACCCATTCTGGAATAAAATCTGTGCCCTGTGAGCTCACACACACCACACATTACTGGGAGTTTTATTGTTCTGGATTCTGTGATACGCTCATACACACTGCACATTACTGGGAGTTTTATTGCTGTGGAGCTCTATGATGCCCTCATACACACTGCACATTATTGTGTGTTTTATTGCTCTGGAGCTCTGGGATACGTTCATACACACCGCACATTACTGTGAGTTTTACTGCTACATACCCCCGGGGTGTAGGGGATATCTGGTTATGTATATGAACGTATGGCTGTTTGTGTAAAGGCATGTATTTGTCTTTAAACAGGCGGCTGTGTGTATAATTCTGTGCCTGTGTCCTTGTCGCAGTACGGCGTTGCCCCCTTGCCCTGCATCCAAAAAGCTGGTATTGCTCCTAGAATCGCCATATTATCTGCTGCCTGCACTCTACAAAGTAAAAATGACAGCGGGCGTCTTGGCAGCATCGTGAGCTACGCCCCTGGGTGCACTTAATATGAAAGAGGTCAATTATGGTTGAACAGGCGAATAACTGGAATTCTACTTTTAGAAGTGGTCCGAACTTGTAAAACTGCCCCTGTCCTTAAAGGGTTAATAAAGGAGTATTTATTAGGACACTAAAAATAGTCCTAATAATCACAGTTTTTCCCTGGGTGTGAGAGTACCCTCACCTATTTTTACAGAAAAAAAGCACTGGTTGAAAACATCCTTTTCCATGGTTCATGAAAGATTTTTTAAGTTACTTTACATTACCTCGCTCATTCTGTTTGATAAGCAATGACAAGGGGGATGTTTGAAAAGTTGTATTTCATGGACTTGTCTCTTTAGATCAACCTAAATTACTAGTATACAATATTTCCTGTCTATTCTTCACAAGTTGTAAAAAAAATTTTTATGAGAGACATAACATACATTCTTACATCCCGCCAGTGGCGTAACTAGAAACCTGAGGGCCCCGGTGCAAGAATCCACAAGGGCCCCCCCCAAAAAATGATCTATATTTTAACTTTTTTTTCCCCTGCAAAATAAAAAAAAGATAGTAATCCCCCCAGCTCACATGGATATATATTGGCCCCAGCACACATGGATATATATATTGCCCCCAGCACACATGGATATATATATAGGCCCCAGCACACATGGATATATATATAGGCCCCAGCACACATGGATATATATATAGGCCCCAGCACACATGGGTATATATATTGGCCCCCAGCACACATGGGTATATATATTGGCCCCCAGCTCTCATGGGTATATATATTGGCCCCCAGCTCTCATGGGTATATATATTGGCCCCCAGCCCCAGCTCTCACGGGTTACATATTAAAGGCTGTAGAGACATATTAAAGGCTGTAGAGACATATTAACGGCTGCAGAGACATATTAAAGGCTACGGAGACATATTAAACACTGCAGAGATGGGTATATACGGCCCCCCAGCTCTCACCTGGCTCCGCTGGCATCTTCTCCCGAGTAGGCGAGCGGCCGCTCGAAGCGTGCATCTTGGCCGCTCGCCGGAACCACCTGATCAGTGCAGAGGTCTTGCGAGGATCTCGTGCGCTGGTCAGGTGGTTTCTCTCCCACGTGAGCGGCCAAGTTGCATGTCAGTGGCCGCTCGCAGGGAGAGGGACGGCCAGCACGCGGCTCCCAGATTCCGGCGCTTTCTGCCGGAATCTGGCGGCGGCGCTGGGCCCCCCTCCAGTGGCGGAATGCCAGGGCCCGGTCACAACTGCGACCGCTGCGACCCTGGTACTTCCGCCACTGCATCCCGCTCCTTTCTATTGTCATGATCCAGGACGAATGAATAGACCTACTCAGTCAAATACAAATAAAGAAGAAAAAGAAAAATATCCTTGAGCTCTTCTAAAGCAGTAATCCCTGTTACTAGGTTCATGAAGTCACCTATGTGTCTATTCTGTCCAGCAATGGATAATGATCAGTGGCGGAAGTACCAGGGTCGCAGCGGTCGCAGTTGCGACCGGGCCCTGGCATTCCGCCACTGGAGGGGGGCCCAGCGCCGCTGCCAGATTCCGGCAAAAAGCGCCGGAATCTGGGAGCCGCGCGCTGGCCGTCCCTCTCCCTGCGAGCGGCCACTGACATGCAGCTTGGCCACTCACGTGGGAGAGAAACCACCTGACCAGCGCACGAGATCCTCGTGAGACCTCTGCGCTGATCAGGTGGTTTCCGGTGAGCGGCTAAGATGCACGCTTCGAGCGGCCGCTCGCCTACTCGGGAGAAGATGCCGGCGGAGCCAGGTGAGAGCTGGGGGGCCGTATATACCCGTCTCTGCAGTGTTTAATATGTCTCCGTAGCCTTTAATATGTCTCTGCAGCCTTTAATATGTCTCTACAGCCTTTAATATGTCTCTGCAGTTTTTAATATGTCTCTACAGCCTTTAATATGTAACCCGTGAGAGCTGGGGCTGGGGGCCAATATATATACCCATGAGAGCTGGGGGCCAATATATATACCCATGAGAGCTGGGGGCCAATATATATACCCATGAGAGCTGGGGGCCAATATATATACCCATGTGTGCTGGGGGCCAATACATATACCCATCTGTGCTGGGGCTTATATATATATCCATGTGTGCTGGGGCCTATATATATATCCATGTGTGCTGGGGGCAAAATATATATCCATGTGTGCTGGGGCCAATATATATCCATGTGAGCTGGGGGAATTACTATCTTTTTTTTATTTTGCAGGGGAAAAAAAAGTTAAAATATAGATCTTTTTTGGGGGGGGCCTTGTGGATTCTTGCACCGGGGACCTCAGGTTTCTAGTTACGCCACTGATAATGATGTTGATACACAGAGAAATAGGCAATATTATTGTGCTGTTGTTTGGTCAATTATTTAAGTGGTTTTGTTATTACCTAAATAGCTGTGTTGGAATACAATAAATCTTTTTTATTATTATTTTGTCAGAGATTGTACACCTTTTATCTCCTAGCCGTCAAATGAAACTGTATTCACAACAATCATCAGACTCATGCTATAATAAAGACCAACAAATATAAAGTTATTACGCTCAACATTAGTTTTAACACCTTCACTACCATTGTTGAGTAAGTTCAATGATAAAATGCTCCTGCATAAAGTCAACGTTGAGAGTACTCAATGTGGTCATATTTATATACTGAAAGTGTCTCGATCCTCATTTTCCTACAGAGCACCGCAACTATGGAATAACCTCACAGACACCATCAAATCTTGCCCCGATCTTAAGTCACTTAAGAGATCTCTATTAACATACCTCTATACAGAATGCACCTGTAAACATGTAACATAATGACTATATCCTACATATTTATTTTCTGTTAATCTGTATATGTGTTGTTTTTTATATCTTTCATTGTATTACTTTGTATTTCTGTAACAACTGTAAAAATTTCAATGTTCTTGAACCCAGGACAGACTTGAAAACTAGAGAAATCTCAATGTATTCTTCCTGGTAAAATACTTTGCAAATAAATAAATAAATAATATTGTGGAGCAATGCAAAGAAATTTGCTACACACAAAATATGACCCTAAAGTTTCAGCACCTTGGACACGTCATCTAATGTGCTGAAATTTTTGAGCCACTAGGCATTCTGTTTTTTTCTTTAAAGAATCATAAATTCCCAACTAATAAGAATCATAAGTTCCTGGGTAGTCGGTCAATCCACAGAATTACCTACGCTCCTTTCTAAGTGCTTCTCCATTATTCTGGGTTATTACTGATCCTTGAAAAGAAAATTCAAGTCAGCTCTGCATGTCATACAAGACGAAATTGCGCCAATAAATGATTGTGAAATGTCAAGATACGTTTTTGTTATTTTGTCTTTAAAACAAAGCACAGTATGTAAAAACATATTTCATACAATTCCATCACCCATTGTTTCGTACACAACAATTCAATTGTGTAGTCAGCATATTGTAAAGCTCATTAACTGCTGTATAGTAAGCTCATGATAGCTCATTTTGAATTGACATCATGAATAATTCCTTTACTTATAGCAGTTGCAACTCAATTTACTGTTCACAATTCCTATTATCTCCATAGCCAACTAATTAACTCTTCACTTGCCTGTATTGGAAAGGCATGTTTGTTTCTTTAGTTGTGATATTTTCATATGTTTAACAAAAAATGGGGTTGTTGATGATAGATTCCTGCTGTGAGAAAGAGGAGCTGAGAGGGAAGAGGAAAGAGAAAACGAGAAACAGGATTCGAAGAGACATTGGCATGAAAGGGTAAGGGAACATGGAGAAAACCAAAATGACTTGAGAGTTTTGAAATAGTCTTACATGTAAGAAGTAGGCGGAAAATAAAGCTGTGAATATGGAAAGTTTTGTCATTTAGGAAATAAAGCTATTTAAGGTAATTTTATGATAAACAAAACTGTTTTGAAAATAAGGTTGGAGGAAAATAGGAAGATTTAAATCTTCAGACAGGTTGGAGGAGTTGTAGGTTTTGTAATATGTCAGATTTGTAATTACCATGATCAGAGCAAATTCAGCCGTTTCATTCACTCGTCCATTAAATACTACTAGAGATGTATCAGCTTTAAATATATAGTAAACATGGATAATGTAAAAATGTATTATGTATAGAGCAATTCACCCATCAGATTGACAGCCTGTCCAACCATAATGAAATATGCTATTGTATAAAGAGAAAACAAATATATGAGTTCCTTTTATAAGCAGTGGGCTTGATCACAACCTAAATGTTATTGGAGAGCCACAAAAGGGCTGTGTAAGGCTTTTCACATTTGGGGATCACCATTAACGCTCTATTCAGGCTGAACTGCTGCATCTGCAGCCCGAGTCGGAATTTCATCCAGCTGCTGCCGGATACAGGCAGCGAAGCCGTACACTGCCGCGGGTATCGGCTCGAGCAGGTCTGTGCTGGAGCTATGGAAGGAGGCGCAGAAGAACACCAGGAACTATTTATTCCAAGTCTTTTGCTGTGGCCAAAGGAAACAGTGGACTATGCCACCCTTGGCAACATGGGATCTCAGGTAAGGGATTTTTCAATCCCTTTAAAGTACAGTGCCAAGAGATTTTGTTAAAGAGTTCTGAAAGCTGGTAATTTTGTTCTTTGTATTTGATATCAGCTCTAGAGCAAAATATGTTGGAATTGTTTGGTTTTCTCCTTCTAGCAAAATATAGGAACTGATAATTATGGTAAGATGACATAACATCTGATCGTAACCAGAGCTTGGTTGTTATATCAGCAGAAGCCATTAAATAATCTACCAAGTATGATTAGGCAGATGTTCCTTTACTTATTATATCTTTATTTTATTATTTTCTTTTAATTAAATTGTCCACTGGGGGTGATACATTGACCTGCTCCAACTGGGGTCATACAGTACTATGGAATCAGTGATAGTATGACATAGTGATCAGCCAGTAGAGTTGCAGGGTTTATTGTTCACAGATGGTGTAACAAAGTGAAATTTTCCTCAATATTTTTACATTTCTTGTTTATCCTGATATTAGGTGAAACAGATTATTTTACAAACATCTTTATTCTCCAATGTTCGAATCCCACCCAAATAAGAAACTAAATAGTAATAAAATCCTTAAGATTTAGCTAAGCTAATTGTTTGGAGAATACCCGAGCTACACAGGCAATAGTGAATAAAATTGCCATTTTAGCTAGACCAGTCATTTTTAAGGATGTGCATGCCATTTTTTTTCGGTTTGGTTTGTTTTTTTTCGGGAAGTTTTTTTTCGGGCAGTTTTTTTTCGTTTCGGGTAGGTTTTGGTTTCGTTTCGGGATTTCGGGCCGATTTTGAATTTTGATCAATTTGGAGTTTCGGGTCAATACGGCATTCTGTTTCAATGGTTATTTTGTTTATTTCGTTTTTTCATTTTAGAAACATAGAAACATAGAAAATGTCGGCAGATAAGAACCTTTCGGCCCATCTAGTCTGCCCAATTACATGGATACTTTACCTGGATTTATCTTTTGTTTAGGATAGCCTATCCCATGCCTGCTTAAATTCAATCACTGTTTTGGCCTCTACCACTTCAACTGGAAGGCTGTTCCATGTATCCACCACCCTCTCAGTAAAATAATGCTTCCTGATGTTACTTTTAAACCTTTGCCCCTCTAATCTAAGACTATGTCCTCTTGTTTTGCTACTTTGTTTCCTTTTAAATATACTCCCTTCCTCTACCTTGTGGATTCCCTTTACGTATTTAAATGTTTCTCTCATATCTCCTCTGTCTCATCTTTTTTCCAAGCTATACATGTTAAGATCATTAAGCCTTTCCTGGTAACTTTTTTCCTTCAAGCCGTACACCATTTTAGTAGCCCTTCTCTGAACTCTAAGATGTCTATATCCTTCTGGAGATACGGTCTCCAGTACTGCACACAGTACTCCAAGTGAGGTCTCACCAGTGCTCTGTACAGTGGCATGAGCACTTCCATTTTCCTACTGCTAATACCTCTCCCTACACAACCAAGCATTCTGCTACCATTTCCAGCTGCTCTATTACATTGACTACTTACCCTTAGATCCTCTGCAATAATAACCCCTAAAACCCTTTCCTCAGATGTTGAGGTTAGGACTGTATCAAATATTCTATATTCAGCCCTTGGGTTTTTACGCCCCAGGTGCATTATCTTGCACTTATCCACATTAAAACTCAATTGCCACAGCTCCGACCATTTTTTTAGCTTACCTAAATCATTTGTCATTTGGCTGATCCCTCCAGGAACGTCAACCCTGTTGCAAATCTTTGTGTCATCAGCAAAAAGACATACTTTACCATTAATACCTTCTGCAATATCACTAATAAAAATATTAAAGAGAATGGGTCCAAGTACTGATCCCTGAGGTACCCCACTGGTAACAAGACCTTGCGCCGAATAAACTCCATTTACCACAACCCTCTGTTGCCTGTCACTCAGCCACTGCCTAATCCATTCAACATATTGTAATCTAAACTCAAAGATTGCAATTTATTGCTAAGCCTTCTATGCGGAACAGTATCAAAAGCCTTACTGAAATCTAAATAAGCAATGTCTACTGCACCACCTTTGTCTATTATTTTTGTTACCCAATCAAAAAAATAAGATTAGTTTGGCATGATCTCCCTGAGGTAAACTCATGTTGTTTCTGATCCTGTAATCTATGTGTTTTTAGATGTTCAACAATCCTTTCCTGTAACATGGTTTCCATTAATTTCCCCACTACTGACGTAAGACTAACTGGCGAGTAATTTTGGATATTGGATTGATTTGTATTTAGCTTTATGAGTTATTTAGTTTTTTATTGGTTATTTCAGTAAAGGAAACAGATTACTACCAATAAAATTAAAGTCTCCTTACTTATTTATATTTTTTAGGATTTTTTGGGCATTTTTCGGGAATTTTTGGGTGAAAGTTTAGGTTTCCTAACTTATTTTAAAGAAACTAGGTTTTTATCCACCATAGTTTTCAATGTTAAAAAAAATCTTGTTTTTCTGAAATATTTTTTAAACCGTTTATTATTTTCATTTGCAGCAAACAGACATTTTTTAAATTTATTTTTTAGGATTTTTTGGGCATTTTTGGGGAATTTTTGGGGGGGGAGTTTAGGTTTCCTAACTTCTTTTAAATGTAATAAAAAGGTGTGTCTTTTATTTTCTGAATGCATGCAGCTGGATTATTTTCTTACAGTCCGTGTGCGTTCACAAATTGGATACATTACATTTTGTCAGATCATGGACAGATCAAAGCCTGCCGGCGTTAACCATGGTCCTGATTGTGAAATAGATTGATAACATGTTTCACTTTCAGGAACTGTCCATGGTCTGAAAGTGAAACATATTATCAATCTATTTCAAAATCAGGACCATTGTTAACGCCGGAAAGGCTTGGAACTGTCCATGGACTGACACAATGTAATGTATACACTTGCTGAACGCACACAGACTGTAAGAAAATAATCCATCTGCATGCGTTCAGCAAATAAAAAAACACACCTTGTTATTACATTTAAAATAATTTAGGAAACCTAAATATTAAAACACAAATACAGTTGTGTTCAAAATTATTCAACCCCCACTGAAATTGAGTGTTTTGGCCAGTTTGACATTGATTTTGATCATTCAGTCATCTTGCTTACAATTAAATCAAAGAGGCACGTGTAGGTCAGACAAATATAACATAACATTTATAATGAAATAACCACAAATGTCTTTTCTGTGCTCACAGCATTATCAGTTTTATTCAACCCCCAAGTGACATTCAATCTTAGTACTTAGTACAACATCCTTTTACAGTTATAACAGCTTTTAAACGTGAAGCATAGCTTGACACAAGTGTCTTGCAGCGATCTACGGGTATCTTCGCCCATTCGTCATGGGCAAAAGCCTCCAGTCCAGTCACATTCTTAGGCTTGCGCACTGCAACTGCTTTCTTTAAGTCCCACCAGAGGTTCTCAATCGTATTTAAGTCAGGTGACTGCGATGGCCACTCCAAGATGTTCCAGCCTTTAATCTGCAACCATGCTCTAGTGGACTTGGAGGTATGCTTGGGATCATTGTCCTGTTGAAAGGTCCAACGTCTCCCAAGCCTCAGGTTTGTGACGGACTGCATCACATTGTCATCCAATATCTCCTGGTACTGAAGAGAATTCATGGTACCTTGCACACGCTGAAGCTTCCCTGTACCTGCAGAAGCAAAACAGCCCCAAAGCATGATTGACCCCCCGCCATGCTTCACAGTAGGCAAGGTGTTCTTTTCTCGTAGGCCTTGTTCTTCCTCCTCCAAACATAGCGTTGATCCATGGGCCCAAACAGTTCTAATTTTGTTTCATCAGTCCACAGAACACTATCCCAAAACTTCTGTGGTTTGTCCACATGACTTTTGGCATACTGCAGTCGACTCTTCTTATTCTTTGGAGACAGCAAGGGGGTGCGCCTGGGAGTTCTGGCATGGAGGCTTCATTACGCAGTGTGCACCATTGTGAGCTGAAACTTCAGTACCCACATCTGACAAATCTTTTGTCAGTTCCTCAGCAGTCACACGGGGACTTTTCTCCACTCTACGCTTCAGGTAGCACAGCAGTCGAAGTCAGCATCTTCTTTCTGCCACGACCAGGTAGCATTTCAACAGTGCCCTTTGAATTTGATGCTTCCTATGGTCTCTCTTGGTATGTTTAACATCTTTGCAATCTTCTTATAGCCATTGCCCTTCCTGTGAAGAGTCATCACCTCTTCTCTTGTCTTCCTGGACCATTCTCTTGACTTCACCATGTTTGTAACCACACCAGTAAATGTCTAGAAGGAGCTGAGTATCACAGTCATTTTAAAGCTGCCTAATTGGTGCTTATCATGCTTTATTGCTGCTCCGTGACATCCACAGGTGTTTTCAATACCTTATTGAAAACTTTGAACGAACCTCTGTTCTTCAGAGTGGTAGTCTTTAAGGGGTTGAATAATTGTGTCAATGAAGAATTCACAAAAGAAACATACTACTGTATTACAAAACCAATTGATGTCATTTTAGTTGCATATGGTTCTTTAAAAAGTCCTTGTAGGATTTCATTCTGAATACAATTACAAATGTACACTAAATTCCCTAAAACCCTTTACAGCATTGGGGGTTGAATAATTTTGAACACAACTGTATTCCCGAAAAATACCCAAAAAATCCTAAAAAATGTATTAAAAAATGTCTTATTGCTGCAATTGAAAATAATAAACAGTTTAATAAATATTTACTAAAAATGAATAAATATTTAATAAAACACATTTTTTTAACATTGAAAGTTATGGGATTATTTTCATACAGGCTGGTTATTTTATTGTAGTATACCTGCTGTATTTTTTTTTGAGGCAATGTAAGCCATGAACGTGTCCATCTAGCAAGGAAGCAAGGTATGTTTGTCTTGTTCAAATTCACGTGTGCGCTTTACTTCTCTTTTCTTGTAGGATTCATATGTTGCATTAATTATACTGCAGAGTAGAGAAGTGCTTCCCAGCAGTGTGCTGATTCATATGCTGCTTTAATTATACTGCAGAGAAGAGAGGCGCTTCCCAGCAGTGCATGGATTCATATGCTGCATTAATTATACTGCAGAGAAGTGCTTCCCCGCAGTGTGTGCATTCATATGCTGTGTTAATTATACTGCAAAGAAGAGAGGCGCTTCTCAGCAGTGTGTGGATTCATATGCTGCATTAATTATACTGCAGAGAGGCACATCCCAGCAGTGTGTGGATTCATATGCTGCTTTAATTATACTGCAGAGAAGAGTGGCGCTTCCCAGCAGTGTGTGGATTCATATGCTACATTAAAATAATTTTTGAATCTTTTGGCTCCGTTTTAGGCTGGGGTCAGACGAGCGTCATTGGAGAGCGCACTCAGCGCACTCAGCTAGCATCCTAGCGCATCGACAGGGAGGCTTTGTGGACAGACACTTGTTAAGCACATTTCTTACGCGCGCACAAGCGCCGGTAAGCACGTCAGTACGGGCGCACCTAGTGCGCTCGTCTGACGCTGGCCTTAGATCATTCTGTTCTGTTTTATTAGTTTTATATAGGGATGAGCTGTTCGGTTCGATCGGTTCGGAGTTCGCATCGAACATAGTCTGTTCGTTTGTTCGCGAACTACAAACATTTCCGCGTGTTCGCCGCGTGTTCGCCCACAATGCACCACAATGGACCACAATGCACTTTTCCACTGGCCTGAAGCTTGTAATTGGCTACAACCTTGCACCTGACCACAGGTCTGGTGCAAGACAGGTTCAACGCTATGCCAATCATGGCTCAGAGTTCTGATTGGGCAAATTGTGCCCAATCATGGGCTCACAGAGCTAAGTCCCGCAGCACACTATATAAGGTTTCTACGCAGCGCTTCTGCATGCATTTGAGAGGAGATTTCATAGGAGATTGTTGTTGCGTGTTCTTACTGACGGTCTGCCACGCTACTGGGGGGGGCTGGGGGGTCTCATTTCTAACAAATATCTGGGAATTGTTGTAATCTTTGTGCTCAGTCCCAGCAACTATTTTGGGTGCTCATTTCAGCAAAATATTTTGGAATTGAGGTGATCTGTGTCTTGTCACACAGCCAGTGCCACGCAAGTTTTTGGGGGTCACTAATTTCTACAAAATGTTTGGGAATTGAGGTGATCTGTGTCTTGTCACACAGCCAGTACCACGCAGTATTTTGGGGGTCCCTAATTTCTACAAAATATTTGGGAATTGTTATAATCCATGTGTTCTCACTGGCTGCCACCCATCAGGGGGTCACACTGATTTAAAGGAGGTTTCTGAGACTTGTAATCTGTGTCTTCTCACTGCCACCCATCAGGGGGTCCCACATACTTCTAGCAGATTTATGCAAATTGTAATTTGTGTCTTCTCCCATGACACCCATCAGGGGGCCACACTGATTTATAGGAGGTTTCTGAGACTTGTAATCTGTGTCTTGTCACTGGCTGCCAGCTATCAGGGTGTCTCAATGAGTTATACCAGAGTTCTGTAAATCTTTAATCTTTAATCTTTATACCAGAGTTGAATCAGAGTTCTGTATATATTTAATCTATATATCACTCACCATGTCTGAAAGAACAAAAAAGGACAGGCAGACGCTCCCAGACACAGATTAGAGGGCAAGCAGCCCCTGTGTCGGGAGGCTGTGCCTCTGGTCGTGGTGGATGTGGTGCATCCTCTGCAGGGGCACGCTTGTCCTTTCTAACTGGTGCTGGCAGTCTTAAGAAGCAGCAACATACAGAGGATTTGCAGGATTGGCTAACCAGGCCATCCTCATCCTCCGAGTCCTCTGCCAGCCAGGCTTGTAGTGGTTTACAGTCGACCTCAGCTGCCAAAGCATTTAATGCAGACTCCATGTCCACAGTTACTCCTGCCGTAGCCTTGCTATCACAGACAGAGGAGTCAGCTGAATTGTTTAACTACAATGACAGTGACATGCTGCTTGAGGATGCGCAGCAAGTCCAGTGCTCTGATTCAATCTCTGAGGTTGAGGAAGGGAGTATAATCAACCTAGAGGAAAGGGGTGCCAGTGATGACCCACAAATAACTGGCACTCATGTTGCCCCAGCAGCTGCAGTATACTGCCAAGTTGGCTCCAGTGACGAGGAGATAGGGGGTGATGATGACAATGATGATGAGGTCACTGACTCCAGCTGGGTGCCAGATCGAACAGAGGAATCAAGTGAGGAGGAGGGGGAGGAGGTGGAGGCACAGCAAACACGAGGCACAACATCCTCTATGACCAACCGTAGCACTAGCCAGTCCAAGGCATCAGATGTCAGAGCTACTCCGGTGCAGAGCGCTGTTGTCTCAAAGCACACATGCAGGAACTCTGCTGTCTGGGAGTTCTTTCAGAAATGTGCAGCAGACCCCACCGTTGCTATTTGTAATCTATGTCACATAAGGCTCAAGCGTGGGAAAGACACCGGACGCTTGGGTACCACGTGCTTGAGGCGACATATGACCTCCTGCCACACATCCCGTTGGTGCAAAATTTTGCTTAGGTCCTCCTCCTCATCTGTCTCTACCCACACTGTATGTCCTGCCATGTTATTGCCTGCTACAACCTCCACTGACAGGGATGATGCTACAGTAATGGATGTACCAGGTCCTTCCTCACAATGTGACAGCATCCCATCAGCTGAAGATTTATGCAGTCAGATTACGTTGCCCCAGCTGCTGCAGCGTAAGAAAAAATATAGTCCCAACCATCCCCAAACACAGCGTCTAAATGCCAGCTTAGCAAAATTACTCGCATTGCAGCTGCTGCCTTTCCAGCTGGTGAACTCTGCTCCCTTCCGTGAATTTGCTGAATGTGCTGTACCACAGTGGCAGGTTCCAAAACGCCATTACTTTTCACGCAAGGCCATTCCAGCACTATACCAGCACGTGGAAGACAATGTTATCGAGTCATTGAGAAAGGCAGTCAACAGCAAGGTACATGTGACTTTAGACACGTGGTCCAGCAAGCATGGACAGGGTCGTTACATTTCCTTCACGGCACACTGGGTAACTCTGATTGCAGCTGGGAGGGATCCAAGACGGGGCTCTGTGCTGGAGCTTGTTCATCCACCATGCCTCCAGAAAGCTGCTTGTATGAGGTCTGTCTGCTCCACCACCACCTCTCCCTCTTCCTCCTCCTTCTGTGTCTCTGGCTAAGTGGCAGTTAAACCGACGCCTGACAGGGACTACGCAATGGCTCAAGCAAAAAGAAGCCATACTGTGCTTGAGCTGGTTTGTTTAGGGGAAAGGAGCCACACCGGGCCAGAAATTAGGTCAGCTCTGCAGGGGCAGGTGCAGAGATGCTTAACACCACGCCAGCTTCAGCTGGGAATGATCGTCTGTGATAATGGCAGCAACCTTCTCTCCGCCCTATGCAAGGGTAAATTGACGCATGTACCATGCCTAGCACACGTCCTAAATCTAGTGGTACAGCGTTTTCTAACCAAGTACCCAGGGATGGCAGAGCTTCTCAGCCAGGCCAGAAAAGTCTGCAGCCACTTCAGACGGTCATTCCCAGCAAGCGTTCACCTGGCAGAAATTCAAAGAGAATTCCACCTTCCCACAATCCATCTGATCTGTGACATGCCCACCAGGTGGAACTTGACATTAGCAATGCTGCACCGTCTGCACAAGCAGCAGTGGGCCATCAACGAGTACCTGTGTGAGTATGGCACAAGGACAGGTTCAGGTCAACTTAGTTTCCCCCCCCGCAGTGGCTGATGATCATGGATGCATGCACTGTACTGTCACCATTTGAGGAGGCAACGAGGATGGTGAGCAGGGAAAGTGCATGCATCAGTGACACAATTCCTTTAGTGTTCTGGAGCACACTCTGTGGGGAATTATAGATGTGGCTCTAGAGGCAGAGCAGCGGGAGGAAGAGGAGGCCTTCCCTAGCTCTCAAGGCCCCAGTCTTTCCGCAGACAGCATTCCAGCGGGTCCTCCTCAGATCAGACAGGAGGAGGATGAGGAGGAGGAATATTTAAGTAGTGGGGGCATTGAAGGTGGGGATTCCTCAAGGGAGGGTTTTGTGTGCCCAGAAACACAAGGGCTAGTGCGTGGCTGGGAGGAGGAAGTGCACGATGGGGTCATCCTCATTGACCAGGAACACTCGGAAGCTAATGCCACCTCCAACCTACGCTGCATGGGCTCCCTTATAATGCAAATCCTGCTAAAGGACCCCAGGATTCATGCTATCAAGGAGAGGGATAATTACTGATTGGCAACCCTTCTTGATCCACGATACAAGGGTAAAGTTGGAGAGCTCATCCTGCCCGCACAGATGGAGCACAGGATGAAAAAACTTGAGGACGCTCTAAAGTGACACTTGTGTAACACCTTTCCAGGCACTGGTAGGTTACCAAGTGATGACACAGGTGCTTCTGAGGCTGCGGATGATCAGAGGAATAGTGGTGAAGGCCAGGGCCGCTTGACTGATGCATTTTTAAATTTTTTAGTCCACGTCGCCAAGGGACGTCAAATGTAGGCACCCATTGCCAGCGTCTTCACCATATGGTGCAGGACTACCTAGGGACAAGGGCAGACCTGGATACCTTTCCAGCAGATGATCCACTAGCTTACTGGGTGTTGAGATTGGATCACTGGCCAGAACTTAGCCAATATGCTATGCAGCTACTAGGTTGCCCTTCATCTAGCGTGCTTTCTGAAAGGACGTTCAGTGCCACTGGAGGTTTCTGTCACAGACAAAAGAGTGCGTCTGTCCACCGACTCTGTAGACCGGCTGACATTTATCAAAATGAATCAGTCCTGGATCAGCAGTTATCAATCCCCTGATGCTGACGTAACGGAATAGATCGGGGATGTCTTCTGCATTCACAAAACCTCCAACCCTGCACTCTTCCACAATACCACAAAAAGGTTACGGTGTGAATGCACTTGCTGCCATGAAAGGCACAATATTTGGCTGCACTGACGCCTGTGCCAGATTTATATCATTTTAATTTTTTGAACTGCAGGGTCCAACCCTGCACTCTTCCACAATACCACAAAAGGGTTACGGTGTGAATGCACTTGCTGCCATAAAAGGCACAATATCTGGGTGCACTGACGCCTTTACCAGATTCATATATTTTTAATATAGGACCGCAAGGTCCACCCCTGTACTCTTCAACAATACTACAGAGGGGTTACTGTATGATGGTACTTTCTGGCCTGGCAGTCTGGCACCAAAAGCACAATATCTGGGTGCACTGACGCCTTTACCAGATGCATATCTTTTTAATATAGGACCGCAAGGTCCACCCCTGCACTCTTCCACAATACTACAGAGGGGTTACTGTATGATGGCACTTGCTGGCCTGGCACCAAAGGCACAATATTTGGGTGCACTGCCACTGACGCCTGTATCAGATTCATATCCTCAGAGGGGTTACTGTGTGACGCCACTTTTGCCGACGCTAACGGCCCAATTTTAAAGCACCTATTGTTACTTTCATCCAAAGCCTGCATAAGTTTCACAATGATTTAGCCCAAAAAATCACTAAACTTTTCTGCGTGACCGAAAATGTCTCCTCTTTTCATACAGGCTGCCGCCCCAAGTAGTTGTTTATGGATAGGTTAAAGGAAAACCATTTACCGTCATTTGAAATGTCATTTCGTGGTTTTTACATATTTCTATACATCCGAGAAATCCGCCACTTCACGGGCAGGTTATGGGGACCTCCTAGGCACGATATTTGAAGGAATTTTTTGTTTTTATTTTTAACCCTTATTTCATGGAAAACTCACTGTCCCTTTTTTTTTTCCTTTTTTTCCTTGTTTCCTGTCCCCCAGGGCACTACCCGGACCCCCATACACCTTTTATGGGCAATATGTTGCATATATGCCCTCTTGGAGGGCACTCTAAAATTCGAACGTTCGAGTCCCATTGACTTTCATTGAGTTTGAATCGTGTTCGCGTTCAAATTCGAACTTTTTAAATTGTTCGAGTTCGAATGCGAACTGAACACGGGGGTGTTCAGCCCATCCCTATTTACAAGATCAGTGTACAAGGAGTTGATACATTGGAATAGGTTATTCTTTGTCAAAGTTTTCCTTCTCCCTCAGTATCCAGTGGCATGCCACAGAGGGAATGACAGCTCTGAGCAGAGAGCAGTCCTACAGGACAACCCTCCGTTCCTAGTCTGCATGCCTAATTGACAAGTCAATGCACCTACATCACCTCTGAGGGCCAATAGAGCATCACTTTGTGACCGGTTCGCTATCTCTTCCCAGGGGAGAAATACAAACTGTGATATCTCATGAAAGGATTTCATATGACATTGCTCGACAAACGCAAAATCCATCCCCTAATAGGACATCACAGAAAATGTGTAACTGGGCATAACAGGTGCACTTTAAGCTCGTGTGCCAGTGGCTAGAAGGGCAGTGATACAGTGCTGTGCTTTAGACCAGGCAATGATGGATAATTACAGATGGTATTCATTGGAAGAAGATGAGGAAAGACTCTTGCCATAGTCAGGCAATAACATTATTCTCAAGCCACACAATGGTTGACTTAAATCACACCTTAATATTAGTGATGAGCCAAACACCCCGTGTTCCATTCACATTCGAACTCGAACAATTTCCAAAGTTCGAGTTCGAACTCGAACACGAACCGAACTCACTGCAAGTCAATGGGACTCGAAAGTTCGATTTTTAGAGTGCCCTCCAAGAGGGCATATATGCAAGATATTTGCCATAAAAGGTGTGTGGGGGTCCGGGAAACAAGGACAAAAAGTAAAAAAAAAAATGTTTTTAAAGGAACAGTGAGTTTTCCATGAAATAAAGGTTAAGAATAAAAACGAAAAATTCCTTCAAATATCGTGCCTAGGAGGTCCCCATAACCTGCCTGTGAAGTGGCGGATTTGTAGGATGTATAGAAATATTTAAAAACCAAAAAATGACATTTCAAATGAT
This sequence comes from Leptobrachium leishanense, assembly GCA_009667805.1. Lineage (NCBI taxonomy): Eukaryota > Metazoa > Chordata > Amphibia > Anura > Megophryidae > Leptobrachium > Leptobrachium leishanense. Next base: position 226,698,923 of record CM019063.1, read on the forward strand.
GGTAAATGGTTTTCCTTTAATCTATTCATAAACAACTGCTTGGGGCGGCAGCCTGTATGAAAAGAGGAGACATTTTAGGACACGCAGAACAAGTTTAGTGATTTTTTGGCTGATTTATGGTGAAACTTATGCAGGCTTTGGATGAAAGTAGCAAAAGGTGCTTTAAAATTGGGCCTTTAGTGTCGGCAAAAGTGCCGTCACACCGTAACCTTCTGTGGTATTGTGGAAGAGTGCAGGGTTGGACCCTGCAGTCCAATATTAAAATGATATGAATCTGGTATAGGTGTCAGTGGCAGTGCACCCAAATATTGTGCCTTTGGTGGCAGCAAGTGCCTTCACACCATAAACCCTTTGTGGTATTGTGGAAGAGTGCAGTGGTGGAGGTTTTGGGAATGCAGAAGAGATCCCCGGTCTATTCAGTTACGTCAGCATCAGGGGATTGATAGCTGCTGATCCAGGACTGATTCATTTTTATAAAATTCAGCCGGTCTACAGAGTCGGTGGACAGACGCACTCTTTTGTCTGTGACAAAATCTCCAACGGCACTGAACGTCCTTTCAGAAAGCACGCTGGATGAAGGGCAACCTAGTAGCTGCATAGCATATTGGCTAAGTTCTGGCCAGTGATCCAATCTCAACACCCAGTAAGCCAGTGGATCATCTGCTGTAAAGGTATCCAGGTCTGCCCTTGCCCCTAGGTAGTCCTGCACCATATGGTGAAGACACTGGCAATGGGTGCCTACATTTGACATCCCTGGGCGTCGTGGACTAAAAAAATTTAAAAAGGCATCAGTCAAGTGGCCCCGGCCTTCACCGCTCTTCCTCTGATCATCCGCAGCCTCAGAAGCACCTGTGTCATCACTTGGTAACCTACCAGTGCCTGGAAAGGTGTTATACAAGTGTCGCTTTAGAGCGTCCTCAAGTTTTTTCATCCTGTGCTCCATCTGTGCGGGCAGGATGAGCTCTGCAACTTTACCCTTGTATCGTGGATCAAGAAGGCTTGCCAACCAGTAATGATCCCTCTCCTTGATAGCACGAATCCTGGGGTCCTTTAGCAGGCTTTGCAGGATAAGGGAGCCCATGCAGCATAGGTTGGAGGTGGCATTAGCTTCCGAGTCTTCCTGGCCAATGAGGATGACCCCATCGTGCACTTCCTCCTCCCAGCCACGTACTAGTCCTTGGGTTTCTGGGCACACAAAACCCTCCCTTGAGGAAACCCCACCTTCAATGCCCCCACTACTTTAATATTCATCCTCCTCCGGTCTGATCTGAGGAGGACCCGCAGGAATGCTGTCTGTGTAAAGACTGGGCCTTGAGAGCTAGGGAAGGCTTCCTCCTGCTGCTCTGCCTCTAGAGCCACATCTATAATTCCCCACAGAGTGTGCTCCAGCAGGAACACTAAAGGAATTGTGTCACTGATGCATGCACTGTCCCTGCTCACCATTCTCATTGCCTCCTCAAATGGTGACAGTAAAGTGCATGCATCCTTGATCATCAGCCACTGCGGGGGGGGGGTGAAAAACAAGTTGACCTGAACTTGTCCTTGTGCCATACTCACACAGGTACTCATTGATGGCCCTCTGCTGTTTGCGCAGATGCTGCAGCATTGCCAATGTCGAGTTCCACCTGGTGGGCATGTCACAGATCAGACGGTTTGTGGGAAGGTGGAATTCTCTTTGAATTTCTGCGAGGCGAACACTTGCTCGGGATGACCGTCTGAAGTGGCTGCAGACTTTTCTGGTCTGGATGAGAAGCTCTGCCAGCCTTGGGTACCTGGTTAGGGAACGCTGTACCACCAGATTTAGGACGTGTGCTAGGCATGGTACATGCGTCAACTTACCCAGGCGTAGGGCAGAGAGAAGGTTGCTGCCATTATCACAGATGACCATTCCCAGCTGAAGCTGGCGTGGTGTTAACCATCTCTGCACCTGCCCCTGCAGAGCTGACAGAATTTCTGGCCCGGTGTGGCTCCTTTCCCCTAAACAAACCAGCTCAAGCACAGTATAGCATCTTTTTGCTTGAGCCATTGTGTAGACCCTGCCGCGTGTCGGTTTAACTGCCACTTCAGAGACAGAGAAGTAGGAGGAGGAGGAAGAGGTGGTGGAGCAAACAGACCTCATACAAGCAGCTTTCTGGAGGCGTGGTGGATGAACAAGATCCAGCACAGAGCCCCATCTTGGATCCCTCCGAGCTGCAATCAGAGTTACCCAGTGTGCCGTGAAGGAAATGTAACGACCCTGTCCATGCTTGCTGGACCACGTGTCTACTTACACTGCAGCAGCTGGGGCAACGTAATCTGACTGCGTAAATCTTCAGCTGATGGGATGCTGTCACATTGTGAGGAAGGACCTGGTACACCCATTACTCTAGCATCATCCCTGCCAGTGGAGGTTGTAGGCAATGACATGGCAGGACATATAGTGGGGGTAGAGACAGATGAGGAGGAGGAAGACCTATGCAAAGTGTTGTGCCAACGGGATGTGTGGCAGGTGGTCATATGTCGCCTCAAGCACGTGGTACCCAAGCGTGGGATGTCTTTCCCATGCTTGATCCTCATCTGACATAGATTCCAAACAGCAACGGTGCGGTCTGCTGCACATTTCTTAAAGAACTCCCAGACCGCAGACTTCCTGTACATGTGCTTTGAGACAACAGCACTCTGCACCTGAGCAGCTGTGACTCGTTTTTGTTGTGCCTCCTCCTCCTCCCTTGACTCCTCTGTTCGATCAGGCACCCAGGTGGAGTCAGTGACCTCATCATCATCATCACCCCCTATCGCCTCGTCACTGGAGCCAACCTCGCAATATGCTGCAGCTGCTGGGGGAACATGAGTACCAGTTCTTTGTGTGTCACTGGCACCCCCTCCCTCTAGGCTGATTTTACTCCCTTTCTCAACATCAGAGTTTGAATCAGAGCACTGGAGTTGCTGCACATCCTCAAGCAGCATGTCACTGTCATTGTAGTCAAACAATTCAGCTGACTCCTCCGTGTATGATGGTGAGGTTACGGCAGGAGTAGCTGTGGACATGGAGGCTGAATTAGATGTTTTGGCAGCTGAGGTGGACTGTAACCCACTACAAGCCTGGCTCTCAGAGGACTCGGAGGATGAGGATGGCCTGGTTAGCCAATCCTGCAAATCCTCTGTATGTTGCTGCTGCTTAAGATGGCCAGCACCAGTTAGAAACAAGGACAAGTGTGCCCCTGCAGAGGATGCACCACGTCCACGACGACCAGGGGCATAGCCTCCCGACACAGGGGCTGCTTGCCCTCTTATCTGTGTCTGAGAGCGTCTGCCTGTCCTTTTTGGTCTTTCTGACATGGTGAGTGATATATAGATTAAAGATATACAGAACTCTGATTCAACTCTGTTATAAAAATAGGAGATATGCAGAACTCTGATTCAACTGTGGTATCTAGATTAAAGATTTCCAGAACTCTGGTATAACTCAGTGAGACACCCTGATAGCTGGCAGCCAGTGACAAGACAGATTACAATTCACAGAAATCTGCTAGAAGTATGTGGGACACCCTGATAGCTGGCAGTGAGAAGACACAGATTACAATTCCCAGGAACCTCCTATAAATCAGTGAGACCCCCTGATGGGTGGCAGTGACAAGACAGATTAAAATTCGCAGAAATCTGATTGAAGTGTGTGGGACCCCCTGATAGCTGGCAGTGAGAAGACACAGATTACAATTCCCAGAAACCTCCTATAAATCAGTGAGACCCCCTGATGGGTGGCAGTGACAAGACACAAATTACAATTCCCAGGAACCTCCTATAAATCAGTGAGACCCCCTGATGGGTGGCAATGACAAGACACAAATTACAATTCCCAGGAACCTCCTATAAATCAGTGAGACCCCCTGATGGGTGGCAGTGACAAGATACAAATTACAATTCCCGGGAACCTCCTATAAATCAGTGAGACCCCCTGATGGGTGGCAGTGACAAGACACAAATTACAATTCCCAGGAACCTCCTATAAATCAGTGAGACCCCCTGATGGGTGGCAATGACAAGACACAAATTACAATTCCCAGGAACCTCCTATAAATCAGTGAGACCCCCTGATGGGTGGCAGTGACAAGACACAAATTACAATTCCCAGGAACCTCCTATAAATCAGTGAGACCCCCTGATGGGTGGCAGTGACAAGACACAGATTACAATTCCCAGATATCTGATAGACGTGAGACCCCCTCAATATCTGCTGGCAGTGAGAACACACAGATTACAACAATTACCAGATATCTTGTAGAAGTGAGACCCCCCAATAGCTGCTGGAAGTGAGAACCCACAGATTCCAACAATTCCCAGATATCTTGTAGAAGTGAGATCCCCCAATAGCTGCTGGCAGTGAGAACACGTGGATTACAACAATTCCCAGATATCTTGTAGAAGTGAGACCCCCACAATAGCTGCTGGCAGTGAGAACACACAGATTACAACAATTCCCAGATATCTTGTAGAAGTGAGACCCCCCCAATAGCTGCTGGCAGTGAGAACACACAGATTACAACAATTCCCAGATATCTTGTAGAAGTGAGACCCCCCCCCCAATAGCTGCTGGCACTGAGAAGACTCACTAACAATTTCCTCTCAAAAAACACATGCTGGGGCTGCGAGGGATTTAGCTCTGTGAGCCCATGATTGGGCAAAATTTGCCCAATCAGGACTCTGAGCCGTGATTGACATAGTCTTGCACCTGACCTGTGGTCAGGTGCAAGGTTGTAGCCAATTGCAAGCTTCAGGCCAGTAGAAAAGTGCATTGTGGTCCATTGTGGTGCATTGTGGGCGAACTCAAACCGAACACGTGGAAATGTTCGGAGTTCGGCGAACAGCCGAAAGGCCGATGTTCGATGCGAACTCCGAACAGATCGAACCGAACAGCTCATCTCTACTTAATATACCATGAAGATAATTAATATCTCCCCTAATTCAATTGCATTTCTGTATCCTTAATTAATTGATCATTGTTCCCTTCCCTAATGCTCAATTCTTCTTACGATTCACAAGGAAATTCTTTGGGCATCTCTTTCTGATAATTTAATAACTGTAATTTTAATTTACTCTTTTTTTCCAATGTGATATAAATCACAGGAATTTGCTGTGTTTATTTCTGAATTAAAAATGAATATAACGCAAAAACATAATACTGATTAGGAACAGTCTGTGTTCCACATTCTATCCTGTACACACCATATTTCATTCTATTCATTAATTATGTTACCTTCGAGGTAAGTAAGATGCAAATGATGTGATTTTTTAAGGTGAGCAAAATACATTTGTTATTGTGTAATTCTATGGATCACCACATTCTAATGAAGATTATGTAAGGTATTTATCGGTATGCTGACCTTCATTTCCTCTATATTTCATTGTGCAAAGAGAACACTGTCCTTGGTGTTTTGCAAATTTTAACTGATAACTTAGTAATGTTTGAAAATAAGACTACATACTTGCTCAAACATGTCATAGAATAAATCTATGCTACTGTAATGCTGGCTGTCCACTGGCACCATAGTCGGGCAACCGACTTGGTAACCCGACTACGGACAACCCCATCGGCCGGTCAGGGTCGTCCACTGGAAGTGTAAGTGGACAACCCAGGTCAGCCGATGGAGAGGTCGCAGAATGAAAAAAAAAAATCCCTGCTGCGGGTTGAAAAAAAAGAAATGAAGTTTCAACATCAAGAACATCCCCCCACCAGTGCAGCCGAAGCAGGAGGAAAAAAAAATCTTTGCCGAAGGCTGCAGGGATGGGGGATTAACCCCCAGTCCTTGGTGCTAACATAGGTTTCAGCACCAGAAACAACAATGCTGAATGCAGCCGGCTCAAAGAAAAAAAAAACACACATTCGGAGAGAGAAAAAAAGGTTCGTCTTTTTTTTAATAAAAAGATAGGAACCAAAATTCCGCCTAAAAAATCCAGGAAAAAAACTAAAAATTCTAAATAAAAATCAGTAAATAAAAAGGCTTTTTGCTGAGGATTAAAAAAATAAACAGTTGAAAAAATTTAAATGAATAAAAACGAAAATATTTTTTTCATTGAATCTTATGGGCGTCGTACTGAATCACTTCTCTATGGGGCAATTTTGCTGCCGTGGCACAGCGGTTTAACTATACAATTCATCTTTTTTTGTATTTCCCTGCTGTTACACGGCGGTTTAACTATACAATTCAGCTTTTTTTAATCTAAATTGTACCAGATTGTCCGATTTCATCTGACATAATCCTCTTTAAATCGTTTAGATCGATAGTCTGTTGTAGTTGCAAAAAGTCAACTGAAATCGTCCGATGGTGATTAGGTGCAGTGGAAGAGGGCTGATTCAACTGCATGTTGTACGATCGATTGGACGACTTCAGACGATATTGGAAGGTTGCACCATCGCACAAATACAGTGCCAGTCAGTGGATGGTCAGCCTAAGCCTTGGAGTATCACATTCTGTGTGTTTATATGCATCTCTACAAAGCGCATAATCATAGAAAGTTGTAGCAAGGTCCTGATTCAGGGATGAATTCTTGCATAGGCCAACTAGACCTGAGCCTTGGCAAAGATTGGAGGAGAGGAAAGCATTTTGTTTTCCAAACATCCTTTCCTTTAGCGGTCCAATATACGATTCTTATGTTGTATGATCATGTAACAGAGCAATAAGACTCTCAAGAATGAGTCTTTACACCATATTAAAAACTGCTAGAATTTGAAAGTACAGTTATTTGTTTAAGTTCATATTTATTAATAACAGGAGGGGTAACATAATTTGGAGTGTACAGGGCAACCCCCAGGTTAATTAAGCAACTTTGCTGATTGGCTGAGGAACATACAACAGCTTAAGATGTGAGTAATTTTATGCATTTAATTACCCATTTAATTAGTTGGAAAAGATTTAAAGTGAAACTACAGTGGACAAGTTCACTTTACTGGAAATATCCCATCAACAGATGGATATCTCATTGATTCCGGATCATATCTACTTGCAGCATCAGCCATGTTCATCCTCCATGGTCACAGATGGAAGAAGGTCAGCACTCACCACTGCACAATTGGCACTTGGTGTAGGCATCAATGTGTTGACACATCAGTTAGGCGGTCAGCACACAATCATTTACCTAGAGTGAGCAGATGGCTTTACTGTTGACCATCTCTCCACTCAAAGCTGTCAGCGATTTTGTTATGGGGAATTACCTCCTCTACTATGCAAAAATGCTAGCACATACTATATCATACTATATACAGAGAATAATGTACTTGTGTGAGTAATGCCAGCTAACAGTAGCTGTCATCTAGTCCAGTGATTGACATATCAAGATAGTGATATATACATTATGTTAGTATACAATGAGTAGAATGCCCCTAGTACAGTTATCCGGAATGTAGCAGGATTTATGCTGCCCTTTGTCCTCATTCACAATCAGTGACCAGAGTAAATCCATGTTCTCATCTACATAATATCTCTTTAGAAAGGAATCCCTTACAGCAGGGCTCAAAAGTTCCACCTACGCGCATTTGGAGAGTGGAAATTAAGTGAGGGCGAGTGGAAATGCACACAAAGGCAGCACAATTTCGGGCTGCATATTCCCACAGTGCCTCCGTGCACCCCCACCTCCCCCTTCCCAGGCAGCACAGTGGCAGTTGTCTAACTTGACCCAGCTCATCTCTGTCACTGGCAGGGTAGTGGAGAGGAGCTTTCCTGCCTCCTCGCTCTGCTCACACTGGGCTCTGATGACTGGGTATGTATTGTTGTAACTTTATTCTAAATAGAACCTTTAATAGTGTAATTTCATAAGATAATTTAAGGGGGCGTGTATAGGGGCAGAGTTAAGGGCTGGGTAGGGGTTAGGTGGAGCAACTGGTGGTGAGTAACTCTTATGGTCTGGTTAGTAGCTTGGGACTTGAAATTTTGAGCCCTGACTTACAGGTCTATTCAAAGAAAGGTGAAACTCAGGAGAATGACTGGAGAAGTGAAAATTCTAGGTCAAAATAGACAAACCAGCAAAATTCTCCCATTTAACTCACTTTCCAAATCGGCTATTTGGTCTAGATTGTTCTCTTCTCCTGCCAGTTCTCCAGGTTTTCACCTTTCTCTATATAACTCTGTATATCTTTTCAAGGATGTGTCTACTGGTTCAAGGAGATAATTTGACATGACAGTGAAAATAGTTTGAATTTAAGATTATTTTGTCTTTACCATGATCATATTTTGGTCGCCACATTATATAAATTTTAAATAATACATTATATTTAAAGCATTTATTCTATAGACAAGCACCAGCACATTCACATTTATTCACCATTGTTATGTAGACTCCTCAGTACATTATAGATTGATAGTAAAAATACTCTATGTTGCTGGGTTACTGAATTCTTGATTTAAATCAGCAACATTTAGACAACAAGGGATATTGCATATTAAGACAAGGTCAATTCAACATAGTTATTACTAGTGACTCCTGGTGGGGAACCAAAAAATAGCAATTTCTAATCTTCTCTAATTCTTGTGATTTAATCAGATATTAGTTTCAATATGTGAGACCCACCCTGCAGCATGAAGGGACCCTTGCTGAACTGTGTCCTTCATGCTGTAGCAACAAAAACTGCAACTGGTCTCTTTTATGCAGTGTCACTTTATTCTAGTGCATTCTTCATTCATGTATCAAGGCTTATTCTTCATAATGGCACATAATTCTGTATAATGTATAGATTGAAAACCTTCATAGTATGACATTCAAGACAAGACTTGACATTAATGTAGTAAAAAAAATGTGTGGCACAACAGTTAGCCTTCAATATTCACATTTCAATTTCATCACAACATTCAAATTGTTTTCTTGTGAATTCTTAGAAAGCTTCTTGTTGATGTTATTTGAACAAGAAATAACAAGAACATACCAGACTGTATAATACAGAATAAACACCATTGTGCATTGTAACAAATCTCCGTACCCTGGCTGGGTAACATCTGTTAATTCCGCTTCCTTGCCAGACTCCCATACTCTCAAAGCATCCTTTCGTGCCTTTCTCAAAGCAGCCTTCCGTGCCTTTCTCCTTAGACCAGTGTTTCCCAAACCTGTCCTCGGGACTAGGGATGAGTTGTATGGTTCGGATGGTTCGGAGTTCGACCCGAACTTAGCCTGTTCGATTAGATCGCGAACACCGAACATTTCCGGGTGTTCGCCGCATGTTTGACCACAATGGACCACAATGCATTTTCCCACTGGCCTGAAGCTTGTAATTGGCTACAGCCTTGCACCTGACCACAGGTCTGGTGCAAGACAGGTTCAACAGTATGCCAATCACGGCTCAGAGTCCTGATTGGGCAAATTTTGCCCAATCATGGGCTCACAGAGCCAAGTCCCGCAGCACACTATATAACATTTCCACGCGCCGATTCTGCACGCATTTCAGAGGAAATTTCAGAGGAGATAGTTGTGTGTTGTTACTGCCGGTCTGCCACGCTACTGGGGGGGTCTGGGGGGTCTCATTTCTACCAAATATCAGGGAATTTAGGTGATGTGTGTCTTGTCACTGTGCCAGCAAGTTTTTTTGGGGTTTACAAATTTCTTTAAAACATTTGTGAATTGAGGTGATCTTCTGTGTCTTGTCACACAGCCAGCAAGTCTTTTTGGGGGTTACAAATTTCTTTAAAACATTTGTGAATTGAGGTGATCTGTGTCTTGTCACACAGCCAGTACCACGCAGTATTTTGGGTTCCCTAATTTCTTTAAAACATTTGTGAATTGAGGTGATCTGTGTCTTGTCACACAACCAGTACCACGCAGTATTTTGGGGCTCACTAATTTCTTTAAAACATTTGTGAATTGAGGTGATCTGTGTCTTGTCACACAACCAGTACCTCGCAGTATTTTGGGTGTCACTAATTTCTTTAAAACATTTGTGAATTGAGGTGATCTGTGTCTTGTCACACAACCAGTACCACGCAGTATTTTGGGGCTCACTAATTTCTTTAAAACATTTGTGAATTGAGGTGATCTGTCTCTTGTCACACAGCCAGTACCACGCAGTATTTTGGGGCTCACTAATTTCTTTAAAACATTTGTGAATTGAGGTGATCTGTCTCTTGTCACACAACCAGTACCACGCAGTATTTTGGGGCTCACTAATTTCTTCAAAACATTTGGGAATTGTTATAATCCGTGTGTTCTCACTGGCTGCCACCCATCAAGGGGTCTCACTGATTTATAGGAGGTTTCACTGCCACCCATCAAGGGGTCTCACTGATTTATAGGAGGTGTCTGAGACTTGTAATCTGTGTCTTGTCACTGGCTGCCAGCTATCAGGGTGTCTCACTGAGTTATACCAGAGTTCTTTAAATCTTCATACCAGAGTTGAATCAGAGTTCTGTATATATTAATCTATATATCACTCACAATGTCTGAAAGAACAAAAAGGACAGGCAGACGCTCCCAGACACAGATAAGAGGGCAAGCAGCCCCTGTGTCGGGAGGCTGTGCCTCTGGTCGTGGTGGACGTGGTGCATCCTCTGCAGGGGCACGCTTGTCCTTTCTAACTGGTGCTGGCCGTCTTAAGCAGCAGCAACATACAGAGGACTTGGTGGATTGGCTAACCAGGCCATCCTCATCCTCCGAGTCCTCTGCCAGCCAGGCTTCTAGTGCTTTACAGTCCACCTCAGCTGCCAAAGCATCTAATGCAGCCTCCATGTCCACAGCTACTCCTACCGTAGCCTCGCTATCACACACGGAGGAGTCAGCTGAATTGTTTGACTACAATGAGAGTGACATGCTGCTTGAGGATGCGCAGCAAATACAGTGCTCTGATTCAAACTCTGAGGTTGAGGAAGGGAGTATAATAAACCTAGAGGAAGGGGGTGCCAGTGATGACACACAAATAACTGGCACTCATGTTGCCCAGCAGCTGCAGAATACTGCCAAGTTGGCTCCAGTGACGAGGAGATAGGGGGTGATGATGACAATGATGATGAGGTCACTGACTCCACCTGGGTACCTGATCGAACAGAGGAATTAAGTGAGGAAGAGGGGGAGGAGGAGGCACAGCAAACACGAGGCACAACATCCTCTGTGACCAACCGTAGCACTAGCCAGTCCACGGCATCACATGTCAGAGCTGCTCCGGTGCAGAGCGCTGTTGTCTCAAAGAACACATGCAGGAACTCTGTTGTCTGGGAGTTTTTTAAGAAATGTGCAGTAGAGCGCAGCGTTGCTATTTGTAATCTATGTCAGATGAGGCTTAAGCGTGGGAAAGATACCGGACACTTGGGTACCACGTGCTTGAGGCGACATATGAACAAGTGCCACACATCCCGTTGGCGCAAAACTTTGCGAAGGTCCTCCTTCTCCTCATCTGTCTCTACCCCACTGTAGGTCCTGCCATGTCATTGCCTACAACCTCCACCGACAGGGATGATGCTACAGTAATGGATGTACCAGGTCCTTCCTCACTGACATCATCCCAGTAGCTGAAGATTTTCGCAGTCAGATTACGTTGCCGCAGCTGCAGCAGCAAAAGAAAAAATATAGTCCCAACCATCCCCAAGCACAGCATCTAAATGCCAGCTTAGCAAAATTACTCGCATTGCAGCTGCTGCCTTTCCAGCTGGTGAACTCTGCTCCCTTCCGTGAATTTGCTGAATGTGCTGTACCACAGTGGCAGGTTCCAAAACGCCATTACTTTTCACACAAGGCCATTCCAGCACTATACCAGCACGTGGAAGACAATGTTATCCAGTCATTGGGAAAGGCAGTCAGCAGCAAGGTGTATGTGACTTTAGACACGTGGTCCAGCAAGCATGGACAGGGTCGTTATATTTCCTTCACGGCACACTGGGTAACGCTGATTGCAGCTGGGAGGGATCCAAGACGGGGCTCTGTGCTGGAGCTTGTTCATCCACCACGCCTCCATAAAGCTGCTTGTATGAGGTCTGTCTGCTCCACCACCACCACCTCTCCCTCTTCCTCCTCCTCCTCCTTCTCTGTCTCTGGCGAAGTGGCAGTTAAACCGACGCCTGACAGGGTCTACGCAATGGCTCAAGCAAAAAGATGCCATACTGTGCTTGAGCTGGTTTGTTTAGGGGACAGGAGCCACACCGGGCCAGAAATTCTGTCAGCTCTGCAGGGGCAGGTGCAGAGATGGTTAACACCACGCCAGCTTCAGCTGGGAATGATCGACTGCAATAATGGCAGCAACCTTCTCTCCGCCCTACGCAAGGGTAAATTGATGCATGTACCATGCCTAGCACATGTCCTAAATCTAGTGGTACAGCATTTCCTAACCAAGTACCCAGGGCTGCCAGAGCTTCTCATCCAGGCCAGAAAAGTCTGCAGCCACTTCAGACTGTCATTCCCAGCAAGCGTTCGCCTGGCAGAAATTCAAAGAGAATTCCACCTTCCCACAAACCGTCTGATCTGTGACATGCCCACCAGGTGGAACTCGACATTAGCAATGCTGCAGCATCTGCACAAGCAGCAGAGGGCCATCAACGAGTACCTGGGTGAGTATGGCACAAGGACAGGTTCAGGTCAACTTGTTTTTTTTTCCCCCCGCAGTGGCTGATGATCAAGGATGCATGCACTGTACTGTCACCATTTGAGGAGGCAATGAGGATGGTGAGCAGGGACAGTGCATGCATCAGTGACACAATTCCTTTAGTGTTCCTGCTGGAGCACACTCTGCGGGGAATTATAGATGTGGCTCTAGAGGCAGAGCAGCGGGAGGAAGAGGAGGCCTTCCCTAGCTCTCAAGGCCCCAGTCTTTCCACAGACAGCATTCCAGCGGGTCCTACTCAGATCAGACAGGAGGAGGATGAGGAGGAGGAGGCAGAATATTTAAGTAGTGGGGCATTGAAGGTGGGGATTCCTCAAGGGAGGGTTTTGTGTGCCCAGAAACACAAGGGCTAGTGCGTGGCTGGGAGGAGGAAGTGCACGATACGGTCATCCTCATTGACCAGGAAGACTCGGAAGCTAATGCCACCTCCAACCTACGCTGCATGGGCTCCCTAATGATGCAAAGCCTGCTAAAGGACCCCAGGATTCATGCTATCAAGGAGAGGGATCATTACTGGTTGCTAACCCTGCTTGATCCACGATACAAGGGTAAAGTTGCAGAGCTCATCCTCTCCGCACAGAGGGAGGACAGGATGAAAAAACTTGAGGACGCTCTAAAGCGACACTTGTGTAACACCTTTCCAGGCACTGGTAGATTACCAAGTGCTGACACACGTGCTTCTGAGGCTGCGGATGATCAGAGGAATAGTGGTGAAGGCCAGGGCCTCTTGACTGATGCATTTTTACATTTTTTTAGTCCACGACGCCCAGGGACGTCAAATGTAGGCACCCATTGCCAGCGTCTTCACCATATGGTGCAGGACTACCTAGGGGCAAGGGCAGACCTGGATACCTTTCCAGCAGATGATCCACTAGCTTACTGGGTGTTGAGATTGGATCACTGGCCAGAACTTAGCCAATATGCTATGCAGCTACTAAGTTGCCCTTCATCTAGCGTGCTTTCCGAAAGGACGTTCAGTGCCGCTGGAGGTTTTGTCACAGACAAAAGAGTGCGTCTGTCTACCGACTCTGTAGACCGGCTGACATTTATAAAAATGAATCAGTCCTGGATCAGCAGCTATCAATCCCCTGATGCTGAAGTAATGTAATAGATCGGGGATGTCCTCTTCTGCATTCACAAAACCTCCAGCAATGAACTCTTCCACAATACCACAAAAGGGTTACGGAGTGAAGGCACTTGCTGCCATGAAAGGCGCAATATTTGGCTGCACTGATGCCTGTGCCAGATTTATATCATTTAAATTTTTTGAACCGCAGGGTCCAACCCTGCACTCTTCCACAATACCACAGAGGGGTTACTGTATTATGATGGCACTTGCAGGCCTGGCACCAAAAGCACAATATCTGGGTGCACTGACGCCTTGACCAGAATCATATCTTTTCAATATAGGACCACTTGGTCCAAACCTACATTCTTCCACAATACCACAGAGGGGTTACTGTATGATGATACTTGCTGGCCTGGCACCAAAGGCACAATATCTGGGTGCACTGACGCCCATTACCAGATAAAAAACTTTTCAATATAGGACCGCAAGGTCCACCCCTACATTCTTCCACAATACAACAGAGGGGTTACTGTATGATGATACTTGCTGGCCTGGCACCAAAGGCACAATATCTGGGTGCACTGACGCCCATTACCAGATAAAAAACTTTTCAATATAGGACCGCAAGGTTCACCCCTGCCTTCTTCCACAATACCACAGAGGGTTTACTGTATGATTATACTTGCTGGCCTGGCACCAAAGGCACAATATCTGGGTGCACTGACGCCTTGACCAGAATCAGATCTTTTCAATATAGGACCACATGGTCCACCCCTGCATTCTTCCACAATACCACAGAGGGGTTACTGTATGATGATACTTGCTGGCCTGGCAGTCTTGCACCAAAGGCAGAATATCTGGGTGCACTGACGCCTTAACCAGATACATATCTTTTTAATATAGGACCGCAAGGTTCACCCCTGCATTCTTCCACAATACCACAGAGGGGTTACTGTATGATAGTACTTGCAGGCCTGGCACCAAAAGCACAATATTTGAGTGTACTGCCACTGACGCCTGTATCAGATTCATATCCTCAGAGGGGTTACAGTGTGACGGCACTGTTGGGGACGCTAAAGGACCAATTTTGAAGCACCTATTGTTACTTTCATCCAAAGCCTGCATAAGTTTCACAATAATTTAGCCAAAAAAATCTGTAAACTTTTTCTGCGTGTACGAAAATGTCTCCTCTTTTCATACAGACTGCCGCCCCAAGCAGTTGTTTATGGATAGATTAAAGGAAAAGCATTTACCGTCATATGAAACGTCTTTTTTTTGTTTTTAAGTGTTTCTATACATCCTAGAAATCGGCCACTTCACGGGCAGGTTATGGGGACCTCCTAGGCACGATATTTGAAGGAATTTTTTGTTTTTATTTTTAACCCTTATTTGATGGAAAACTCACTGTCCCTTTAAAAACTTTTTTTTTTAACCCCTTCGCTGCGGTGGACGCGCTCAGCGCGTCCAACCGCATGTCACGTTGCGTGCGGAGGACGCGCTGAGCGCGTCCAGCCTTTGGGGTCAGCGTTCGGCCGGGTTCCGGGCGATCGCTGGCCCCCCCAGTGCGGGCTGACATCCTCGATGTCAGCCCAGCATCCGGAACCGCCGCCAGGCTAATTAGGTGTCATCGCGGCGGCGCGATGACACCTAATTAAGGCGCCACTCCCCGCATGTGCGGAGGAGGCGCCTGAAAGGGAGGGGGGAGGTCCTTCGGACCTCTCTCCCTCCCGATTGGCGGCGTTGCGGGGGTTAACCCAGGCATCATTTGGAAGGGCACAGCCTGCCCTTCCAAATGGTACCTGGCATTAACCCCTGGGGAGCTGGATCACGAATCAGTGCTGAAAAGCGCCGGTTCGTGATCCTTTCCCGGAGCTGGCCGACATCTTGGATGTCGGCCAAGCCTCTGGGAACTCCCCCTGAGGACTGGCGTCATCGTGCATAGCACGATGACGCCAGTCCTGGAGTTAACCCCTAGCTGCCACCAATGGTGGAGATAGGGAGTTCCAATGAACCCCCTATCTCCCGATCCGTGGCAGCTAGGGATTAAAGTTTGGTATTGTTGGATCGGCCAGAGCATGGCCGTTCCAACGATACCAAACTCGAACGTGAAAAAAGTTAGTAAAAAAAAATAAATTTAAATAAAAATAAAAAAATATTTAAAAAAAAATTATAAACAAAAAAATAAGCAAGTTTTTTTTCTTTTTTTTGGTTTGTTAATGCAGCAATATTGTTCCCATTTCAATTATAATGTGAACAATGATGCTGCACTAACGATTTTTGTATGCGGTGCGTTTGTTAAAAATCGTGCAATTTTCCCCAAAAAAAAATGTAACGAGACTCAATCTCTAAATTTTTTTAACAAGCGCACCCCATACAAAATATAACCATAATTTCTCGCATCTTAAAATGTGAAAAAAAAACATTTTACACATTGCAAATTATTGAAAATTCATATTTTATTGCATTTTTTGTTATAATATACAGACAGGTCATGACGTATACATATAATAATGACATATTATGAATCTGCCGAGTCTGACGGAAAGAACGATATATAATATGTCTGGGTCATATACTAAAATAAGCCTTCAAAACGCGTTTAAACATGATGAGCAAAACCGGTAAAAATGACCTCAGCACAGGGGCGGGAAAAGCCTCAGCAGCGAAAGGGTTAAACTTTTTGTCCTTGTTTCCTGTCCCCCAGGGCACTACCCGGACCCCCATACACCTTTTATGGCAAATATCTAGCATATATGCCCTCTTGGAGGGCACTCTAAAAACCGAATTTTCAGCCCCATTGACTTGCATGGAGTTCGAGTTCGGGTTAGGGTTCGGACCTGAACATATGGGAAGTTCGGGTTCAGGCCCGAACCGAACTCGGGGGGTGTTCGGCTCATCCCTACTCGGGACCCTCAACCAGGCCAGATTTTGCAGATCACCTTGGGGAAATGCAGTCTGAATCCTGCAATCACTGAGCAGCAAATCATATCACCTGTGCTATGCTTCACATATCTGTCACACCAGGCGTGTCAGCGGATCCTGAGGACAGGTTTGGGAAACACTGCCTTAGACGAAGCTTAAGGACGGTTACACATAATGAACCTTGCTAGCATCCCCCAGAAATAAGACGACACGTAGATCTGGGAGTTTGAACAGCAAACGACGAGCACCATTATTGAGTTAAATATATGCACTACCAGGTGGACCTAGAGACCAATAGGAAATTACACCATGGTGTCCCCCCAGCCTCAAGTGAAGCAGACATGTCGAGACATGAAACATTAAGGTGTCTGTCATGCCAGCTGGTGCTCCTGCAGTAAGGTTTACTCATCAGAGAGGGGGCGCCATTCTGGGAATCTGGCTACTGGGATTGCTGCACCTGATCAGAGACCTAGGAGGCCTTTAAATATCAGTCACTGACAGAGCACTGAGCCCTGTCGTGGTTTATGTTACCCTTCAGCGTGTTCCTGATAGTTTATGCTTATGATCTCCTGGTACGACTTCTGGCTAGTATTATTGACTGATTTCTGCATTTTTCCCTTGTCGTATGTTTATTCCGTGTACCGACCTCTGGCTTGTTACTGTACTATGATATCTCTCCTGATCCTGCTCTGTACTTTTATGTATTGTTTGTAGGCTTTCTTTACTTTAGCTACTGGCCATGACAAGGACCGGCTTCTCAGATTAGGGGTTTCCTCGCTTAGCTGTTTTGTCTGCGTGCTGGGTGACTCTCTATCCTTACAGTGTCATGTAATCACAGCCTGAGCATCAGACTTGTTACAGACATTGGAGTAAACATTGATCAACAAAAGAGCAATCAAACATACAAATAATTAACATATTTTTGAGAGGTTGTTAGGATCCGTGTCTGCAACAGCTACCTGTAAAGTGCTGCCCCCAGGTTCAGCAGCTGAAACAGTTAATCACAGTAAACACACAAATACACACCACACCCGTTTGAATAAAGGTCCACCCCCCCACCCCTATCCAATTTGGCTCTGCATTGCAAGTCTAATCCAGCTACTGTTCAGACCTATTCTATGTTACTTCTGATTTACCATGTACCAGACTCCCTGCTTGCCTACTGATTGCCGCCGTATACCAACCCTTGACTACGGATCGCCCCCTGACTACACTGTCTGGAAATACCCTCTTGTGCTGCGCCTTTGATCTTCTCTGTGTCAGTTTACCCAAAGGAGGTACCATCTATGTGTCCCTGCACAATGGGCTCAGATCCCCTAAACCTGAAATTGGGTCCCACTATGGCACACGCCAGGTGCCACCCTGACAGAGGGGATGCTGAAAAAGGATCACATAACCCACCCAGTATCCAATCAGCAGATAGCAACAGATACACATAGAGCATAACAATAGATAATAACATTATTCATACATAACACAGATTACACAAACACCATGCACCCTACAGGCACAGGGTGACTTCAATATATGAGAGGGTAGGGCAATAATGTAGACCATCAGGCCGCCACCTGCACCTCCCAAATACATTTCTAGGCCCACATACCCCAAATTAAAAGTGATGAACGTCACATGCATGTTTTGTCTATATTTTACATATTGATATTTATTCTATTGTTTTTTTGCAAGCCTTCTGATATATATAAAAAGATGCTTTCATCTTTATGGTAACAGAGAGCTCAGCTCAGACTGCGGTCTACCTACTGCATTCAGCCCACTTACCATCCCAGGGAAGGGAGACAGTATAGGACAGCGCCAAATTGTAAACAAACAGGGTTATCCAAAGAGATTCGAAAAGTCACCGCACGTTCGGTGACTTTTCGTTCTCTTCAATTCGGTTCCTTTTGCCGATTGCATTTCGGTGACCCTGCGGTGTATTCAGCAAACAGCACAGGGTCCCCGAATTGCAGGGAAAAGCTGCCGAAAACCTGACGAACACTAACCGAATGCACGCTGAAAACAAGCAAAAACATCTGGATTAACCTTCGAAGAAGCCGAACAGGAGCCGAACAGGAGCCGAATCACACAGAGCCAAAGCAGCTGTGACGTAGAGGAGGCAGTGAATAAATTAGAAAAACCATTTGTATGAATCTGGGAAAAAGAAACGCTGTTTGCAAACAAACTACTGAGCGAAAATGTCTGAAATTTTCACAGGAGGTCCAGGGAATGATAATAAAGAGGGCTGTTACAAAAAAAATAAGTAAACTGAAAAAAAAATAAAAAAAATCGGACTTTTAAAAAAAAAAAAAAAAAACAGAAAAATGCTTAAAGTATCCTAAAAAATCTATAAATAAAGAGACTTTTTGCTGCAGAATTTTATAATGAACGGTTTATTAGATATTGAATTAAAACGGGAATATTTTTAACATTGAAGTCTATGGGATTCTCCTGAATAAATTTGCCGAATTAAACCACCGAATGGCAGGGCATTAGGGGAACCTTTCACTGCTGGTTTGTGTTCTCTGAATAGCCGAAGCAGTGCTTTTTCATGGGGTTTTCACTTCCCTCGAACAGGGACCGAACAGGCACCGTATGTGCAGGCAATTCGTCAGGATTTGGCGAATTGCCTGCTCTCTGGATAGCCGAATGGCCAGGAAAGGTAACCGAACGCTGATTTTCAGCATTCGGTTACCTTTCTCAAGCAATTCGGATCTCTTTGGATAACCCTGAAAGTCTTTATTCACAGAGGCTCCAAAGCACATAAATCATTTTTTTAAATTTTTAAATCTATCCTCCTCACCACCTTAAGTTCTGATAGTATCACGCCATTTCTCTTTTCTAGTGTTTTATGATATGTCCCCAAGTCCACACCATAACCTACCTCAATGGATTAGGCAGTGGCTGAGTGACAGGCAACAGAGGGTTGTGGTAAATGGAGTTTATTCGGCGCAAGGTCTTGTTACCAGTGGGGTACCTCAGGGGTCAGTACTTGGACCCATTCTCTTTAATATTTTTATTAGTGATATTGCAGAAGGTATTAATGGAAAAGTATGTCTTTTTGCTGATGACACAAAGATTTGCAACAGGGTTGACGTTCCTGGAGGGATCAGCCAAATGACAAATGATTTAGGTAAACTGAAAAAATGGTCGGAGTTGTGGCAATTGAGTTTTAATGTGGATAAGTGCAAGATAATGCACCTGGGACGTAAAAACCCAAGGGCTGAATATAGAATATTTGATACAGTCCTAACCTCAACATCTGAGGAAAGGGATTTAGGGGTTATTATTTCAGATGATCTAAGGGTAAGTAGTCAATGTAATAGAGCAGCAGGAAATGCTAGCAGAATGCTTGGTTGTGTAGGGAGAGGTATTAGCAGTAGGAAAAGGGAAGTGCTCATGCCACTGTACAGAGCACTGGTGAGACCTCACTTGGAGTACTGTGTGCAGTACTGGAGACCGTATCTCCAGAATGATATAGACATCTTAGAGAGAGTTCAGAGAAGGGCTACTAAAATGGTGTACGGCTTGAAGGAGAAAAGTTACCAGGAAAGGCTTAATGATCTTAACATGTACAGCTTGGAAAAAAGACGAGACAGAGGTGATATGATAGAAACATTTAAATACGTAAAGGGAATCCACAAGGTAGAGGAAGGGAGTATATTTATACGGAAACCAAGTAGCAAAACAAGAGGACATAGTCTTAGATTAGAGGGGCAAAGGTTTAAAAGTAACATCAGGAAGCATTATTTTACTGAGAGGGTGGTGGATACATGGAACAGTCTTCCAGTTGAAGTGGTAGAGGCCAAAACAGTAATTGAATTTAAGCAAGCATGGGATAGGCATAAGGCTATCCTAAACAAAAGATAAATCCAGGTAAAGTATCCATGTAATTGGGCAGACTAGATGGGCCGAAAGGTTCTTATCTGCCGACATTTTCTATGTTTCTATGTTTCTATTTAGGAGAACAGGTAACCCTGGAGAAATGACTCATGCCTATATACCTGAGCCAGTTTCATTAGGGCTCAGTAAATGTGAGTGTGAAATTCTACATCATTACCTAGAAGACTATTGTTGTGTGCTGCAAGATTATGTTGTTTGTGTCTCTTTTCTCTTATTGAGAACATGTATTAGACAAGACCCACAGGACGATCAAACTTCGTTGATCATATTTCCGTGTGCATATATAACATTGCCCCTTGTTTTTGTATGCCAAACTGTGCTGTGGCACCTATATACACTATGCTCACTCTGAAAGTGGTTTATATTTGTTAACATATTGTATACCAGGGACGGACTGGGACATAAAACAAACAAAAGAGGACCAGGTATATTTATAGATGGCAGCCTTTTAAGCTTTGATTTGTTTTTTAAGCGACGCACATAGACAGGTACAAACATACCCATTTAGAGCAATGGACACACACGCCACCTACTGTTTATCCTTTGACACACAGAGCTGGTTTGTATTCTCTATAAAATTGGTGGATAATTTGAATTAATTTTGGAGAAAGTGGTTGGAGAACGAAAAGATGAACCATGTATCAATGTCTGCATGTGTTAAGGACAGAAACTTACAATAGATTCAAAGATGGATGGATTTAGAGATAGGTAGTTGGAGCATGCTGTGGATAGAGATGTCAGGACTTTGTAAAAAAAAAATAATTCTACCTTATTATAACTCCCTTCACTACCGAGACCAAGATATCTCGGGCTTCAAAAGGTACCCTCTAGTGCCTGATATAGAGATATCTCAATCTGCAGCTCAGAAGGACAAAAGAAAATGAAATTAATTTGCTGCAAACAAATTCAATTTCTTGTGGGCTGCAGAAGGTGCCACCAAGGTTTTGGCCCTTTGGACATAATGCCCAAAGAGCTAAAACTGTAAAAATCAGCTGAAGAATGCCCTGACATCAGACATTCAGCAGCCGATGCAGGGAATTTCGAGCTGCAACTGTAACGGCGCTAACTCAATTTGGCAGTAGATGGCGCCATCTACTGGCCAAACATGTTATTACAGTAAGAAATACACTAGGAATATGGCCAAATATTTCTTACTGTATAATTAATTAACTGATTTTTTTTTTAAAAAAACTGGTTCCTGACAATTTTTTTTGGAAAAATACTTGCTAGTAAAGGGGTTAAAATGAAACACCATTCATATGTTTTATAATATATAAACTGACGATTATATATACTTTTCCTATCCCACATTAGGTAATACCAGTCTTACTCACCATTAAACTGTAAAAATTAAAAAAATTATAAAACACAAAACTGAGGCTAGACCAACCCCCCAAAAAAGTAGCTTGTTCTGATAAACCACTCTGCAGCTTGACAAATATTGCCTCCTGGTATTTCCTACTTGATGGTTGAAATCCTGATACATGCAGGCTTTGATGGAGAGGAAGCCAGGAATAAAATAATACTATACATAACCTCTTGTCTGATGAGATGCAGGATCTACACGGGCTGGAGTGGGCAGGGTGCAGATGTGGAAAGGATATTGTGGATGTGGTGCATAAATTCTGGATTTTAACTTTAATTGTACTGCGTCATCAGAGTAAGAAAAGCCTTAGTGATCAGATGATCACTAGATCGCTTTTTCTCTGTAGCAGCTTGAGGTCTCAGCAAGAGCTACCACTGACTTCGGGCACTAATCCCTAGTGAACGCCAACTGTAGCGTTCGGGTGAGTAAACGTTAGCGTCAGGTTTAGTGACTTTAATGTATGCCCCCCATATTACCTTTCCAAACTCCACAAATCGTAAAAATTAGGCGATTGGTGATAGCGCTAGTTTCCTCAAGCTTACTGTACTTTGTGCGCCCTATACTTAACATAGGGAGCACAAAGTCCTAAAGTTAATTACCACACCGGTGGGTTAACGAAAAAGCTGGTAACAAGCTGGTACTAAATTATTGCACTTCTGCAGAATCAATTAGCACCAGCTAAACCCCCCAAAAAAATCAGATACTCAACTCTCATCCTGCAGCGAGAACGGTGGCCCAATCCACCGCTTCTGGCCGCTGGGAGCAGAATGAGACTGGGGACAAATAGTCCCCAGTCCCTTCTGCGAATCAATTGTGACCTGCGTGATAAAAAGATATTAACCCCTTCACTGCGGAGGACGTGTGGGGAACGTTCTAATTGACTCCCGCTATATGCAGGGGACGTTCCCCACACGTCCTCCACTTGCGGGAGCCCTGGCGGAGATACTCACCTCTCTGTCTGGGGTCCCGCGGTGTTCTGGCTTCAGTGAAGCCAGGCACCGAAGATTGGCCAGCCCCCAACGTAAATTATGTCATCGCGCCATGCGCGATGACGTAATTTCCAGGCGACCCCCCGGCAATGCCGGGAGATCGCCTGAAAGGGAGGGGAATCCTTTTGGATCCGTCTCCCTCCCGATCGGGAGGGTTTTCAAAAAAAAACAGGCACAGCTTTGAGGGGCAGTGTCTGCCCTTTAAAGCGGTGCCTGGTTTTTAACCCTTTACTTGCCAGATTGCGATCTAGGTCCGGTGGGGGCCGCCTTCTTGGATTGCGGCTCCACCTCTGGGTTTCCCCTCGGCTCCTGACGTGTCATGCATAGCATGATGACATCAGATAGCTGGGGAACCCCTAGCTTCCCGGGGATTTCCCAAGGAAATCTCCTGGTGGAGATATGGGGTTCATTTGAACCCCAATATCTCCAGAACCATGGCAGCTAGGGGGTCATGCATGGTGTCATTCGAAAGGTCTGAGCATGATACCAAACATGACCATGTTCAAAGTAAAAAAAATAAATATTTTTTTTAAAATAAAATAATAAATAAAAACATGTTTTTTTTGTGTGTTGTTTTATTAATGCAGCAATATTGTTCACATTTCAATTATAAAGTGAACAATGATGCTGCACTAATGATTTTTTTCTATGGGGTGCATTTGCAAAAAATCACGTAATTCCCCCCAAAAAATGTAACAAGTCCCCATTTCTAATTGTTGTGCAAGCGCATCCCATAGAAAATATAAATGCAAATGCTCATGTGAAAAAATTTGAAAAAAAAACACTTTACACGATGTAGATGATAAAAATTTTTTAATTTTAATTGCATTTTCATTATAATATACAGACAGGACATGATGTATACATATAATAATGATATATTATGAATCTGCTGAGTCTGCCGGAATTTTTTGTTCTTATATTTCTGGGTCATATAATAAAACGTGGCTTCTAAACGCATTTAAACATGATGAGCAAAAGCAGTAAAAATGAGCTCAGTACACAGCGGTGAAATGGCTCAGCAGGGAAAGGGTTAAAATGAGACTATTATTTGATCCATTATGTTTATGTTTATGTATTAATCCCTGAGGAAGTGCAGTATATGCACGAAACGCGTTGGAGTACTTGTTTGTTACTCTTTTATTAAGCTTTCTACCATCCACTGATAAGCCTCGCTTGTGTTCCTGTGGCGGTGGGAGCTATCGAGCTGAGTATCCAGACTTTCCAGTGGACGGAGCAGTGGGATAACAGCGAGTATATTCATATATATATGCTATAAAGAATTGGCATTCTGTGAGTGCGACCAGTATTAAGGGGGCATTTCACTTTCCAATGTAGATATAATGCACGTTGATTGTATTTCTGTGTCATTAATCCTTAGACATCCCAATTTCTGTTTTACATTGAAGGGTTAAAATGGTCAGATTTTCTGCTTATGGGGATTTTCAGAAATCTTAATGTGATTGTTATCAATGCATCTTCCACATCTAAATTAAAGAGCTCTATCATGAAGAATCTAATGTTCTGCATTGAAATTGCATTGCTATCTTTCAACACAGTTGGCCAAACTCCAAAAAGAATAAATTTTGACAGACCAGATTAGTCATTTTTTGATAGACATTCATGTAATAAAAATTGTAATGTTACCTCCCCAACACCTTTTTCAGCATCGACTTAGACGAGTTTCACAAGCTTTCTGAAAAAGAATGTAATAGTAACTCAAACATTGAAACTGTCAAGACACATTTCAATTCTGAGTGATAAAAGGGGTAAAGCTTCTAATAGGGATAGGTGCTGGTGCATGATCAGAAGGTGGAACAATCAGGTGAATTGATGTATGCTGCATATTAATTAGGCAGTCACCTTAGGCTAGGGTCAGACGAGCGCAGTGCGAACGCGCGTGCAGGCGCACTTAATCACGGCCGTAGTAGCAGCAAGTGCCAGGCAATGACGGCCAATATACGAAGTACGGTCGCACAAAAGTCCGGCTGCGCAACGCAAGTGGAAAACGAACGCATTTTGTCGAGAACGTAAAACCTCTAGTACGGTTGTACAGAGTGCGCTGCGTCCGCTAGCGGCGTGTGTGCGTGAATTGGAGATGTCAGACACTGCTAATGTCCGGCCAACATAACGTCCAGATGCACAAAGTGTTTTATTGATGATCCGTACAAAATCACGGATGCAAATGCGCATCGTATGACCGCTATCGCGTACTCCGTGAAAAAATGCGTCCATTCGTTCGAACGCACTTTTTCACAGACAACGCGAAAATGCGTTCGTCTGACCCTAGCCTAAAATACAACAAAGGGAACTTGATGCTATCCAAACTATTTACAGGGTTATTCAGAGAAAGGTGAAACTCTGGAGAACATTTGGAGAAGTGAAAATTCGAGTTCAAAATTGCTCATTTTGAAAGTGAGATAAATGGGAGAATTTTTCTGGTTTGGCTATTTTAACCCATACTGGGTTATTCAGAGAGATTCAAAATGTCACCACACGTTCGGTGACCTTTTCGTTCCCCCTACTTCGGGGCGATTCTACAATTCTAGTTCGCTGACCCTGCGGTGTATTCAGTATGCACTGCAGGGTCCCCCCGTAGTGCAGATAAAACCCACCGAATACTCACCGCAACCCCACCGAACACTCACCGAACACTCACCGAAAACCCGC
This sequence comes from Leptobrachium leishanense, assembly GCA_009667805.1. NCBI lineage: Eukaryota > Metazoa > Chordata > Amphibia > Anura > Megophryidae > Leptobrachium > Leptobrachium leishanense. The sequence goes on from CM019063.1 coordinate 226,724,380, forward strand.
AGAAACCACCGCAAAACCACACCGAACACGCTGGAAAAATCCGAGGAGCCACGGATCACAGCGTACAGCAGCCGCCGAAAAAAGTCGACACGCAGACAAACTGGGTGAAAAAACCCAAAAACAATACGCTTGAAAGTTTCAAAATTTAAGCGCTGTTTGCAAAAAAACTACTGAACGAAAATGTCTGAAATTTACATATAAGATCATATGAATGATAATAAAAAGGGCTGTTACAGAAAAAAATAAAATACAATTTAAAAAAAAAGAAAAAAGTTTGCCGCAAAAAATCCCGAAAAATGCCTAAAAGATCCAAAAAAAAAATCAATAAAGAGACTTTTTACTGCAGAATAAAATGATAAACGGTTTATTTAAAACGGGAATATTATAAACATTGAAGCCTATGGATTCGCATGAATAAACCTGCCAAATGAAACCACCGAACAGCAGGTCATTAGGCAACTTTTCACTGCTGTTCGGTGTTCTCTGAGTAGACAAACCATTGCTTCTCTATGGGGATTTCACTGCCCTCGAACAGGCACCGAACAGGCACCGTACGTGCAGGCAATTCGCCAACATTAGGCGAACTGCCTGCTCTCTGAATACCGAATGGCCCGAAATGTCACCGTACGGGAAAATTCAGTGTCCGGTTACATTTCAGATCTCTCTGAATAACCCCTCTAGAATTTTCACTTCTCCAAAAGTTCTCCAGAGTTTCACATTTCTCTGAATAACCCTGTTGGTCTGTAGTTTAACTGAGGCAAAAAAAAGGAAAGAAACATATAGAAGCCTTTCCCCAACTAAGAAAATGACCATGTCTGATCACATTATTAACCACAGGAATAAACTGGTACTCAAGCACTACAACAAGTACCTATATCAGGTTTATTCACTAAAGGTGAAAGTCAGGAGAATGACTGGAGAAGTGAAAATTCTAGGTCAAAATAGTCAAACCAGAAAAATTCTCCCATTTATCTCACTTTCCAAATTGGCTATTTGGTCTAGATTGTTCTCTTCTCCTGCCAATTCTCCTGATTTTCACCTTTCTCTGAAGAACCATGTAAATGTTTCAAAAGAATAACAAAACACACAGGCAACTACCAGGACATAACATAGTAGTTAGTACTAGTAGTTAGTAAGTAGTTATCATCAGTTGCCATATTAATGAGCATGCTTTACCTGCTGCTTTTCTTTTTTCCTTAATAGAAGCTTTTACTGATTTAATGAAAAATAATACAACAGATGATGGTAAAACTACGGCAAACTGGCTAAAAACATTTTCACCTGACTGCAGCGTCAAGATCGGAATATTAATGTCAGACATTAAACGTACTTATCCTAGCGCTAACCATTAGGCTAAGGTCAGACGAAAGCAGTTTTAACGTGCGTTTAGCCGCACGAAATCACGGCCGTGCTAGCAGCAAATGACGTCCAATGCCGGGGAACATACGACGAACGGCCGCACGAAAGTTCGTCCATGCAACACAAGTGGCAAACGAACGCATTTTTTCGAGAACGTCAAACCGCTACTACTGACGTACAGAGTGCGCTGCATCCGCATAGCGGCGTGTGTGCGTGATTAGGAGACGTCAGACGCTGCTAATGTCCGGCTAACATAACGTCCAGACGCAAAAAGTGTTTTATTGATGATCCGTACAAAATCACGGACGAAAATGCACATCGTATGACCGCTATCGTGTATTCCGTGAAAAAATACGTCCATTCGTTCGATCGCACTTTTTCACGGACAACATGAAAAATGCGTTCGTCTGACCCTAGCCTTACATATCGAGACGCTGCACTAGCACCAACTATGGAATAGCAGCCATAATACTATATAACGGAATCATGTGATGTGTTTATTTCCGCTGTCCAAGGTACTAGGTAATACATTTAAAAATGGACATAAGGCGGTTCATGATGTTTACTGTCCGTTATATATCCAGCACATACATCAGTTTAATCAAAACAGCTGTGCTCTGAGTCACAGGTTTAGCCCAATATTTTGAATATGTAAAATTTCATTCTGACTTGTATCAGCTGTCACATTGAACCCTTAATTGTTTCTGACCATTGTTTCTAAAGGCTTGTCTATTTTATAGAGTTTATTTGCCATCATGTTTTTTTTTTTTTAAAAGGGCCACTACCAAAAATTTAAATGTCTGTACGGTGTTTATTTTATGCTGCTGAAAGCTCACATGTGCTTTGTTTTTCTCTTGTAGGTTTAGTTAAGAAAATATTTTACTCCATATGAGTCACTGAGCGCATCTATTTTGTGATCTTTTGTGTTGTAAAATCTCCCCCAACCCCAGTATCTTTCCATCCCTTCCAATCCGTGATGGTACAGCGCACTCAATAAATAAATGACATACACTTTATATTCTGAACAGATGATCTTCTCAAGGTCCGCTCATAGCGTAGGAGACAAAATCATAGAGAAATAATTGTGCAATACATTTGTATAACACAAGAGTAATTAGTGTATAATGATCACACACTTACAATAGGGAGCCTATACTGCAGTGTTTCCCAAACCTGTCCTCAGGACCCTTTGCCTCGCCAGGTTTGCCAGATATCTGCAGCGCAGCACAGGTGATATGATTTGCTGCTCAGTGATTGCAGGATTCAGACTGTATTTCCACAAGGTGATCTGCAAAATCTGACCTGGTTGGGGGTCCCGAGGACATGTTTATGAAACACTGCTATACTGGCTCTGGTGTGATGTGCCTCATGGTGTTTTTCTTCTTTTTCACAGGTACCCATCCACCCTCAAGAATTTTTAATAAGGATCTATATAAAAGCAGAAAAGACGGAGAATCTCCCTAGTGCAATTTTGTTATACACTCAGGCCCGAGTCAGACGAACGCAGTTATCACGTCCGTGTTGCCGCACAGTTTAACGTCCATCGTAGCATAGAATAATGAGCAATAGAGACCCACACACGAAGTACGTGCGCACCGAACTGTGCACGCACAACGCACGTGGCAAACAGACGCAAGTTAGGCAAGAACGTAAAACCGCTAGAATGGTCGCGCAGAGTGCGCCACGTCCACATAGTGTTCTGTGTGAGTGATGAAGAGATGTCAGACGGACCGCATTTGAGACATCCAGCACCTTGACGCAGAAAATGCCTTTTCATATCATGTATCAATTTTTTATAATTTTTCATATTAATTTTATTTCCCATAGTTCCCTTTTTTTTCCAACGTCCGTCAAGAAAAACGGATCGTGTGATGTCTGCAGTATCTTCCGTCAATACGTCCGTCCGCTGCGCACGGACGCAGAGTGCACTCAGAATGCGCTCGTCTGACATTATCCTTATTCCACAAAGAATGGCCGAGTTTCCACTTACTTTAGGTGGAGCCAGACTAACTACTGTATGTGAAAAAGCACAGCCACTAAGTAAAACTCACCATAAGATTTTGGTAAATGTTGATCATGGGAAAAAATTTAGTTTTCCTATTTACACATGCAGTTACTTCAGAAAAAGAAAAGAAAAACTGCAGCATGTGCTTTTATGAGGTTGTTGTGTTTGTGATGCTCAAGTAATCAAGCTACAGCTTATGTTACTGGAAGTGTCCCTTTAACTTTCAACATTAATTCATGTTTTAGTTAGTGGATATCATCGCCTAAGACTGTTTAATCTATTTCCAACAGAGTGTATGAGTTCTACATTCTATAAAAAAAATAAAACATTAATGAAAAGCTGTATTTCTAAGCATGCGCATACTTTCTACCCTTCTTTATCTACCTTAAGACTCTATATGCTAGTGTGACAGCCTTTAAAAGTTGTACCTGGATGTGTCCTTAGGAAGTTGCTTTGGTTTGGTGATTGTATACTATAGATAGGAGCCTTGCTGTATCAAATAGAGCCATTATGTCAGATGAGAACTTTACAGAGCTTATACACGGAAGACTACAAAAATTCAGTCTGGCTGCTTAAAAAAAAATTCTGTGCTGTCAGTGGACTTTACAAAAGTATATAGTCTACTAAAATGTTTAAAAATGTATTACCTTTTCAATTCAAGGTACGACGGTTGAGTTATAAATATGTAATGTGTTTATTTTGGCTTTGTTAACGTATTCTATTTCAAGATTTTTTTATACTTTGCATAGTGATAACTGGTGACACCTTCCAAAGATAAAGTTGTTTTTCTTTTGTCTTGTTCTGAATATATATTGGCGAAAGAAACGAAACCTTTAAATCTCCATTCGCTAAGCGCTGAGTAGGCGCAGATAATAGAAATGTCAACTGATACTGGAGCATTAGCTGACGTTTCCCTAAGCGATTATCCAAACTGATGCTGACAAATACAACGCAGTGATTTCTGATAAGTTGTGCTTTTGGGCACATTGTCTGCATTTAGTGAACAGACTGGTCATCGTCTAACCTTTTACTCACTTTCTACAGATTGGCAATCAGGCATTTCTTTTTCTCGAGTAGTCTGATGTGTTTCCTATAAACGGATATTAATGAGTTTGCTTTCTAGTTTTACGTTTTATTAGAGATTATATATATTTATTCTTTTCTAGATTAGTTATTAAAAAAAATATGTTGCTGATGTGCATTTTGTATTTCATAGATAGGTATGTGCAGCACTTATTTGAATGTTCACATATTTTATATTTATTACTTAATTTTCATTTTCTTCATCACGAACCAAATAAATCCAAACAAATACATTTGGAGAACTAAATTGTCAAACGTAGAAGCAGTTCACCAAGCCCATGATTTTATATTTATTTTATGCACCATCACCTGATGTTTTATTAGAAGTAGAGTTATATTTTGAAATATAAACAGGGTTATTCAAAGAGAATCGAAAAGTCACCGCACGTTTGGTTACTTTTCATTCTCTTCAATTTGGTCCGATTTGGCGATCCCATTTCGACGACCCTGCGGTGTATTCGGCAAGCACTACAGGGTCCCCGAATTGCAGGGAAAAGTCGCCGCAAACCCGCCGAAAACTCACCGCAAAACCCGGCGAAGGCACACCGAAACCCCGCAAAAACATCTGGATTAACCCCGCCGAAAACACCGGAAAAACCCGAATAGGAGCAGATCACAGCGCAGAGCAGCTGCCGGAAAAACCCGACACCGCAGACGAATGGAGTGAGAAAAAAATAAACAGTTTGCTTGATTGTTTGAAAAGTGAAACGCTGTTTACAAAGAAACTACTGAGCAAAAATGTCTGAAATTTACATATAAGATCCAATGAATGATAATAAAAAGGGCTGTTACAGAAAAAAGAAGAAAAGTTTAAAAGAAAATTAAAAGAAAAAAAATTAAAAAAAAAAAAAAATCAGAAAAATGTTTGTTGAAAAAAAAATCAAGAAAAATGCTTACAAAATCCTAAAAAAAATCTATGCATAAAGAGACTTTTTACTGCAGAATATTATAATCAACGGTTTATTAGATACTGAATTAAAACGAGAATATTTTTAACATTGAAGCCTATGGGATTCGCCTGAATAAACCTGCCAAATTAAACCACCGAATGGTAGGGTAATTCGACAATTTTACTGCTGTTTGGTGTTCTCTGAATAGACGAAGCATTGCTCTATGGGGGATTTCACTGCCTTCGAACAGGCACCGAACAGGCACCGTATGTGCAGGCAATTCGCAGGATTTGGCGAATTGCCTACTCTCTGAATAGCCGAATGGCCAGGAAAGGTAACCGTACACTAAATTTCATTGTTCGTTTTTTTTCGGCAGCCATTCGGAGCTCTTTGAATATTTATATTCAGTACAAAAACATTCCTTTGCTTTTCATTAACAAATCTGCATACACTGAAGCACTGAGAGTGATATGCCCTTAATGATTGTTATGAAAGCATAAGTTTACTGTTAGTCATCCTATTAATCAGTTTTAAAAATATTGCATAATTATCAAACTTTCAATTTATGCATCAAGATTTTTTATAAATATAAGACTCAATGATTACTTATTTCTGTATTGTTTTATAGAAAATAAAGAACGCTAGAATTACATAAATCTATATTATTTTATAGAAAATAAATAGCACTGGTGTGTTATGAAGATCCAGTGTATTTTCTAAAAATTAGCAATCAGCTCTGCTTGACTGGGTACGTTAATAAATTGAGTTGTCTGGGCTTTCATAAATATATAAAGTATTTCAGGCAGAGTAGAAACTTTTCTGTCCTGTTTGTTTTAGCAAAAATATCCTACTTTCACATCTCCATATCCTGTGTATGTAGAAGACCATTCAATAATACCAGACAAGGGATAGAGGACTGCATTGGTGGTGAATGTGGAAATACCCAGTGCCCAAACATCAAGAAGGAAGAGGAGGCGGCTGTGAAAATGAAAACAGATACAAGGTTATGCAAAGAGATTCGAAAAGTCACAGCACGTTCGGTGACTTTTCGTCCTCTTCAATTCGGTTCCTTTTGCCGATCCCATTTCGGTGACTCTGTGGTGTATTCAGCAAACACCACAGGGTCCTCGAATTGCAGGGAAAAGCTGCCGCAAACCTGACGAAAACGAACCGCAAAACCCGGCGAATGCACGCTGAAAACCCTCAAAAACATCTTGATTAACCTGCCAAAAACCACGGAAAAACCCGAGCAGGAGCCGATCACACGCAGCGAAGCTGCCGGAAAAAGCCGACACCGCAGACAGAGTGAAGTGACTAAATTAGGAAAACAGTTTGTATGAATGTTTGAAAAGTGAAACACTGTTTGCAAAGAAACTACTGAACGAAAATGTCTGAAATTTACATATGAGGTCCAGGGAATAATAATAAAGAGGGCTGTTACAGAAAAAATAAGTAAACATAAAAAAAAAAAAATTGGACTTTTAAAAGAAAAAAATTAAATTCAGAAAAATGCTTAAAATATCCTAAAAAAATCTATAAATAAAGAGACTCTTTACTGCATAATTTTATAATGAACGGTTTATTAGATATTGAATTAAAACAGGAATATTTTTAACATTGAAGCCTATGGGATTCTCCTGAATAAACTTGCCGAATTAAACCACCGAATGGCAGAGCATTCCGGGAAACTTTCACTGCTGGTTTGTGTTCTCTGAATAGCCGAAGCAGTGCTTTTTTATGGGGATTTCACTGCCCTTGAACAGGCACCGTATGTTCAGGCAATTCGCCAGGATTTGGAGAATTGCCTGCTCTCTGGATAGCCGAATGGCCAAGAAAGCTAACCGAACGCTGTATTTCAGCGTTCGGTTACCTTTCTCAACCAATTCGGATCTCTTTGAATAACCCTGTAAGTAGTAGTCCCATTCTAATAGGAACACTGAGGGCCATAACTCCACAGAGTGGTTTCAACAGATTTCAAGTGGGACATCAGAGATCTGTCCAGAAGAGTGAAGTGCCAGGAACAGCTAAAACAATTTGCAGAACCCGGAGACTTTAAGACCTTCGGTAGAGGACAAAGGAATACACAAAAAATCTCATCTGGATGGGGATGAAAGAAAATGTATATAATAGATCTAAACTAAAGGCAATAGGTCTAAAAGTAAACTCACTTTGAAAACAAAAGGAAAAAAATATATTTAATTAGAATCAAGAGATTATACCTCTCAGCGAAGTATGAGGTCAAAGGTTTGTCTAAGACATGGTTACAAAATGCATTTTCCAGCAACAAACTTTACCATGGAAAACATATACAAGTTTAACACAATTTCTACAGATATATATGCAAATATTTATTGAGAATTTTTGATTATCTGCACACAAAACAAGTTTTCAATATAGAATGTGAAAAGCAGATTTATTATTTATTATGCCAAACAGTCATATTGATTACACTAAAGCACCATCCACATTAATTATAGCACCATCCACATTAATTATAGCGCATGCTGAGAAAATAATACGACAAAATAAAATATACCTGTTATCACTTAAACATTCTGTTTATCTTTTAGACAAGGTGGTATAATGCAGATATGGAAAACATTATTAACCTCTTCACTACCAAGTGATTTTCCAAAAATGCATTGTCAGAAACCAGTGTTTTTTTTTGTTAAATCATTTTTAATTAATTTTAAAGTGAGAAATATTTGAGTTTATACCCATCGTGGGCAGTATTACAATGTTGGTGCTAACTTAACCAGAGCTGTTGTAAATGTAAAACCTCCATAGGCTATAATGGCTCTGGGAAGTTTACAACAGCTCTGTTTAAGTTAGCACCAAGTATGTAATATGGCCCTGTATGTCTTACTATAAATAACCTATTTTGGGCCAGTAGATGGTGCCACCTACTGCCAAATTGAGTTACAGCCGTTTGATCTACAGGTCTATTTTCTTCTTTTTCTCGCTGCATCGGCTCCCGAAAGCCCGATATTTCAGAGCTTTGAGCAGCAGATTTTACAGTTTTAGCTCTTTGGGCATTATGCCCACAGGGATAAAACTTTGGGGGAACTTTCTGCAACCCAAATGAAATTCGTTTGCTGCAAACTAAATTCATTTGCTTTTGGGCTGCAGATCAGCGTATCGACATATCTTAACATCGGGGCAAAAGATGGGGCCTTTGAAGCGCGAGATAACTTGATATCGGTAGTGAAAGGCTTAAATGGGCTTAAAACCTGGGATTTTTACGATGCTGAATATGTATGCAATATGATTAGTTACATCACTTCATGATGAATGATAACAGCAACTAGTTCTGAACTTACTTTGCAGGTACACAATACACAACAAACATGAATACATAAATTATGTAAACGGAATCCTAAACAAAAAGCGTAACAAATATAAAAGGGGTTATTAACAAAGTGCCAGTGTTTGCCGTGCTGCGAGTCACAGGTATAGCAGCGCCGAGAAACACCGTCATTTCACAAAAGTGAAATCCAAATCGCAACATGAGAAGCTTCACTGCAAAGCTGTCAGGACTCACCTCCCCGGCCGTCCGCTCTGGGGCCCCGCCGGCAGCTGGCGCCGTGTTCTGTCCCGTCGACCTGCGGTGCTCCTGGAGGTCGGGAGGGCGTGGATGATGTCGGCGGTCAGTCGTGCCTTACCCGCACCCGGCCTCCAGCCCGCGGTGGGAACATTTGGGACGCTTGTGTCTCCTCTGGCGGCCGCAGATACTCCGTGGTGGCCTCATCAAGCCAGGTTCCCCTGGACGAGGAGGACTCTAGCCAGGAATCACAGCCCCGGCATCAGTAAAAGGAGGTGGACATGGCATGGTGCTCCCAGCGCAGCGGCCGGACCCTGCCCCGCCTCTGTTTTGGGAGTTCCCCTGCAGAGATTGGACAGAAAGATGGTGCCAGTGGCTGGGGGGCTGGGCCAAGGGTCCATGACCTCAAACTGATTGATTAGGGTTCCCTGGTTCCCGAGTTACGCACCACCTCTGGGGGTGGAACTAAGAGTAGGCGGAACCTTGACTATAAAAGCAGGAAACACATCCACCTCATTGTTCAGTTGTTGTCTGAACTCCCTATAGTCAATACCAAGCTCTATATATCCTATCCTGATCTTGACCCTTCTTCCTGTATACCGTATTAACCCTCTGCTGCCTGCACGACCCTTAGCCTGGATAACGACCACGAGATTTGCTTGCTGATATAACTGTAGCACGTCTGAATTCCCTGCATATCGAGGTTCAATCTGAGAACTCCTTGACAAAAGCTACTCTTGCTGCTTTTACAATTTTACTTTTGTGAAATGATGCTGGTTGAAACAGACAGATTGTGAATAACACATAGAGAGTTCTTGCAACCTTCACCAATAAGGTGTACCTCAACTATGTCAAGAAGTGTCTCAAAACAATCAGAATCAATTGATTTATATGATGATTAACAGAGGCCTTTAAACTCATGATACTAAATGAAAATGTAAATGAGAATGGCTAAAGTCTATGAAGGTAAAGAGCTGAACTGTCAGCATTGACTAATGCGCTTATAGGTATTACATGTGCAAACATAAATTTAAGATACTTTTATATAAACACATTCATCTTATGGTATGTCCATGAAAAGGCAAAGAACTTTCACTCACATACAACCTTCTATGTGCCAGATAAACGTGGAATGAGAAGCTAACTTAAATTTATGATGGTAGGAATACCTATGATCGTAAAGCAATTTCATTTCTAGAATTAATGAACTGAAACATGTCAGATGCTCACTCAAAAAGATGAATGACTATTAATATAGCGAAAACTACTTATTCAGGACACTCTGGCAATGATTATATTTTATTTATGATGGCATGCACAAGTCATTAAAAAAGTACTTTTGTAATATGTCTATATTATTTGCATAAACCTCCAACACCAGCAGGTACTGTATCACCTACAACATACTTTGTATATGATCACGCATGATGGTGGCATTTACTATTTGTCAAAACAGTTAACGTAATTACGTATACACTCACTGGCCACTTCATTAAGTACACCTGTTCAGTTGCTTGTTGTTACCACAAATTGCTAATCAGTCAGCCAATCACATGATAGCAACTCAATGCATTTAGGCATCTAGACGTGGTAAAGGCGACTTGCTGCAACTCAAGCCGAGCATCAGAATGGGGAAGAAAGGGGATTTAAATGACTTTGAACGTGACTTGGATGTTGGTGCCGGTAGGCTGGTCTCAGTATTTCAAAAACTGCTGATCTACTCTGATTTTTAGGCGCAACCATCTCTAGGGTTTACAGAGAATGGTCAGAAAAGGAGAAAATATCCAGCGAGCAGCAGTTGTGTGGACGAAAATGATTTGTCTATGTCATAGGTCAGAGGAGAATGGGCAGACTTGTTCGAGATGATAGAAAGGCAACAGTAACTCAAATAACCACTTGTTACAAACAATGTATGCAGAATACCATCTATGAATGTACAACACGTCCAACCTTAAAGCAGATGGGCTACAGCAGGAGCAGAACACACCGGGTGCCACAGTGGTTATCTTAGAACAGTAAACTGAGGTTACAATTCACACAGACTCAACAAAATTGGACAATAGAAGATTGAAAATCCGTTGCCTGGTCTGATGAGTTTCGATTTCACCTGCGACATTCAGATGGTAGAGTCAGAATTTGGCGTTAACATGAAAGCATGGATCCATCCTGCCTTGCATAAACAGTTCAGGCTGGCGGTGGTGGCATAATGGTATGGGGGATATTTTCTTGGCACACTTCGAACCCCTTAGTACCCATTGAGCATTGTTTAAATGCCATGGCCTAACTCAGTATTGTTGCTGACCAAATCCATCCCTTTATGACCACAGTGTACCCATCTTCTGATGGCTACTTCCAGCAGGAAATCACAAAGCTCAAATCATCTCAATCTTGTTTGTTGAACTTGATAACGAGTTCACTGTACTCCAATGGCCTCCACAGTCACCAGATCTCAATCCAATAGTGCACCTTTGCGATGTGGTGGAACAGGAGATTTACGTCATGGATATGCAACTGACAAGTCTGCAGCAGCTGCGTGATCCTATCAAGTCAATATGGACCAAAATGTTTGAGGAATGTTTCCAACACCTTGTTCAATCTATGCCATGAAGAATTAAGGCATTTCTGAAGGCAAAAGGGTGTCCAACCCAGCACTAGCAGGGTGAACCTAATAAAGTGGCCGGTGAGTGTATGTTTGAGGTTGTAGCTAAAACAAAATATTAATTTAATACCTTATGCACAAATAGCAGAACTAGTATAATATATGTTGTTCCACTGAAAATATACAAGAACCTCATGACAGTGGACCTTGCAAATAAGAATAAAAGAATAAAGCCTAGCATTTTTCGATTGATGCCAGAAAAAAGGCAATTATGACATAATTAATAGTGCACTCAATATTCCTATAATCAGTGTCAACAAATTGTGCCACACATAAAAACTAATAAAACCTATAGGAGGAAATGATTTATCCATTCCAGAGTCATCTCTACTTCTCTGCCAGTCCAAAAGTAATTTCAACTCAAAATGATTAGATATGATCTATACACAGGAGAAATGGGAAAACACTGAACCATCACTACCCGTATTACTCTATGGAGTATTTTTGGGGACATGTCAATGCTATAGAGAAGGGCAACAAAGCGTAGCTCTTCACTTCAGCTTTGAAATGAAATATATAAACATATCATTGCAGACTCTCATTCCTGTTTTTTCATTGTTTTAACATAAATTATTATCTCTAACTATGTGGTTTAACACCTGTTTGGTCGTCATTATTTCTGTTCCACTCTCTTTACATGACTTCTCTATATTCCTTCCTCTTGTGGCTGTTTAGATCCTCATCATTCTGCTGTCTAAAGCATCCTTTTCGCTTATGTTCATTGATTTTCCATCTAGCATTTCCTTGGACAGCCTTCCTCTATTTTCTTTCCCTCTGCTTGGTCTTGTGATATTCTGGCAGCTCCCTCCACCTACTTTGAACATGAATGATAAGGATCACATTGCAGCCTCCATATTCCAGTAGATAACAGCTAAGAGACAGCATTATAGCCTAAATATAGTAAATTCAGCTTTCTAATTCGTTGCTTCTTCAATTAACCTGGATTTCCATATTCCAGGCTGTTAAGACAGGGTTGCAATTATTTTATATTTAGAATCATATACTTAATAATCATAGTCCTATGTACGCCATGGAGGGGATGCTCGGGAAGGTGCAATAGTGCTGCCCAGAACATCCTGAACCCTAGCGGCCGCTACTGGGCAGGCTGCTGGACTCATCGCCTACCCCTGTAATCTACAGGTAAAACGGGGGCGCTAAGGGGAGATTAGTGAATGCTAATTTTCCCCTTATCGTCACTGTCCCTCTCTGAAACATATTATTGGATTTTTTTGAAAGTAAGAAATACATCAGTTATGTAAAATGGAAAGTAGCTGTATTTTATGGTTTATTTTTCATGCATTGTTTGATGAAATTAAACCAAAAATACACCATGCGTAAGCTAAGACTTCAGACATATGAACAGCTACTGAATTTTATTGGTATTGATTTTGTGACTGTACTTGTAATAATGTTATATTTTATGGTAGATTGCTTTTTAATGATTTTTCGGAAAATTATATTGAGTGTATTATGTAGTGTGGAATTAGTAGACCTTGAGCACATAGTAGAAAGAAATCAAAATACTAGTATTTGCAAGGAAAATTTAATAAAATGTGCCCTGGAACAAACATCCATAAAAACTATAATTCATTATTAGTATTATTCCTTAATATTTATCAGAAACTTTGGTTTCCTAATCGGCCATTTTGTTGGGTTATTATTTGTGGTTAATAGTTAAAACTATTGTAATTACAGCAGTTAAAAAATAGATTATGTGACAAACCTAGGGCTGCAGGAGCAGTTTGGTTCCGGGTCCAAGAAGAGACAGGAGAGGCGTGGGGACTGAACGGCCGGAAGTGGGGGGGGCAGCATGGTGGTAATGTAACCAGGGTCCTGGAACTATTATCAGACACTTTACTCATCATCCCCAGCTACCAGTGAAAAATACACTTTATGCCACAGTTGTTCTTCCCCCCCCCCCCCCGGACATGGGACTACTGTTTAAACCCATACAATGATTGTGTTTATTTGGAGAAGAAGTGAAGCGCCACACCAGAATACCCCCCACACCACACAAAATGGTTCGCCAAGTACCCAGGTAGTGGTTTCCCCAAAACACCAAACGGACAAAATCAGACCACAGTTGTATAGATCAGGGTACAGCGCACACAGAATAATTATAATGTTTTTTACATACACTTTGATATTCCTATTTTAGATCTTCTTTCATCTCCATACAGCATATAAAAATGTAAAACAGAAAGCGACAATAGTACAGCCCGCCTCTTAATTTTTAAATTTGTACAGATGTTTAATCCACACTCACATTAGGTGAGCCTCAACCAGGTGGAATGAGCCTTCTGGGTATTTACTTCTTCATTCGCAGGAACCCAGTCACCTGGCTATGGATCTCCTCCCAATTTCTTGTAAATATGTGAATAACAAGAAAAGACCAATCTGGCCTAGGATAATTCCGCAATTATTATGGAATTTATAGGAATAGTATCGATTTCGTACTCACACTTGGTGGAGCCTCCAGGCTCTAGGTATATTAGTGAATGAGTTATTATGGAAAAACTCATAAAACCTCTCCCCAACAACACAGGAAGGGCAGAGTGGAAAAAATGGAATGTATTTAAAAACAATATAACATCCAGGACGTGTTTCGTCGGAAAAAAACGACTTCATCAGCTGGAACTAACATTTGTACAGTAATGATTGTACAGTATGTATGAGCGTTATCACAGAACATCACAGCAGTATAACTCTCAGGGTAAAGGCAGTGAATATGAGCATACACCAAATCCACAGCAATGAAACTCTCATGTAAAGGCAGAGAATATGAGTGTACCCAGGATGCACAGCAATAAAACTCTCATGGTAAAGGCAGTGAATATGAGCATACCCAGGATGCACAGCAATAAAACTCTCATGGTAAAGGCAGTGAATATGAGCATACGCAGAATCCACAGCAATAAAACTCTCATGATAAAGGCAGTGAGAACTCCAACAATTTTTATGATATTGTTTTAAAAAATATTAACCGTTCGCCATCAGGAAGTTTGGCCTGGTGCTGTGGAAGATTGATGGGGTACTCCATGCTTGGATTTTCTACAGGGGCGAGCTCTGTCTTGGCCACAATCTCGTAATCTTAGCGAGGTGTGACGGAGATTGAGAGCAACGGCCAGTGCATATTGAGTGATGCGCCCGCTGCGAGAAGTTCCTGGGAGACTTCAGTCTTGCAATGCTCAGCAATGGATCAGCAGGATTCATGTCCAAGCCGAGGCCCGACCGTCACCGGGACCCTTCATCCGCTGCTGGACCACCTGCAATCTGAACAGGTTCGGATTGCAGCGCGAATCCACTCAAACCTCCAAAAAAACAGGCGGTGGTGGAGGGGTCTGCCATTACACAATTTTGCAATGTGTACTCCCACGGGGTCCTTGTAAGTACCTCTGGGGGTACGCATACCACATGTTGGGAACCACCAATTTAGACCACATTATTTCTGGAGCCCTAAGGGCTAAAGGGACATATGAAGCATCATTGGAAAATTCAGATTGTGGCCTTTACACTGATATCAAATATAATCAGATTAGATTTATGTAAAAATAAAATAACAAATAAAATACTATTTTTCTTTTTTTCTAATGGAGCACTATTATTCAGTTAAAAATTATAAAGTGAACAGTGATACTGCGCTAACTCACCTTCTCATTTCCCACACTGCCAGCAAGTGTGGAGCTGATGATGCAACGCATTGTTTCATCGACAACCTAGACTGTGGCACTGCAGTGAGGAGAGACAGGGGAACTTTGGAACCCTGCATCTCAGAATTCTACACCACACAAGGTTATGTGAGGTGTCACTGGAAAGTTCAGAGTCTGGTCTTTACAATGATACCAAACATGACCATATAATATGTAAAAATAAAAAACTGAAAAAAAGGAAATGCAAAATTATTTTATTTTCTGTTCTACGGCAGAGGTAATATACGCTTTTACATATAAAACAAAGAATGCTGATGCACTCAACAAAGGCAACATATTCAGCCCATTCATTTGATTTGAGCGCAGAGAGAAACTGTTTTTTAAACTTTTAAAAAAAAATGTAGTTTGCCCCAAAACAAAAATTTAAAAAGACATTTTGGCATGTTCCCTTTTTTTGGGGGGGGGGGCGCTCCACATTTCTGTGCGTACAAGCTTCTGAGGTGCAAATCCAGCCCTGGCTGTGTAAGTGCTTCTACGAGTATCACTGAGGGTAGCGCTGCGTTCTGGAGCAGGCAGCTAAATTAGGCCCTGTCCCGGAAGATAGTGCTAAAATTGGGATGCTACAGGGAAACAAGTTTACATGTGACTATAGGATTTTTATTTATTTTTTCACAAACACATGACTCTAATTTTGTCACGTGTATTTTGAGATGTCTTTGTGGCCTATTATATATAGATGAGACCACCCAGAAAGATAGAAAGATTCAGTCAATAGAAAACCAATATTAGGACAAACAAGGCCCATTTGCTAGGCCATGTTCATTTCGCTGCTTGTGGACAGGGGCGGATCCAGACACAGGTTACGGGGGGAGCACTCTATCAGTTTTTGCTAAGAGCTGTCAGCCTGGCGACTGCACTGCTCAGGGGGAGGCCATGTGCTAAGCACCCCACACACAGCAGCACAGAGCCCCCCCCCCATGTCAGACCTGTGTGATCGGCAGGAAATGAAGGGCCAGGCAGGGGATACTGGAGGATGGAGAACAAAAGGGAATTAAGAGTAGACACAAAGCAGAAATGAAAGTGGATGGAGAGAGGGACCTTGTGCAGCCTCCAATGGAGGAGAGAGAGGAGGGGATTACAAAGGAAATGAAGTGGGCCAGGGTCAGTCAGTATACCCACACACAGCATGATCCCTGGCCAGGCCCTGCTCAGCCTGCAGCAGCCACAGATCCTGCAGGTTCCATCCCTGACACAAAGTATCCAACCCTCTCACTCACCCAGGGCAGAGCGAGCTCACACCTCAGGGTGACGGACTGTATGTGGTCGGTCCCGGTGACCCCCTCCACCACCCCCAGCAAAAGCAGATCCTTACCTGGAGGCAGCTCAGTGGCATATCGGGTCGGTGAGTACTGGATGTGAGGGATCCGTGCACTGAGCGCCTTCAACTCCCCCCAGAAGTGAAAGATGAACTCAGCCCCTCTCACTCACACATGGTGCAGGGCTGCCTGGGGACACAATGATCTGGAGTGGAGTGCCTGCAGGGGCTGCCCTGCTGCAACCTGGCGCTCTGAGACCGTGTGTGTCCTCACACACAGACACAGAGAGCCCGTCTACCACCCCTTCTGCGCGCATGCGGCATCATGTGACCATGATGCCAGTGAGCTGCGCTAGAGGGGGCGGAGCTTCAGCTAGCGATCTGAGGGCAGCTTTATTTGCCAGATCACCGGACGCAGATTTAGATTGAATGAACAAGCTGAAGCGTGTTCTTCTCAGTCTGGCGCCGGGTCGGTAACATCTTCTCGGGGGGGGGGGCAATTTCCCTTTTGCCCCCCCTGGATCCACCCCTGCTTGTGGACATACCGTCTCGCAGTTGAGGTTCCAAGTGATTGATCAGGTACCCCCAATGCGAGGAAAGGAAATAAATGTTTTGGATCTATACACCAAATGCACTGCTGTCCTGAGGTTATGATTAAAGAATTAACACACACTTGATTATATACTAGTGATTATCTTTTTTAGATACATATGCCTCATTGCTATATAGTTTGAAGGATGATTCCACCTCCTCCCCCTGGTTCTATTAGAATGATATTTTTCTATAAGAGTAATTACTCTGGTATATGATTTATTGTATTATTAGTGGTTTTATCACTGCCTTACCTCTTTTGTACCTTGGATGTATTTGTAAATATTTTGGGCTAAAGTACATTCTTCATGCAAAAACGCACGCGCAACATATAAATTTGTGCCCCAAGCATTAAATTTTACGCACGCAAATCACTGCTGGAATTACAATCCTCGCGCATTTTTTCATCCGCCGAGCAATAACGAGCAATCCAGCTGCTTCGTCAGCAGCATGAGTCGTAATACTGCCCAGCCTCAATCCGGTAACACCAGCAGCATTAAGCATGGCTGGTGTTATCAACTCTGTAGGAGTCCATAGGACTCCATGGAGATGAAGGAGAGCTTGCACAAATGAGTAGGGATGTGCGTTTCGGGTTTCGGATTTTTGGATTTTTCACGAAATGTCCCGATTCGTGTCTTCGGATTCGTATGAATTTCCGAATTCATCCGGATCCGAAAAACGTCAGATCCGAAAAAAATTCCGAGTCGAAACGAAAATTTACGGAATTTTCGAATGGACTTGAAATGTGTCAAATCAAAATTTAGTTTCGCTCTTCTCGTGATTTCGGTTCCATTCGGGATTTCGTTTCCATTTCAGTAATCCATAATTTTGGACATCGTATTATTTTATCGGTTATATCGGATTCTAAATTTGTAATGTATCATATCATTTTTCATTCCAATTCCATGACTTGACTTGACCATTTCCAATGATCCGATAATTCTGTCGATAAGATCCGATAATTCTGTCGATACGATCCGATAATTCTGTCGATACGATCCGATAATTCTGTTGATACGGCCGATAATTCTGTTGATACGGTAATTCTGCCCATTCTATTGTTTTTTGTTTATTGAATAATGATCCTTTTTTTTTTGTTATGAATAATTCATTGCACAACTTTATTTAATCATATTAAAATTTTTAAACTCGACTATGAAAGGGACAAAAATGAACAAAACGATTTTAAAAAATGCAAAACTGACCCAAATGGTCTGACTTTAAAAATAAAAAAAACAGAATAAAAGGTTTTAAAATGGAAAAAAAGCTGAACAAAGTTACAAAATTATCAGAAACGAAAAATTAAATGATTTAAAACGAAAAAAATAAATAAAAAGAATGCAGCATATTATAAATACGCACACTGTGGGGAACAAGCGCCTCTCTGCGCGCCGCGGTATAATTAATGCAGCATATGAATCCACACACTGCGGGGAAGCACCTCTCTGCGGTATAATTTATTTGATATGTATACGTCTGTGTTATATGTATATGTATCCTGTTTGTATATTATAACTTAAAATGCAATAAAATTAGAATTTTCAATAATTTACAAGGTGACTGTAAAGTGTTTTTTTTTCACATTTTAACATGCGAGCGTTTACGGTTGTAAATATATTTTCTATGAGTTGCGCTTGTTAAAAAAATTAGAGATGGGGGACTTGTTTTGTTACATACATTTTTTTGGGTGAAAATTATCACAATTTTTAACAAACGCAACCCATACAAAAATAATTAGTGCAGCATCATTGTTCACATTATAATTGAAATGGGAACAATATTGCTGCATTAGCAAAACAAAAAACTATTTATTTTTTTAATTTATTTTTGTCTTAATATTTTTTTATTTAATTTTTTTATTTTTAATATTTTTAATTAAATTTTAACATGGTCAATGGTCATGTTTTGGTATGGTTGGAAAGGCTATGCTCTGGCCGATCCAACAATATCAAACATTAACCCTTAGGTAGGTGCCACGGCACGGATCGGGAGACAGGGGGTTCATTGGAACCCCCTATGTCCACCATTGGTGGCTGGCAACCTAGGGGGTTAACTCCAGAATTTACTCTATCTGACATCCCGATGTGAAACATCGGGACTTTGCATTAGATTTCGACCATTTTTATTTAATTTACTTTCGGATAGTCGAAAATCGAAATCTATCCAAAGTCCCGATGTTTCACATCTGAACTTTGTTTGGATAGAGTAAGTCCGTGCGCGTGTGGCCGTTAAACTTATATACATTAAAATTTTCTAACCATCAGCACACTGGATATAGCACTGTTGCTGTCCGTCCAGCGTCCTGATCCTGAGTTCCTGACCGTTAGAAATTAATCTGACTGCCAGTGCCTATATGTTATTTCCAATGATCCGATATTTCTGTTGATACGATAATTCTGTCGATACGATAATTCTGTCGTAGTCGGATCATTTACGTCCGTGGTTCGCGCATGATGATGGGATATGTCCATGATGGGATATACGCGCGTATGTCCGTCTCCATTACGGCCTGTCGTAAACTTTACGGAGCCATTGATTGTAAAGTTTGAGAATTTTTTGGACAGACCAAAAAAAAAAAAACATCCCATCATGGCTCAAACTCAAAGAGAGTCCTATTTGGACGGAGACGTCATCCCCCTTCCACCCCAGAGACACCCAGGAAGAAGCGGGCCAGCAACATGGCATTTGAGAAGATGGTGGAGCTGGTTCGCATGTTCGAGAAGCGTGGCTATGACTGCCATAAGGGCCCACGGCAGGAAGAACAATGTCCGCAAGGACCGTATCCTTGCACCACCCTCCTGGAAAAAGGACTGAAGTAGTAACGACCAGCTGCGGAAGCGCTGGTCTGACCTGAAGACGCGCGAGGAGGAGCAATTGAGGCACATCCGGCGTGTCATAGTCAAACGTAAGTGTTATGTTATATTGTAAAGCGCTGCGCAAAGTACTGTTGGCGCTATATAAATCCTGTATAATAATAATAATAATGTGCTTGCATGTGCCACTGCTAATGTGCACAGAAATACGTTGATTGAGCTAGTCCTTGTCTCATGCAATGTGTATAGCTTTGCGTTTTCAGGACTCATACATGCATTTTTGCCATAGCTCTTCTTTTTTGTGATATTACGTATTCGTGAAAATTGTGATATTTGATGTATGTAGATGAATGTGTTAATTTATTTAACAAGCGCAACTCATAAAATATAACCGCAAACAAACGCTTGCATGTTAAAATGTGAAAAAGAAACACTTTACACATTGTAAATTATTGAAAATTCCAATTTTATTGAATTTTTTTGTTATAATATACAGACAGGACATGACGCATACATATAATAATGATAAATTATGAATCTGCCAAGTCTGCCGGAGAGAACGATATATAACATGTCTGGGTCATATAATAAAATAAGGCTTCAAATCGCATTTAAAATTTAAATTTCGTCTTGGACCAGTTCGTTTGTTAGTCCGCGGGTCGCGCATGCGCGGATGGCGGATGTCCGTATTTACGACCGATCGTAAACTTTACGTATCTTTGCCGATATTTTCGGATTTTAGCACAGGCCAAAGTTCATTCTTCCCATACATCCCCATCATGGCAGAAGGAAGTGAAGCAGGCTCCCCCAACGCTCTGAACCTAGACATTGAAGAGACCCCAGGGTCCAGAAGAAAGAAGAGGGCAAGTAACATGTCTTTTTTGGAGATGGTGCAGCTTGTGCGCATCTTTAAAAAATACGATTATGACTGCCGTAAGGGCCCTTACGGCAGAGAAAACAACACAAGAAAGGACCGTATCCTAGGAAAGGTACGCCGCACTCTGCAGGAAGAGTTTAATACGAATCACACTAATGACCAACTAAGGAAGCGCTGGTCTGATTTAAAGACGCGCGAGGAGGAGCAAATGAGGGAAATCCTGCGCGTCATAGCCAAACGTAAGTGTTATGTTATATTGTAAAGCGCTGCGCAAACTGTTGGCGCTATATAAATCCTGTATATAATAATAAAGTGCTTGCATGTGTGTGCTAAATCTAATGTGCACAGAAATACGATGATTGATTTGCGTTTTCAGGACTCATACACATGCATTTTTCCAAAGCTCTTCTTTTTTGTGATTACGATACTATACATGAAAATTCTGATATTTGATGTATTGTATATGATATGAAATTACAATGCTGGATTTGTGTTTTTGCCACTGTGTGTGTGACTGTGTGCTGTGTACCAGGGGAGTAACTAGAATCACAGGGCCCCATTTCAAAATGTTTTATGGGCTCCCTCCCCCGCATGCAACCTAACACTCGCATAGTATACCCCCCAAAAAAAATGAACACAAGACCACCACTACACTCACGCATGTGGCACAGTACCCACTACCCAGGCAACAGCTTATTATAATATAGTTAATTTGTCCCCCAGCATGAGCAGCATACCAATTACTTAAGTGCTGGCTGGCTGGGTGGAGTAGAGGTAACATCCCAGCTCTGCGTGGAGAGAGAGCCTGGAGGAGTGGGACTGGAGGAGACATGGGTTCGATCCCGGCAAGAGCACCTCTCCGTCTCTCCAGTAAGTGTCCTGTCCTTGGGCAAGACACCTAACGGTACATTACTCGCCATCGCCGCCACCCAGAATGACATACAGAAAACCAGAGACATCTCAATGTTATGTATCCTTCCTGGAAAACATGAGAAATCTCAATGTATCCTTCCTGGAAAACATGAGAAATTTCAATGTAGCCTTCCTGGAAAACATGAGAAATCGCAATGAATCCTTCGTGTAAAACGTGAGAAATCTCAAACGCCACTATGCAGAGGTGACAGGTCCAACAGTAATTGCATAGCAAATGGTGAACATGTCATTTACCTGGCTCCTACTGTGTACTATTATGTCACATATTCATTCATTCCCAATAAACTAAACACATCCTTTGGCCTGCCCTTCAGGTCAAACATCATTTACATAATCTATTGAATGAAGGGAATCAGATGACAGACAGATAGTGTGTGGCTGAGAGACTAAGTCTAGTAGACAATGGGTGACTCACAAGTTTAACCCTATGTAAGAGTCTAAGGCTAGGGTCAAACGAAAGCATTTTTACATGCGAACATAAAAAAGTGCGTCCGAACGCATTGACGGATTTTTTCACGGAATTCGCGAAAACGGTCATACGATGAGCATTTTCGTGCGTGATTTTTTACGGATCCAAACCAGGAAACTTTGGGTGTCTGGACGTTATGTTGGCCGGACACGAGCAGGGTCTGACGTCTCCAAATCACACACACACAC
Organism: Leptobrachium leishanense; assembly: GCA_009667805.1. Taxonomy (NCBI): domain Eukaryota; kingdom Metazoa; phylum Chordata; class Amphibia; order Anura; family Megophryidae; genus Leptobrachium; species Leptobrachium leishanense. Next base: position 226,746,753 of record CM019063.1, read on the forward strand.
CGCTAGTGGACGTAGCGCACTCAGTACGTCAGTACTAGCGGTTCTGCGTTCTCGAAAAAATGCATTCATTTTCCACTTGCGTTGCGCGGCCGGACTTTCGTGCTACCGTACTTCGTATATTGGCTGTCATTGCCCGTCATTTGCTGCTAGTGCGGCCGTAATTAAGTGCGCCAGAACGCACGTTAAAAGTGCCCTGGTCTGATCCCAGCCTCAAGAGATAACCGAGATAGACAAAGAAAATAAGAAAAATCCCTTTAGCATAAAATCCACAATTAATTACTTGTCTCAACTGTCAAACCTATTTATATATTTAATTTTATATCATCCTATACGAAAGAAAGCATTTGACATGACAATAGTCGCACTCGCAGGCAGCCAGGTTGCTTGTATCTTTAAAAAAAATCACATTTTACCTCAGAAATAAATAACGTAACGTATATACAGTGGTGTTCAAAATTATTCAACCCCCACTGAAATTGAGTGTTTTGGCCAGTTTGACATTGATTTTGATCATTCAGTCATCTTGCTTACAATTAAATCAAAGAGGCACGTGTAGGTCAAACAAATATAACATAACATTTATAATGAAATAACCACAAATGTCTTTTCTGTGCTCACATCATTATCAGTTTTATTCAACCCCCAAGTGACATTCAATCTTAGTACTTAGTACAACATCCTTTTACAGTTATAACAGCTTTTAAACGTGAAGCATAGTTTGACACAAGTGTCTTGCAGCGATCTACGGGTATCTTCGCCCATTCGTCATGGGCAAAAGCCTCCAGTTCAGTCACATTCTTAGGCTTGCGCACTGCAACTGCTTTCTTTAAGTCCCACCAGAGGTTCTCAATCGGATTTAAGTCAGGTGACTGCGATGGCCACTCCAAAATGTTCCAGCCTTTAATCTGCAACCATGCTCTAGTGGACTTGGAGGTATGCTTGGGATCATTGTCCTGTTGAAAGGTCCAACGTCTCCCAAGCCTCAGGTTTGTGACGGACTGCATCACATTGTCATCCAATATCTCCTGGTACTGAAGAGAATTCATGGTACCTTACACATGCTGAAGCTTCCCTGTACCTGCAGAAGCAAAACAGCCCCAAAGCATGATTGACCCCCCGCCATGCTTCACAGTAGGCAAGGTGTTCTTTTCTTCATAGGTCTTGTTCTTCCTCCTCCAAACATAGCGTTGATCCATGGGCCCAAACAGTTCTAATTTTGTATCATCAGTCCACAGAACACTATCCCAAAACTTCTGTGGTTTGTCCACATGACTTTTGGCATACTGCAGTCGACTCTTCTTATTCTTTGGAGACAGCAAGGGGGTGCGCCTGGGAGTTCTGGCATGGGGGCCTTCATTACGCAGTGTGCGCCGTATTGTCTGAGCTGAAACTTCAGTACCCACATCTGACAAATCTTTTCTCAGTTCCTCAGCAGTCACACAGGGACTTTTCTCCACTCTACGCTTCAGGTAGCGCACAGCAGTCGAAGTCAGTATCTTCTTTCTGCCACGACCAGGTAGCGTTTCAACAGTTCCCTTTGCCTTGAATTTGCGAATGAAGCTTCCTATGGTCTCTCTTGGTATGTTTAACATCTTTGCAATCTTCTTATAGCCATTGCCCTTCCTGTGAAGAGTAATCACCTCTTCTCTTGTCTTCCTGGACCATTCTCTTGACTTCACCATGTTTGTAACCACACCAGTAAATGTCTAGAAGGAGCTGAGTATCACAGTCATTTTAAAGCTGCCTAATTGGTGCTTATTATGCTTTGTTGCTGCTCCGTGACATCCACAGGTGTTTTCAATACCTGATTGAAAACACTTGAATGAACCTCTGTTCTTCAGAGTGGTAGTCTTTAAGGGGTTGAATAATTGTGTCAATGAAGAATTCACAAAAGAAACATTTACTACTGTATTACAAAACCAATTGATGTCATTTTAGTTGCATATGGTTCTTTAAAAAGTCCTTGTAGGATTTCATTCTGAATACAATTACAAATGTACACTAAATTCCCTAAAACCCTTTACAGCATTGGGGGTTGAATAATTTTGAACACAACTGTATATTTAAAACTAAACTAAAGTTTGAAGCGTGGAGCACTATGTCAGTTCCATGACACTATCCTTCTTTGAAATTAACAAACAGAGAAATCTCAATGTATCCTTCCTGGGAAAACAGAGAAATATCAATTTATTTCTCATCAATATCAATTAATACCTCCATCCCCAATATCAAATAAATGTATCCCCCCAATATCAATTCATCCCCCCATATCAATTTATCCAAAAGGCACCGGCTGCCCCCTGGTTGTTGTCACTTATCCTCACCAGGCCCCACTCGGCTGTGGGCCTCATAGCGCCCGCGTTGGTCGCTAATCGCTATGGCGGTAGTTCTGCCAGTGCTGTGTGTACTGTAGTGTGTTGGGGGAGGTTGTTGTGACTGAGTGATGCATACGAGATGACCCGCAGCTTGCCCAATATTGGCTCCCACCTGCGCATCAAAAAAAATCTCTGAGCCTCTGCTGCTAAGTAAGTGGTAGGATGGGACATGTAGTTCTTCTGAAAGTGCATCCAAACAGAGCCGCGTTCAATTAATACCTCAGCAGCTGCTGAAATGATGCTGCGCAGCAATTCAGTTTGCTGCAGCAGTGTCATTGAACGCTTTGGATGCGAATTTCAAAACAAAATGACCGATTATTGTTGTTTCTGCTATATCCACAGTTTTATTAGCAGAAACTAAGAATGAGGCCATCTTTGAAATAACTAAAAGCAGTCAGCACAATTCCGTTTTGTATGCACAGTTGCACACAGACACAACACAAATAATAGTTTTTATTGAATAAACGTAATTTATTTATTTATAAAGGATTTTACCAGGAAGGATACATTGAGATTTATCTCGTTTTCAAGTATGTCCTGGGTTCAAGAACATTGAAGTGTTACAGTTACAGAAATACAAAGCAATACAATGCAAGATATTAAGAAACAACACAAATATACAGATTAACAGAAATATGTAGGAAATATAGTCACTATGTTACATGTTTACAGGCGCATTCTGTATTGAGGTATGTTAGTAAGGAGTAAGGACTAGGAGCTCAGTCTTGAGTGACTTAAGACTGGTGGAAGATTTGATGGTGTCTGGGAGGTTATTCCATAATTGTGGTGCTCTGTAGGAAAATGAGGACCGAGCCACTGTCTTTTTGTATTGTGGTATTGCAAGTAAGGTGCTGGTCCTGGATCGGAGGTTATAGGATGAGGGAGCTGCTGGGGGAAGCAGTCTATTCAGGTAGGGTGGCAGCTTCCCAGAAATGCTCTTAAACACCAAGCTAGAAAGGTGAAGGGTGCGTTTAGACTCCAGCGATGGCCAGTTTAGATCTTTTAACATGTCACAATGGTGGGTCATGTAGTTACATTATTGTAATGCAAAGCGGCAGAATGAGTTATACAATCATGTAGTAAGTTTCTGAAGGTGTGTTTGTGGGGCGGCTGCATACACTACATCTCCGTAATCAATAGCCGGCTTAAGCATTTGTTGTACAATCTGCTTATTCTTACCGCGGGGCTCAGGCAGGATTTGTTTCTGTACAGGGCACCTAATTTGGGGTAAAGTTTAGATGAGAGTTTTTCAATGTGGGGCCAAAGGATAGATTAGGGTCCAACCACATACCTAGATATTTGAGAGAAGTGACTGTGGTCAGCGTGCCATTTGATTTTGTCTCAACACATAGATGGGGATTTTGCAATTTGTGTAGTTTAGGTGCTGTTCCAAAGAGCATCGTTACAGTTTTGTCAGTATTTAGAAAAAGTTTGTTGTGTTTGATCCACTTTTCTACCTCTGTGAAGTGAATTGTTCTTGCAGCACGGCCTCCAGCTGCGGGAGATTTGGTTTGCTGGTATAGATTACAGTGTCGTCTGCATAGCTACATATTTTGCACAGTTGAGGCTTTGCGGACGTTGGGCAGATCATATAATTTATGAATATTGTGAATAGCAGGGGGCCTAGTATTGAGCCTTGGGGTACATCGCAAGTGACTGGGAGGGGGAGGGAGGAGCTGCCAGAAATTGACACATATTGTGATCGGTCGGCGTAATGTTTACTTCTGAATTTTTTTGATAATTGAACCGTAATATATGTCTATATGTGCAGGCCAGGGGTAAATAATAAATAAATATTTTGTGACCTCACTGACTTTAGAACTATGAGATCATGGGAGTAGTAGTGGTGGGTCAAGCTGGTAGTGGGGTAGTGGTGGAGGAGGGGTGTCGCAATACGTTCGGCAATATATTATAGTGTATATATAGATATACCATTTTTTTCCAGTATGCATTATTTACGTGTTAATATTTTTTGGATTTGGCAGAAAACAGGAAGAAGACATCTCATGCCGCGGCGCAGGTGGCAGCGGCGGCACGTGGCAAAACCACAGAGCGAGAGCCACGGGCGACCACCAGCTCTGGTATATATAGTAACTATACTACTGTTTTATTTTGCAACGACTTTTGCTCAAAAACAGAAACCTTTTTTGTTTACTGTGTATTTTCATTAAATTTTTTTATATATAGCAGCACAAGAGGTGCAGCAGGAGGAGTAGCAGGAGGAGGATGATGAGGGAGAGAGGGAGCCGGAGCCGCAGGAGGCCGCCAGTCCAGGTTTTTTTTTACTGTTGTATTTTGCAACGACTTTTGTTCAAAAATAAATTAGTTTTGTTGTTTACTGTATTTTTTATTTCTTTAATTTCTTAGATATAGCACCGGAAGAGATACTGACGGTGGTGGTGGAGGAGGAGGAGGAGGGGGAGTCGGAGACTCAGGAGGCCGCCAGCACTGGTATATACTGTTATATTTTTTTAAAGACCTTCAGTCAAAAATAGAAACCTGCTTTACTTACTGTATTTTCCTTCTTTCATTTATTGGATATATAGAAGGAGAAACCAGACCGGACAGGTCCAGCGTCAGGATGGCGATTGGTGAGCTACGCCTGGCTGGCACCAAACTCCAAGCCATACAGGAGTTGCTCCAGGAGTTGAGGGAGCATGTAAACAACGCCGTTAAAGTCCTGGAACGGCTCTAGAGACCAGCCTCCTCCTCCCCTAATTGTTTGTGTCCCAGTTGGGCAGTTTGCCATGTGGCATTTCTTGTAAATAAATGTTATATTTTTTCACTATTTTCCTGTTTGTGTGCGTTGCTTTTCCTTACATAATAAGTTAATATGTATTGCTTGGTTTCCACACTGTTATAATGATATGTACATAAATTTATTGACATTTCTATGGACCCTTTGTCATAAATTTGTCAACATATTTGTGGCCATGAATGTGACTGTGCACATTCTACACCGCCTGCCTGGCCAAAAAATGTCACACACACTAACACAACCTTGTTGTACTGCCTTGAGATTTGATTACATTTACCGTGGCATGGTTTTGTTAGGAGTTGAGGCAATGTGGTAGTTGTCGCACAAGATCTTTCTCAGTCAGATTTTGGAATCTCATGTCTGACTGCTGGCACCTTTTTTCCCATTCCTGAAGGGTATGGATATATCATCTGTGGATATGTCTTTGTAACCTTGCAGATGAAACAGGAATGAGTGGGTGGCCAAACCCCTTTCAATCATTACCTCTTTTTCAGTTCAGTTTAGTAGTTTATAACTAAAGATAAATACATGTTTGTATAATATAATTTCTAATATACAGTATAGTTTAGTAACTATAGGCTTTAAACCGAAGCATATGCAAAGATTTGTAGAAGCACATGTCAAAGAATCAATCACAGCAGGTACCACGGAGCAGGGTCTAGCTATTAGTCTCCAAATATTTGTAGCCAAAGTAAAGAAGTGCAGTCACACTGTAGGATTTAAAATATCTTTATTCAGAGCACAAGGGTGTCAAGGATTTACCAGGATAAGGAGACTGATAGGTAGATTTGTAAATCTCTATGGGACAGCCACCCTGGCGTGGCAGTTTCTGGTATCCAAGGCAGATATTGTTTGTATAGATTGATGACTGGGATGCTCTGGCAGTAGTGCGGCAAGCAGGCGTTGGTCAGACTTGGCATGGGTTACAAAGGCATGTATACGCCAGGATAATCCAGAAAAAAAAATCAGAGGTCAAAACTAGGTAAATCATTAAAAATAACACACTCAGTTCTTAACACTAGCAGAGGCACAAAACAACTGAGCATCCTCCCTCTGGGGCAGGTGGTTGATAACGACATGTAATCTCCTTCAGGTGCTCACCCTATTTACCTCTGGCTGGTGGTGGAAATCCAGGGGTCATGGTCTCAGCATGGTCTATGCAACAGGAAACATCAGAAGTCTGAGAATCTGATGGAGTAGGGCAGACAACCAGACTGAAACACTGGAGTTTTGTGGCCATTTGTAGAGCCTCGGCGTGAACCCTGACAAATGGATACAACATTTCGATTTCTTATGAAGTATGATAAAAGTCTTACAGTTACAGAAACCAGGCCTCAGTAAAACCTTCTTGTAGAATGGACTTACCTTGCCAAACCTGACTCAAAGAAAAGGAGCACACCCACTCATACAGTACAGTATATATTGATAAATTTTTCTAAACAACCAATCATGTCACTGACGTCCTTTAGGAGTAGAAGCAGCTGTGGCCTGTCCCCCTAATAGTTCTGTCTGGGTAATCTTTTTAGTTATTCTTCACCCTAATTGTTGGCAAATAATAGTCATAAAAGGAAAAATGCACAATTAATTCTGTAAATTAAGGCTAGGGTCATACTAACGCATTTTTCACGTTGTCCGTGAAAATGTGCGTTCGAAGAATGGACGTATTTTTTCACGGAATACGCGATAGCGGTCATACTATGCGCAGTTTCATCCGTGATTTTGTACGGATCATAATAAAACACTTCTTGCATCTGGACGTTATGTTGGCCGGACATTAGCAGCGTCTGATGTCTCCATTCACGCACACACGCCGCTAGCGGACGCAGCGCACTCTGTACGTCAGTACTAGTGGTTTAACGTTCTCGAAAAAATGCGTTCATTTTCCACTTGCGCTGCACGGCCGGACTTTTGTGCGACCGTACTTCGTATATTGGCCGTCATTGCCCGGCATCTGCTGCTAGCACGGCCGTGATTAAGTGCGCCAGAACGCGCGTTCGCACTGCCTCAGTCTGACCCTAGCCTAAATCTGACAAAATCTCTCTATATGAAACAACATAACATTTTCTTACAATAAACTACTCTTCTGCTAATATTTTGGAAAACTGAAAGATAAGAATTTTTTCCCAGTTACCCAAAAAGTACAATTTGTACAGGAAGTATTAGTTCTGGAATCCAAAAGGACATATTTCAAAGCGTAGCATTTCCCTGTATTAGCCTCCATGACAACAGCAGTGTAAATATGTATGTGGAATTTGACAGGGGAGTGATGAAGAGCCGGGTTCAGGAATGTTTAATGCTCAGAGTTGTTTTATCTCTGATATTTGATGTTGCTTATAAGAATGTAAATCTACACAGATGTGTTATCTCTACTTCCGCCTAACATATTTCAATTCCCAAGCAAATATTATTATACAAGAACACAAGAAATCCATCAAAAATACGTGGAATTTACAGCAATACAGAGGAGACTAAAATGTGTTGCCCAGTACTGAAAATGTGATTTATTCTGTACATCAAGCAGGTCCATTATACAAGACTTTATCATTTCATTATAAAGGGTCTAGATTCTAGATATAAATTATTTCTTTAATCTGTATTCTGTTGGGTGACAGGATGTAGTAAGCCTATGTGGTAGGGACAAAAGTATTTCAGTCTTTTGCTCGTAAAAAAATATAAAGAGTTGGAATTTAACTATTTACAAACATTGTTGTCTCCAATGACACTGAACAATTTCATACCAAGCAGTGACTTTCACATTGTGACTCTATCAGCTTAATTTTACTTACTACACATATCAACCTTCACATTTTAACTACACTTCATGACTGTTCCAAGAAACATGTCGGGCAGTATTACAAGGTTCGTGCTAACTTTTTTTTTTTGAGAAAGTATTTTACCAGGAAGGATACATTGAGATTTCTCTTGTTTTCAAGTATGTCCTGGGTGGCGAGTATGTACTGTTAGGTGTCTTGCTCAAGGACACTTACTGGAGAGGTGCTCTTGCTGGGATTCAAACCTGTGTCTCCACAGTTACAGAGCAGTGATGTTACCTCTACTCCACCCAGCTGTACATAACCAGTAGAGATGTGCATTCGTTTCGTAAAAATTCGGAATTCCGAACTAAATCCATTAATTCGTATTTTGGAAGTACTTCCGAATAACGAATCGATATGATACAAATTTGAAACAAAACGAAATGGTATATGATGAATTTATTTCGTTTTACACTGTGTCATCATAAAAGAAAAATGTGAATTTTTTTTGTGGTGTTTCCGGAATTCGAATCGATATCCACTATCGAATTGATCTTAAATTAAAATAAATACAATGCAAGTAATGCAGTCAGCAAGCAACTTTATGAAACAAATTAATTTTGTTTCACAGTTTCACAAGCACCTGTCCCTGTTAAATTGTCTCAAATACTAAATCTGTGAGACAGTTTAATATTTAACCCTAGCTTGTCTTTTAACAGCAAAATCTGATTATTTGGGGTTTTATTTAGTGATCTGAAATCAACTATCGAATTTGAAATTAACTATCAAATTGATATCAACTATCGAATTGATCTTAATTTACAATACAAGTTAAAGTCAGCAAAAGGACTTTATGAAACTAATTAATTTAGTTTCACTGTTTAATTTGACTCAAATACAAAATCTGTGACACAGTTTAATATTTAACCCTAGATTGGGCAGTATTACAAAGCTAGTGCTAACTTAACCAGAGCTGTTGCAAACTTACCAGAGCCATTAAAATCAATGGGGTTGTTAAGTTTACAACAGCTCTGGTTAAGTTAGCACCAGCTTTGTAATATAGCCCATTGTCTTTTAACAGCAAAATTTGTGTAATTGGGGTTTTATTTAGTGATCCAAAATTCTAATTGATATCAACTATAGAATTGATATATGAAATTTGAATTGATTCAAAGTTTCAAATCGATACGAAATTTTGAATCGATCCGAAACAAAACTAAACTAAATACGAAACGAAACTAGTTACGAAATTCCGAAAATGAAATTATTTAAGAAACTAAACTAAACTAAACAAATTTTTCAGCCATGCACATCCCTAGTAACCAGAGCTGTTGTAAACTTAACAGAAACATAGAAACATAGAAAAATGTCGGCAGATAAGAACCTTTCGGCCCATCTAGTCTGCCCAATTACATGGATACTTTACCTGGATTTATCTTTTGTTTAGGATAGCCTTATGCCTATCCCATGCTTGCTTAAATTCAATTACTGTTTTGGCCTCTACCACTTCACTGGAAGGCTGTTCCATGTATCCACATCTCAGTAAAATAATGCTTCCTGATGGTATTTAAACCTTTTGCCCCTCTAATCTAAGACTATGTCCTCTGTTTTGCTGCTTTGTTTCCTTTTAAATATTACATAGTTACATAGTTACATAGTTATATGGCTGAAAAAGACATGCGTCCATCGGGTTCAGCCTCTCCCACATAACCTACTGCTGTTGATCCAAAAGAAGGCAAAAAACCCAGTCTGAATGCCTTGCCAATATGCAACATACTGGGAAAAAATTCCTTCTTGACCCCAGAATGGCAGTCAGATTTCTCCTTGGATCAAGAAGCTTTTTACCCCACATTTAAATATTATAACCTTAATATTCTGTGTCTGCAGGAAGTCATCCATCGTTTTTTAAAAGTCTGTACAGACTCTGAACCACCTCAACAGCAGAGAATTCCACAGCTTTATTGTTCTCACCGTAAAATAACCCTTCCTATGCTTTAAGCTAAATTTTCTTCTTCCAGTCTAAATGGATGACCCTTGTCCTATGTATAGTCCTGTTAATGAATAGGCTATCAGACAATGGTTGATAATGGCCCCGTATATATTTATATAAGGTTATCAGATCCCCTCTAAGGCGCCTTTTCTCTAAACTAAACAGGTTTAAGCTTGTTAGTCTTTCTCATAACTTAACCTTCATCCCCCTTATTAATTTAGTTGCCCGTCTCTGCACTTTTTCTAGCGATATAATATCTTTTTTTAAGACAGGTGCCCAAATTGCACGGCATATTCAAGGTGCGGCCTGACCATTGATTTGCCTCCCTTCCTCTACCTTGTGGATTCCCTTTACGTATTTAAATGTTTCTATCATATCTCCTCTGTCTTGTCTTTTTTCCAAGCTGTACATGTTAAGATCATTAAGCCTTTCCTGGTAACTTTTCTCCTTCAAGCCGTACACCATTTTAGTAGCCCTTCTCTGAACTCTCTCTAAGATGTCTGTATCCTTCTGGAGATACGGTCTCCAGTACTGCACACAGTACTCCAAGTGAGGTCTCACCAGTGCTCTGTACAGTGGCATGAGCACTTCCCTTTTCCTACTGCTAATACCTCTCCCTACACAACCAAGCATTCTGCTAGCATTTCCTGCTGCTCTATTACATTGACTACTTACCCTTAGATCCTCTGAAATAATAACCCCTAAATCCCTTTCCTCAGTCAGATGTTGAGGTTAGGACTGTTTCAAATATTCTATATTCAGCCCTTGGGTTTTTACGTCCCAGGTGCATTATCTTGCACTTATCCACATTAAAACTCAATTGCCACAGCTCCGACCATTTTTTTAGTTTACCTAAATCATTTGTCATTTGGCTGATCCCTCCAGGAACGTCAACCCTGTTGCAAATCTTTGTGTCATCAGCAAAAAGACATACTTTTCCATTAATACCTTCTGCAATATCACTATAGGGCAGTATTACATAGTTGGTGCTAATTAACCAGAGCTGTTTTAAACTGAAAACCTACATAGGGCCATATTACTTACTTGGTGCTAACTTAAGCAGAACTGTTGTAAACTTAAAACCTCCATAGTCTATAATGGCTCTGGTAAGTTTACAAAGCTCTGGTTAAGTTAGCACCAACTATGTAATAGAGCCCATAGTCTATGGAATTGTTACATTAACAACAGCTCTGGTTAAGTTGGCACCAACTTTGTAATACGGTCCAGAAGGTTTTATATTTTCCTGTATTCTTTTATACTTTACAGACATAGTGGAGGAATGAAAGGTTCTCACCTCTAGATGGTTACTCATATGTACAGTTTAAAACTGGGTCTGCATTAGACATGTGCAATTCAGTTCGGACCGAATCAATATTCGGCTGAATAAAAAGCAAACCGGATATGTCTGAATTCCGAATCACAGTTGTCTGAAACGCGTCACTGCTGATTAAAAAAACACTACCAAATTTATCCAATTATAATGAGTTAGATCCAGATATAATTGGATATATATTTTGATTAAGCTGGAATTTTAAAAGTAAATGAAAGAATTAGTAACCCTACAGTAACCTTAATCCTAAAACCAGCAGAAACAGTAACCCTAACCGTGACTGTAACCATTTCAAAAAACAAGCAGAAATAGCATTTGTAATCTTAAAACAAGCAAACACACTAACCCTAATCATGAAACAAGCAGAAACAGCAATCCTAAACTTAACAGTCCTTATTAGTGTAGTGCTGTTAAAGATTGTGTTGCTGCATTTGCTCGTTATGGCCACCAGAGGGAGACAGAAGCCATATGGACTATGCTGGAACCTAAACGAACTACAATTTCCATCGGGCTTTGCAGCGAATACAGGAAGTGGGTGGGAGAGAGGGGAAGGATGTCAGCAGCCTCGTGCGGAGAAGAGGCAGAGTGAGCCGAGCGGCGAAAGGTGGAGGACGCACGTGAGACTGCCAGGGATCGTGACCAGGCCAGAGTGCAGGCGCTGCCTCGCGGGTGCTGGAGATCGGGAGGGTGACTTTACAGAGACCGACCTATGCACCCCTGAGAGGTCTGCGCAGAAATTTAGTTCCGGTTGGACCCCGAGTAAGGAGACCGTGATGATCCATTGGGAGTGCAGGCGGTAGGCCGTAGTTTCTCAGTGTGGAGATCGGACAAGCAAGAGAGCGGATCCAGTGGCACAGAGCCCCAGTGAAAAGCAGAGAGACATCCTTGATCGGGCAGCGGAACAGATTGTCTAACGGATGGGTGAGAGGCCTTCCAGGCCGCAGTTCCAAGTATAACAAAGCACGCTGCATTATTGTTTAAATCTACAGGGCCCCAACGTGACTAGTCGAAGATTTGCTTATTTCATTCACTGGCCAGTTGAATACAATACCCGGGTACTCGAGACAATACACATACACCTTTTTGAGACATTGCATTCACGGGACTTACACTCCAGAACTAAAGGGGTTAAACTTTTCTTTTGCCGCCGCGTGTTTTTCCCACATTTCGAAATCTTGTCGTTCAAATGCCGTATCTATAATATATATGCTTCTTTATTGGGATCAGTAAAGAATATAATCTATAAAAATCCACAACAGTGCTGGTGTATATTTATTCCCCAACGCGGTGAGACTAACCCGAGGTTAATTCAGCGGCTCCTCCGGGAGTGAGCGCTACATTAGTATCCCTAATAAAAAAATAAGCAGCCACAGTAACCCTAACAGTAATCCTAACAATATTCATAAAATAAAGAGAAATAGTAAATCTAACCCTAATAAAACAAGCAGATACTGTAAGCCTAATAGTAACACTAATTCAAAAACAAGCAAAAATAGTAGGCCTAAACTTAGCCTTAATACTAGCTAACCCTAACAGTACCCTTTCGAAAATAGAAAATCAGATTTTTTTTCCAAATCGGAAGTTTCCTGAAACAAAGCAAATGTCTTTGCTCTGCACATGTATTTTAATGTTAAAAAATATTGGGGTCTCTGCATGTTAGAAACTGCAATTGCCTTAAAGGCAGGGGCGGACTGACCCATCAGGCGTTCAGGCAGCACCCAAGGGCTCGCGTGGTGGTGGGTCCCGAAAAAGCCCGGCTTCCCTTGCTGTGCATGGACATGCATGGAGAGTCATGGCGATTCACTCCACAGTGCAGAGGATGCTCCACTCACATCCTGCCTGTGTCCCTGCTCGGTGCCAATATGGCTCAGAGGAGGGGCTTCAGACACAATGGGCCAACATCCTGGATGTTCATATTTGCAACGGCTTCAGTGCCCCCCCAGGCCCCGAAGACTTGGCTGACATCCAAGATGTTAGCCTCCTCCGGGAGAATTCTGCGATCCTGCACCTTGGCGGTGAAAGAGAGGCATCGCTGGAAAGGTCACACTGTGACCTTTCCAGCGATGCCTCTCATTTTGTTTTATTCATTACCAATCGGGAGGGAGAGAGGTATTTATATCTACCAGTAGATAGAAATCCATGTTTTAAAACAAATAAATGTTTTTAATGATAAATTTTCTGCTGTTTGCCTTTTGATCCTGCGAAAAAGAAGGTTTGGAGGGTTCCTAAAAGACTCTCTGTGCGAATTGTGATGGAGCCAATAGAGGCTCAAGACTCTGAGTTTAAAATTGACCCGATATATTTAACACCAAATTGTCTGTTATTTACTGAACCAGGCGGTGTATCTTTTCTGGTCTTCTGATTGTACTGCAGCATTATCCTAGTGGTATAGGAGGAATCATCCAAGGGGTATATGGGCACCTGAATTATTGAAGTACCTACGTGCTGTTTCTCCTAGAGCTGGCTGTGGGCTCCTACTAGGGATGTGCGTTTCGGGTTTCGGAATTTCGGAATTTTCACGAAATTTCCCGATTCGTGTTTTCGGATTCGGCCGAATTTCCGAATCGGGTCGGACCCGAAAACCGATAGATCCGAAAAGTTTTCCGAGCCGAAACGAAAATTTTTCGAATTTATTCTTGAAATGTGTCAAATCGAAATTTATTTTTGCTCTATTCATGATTTCGGTTCCATTCGTGATTTCGGTTCCATTTCGGTAATTCTGGACATCGTATATTTAACTATTATCGGTTATATCACTGATTCTGTAAATTTTGTATTTGTAAATGCGTATCACTTGTTTCTTGTGGCATTTGGGTCAGTTTAGCGTTTTTTAAATCGTTTTGTTCATTTTTTTTGTTCCTTGGCTTTCATACCATTTTAATATGATTAAATAAAGTTGTGAAATGTATATTCAGTTATTCATAAGAAAAAAAGGATCTTTATTTAATAAAAAAAACACGATAGAATCGCCAGAATTATCGTAGACACTTTGAAACGAGGAGAACAGACGTTCCGAAAAAACGAAAATTTCCGAAATTTCAGAAAAGTCGATACAAAAAACGAGCAAAGTGACCCGAAAATACGAAAAATGGTCGATATTCCGAAAAAAAAATGTACACGAAAAACGAACCGAACCAAACCGAATCAAAACAGAAATCGGTCGAAACGAGCCGAATCGAAAAGTTTAAACATCCGAACAAATAGAACCGAATCGAACCGAAAAATAAATTGGTGCACAAGCCTAGCTCCTACAAATGAGAGTATACACATAGAAGAGATTTGAAACAATTCTGCTTTAAGCAGATATACTGTGCAATCCTGTTCTTTGCTTCTTCTTCTACAGTATATTGTCACATCCACAACATTATGAGAAAGAAGATCACAGTATCCATGGACGTATAGAGTGCCTACTCCATCATCTTATGGACTAAGACCCATGAGCACTGTGTTGACAGTTTTGTATTCCAAAGTAACTCTTATGGCCTGGTTAGTAGCTTGGGACTTGAAATTTTGAGCCCTGCTATATATGTATACATATAATTCTAGGGGCATGTGCTGGATATATATATAATTCTGGGGTCTGTGCCTGGGTATATATAATTCTGTGGGTCTTTGCTTGGGTATATAATTCTGGGGGTCTTTGCTTGGGTACATAATTCTTGGGGTCTGTGCATGCTTTAATATAATTTTGAGGTCTGTGCTGGATATATATAATTCTGGGGCATGTGCTGGATATATAGATATATATATATATATATTCTGGGGGTCTGTGCCTGTGTATACATAATTCTGGGGGGTCTGTGCCTGTGTATACATAATTCTGGGGGGTCTGTGCCTGGATATATATAATTCTGGGGTCTGTGCCTGGGTATATATAATTCTGGGGGGTCTGTGCCTGGATATAGATAATTCTGGGGGGTCTGTGCCTAAGTATGTATAATTCTGGGGTCTGTGCCTGGGTATGTATAATTAGATCAGGGGTCTGTGTGTGTATATATATATATATATATATATAAGGTAGGCCGTGTTAGTCGCCATTTGGCGATGTACAGCATCTAACACCCCCAACTGTGCGACCTATGAATGTCCCAATGTTTAATTCTAGCATTCTAATCAGTAAGCTTCTATACCTGACGGGAGGATCACTCTCGAAAGCTTGTACTTTAAATGTAACGTTAGTCCAATAAAAAAGGTATCACTACTAGGGATGAGCTGTTCGGGTTCGGACGGTTCGGAGTTCGACCCGAACTTTGGCAGTTCGAAAGTTCGCGAATTTTGAACTTTTTGGGCGTGTTCGGTTCGGGTTCGAAAAAAAAAAGACATTTTGAAAAAAGTATAGAAAATGCTTAAAAAAGTACTAAAAAATCTAGAAATAAAGAGACTCTTTACTGCAGAATATTATAAGCAACGGTTTATTAGATATTGGATTAAAAACTAATGTGTACGTGGAAAGATTATCAACTCTAAATGACCTCTGTTCACAAACGGGCATAACACCAGGTGTTTTTAGTCTGGTAATCAATTTGATACATTGTACAATATACTGAGGGTGGGGTGGTGTCTGCTTCTGATTGAGATTTGAGAATTAATTTCCCTAAAACATCCTAATATGCTGCATTTAACTGGTGTTTGAAAAAAATCTAAAGCAATGTTATTTTTCACCTCGGGATTAAACATTCACAGGGTTATTCAGAGAGCGGTGAAAAGCAGGAGAATAACTGGAGAAGTGAAAATTCTAGGTCAAAATAGCCAAACCAGAAAAATTCTCCCATTTATCTCACTTTCCAAATCGGCTATTTGGTCTAGATTGTTCTCTTCTCTTGCCAGTTCTCCTGGCTTTCACCTCTCTCTCAGGGTTGTTCAGAGAAAGGTGAAAACCAGGAGAATGGCAGGAAAAGAGAACAATCTGGACCAAATAGCGATTTGGAAAGTGAGATAAGGCTAGGGTCAGACTAACACATTTTTCGCAGTGACCGTCAAAAAGTGCGTCCGAACGCATTGCCGTATTTTTTCACGGATTGCGCGAAAACGGTCATACGATGCGCATTTTTGTGCGTGATTTTTTACAGATCCAAACCAGGAAACTTTGGGTGTCTGGACGTTATGTTGGCCGGACATGAGCAGGGTCTGACATCTCCAAATCACACACACACGCCGCTAGTGGACGCAGCACACTCTGTACGTCCGTACTAGCGGTTCTGTGTTCTCGAAAAAATGCGTTCATTTTCCACTTGCGTTGCGCAGCCGGACTTTCGTGCGACCGTACTTCGTATATTGCCGCCATTGCCCATCATTAAGTGCGCCTAAACGCACGTTAAAAATTCGCTAGTCTGACCCTAGCCTAAATGGGAGAATTTTTCTGGTTTGGCTATTTTGACCTAGAATTTTCCATTCTCCAGTCATTCTCCTGCTCTTCACCGCTCTCTGAATAACCCTGACAGGGTTATTCAGAGAAAGGTGAAACTCAGGAGAATGACTGGAGAATGGAAAATTCTAGGTCAAAATAGCCGAACCAGAAAAATTCTCCCATTTATCTCACTTTCCAAATCGGCTTTTTGGTCTAGAAGTTTCCATTCTCCTGCTTTTCACCGCGAAAAAATCAGTAAACTTTTTCTGCGTGTCCGAAAATGTCTCCTCTTTTCATACAGACTGCCGTCCCAAGCAGTTGTTTATGGATAGATTAAAGGAAAAGCATTTACCGTCATTTGAAATGTCACTTTCTGGTTTTTACATATTTCTATACATCCTAGAAATCCGCCACTTCACAGACAGTTATGGGGACCTCCTAGGCACGATATTTGAAGGAATTTTTCATTTTTATTTTTAACCCTTATTTCATGGAAAACGCACTGTCCCTTTAAAAATGTTTTTTTTAAAACTTTTTGTCCTTGTTTCCTGTCCCCCAGGGTACTACCCGGACCCCCATACACCTTTTATGGCAAATATGTAGCATATATGCCCTCTTGGAGGGCACTCCAAAAAACCGAATTTTCAGCCCCATTGACTTGCATGGGGGTTCGGGTTCGGGTTCGGTCCCGGACAAATGGGAAGTTCGGGTTCAGGCTCGAACCGAACTCGGGGAGTGTTCGGCTCATCCCTAATCACTACAGACTGCTATACTCATATATATATATATATATCACTAAAAAAGAGCACTCCATATCAATGTCCACCTTCATCCACCATTTTATGCAAAAGAAAAAAACACACACACATTTCAAAAATTCAATAAACCTGACTGAGGTAAAACGATGAGGATTCAGTTTACAAAGTATGATCATAGTTTGCATAAGCCTGCCACAGTCGCCAATGTTACCCAATCGTTGACAGGTCCTATCGAACTTGACCGTATCTGCATTTACAGGATTTACTCTCCTTGGTGCTCCCCGGCAGGCACTAGCCTTTATAGGCTGTCACGGTGGGACACACCCATGAACAGGGAGGGATACATACCCAAGAGAGTAGTCAGCTCTCCATATGTGTAAAACAAATCACAGAGGGGGTTGCACTCAACCTAAACTTGCAACATAAGCGTGTGCATCTAAGACTTCAAATACAAAACACCAAAAAAGAGCACTCCATATCAATGATGGGGTACATTGGCGACTGTGACAGGCTTGCGCAAACTATGATCATACTTTGTAAACTGAATCCCCATCATTTTACCACAGTCAGGTTTTTTGAATTTTTTAAATGTGTGTTGTTTTTTTCTTTGCAGAAAATGGTGGATGAAGACAGTCATTGATATAGAGTGCTCTTTTTTGGTGTTTTGTATTTAAAGTCTGAGATGCACCCGCTTATGTTGCATGTTTAGGTTGAGTGCTACCCCCCCCCTGTGGTTTGTTTTATTTATTATATATATATATCTACTGTATATTCTTTTTTTTCTTCAGGTAATGGGGGTTGTGGAATTCCCGGCTGTGTTCCCTCACTTTTTTCCCCAGGACATGACCCATGGCAAAGAGTATTATTAGTCTTGGATATAAAAACATAATATTTGCGCCTTAATTCCACAAATTGCAAATGTTCCTTTTCACTACCACTGATTCAAACCATAAATTATTTTAGAAGTGGTAAACAATCATATTCTATTTTTCTATTTTTGTTCTAAGACTACACATACTTCTAAATTGGATACATTCGAGAATTTGAAATACATAGAAATAAGGTAGCCTCATGGAAAAGTAGAAAGAAACAGTTGGTTATTTTCACCTGCATTGCCCTAAGCACAGAAAATGTAAATGGAGAAATAGAAGTACTTGCACAGCTGAAATATCAAAGTGGGCAGTATTCATTTAAGCATTTGTTATTGTCAGATTCAATCACAAATATTGCAATTGGATGATGATCCAAGCATCAGAATCTGATTCAAAGTGTCTGAAGGCAATATTCTTTTATAGTTGATTGCTAGCTATGTTTCTTCTCTTGGCAGTACACAAGTCAACAGGTCAATAATAATGGGGAAAAAAAAAAGAAAAGAGAAACAAAACAAAGCAATGCCATTGTTTTCCAAACATGTTGTCCTATTCTCCTTCGATACCTAACTCTTTAGGGGTTATTCAGAAACAGCAGATCTGGCACCAAACAGTGAATTTCCCCGTACGGTGACATTTTGGGGCTATTCGGCTATTCAGAGAGGAGGCAGAACTTCCAGCACGTAGGGAGCCTGTTCGAAGGCATTGAAATCCCCCATAGAGAAGCAATGGTTAAACTATTCAGAGAACACCGAACAGCAGTGAAAAGTTGCTGAAGTGCCCTGCTGTTCAGTGGTTTCATTCGGCAGGTTTATTCAGGCAACCCCCCCACAGGCTTCAATGTTAAAAATATTCCCATCTTTACTCAATATCTAATAAACCATTTATTATTTTAATCTGCAGTAAAAAGTCTATTTATTGATCATTTTTTTATGATCTTTTAGGCAATTTTCATGAATTTTTTTTTGAATTTACAATTTTTGTTTTGTAAAATTGCCATCAAGATATCAAACTTGAAATGAGGGCCTCGCAGGGCCACATAAAGCCATCTAGTATAACACAGCGTAAGAAAAATATCAACTAAAAGAAAATGCAGTCGCAAAAAAACAAAACAGCTACGCAAATATAGTCCTCTTAATTGTCTCAGAATAAAAAGAAAATAAAGAGTCACTACTAGGACATCCCCAGCCGGGGACATACATACCACACAAAGGGCAAAAAAATAAAAATAAACGAAGCGCAGCAGAAAAAAACGAAAAGTGTCTTCAAAAAATGTAATATAAATGTCGCGAAAGTCCTCCAATAAAAACAAGAAAAAAAATGTGGAGCACAAGACATATTTGGCCCCAAATACAACAACAATAGTGACAGTAGAAACCTTTTCTTTAACTGGGGTAAATAACTCAGCGACGGGGGACTGCAAAAAATGTCAGATTACCAACAAGTGTCTGACAAAAGACAAGGGGTAGCAACGTGTGGGCGCCATTAGGGAGCTGGTTACATTGTGGTCGAGAAACAGCAAGGGAGCGAGCCTACAAGGGCCCCCTCAGCCTGTATCCAGCGGAAACATGGGGCTGTAGCCCCCTCCAGACCCGCAGCTGGTACTCAGGGCACGGCAGTCCATCAGACTCCAGGTCCCAGCGAACCCTGTACCGGCTCCAACCAGGACCAAGGCCAGCACCACCTCCCCTCAGTGCTGAGGCCCTCAGTCCCGATCAGCACTGGCCACTCAGACTTCAAGAGTGGTGTCTCGGAAGTTGACTTGGCGATCGTCGTCACAACATGGTTCCAGCAGGCCTCGTAGAAGACAGGTTCAGTGTAGGATCCGGACCTCCAGGCTCAGCACTCCATCGATCGGCATCCACATGTCCAACAGGTACAGTATCCCCCGATTCCTCCTCCACCAGATCTGCATCCTCCCGGCTAGCTCTCAGTGCGGCCATCAGTTGCCTTCAAGATCCTCTAGTGATTGGACTCTCCTCCTCCCCCGGCAGTTGCGCCAAGCAGGCCTCGAGGGCCGCAAACGCAGCCTCCATACCCCTGGCGAGGGCGTAGTTCCAGACTGTGCCACTCCGCTTTTTCCCCCGACATCTTCTCCAAGGGGACACCATGTGTGGCTGGAAGATGGGAGCCCTCCATCCCCTCAGCCTGCAACCGGTAATCACCTTTCACTGAGGAAAACAGGCGGAATAGAGAGCCATGTGTCTGGGGGCAGAAGTGTAGGCCTCAAAATGGCCGACGGGTGAGCGGAGCCGCCGGGAGATCTCAGCGAAAAACTCAGCTGTGGTCCGAAGGGGGGGACAAAAGCAGGCCCCGGAGCAATCCCCGTAGTGACCAGCCCACCGGGGACTTATCGGGTAATCTGTAGAGAAGCTCAAGCTAAAAAAAACAACGATATCAACAACAAAAATAGGATAATAACACACATAGGGTGATACCCCTAACAAAATGAAAATAAATGAATACAAAATGTATTCTTGAAGTGTATTCTTAACCACTCACAGGCTGCCACTACTGGGAAGACACATAGCAGGTTCTTGAATCTCTCGGGGCTGGAATGATAGCCTTGAGGGAAGAATAATAACAATAGTGTAGATAGCCAAGCAACCATAAAAACAACGTTTTTATTGCGCTTACAGAAATTTAAAACAAATGGAGCATAACATCACCAACTCCCATGACCCAAATCGTCTGGAGGTGTTGCTCGACGCGTTTCGTCACGTGGACTTCATCAGGCTCCTGATGAAGTCCACGTGACGAAACGCGTCGAGCAACACCTCCAGACAATTTGGGTCATGGGAGTTGGTGATGTTATGCTCCATTTGTTTTAAATTTCTGTAAGCGCAATAAAAACGTTGTTTTTATGATTGCTTGGCTATCTACACTATTGTTATTATTCTTCCCTCAAGGCTATCATTCCAGCCCCGAGAGATTCAAGAACCTGCTATGTGTCTTCCCAGTAGTGGCAGCCTGTGAGTGTTTAAGAATACCCTTCAAGAATACATTTTGTACTCATTTATTTTCATTTTGTTAGGGGTATCACCCTATGTGTGTTATTATCCTAAAAAAACAACGAAAGAGGACAATCCCGCAGAGCTCAACAAGGCACGTCTGGTCCCTTACAGAGCTGGCCATGCCCCCCCCCCCCCGTGAAATTTGTTTTTAATAGTTTTCATTTTCCATAGCAGACCTTTTTATTATCATTCATAGGACCTTATATGTAAATTCTGGATTTCAAGTTTTTGGATAAGGGATAATCAACCTAAAACTTTAATTCCTTAGTTTTACCTCTTCATATTGTGAGAAGGTGGAAAATGTTGGCTCTAAATATAAATTAGAATAAAAATAATGGCAGCCAATTAAATTAAAGCATTGAAAATTATACAAAGTAATACACAACAGTATGGGAAAAGTCCCGATCAGATTGTGTAATACAATTTTGTGAAAACATTGCAAAAAACTATATTAACATTTCACGTTATTTTATTTCCTATCACGAGAACCAACATAGATGAATAAATATGCAAAGTCGTATCTCCAAGGCAATGCTCCTCTCACACTGCTCTTTCTTTAATGAAGAAAGAGAAGCTGTCATATTATAGCACTTAACACTTGCTTTAACAGTCATTATGGATTGGCTTAAGTGTCAATACCTTAGATGGACTGCACCAATAATAGCAATTGCCTGTGACTTATGAGTATATTTGGCAGCATCCAGCAAATACTTACACAGAATAAAATTAATACTAAACTCTGTGTATAGCCTTTACAGAGCCCAGGGGACCTTATTATAGTGCCATAAATTCTGCTGTATTTTCTGCCATTATTTAATTAGACTCACTATTCGCATATAAATAAAACATCCTGGCAGTTATTTCAATGATAAATCCCCATTCATTACTTCTTATTACTGAAAAGTTTATTTCCTTAATATACTGGGCTCCTTACAAATACCCTGCATATTCTACTTTGTTTTCATATTCATTTTCATACTTTCTCTAGTTGTAAGAATTTAGGTATTCATAAAAGTATTAAAAACCTGTTTGCTGAGAGATTTATCTGCCGAATGTGTAGAAGTGATTTTCCTGCCTACATTTTATCGCTTCCGTTCACAAATCTTTAAATCTTAAACATATGACCTATTTTCAAAACAAAATGCCTAGAATAATTCTTTATACTCTACTAATTTCCTGAACTAAAGGATCTGAGAACACTTAATTAAATATCCACTTAATTAAATACCCACCTGTATCTTTGCATCATAATTATCCTCTTATTGGCCAGGATTAAACATTTATGAAACATGTCCCATTTTCATTGATAACAAAATATTTTTTTATGCAAGTATCATTGCTAAACTCCACCTCTTCAGAACAATGATTATAGTTTCTACTATAGCTGTATAACTTGATCACTGTCTGCAGGACAATGTTTATAGACATTATAAGAAGTGGCCAATTTTAACCCTTACCGCCAGGCGGGTCATGCCGGGCAGGAGGACATTAATGCCCCCTGTCTGCTGTGGCAGGCTCCTCACCTGAGTTCAGGCCGTCCCGCGGCAGCGAATGACAGCGATACAACTTATGGGCGTGGCTCACGTGGCCCATAGACATCTGTGGGGCGTGCTATGCCGCCCCTGCGGCATTGAGTCGCACCTGCCGCAGGGACAGCATAGTACGCCTGGCGGCGTAGAAGGGTTAAAGGGAACAAATGAGAATTCTGTTCTATCTACAAAAATTGTGAGGGAACTGCATGCTTAGGCATTCCCACTCGTCTTGTCCCAACTACCACACACCCCCATGTTGATCATGGTAGTGTAGGGGTTAAGGATGTTTAGAAGACCACCACTATGAATTTATGTAACAGCTTGTAGAGACAACTGGCGAGGTGGCGCAACACTCAGCTCACCATAAGCATTTATATTAATTGAAATTAAATGGTCCTTCTAGTGACAATGTCCCTTTATCAATTATCTCCTATCTTGCATCTCTCAACTCATTCTCATCTGTACAACACTCACCATTTCAAAAACACTTTTTAGAAGCTACCAATTCAGAAATCCATGTAATTCCACAGGGATCAAAAGTTTTTATTGCAACTGTTATCAGGGCCAGATTTATAACTAGGCAGAGTAGGCATGTTCCTACAGGCGCCTGCTACAAGGGGGCGCCTTGCTCTGTTATTTTTTTTAATAATTTAGACCACTGTATCTCTGGAGCACTAAGGGCTAGAGGGACATATGAGGTATCATTGGAAAGGCCAGATTATGCCAGTAGCTCCAAATATTACCAGGTTAGATTTATGTAAAAATAAAATGACAAATAAAAGAATTTTCTCTTTTTTTTTTAATACAGCACTATTATTCAGTTTACAATTTTAAAGTGAACAGTGATGGTGCACTAACTCACCTTTTTTCCCACACTACCAGCAAGTGTGGAGCTGATAATGCGATGCATTGTTTTATCGACAAACTAGACTGGCACTGCAGTGCAGAGAGACAGGGGGACTTTGGAATCCTGCACCTCCGAATGGTACACCGCACAAGTTTAAGTGAAGTGTCATTGGAAAGGTCAGAGTCTGGTCTTTACAATGATACCAAACATGACTATATAATGTATAAAAGTTTAAAAAAAATGAAGGTAAATGCAAAATATTTTTTTTTCTCTTTTCTTGTTCAGAGGGAAGATATGCTTTTACATATAAAACTAAAATACCACTGCAATAACTCACCTAAGGCAACAGATTCTGCCCCCTCTTTTTATTTGAATGCAGAGAGAAACGGTTTTCCAGTTTTTTAGAATGTATTGTTTTTTCTTTACATTTTTTAATTTTGCCCCAAAATGAAAATTTAAAACGTAATTTTGGCATGCTTCTTTTTTTTTTTGCGAGGGGGTGGTGGCAGGGGTGCTCCAAATTTCTGTGCCTACAGGTTCCTGAGATGCAAATCCGACCCTGTCTGTTAGGGATGCACCAAAACCAATACTAGTATCAGCACGGTGCCAATATCAGGCATTTGCATGAGTACTTGTAAAAATATTGCTGAAAATAATCCAGAAAAATGCCTAAAAAAATCCTAAAAAATTAACTTTTTGCAGCAAATGAAAAGAAAAACACCGTTGAATAGATATTTGAGAAAAACAGGTATTTTTTTTTACATTGAAGCATATGGGATTCGTCTGCTTAAACCACAGCATTTCGACAACTTTTCGGTACAGTTTGGCATTCTCTGAATAGATTAACCACTACTTCCCTATGGGGAATTTCCCTGCTGCCAAAGGTCACCATATCTCACTGGCAGTTCAACAATATTTGGTGAATCGCCAGCTTTTTGAATCGCCAAATGGCCACGGAATTGCACCGTCACAGAAAATTCACCGTTTGGTTCAATCCGGTGGCCAATTTGGCTGTCTTTGAATAACCCCTAATGAGTTCACTGTT
Organism: Leptobrachium leishanense; assembly: GCA_009667805.1. Classification (NCBI taxonomy): domain Eukaryota; kingdom Metazoa; phylum Chordata; class Amphibia; order Anura; family Megophryidae; genus Leptobrachium; species Leptobrachium leishanense. The sequence goes on from CM019063.1 coordinate 226,771,371, forward strand.
CTCCTATGGCCTCCACAGTTACCAGATCTCAATTCAATAGAGCACGTTTGGGATGTGGTGGAGCGGGAGATTCACATCATTGATGTGCAACCGACAAATTTGCATCAACTGCATGAAGCTACACTATATTGCCAAAAGTATTCGCTCACCCATCCATATGCGAGTCAAGGCAGGTGAGTGAATACTTTTGGCAAAATAGTGTATCATGTCAATATGGACCAAAATCTTTGAGTAATGTTTACAACACCTTGTTGAATTTATGCCATAAAGAATTAAGGCAGTTCTGAATGCAAAAGGGGGTCCAACCCTGTACTAGCAAGGCGTACCTAATAAATTGGCCTGTGAGTGTCTATATCTATATAAATATATCTATCAGTGACGTGCGGTCAGTGGCTGGTGAGGCACTGGCTAGTATCAGAGCCAGATATACACGGGTTACATTGGTTCAGGTTCAGTGCTCCCCAGGATCTGGCTGCTGTCAGTGCTCCCTAGGAACTGGTTGCTGTCAGTGATCCCCAGGAACGGGCAGCTGTCAGCGCAGCCCCAGGAACTGGCTGCAGTCAGTGCTCCCCAAGATCTGGCTGCTGTCAGTGCTCCCCAGGCACTGGCTGCTGTCAGTGTCCCTAGGATCTGGCTGCTGTCAGTGCTCCCCAGGAATTGGCTGCTGTCAGTGCTCCAAAGGAACTGGCTGCTGTCAGTGCTCCCCAGGAACTGGCTGCTGTCAGTGCTCCCCAGGACCTGGCTGCTGTCAGTGCTCACCAGGATCTGGCTGCTCTCAGGGCTCCCCAGGATCTTGCTGCTCTTAGTGCGCACCAGTGTCACGGATTCCCCCCAATAACCAGATATCGGTCCCTATATACAGAGCCCTGTCTACCCTTCTGATCCTTGAATGGTCGGTGATTCTTGCCCTATGTGGAACTGATAACTTCAGGAACTCGATATTGACACAACAAGCAAGGATTAATACAGCAAACAGAGTGATCCTCATACACACCGAGTCAGTAACAGGAGCGGTACTCACACAAGGCATGTCAGTAACAGGAGTAGTTCTTACACAAGACGAGTCGGTCACAGGAGCGTTCTTATACAGATCGAGTCAGTAACAGGAGTGATTCTCATACAGATCTAGTCAGTAACAGGGGTGGTTCTCATACAGGCAGGGTCAGCAACAATAGCGGTTCTCGTAAGATGAATCAGTAACTGAGCACAGTAAGCACTGGGGAAGTAACTCCACGACAAGGCAATGAAACACTGCGGCAAACTGTTTTTTAAACCCGGCGGCTTCGCGTCATCAAGCCACGCCCCGGACCAGTCACGTGATCGCTCCAAGCCGACATATCACTCGGCACTCGGCCAGCAAGCAGCGAGGACGGCGCTCAGCAAGCAGCAAGGAAGGCGCTGCTGAGTGCTGGGGAGCCCAGGGACCGCAGACGTGACACCCAGGACCTCTTGCTGCTCTCAGGGCTCTCCAGGATGTGCCTCCAGGCACACAGCCCCACGGCATGTCCCCGTGACTGATGAGGACAGTCACATGACTGTCCTGTGTCAATCATTGCATGGGAGGCCTGCCTCCCATGGAGGCGTTTTTTTGAATAGCTTGTGACCAATGGTGTTTTCCCATTGGTTCAAGCTATTCCATTGCTCTCAGTGCCTCTCTTGATAAAGGGCCCTGTGGGGCCGAAACGCCGGCTTTTTAAATGCAACCATAATAAAGTTTATAAATTTTTTAGCAAAACCCTGAGTGGCTCCCTCTACCCTATTTTATATTATATGCATACTTTGGGAGCCTGTACAAGGGCGCACACTCTCAGCTGTAAGAAACCTTGGCTTACAGCATTTTTCTTTGGAAGCGAGTGCCCGGCCTTCCTTCTTTTTCATTACACAAATATATATATATATCTCTGAGGTCTGGTGTGTGTGTGTGTGGTCATGCTGTACAGTGGGTAAATGGGTTGTCTGGCCATACATTTCAATATGAACATAAATTGGACATGCTTTCAGCAAGATCCTAAAGTATTTATTGGAATGCGGTCATATGACATTAAATAAAAGTATCAGTAATCAGTATCGGTGTCAGTATCGGTGACCAACGGTGAGTATCTGAAAATAAGTAACAATACTCGTACTTTAGAAAATTGTATCAGTGTATCCCTACAATCTGTACAGACATATAGGTAGGCATACAAATACGTTAGGAAATGATATATATACAGTATATATATATATGTGTCTTTTTTGTACTAATGCTCTTATATGACCAGTTAGACAACGGGTGGCTCTCTAGGGAGCACAAAATACATGTTCCACTTTCCAGATTAATATTTATGAGCAAAGACCCTTATTTTTGAAAGGTGAACCATCTCTTTTTTTACTTCTTGTTTGTCTGTGTACTTTCATACATTATCATGTCTTGCTGTTTTGGAAAATACATGACTCTTGGAACACTCTGGAGAGTAGCAAAACCTCAGCGTTAAGAAATAGGCTGCTAACTAAATCTTATCCAATCTATCTTTTCCCTATTTCTGCCATGTTTTAGCCTGCCTTTGTTTCTGAAATTCATCTGATGATAAAGAAAACTCCCACTGGCGTAATGTAATCTGTCCGCTGGCAATATATATAACTGCAGAGTCGTTCAGCTGAGAGATGAAGTATGGGGTCAGATCAAAGTCAATCTTAAATTTAACAAGAAAACTGTCTAATATTTTCATACGGATTGATACATGTGCCTTATTTTGAAAGTAATTTTAAAATAACGTGATATTGCACATTACTTTTCCTATAAAAACAATACATGTGTATAGCAGTTCCTGTTTATAAAGCAGCTGGGGATATTTGTCAAATCAAGAAAATAGAATTATGAGGATGCTTAAATCTAAAGTGAGGAAAAGAGAGATGGAAGATATTTCTGTCTAAAAATAAAAAGCTTCCATAGAAAAGCATGAAAAATGTACTGAAGTTTAAAAACATGATCAATGGGTTATTTATTAAGTATCCTTATTTTGCACCTACTGTAAATTAAGTTTGTATGTAGAAAAACAAGAAATAACTCTGGGTAAATATTTAGTTAATTTATCTATTTCAGCAAAAATTCAGAAAAGAAAAAAACCTTTAATGGAAACTGTAGGAAATATTCTTTAAAAACCATGACCATTCTAGACGACGAGAAATTTACGTGCACAGAAAAAGGAACATGGATTGGTTGCACTTTGAATTAAACAAGGTTAACGACATCAAATGAGTTGCTTTAAAATATATATATATATATATATATATATATATTTATATAGATTAGGTCGGCCGTGTTAGTCCAGATGCCAAAATCACGAGTATAGCAGTCTGTAGTGATACCTTTTTTATTGGACTAACGTTACATTTAAAGTACAAGCTTTCGAGAGGATTCCTCCCTTCCTCAGGTATAGAAGCTAACTGATCAGGATAATAGAATAAAACATAGGGACAGTCATAGGGCTCACAGTTGGGGGTGTTAGATGTAGTACATTGCCAAATGGCATGGTCAGAGGGGGGAATAAAAAAAAAAAACAAGGGAAACCTTAATTGTCTCAGGCAAGATGCAATCATGTCCACTTCAAAGGGAATGTGAAAGGACAGAACGAAAGAAATAAGAAGAAAAAAAAAAAAAAAAAAAAAAAACACAACACAGTGATTATGGGGAAGACACAAAAATAGGAATGATGAATATTACGTGACGTTATTATAGTGGGTTAAAAAACCCAAATCTATATTAAGTCCTTGTTTTATATTGTTGAAATATGTGATCATTTTCATTTCATATGTTTTGCGTTCCCGGTGATCTTTAAAATGTCCTTTGAGGATTTTGATTCTGAGGTTTTGGATGGAGTGGCCTGCTAGATTGAAGTGATGTCCCACTGGGGTACAATATGTGTTTTCCTGGTGGTTCCTAATGGAGTGTCTGTGCTGGTTCATCCTGAGATTTAGTTTAAGGCTGGTTTCACCAATATAGCAGCCCTTATCACACGCCGTGCACTGGATCATATACACCACATTTTCTGACGTGCATAGGAATGATCCCTTGATGTTGTGAGTGGCGTTGTTGTGCCGCGCAGTGCTGCTGTCACATATATGTTGGCAAAGTTTGCAGCGGGGTTTGTTACAGCGTTTGGTCCCATTCTGTATGTCATCCTGTTCCTGAGCGAGTTTGCTGCGGACCAGTTTTCGCCTCAGGTTTGGGGGTTGCTTGAATGCCAGTAAGGGGGGCTGTGGGAATATTTCTTTGAGCGCAGGGTCCTCTGTGACCAGTGGCTGCAGATCTTTGATGATTTTGCGAATTCCCTCTAGAGTTGGGTTGTAGGAAACAAGTAGAGGGATCCGTGTATTGTTTTTCTTTTCTTTGTAGCGCAACAGCTGTTCGCGCGGTGTTTTCAGGGCAGATTTGATTTTTTCAGAGATTGTCCTTTCCTTGTAGCCCTTCCGCTGGAATGATGCAGACAGTTTGCTCAGGTGTTTATCCCTGTCCCCAGTGTCCGAGCAGATTCGGTGGTACCTGATGGCCTGGCTATAGATGATGCCTTGTTTGGTGTGGTTGGGATGAAAGCTGGTGTTGTGGAGGTAGCTGGGCCTGTCTGTGGGTTTCCTGTACACAGATGAGTGCAGCGTGCCATTGGCAGCTGATATGGTACAGTCCAGGAAGCTCACACTGTGCTTGGAAAAATCCATCTTGAGTTTGATCAATGGGTGGAACGTATTAAATGCCTTGTGAAAGTCTAGAAGGCGTTCCTCTCCTTCTGTCCATATGATGAAAATATCATCAATGTATCGTAGATATTTGTGTGGTTTGTGAGGGTGAGTGTTCAGGAACCTCTGTTCTAGATCTGCCATGAAAAGAGATAGGTATCACTACAGACTGCTATACTCGTGATTTTGGCATCTGGACTAACACGGCCGACCTAATCTACATTACCATGAATGATACTGCATTTGGCCGCATTGAGAAGCAACGGATCAAACTGACTAGAAGAGAAACACAGATCAACAGCGACATATTTTTTCTTACCCAATGTAAAAAGATGAATCTTGTCCCCAAGGGACTCCGCATCTGGAACCCACTTTCAACCACCCACAACTCTCAGCATGCTGAAAACATCTGCAAACGCACCAGCGAGAAGCTGCGGAACCACTTAATTCACTTACTTTATGACAAAAAGCAAAAAATAATTGGGCGGAAAATATCTTTACTGGTCAACCTACAACAAATCCCATTAAGAGCCAAAGATATGGAAACTGAAATGGAATGCCTCTAAAAAAAGGAACAACAAAAGCTAATCAACAAGAAAAAGAAGAAACTCGCAGGACTCTTAGCACATAGAGATGGCAATTTTATGCACAAAGACGTCCGGCACAAAAGATCCATTGATTACATCGATAATGACACTGATCGGATCGCCACCACTCATACCGCAATCTCTGGCAAGATTGACATTGCTGGCATCAGTGAACCCCCCACAGACTATTCTGAGATTGTTAACCTCTCTGATCATGTACTGTCCATACCCGAAAAAGCAGTCCTGTCCAAAGGACTAACTTTTTGTCCCAGCACCAAACTGGACCACATCCAACTATACTCCGACTTGGAGGAGTTCTTTAGAAGACTGAGACTTAAAGAGTTCTTCTTTGAGAAAAATGACAATATTTCTACCATGAACAACAGAGGGAAAGCTAGGAACCAAGACTTCACACCTGCAGCAGGACGCAATGACAGATTAGACAACTATATTGAAAAATTCCGCATGAGAGTGACATCCCTGGTTACCACACAGCAGCAGAAAAAAATACCACCGAACCTCTCACCTGCAGAAAGGATGGCCCTAAAAAATATGTCCAGCAACAACAACATCATCATCAAGCCAGCTGACAAAGGGGGATCAGTAGTGGTCATGAACATCCAAGACTACATGGCAGAAGGTGACAGACAACTGTCAGATGTGAAATATTACTGTAAATTGACTGAAGACCCAACAAAAGAATGCAAAACCCAACTTGGCATACTTATCAGGTCGTTCCCCAAACACCTACAGCAAGAATTGGAGAATCTGGTGCCTTCCAATCCTCGCATGGGCACGTTCTACATGCTGCCCAAAATCCACAAGCCCGGGAACCCAGGACGACCCATTATCGCAGGTATGGACACACTTACCGAACTCTTTTCTGGCCTTATAGAGGGTATCCTGAAACCCTTAGTAACCAACACTGCCAGTTATATACAGGACACCACAGACTTTCTCAACAAACTCGGGGATATCCAGACACTACCGGCCGACACTATATTAGTTACTATGGATGTAGAATCCCTATACAGTAACATCCCACACAAAGATGGAATCAATGCCTGTCTCCAATCTCTCTCCTCCCACAATACTCCACATAAATATAGCGGTGACATTATTACCAAGCTGATTGAATTTATTCTCACACACAACTGCTTCAGCTTCAACAACAACTGCTACCTACAAATGACTGGGACCGCTATGGGTAGTAAAATGTCACCACAATACGCCAATCTTTTCATGGCAGATCTAGAACAGAGGTTCCTGAACACTCACCCTCACAAACCACACAAATATCTACGATACATTGATGATATTTTCATCATATGGACAGAAGGAGAGGAACGCCTTCTAGACTTTCACAAGGCATTTAATACGTTCCACCCATTGATCAAACTCAAGATGGATTTTTCCAAGCACAGTGTGAGCTTCCTGGACTGTACCATATCAGCTGCCAATGGCACGCTGCACTCATCTGTGTACAGGAAACCCACAGACAGGCCCAGCTACCTCCACAACACCAGCTTTCATCCCAACCACACCAAACAAGGCATCATCTATAGCCAGGCCATCAGGTACCACCGAATCTGCTCGGACACTGGGGACAGGGATAAACACCTGAGCAAACTGTCTGCATCATTCCAGCGGAAGGGCTACAAGGAAAGGACAATCTCTGAAAAAATCAAATCTGCCCTGAAAACACCGCGCGAACAGCTGTTGCGCTACAAAGAAAAGAAAAACAATACACGGATCCCTCTACTTGTTTCCTACAACCCAACTCTAGAGGGAATTCGCAAAATCATCAAAGATCTGCAGCCACTGGTCACAGAGGACCCTGCGCTCAAAGAAATATTCCCACAGCCCCCCTTACTGGCATTCAAGCAATCCCCAAACCTGAGGCGAAAACTGGTCCGCAGCAAACTCGCTCAGGAACAGGATGACATACAGAATGGGACCAAACGCTGTAACAAACCCCGCTGCAAACTTTGCCAACATATATGTGACAGCAGCACTGCGCGGCACAACAACGCCACTCACAACATCAAGGGATCATTCCTATGCACGTCAGAAAATGTGGTGTATATGATCCAGTGCACGGCGTGTGATAAGGGCTGCTATATTGGTGAAACCAGCCTTAACTAAATCTCAGGATGAACCAGCACAGACACTCCATTAGGAACCACCAGGAAAACACATATTGTACCCCAGTGGGACATCACTTCAATCTAGCAGGCCACTCCATCCAAAACCTCAGAATCAAAATCCTCAAAGGACATTTTAAAGATCACCGGGAACGCAAAACATATGAAATGAAAATGATCACATATTTCAACAATATAAAACAAGGACTTAATATAGATTCGGGTTTTTTAACCCACTATAATAACGTCACGTAATATTCATCATTCCTATTTTTGTGCCTTCCCCATAATCACTGTGTTGTGTTTTTTTTTTTGTGTGTGGTTTTTTTTTTTTTTTTTTCTTATTTCTTTCGTTCTGTCCTTTCACATTCCCTTTGAAGTGGACATGATTGCATCTTGCCTGAGACAATTAAGGTTTCCCTTGTTTTTTTTTTTATTCCCCCTCTGACCATGCCATTTGGCAATGTACTACATCTAACACCCCCAACTGTGAGCCCTATGACTGTCCCTATGTTTTATTCTATTATCCTGATCAGTTAGCGTCTATACCTGAGGAAGGGAGGAATCCTCTCGAAAGCTTGTACTTTAAATGTAACGTTAGTCCAATAAAAAAGGTATCACTACAGACTGCTATACTCGTGATTTTTATATATATATATATATATATATTTATATAATATATATCTCGTGGTGGGGCCCATGATCAGGGTTAAAATCCCAAAGTGCAGGAGATCGGAGATACCAATCAGACCATACGTATAATGACAGAAGGTAAGAACACCACAAGGCTAGGCAGAAACTCCTGCATGGCACAACCACTAGGAATCCTAATACTGACAGGACGGTGTTTAGAGTAGCCAGATCTGAGATAACAGAAAATACCACAGGGCCGTGCAGAGTCTCAGGATGCAAGCAGTATATGCTATGAATCATACAGAAGGGAGTTAGCACTGTATGGGTTAAGAATAAATTGTGGTCCTAGAATAGCCAGGGATCAGAACACCAGAGAGGGATGTCAGAACAAGCCAGGGTCATACACAGATGGAGAGGAAATAATAAACCAGTAAACAAAAAGCACAGTGAAGGAAAACCATGTAATAAACCACACGGGGCTAGGATGGGAAAAGGAAAAAGGAATAACCAGAAATAAATAAAGGACACCGCGACAGGAGTAACAAGCAGACAGAGAGGAACAGAAGCAGAGGAGTGAGAGGAGCAAGACGCAAGTGTGGCAGAGAGTGATCACGACCAAGCCAGAGCGCAGGTGCGGCCTAGTGGAGCTAGAGATCGGGTTTTTCCTTCCTATTTAATGAAGACCCAGTAACCCACGCTGAGACAGAGTAAGCTGAAGGACCCCGAGTGAGGAGAACCGCAGACGATATAACAGGGAGTGCAGGCAGTGAGCTGGACATCTTGTGGCCGATACAGAGGAGCAAGACAGCGGATCCGGTGACACAGAGAACCCCAGTCAAAATCGAGCGGAGAGATGTCCTGGGTCGAGCGGAGCACCGAGTATCTGGCGGATGGGTGAGAGGCCTGCCAGGCCACGGTGAAATACTAAAGCACACTACAGATTGTTCCAAAACCTACAGGGCCCCAACATGACTAGTCTAAGATACCTCCTAAATAATTCACTGGCCAGTTGAATATTGTACCCGGGTACCAATACACGCATACACGTACACTTCTTGGGACACAACCTGTACGGGACTCACACTCCAACCACGAAGGGGTTAAAATTCCTTTTTTCTTTTCTGCTACGCGTTTCTCGCATTACGAAGTACTGTAAATATATATACGTATATCGTGCTGCTCTTTATATGCCAGTTTATTCAGTAAACCATATAACTTATAAAATCCACAACGGTGCTGGTGTATATTTATTCCCTAGTGCGGAGAGACTAACCAGAGGTTAATTCAGCGGCTCCTACGGGAGTGGGCGCTACAAGTGTTTATGGTTTATTGGTTTTAACTATATATGAAATGTACTGGAGTTCCTCTAAATTGTTCAGCTTTCAACATCGAACAACGATCCGAACAGACACGCAGACACCCATAGTGGCTGTGAATTCTAATTGCAAGGGAAATAAACTATATTAGGGATCACATTGTATCATGTACTACATTTATAGCATTGATGTAGTAGTTGACCTTAGCAAGCTTTCAGAACAATGATGACACAGAAAGCAGAAACTGTGAATTCAATTCATTTCATTACCCAATATAAAATACTGTGAGTATTTTAACAATGTAAGCCCACAAAGAACATAAATTATTTAATGCGACATCTGAGGCATCCAACAGTGGTTAGCATCCAAAACCTTTTGGCCATTTATTTGCTCTACAACTGTCATGTTTTTTGGGGGTACAGAATTCAAGCTGAAATCTCAACAAGATTTGGCAGAGAGGAGGGAACATTTAAGCGTTCAGGCAGATGTTCAGCTGTGATTATTTACGGCCCCCTATCTAGATACATGAATTTTTACTTATGATAAGTAGGTCATAGCTCTTCATTATTTTCATTAGTACAGTATCACACTGAGGCCGGATCCTGCCAAATGCACTGCACACTGCCAGATGCATATTAGTATTTAGAAGGCAGCTTTAGGAGAAGCTTGTACGGGGCCAGATATTCTTAGAGGAAGAAAAACAATGCCCTAAAACATTAAATTGATGAAAAAATAAACAAACAAACAAATAAGTTACTTCAAAGAAATATATGAGGACTACAAAAGAAGATAGACATTGCACATTCTTAGGCTAATTATGCCATAAATAATTCCTGCCATGGTCTGTTGTGTGATGAATTTGTCGTGGGCCACCTCTGTCCAAAGTGACAATACACGTGGTTGCTGCTAACTTCAAAGGCCACAACTAAATATTTTTTCTTAACCTTTCTGCAGCTTTAGACACAGTTGGCCTCCCACTTCTTCTCTTCATCCACAACATTGGTATTAGTGGCACCAGTGGAGTAACCTGGGTTGTTAGTGCCGGGCAAGGCATGTATTGTGCCCCCCCAACCTGTGGACACATTAGCATGCCCTGATTCCCTTTCACCATTACAGTATTGAGCCCCGTACCCCACAAGCAGATGTAGCTTAACAAAATACTGATGTAAATAAACCCTTAGTGACTAGGGATGAGCTGTTCAGGTTCGGACGGTTCGGGGTTCGACCCGAACTTAGCCTGTTCGAGCAGATCGCGAACCCCGAACATTTCCGGGTGTTCGCCGCATGTTCGACCACAATGGACCACAATGCATTTTCCCACTGCCTTACACAGCCTTGCACCTGACCACAGGTCTGGTGCAAGACTGGTTGAACACTATGCCAATCACCACTAAGAGTCCTGATTGGGCAAATTTTGCCCAATCATGGGCTCACAGAGCTAAGTCCCGCAGCACACTATATAAGGTTTCAACGCAGCGCTTCTGCATGCATTTCAGAGGAGATTTCAAAGAAGATAGTTGTGTGTGTTGTTACTGCCGGTCTGCCACGCTACTGGGGGGGGTCTGGGGGGTCTCATTTCGACCAAATATCAGGGAATTTAGGTGATGTGTGTCTTGTCACTGTGCCAGCAAGTTTTTTTGGGGTTTACAACTTTATTTAAAACATTTGTGAATTAAGGTGATCTTCTGGGTCTTGTCACCACTGTGCCAGCAAGTCTTTTTGGGTGTCATTTTTACCAAATATCAGGGAATTTAGGTGATGTGTGTCTTGTCACTGTGCCAGCAATTTTTTTGGGGTTTACAACTTTCTTTAAAACATTTGTGAATTGAGGTGATCTTCTGGGTCTCGTCACACAGCCAGCAATTATTTTTGGGGCTCACTAATTTCTTTAAAACACTTGTGAATTAAGGTGATCTGTGTCTCGTCATACAAACAGTACCACGCTGTATTTTGGGGCTCACTAATTTCTTTAAAACACTTGGGAATTAAGGTGATCTGTGTCTCGTCATACAAACAGTACCACGCTGTATTTTGGGGCTCACTAATTTCTTTAAAACACTTGGGAATTAAGGTGATCTGTGTCTCGTCATACAAAAAGTACCACGCTGTATTTTGGGGCTCACTAATTTCTTTAAAACACTTGGGAATTAAGGTGATCTGTGTCTCGTCATACAAACAGTACCACGTTGTATTTTGGGGCTCACTAATTTCTTTAAAACACTTGGGAATTAAGGTGATCTGTGTCTCGTCATACATACAGTACCACGCTGTATTTTGGGGCTCACTAATTTATTTAAAACATTTGTGAATTAAGGTGATCTGTCTCTTGTCACTGGCTGCCAGCTATCAGTGTGTCTCACTGAGTTATACCAGAGTTATTTAAATCTTTATACCAGAGTTGAATCAGAGTTCTGTATATATTAATCTATATATCACTCACTATGTCTGAAAGAACAAAAAGGACAGGCAGACGCTCCCAGCCACAGAAAAGAGGGCAACCAGCCGCTGTGTCGGGAGGCTGTGTCTCTGGTCGTGGTGGACGAGGTGCATCCTCTGCAGGGGCACGCTTGTCCTTTCTAACTGGTGCTGGCCGTCTTAAGCAGCAGCAGCAACATACAGAGGACTTGGTGGATTGGCTAACCAGGCCATCCTCATCCTCCGAGTCCTCTGCCAGCCAGGCTTCTAGTGCTTTACAGTCCACCTCAGCTGCCAAAGCATCTAATGCAGCCTCCATGTCCACAGCTACTCCTGCCGTAGCCTCGCTATCACACACGGAGGAGTCAGCTGAATTGTTTGACTACAATGAGAGTGACATGCTGCTTGAGGATGCGCAGCAAGTACAGTGCTCTGATTCAATCTCTGAGGTTGAGCAAGGTAGTATAATCAACCTAGAAGAAAGGGGTGCCAGTGATGACACACAAATAACTGGCACTCATGTTGCCCCAGCAGCTGCAGCATACTGCCAAGTTGGCTCCAGTGACGAGGAGATAGGGGGTGAATATGACATTGATGATGATGAGGTCACTGACTCCACCTGGGTGCCAGATCGAACTGAGGAATCAAGTGAGGAGGAGGGGGAGGAGGAGGCACAGCAAACACGAGGCACAACATCCTCTGTGACCAACCGTAGCACTAGCCAGTCCAAGGCATCACATGTCAGAGCTGCTCCGGTGCAGAGCGCTGTTGTCTCAAAGAACACATGCAGGAACTCTGCTGTCTGGGTGTTTTTTAAGAACTGTGCAGCAGACCCCACCGTTGCTATTTGTAATCTATGTCAGAGGAGGCTGAAGCGTGGGATAAGCACCGGACACTTGGGTACCACGTGCTTGAGGTGACATATGAACAAGTGCCACACATCCCGTTGGGGCAAAACTTTGCGTATGTCCTCCTCCTCCTCATCTGTCTCTACCCACTCTGTATGTCCTGCCATACAATTGCCTACAACCTCCACCGACAAAGATGATGCTACAGTAATGGATGTACCAGCAGGTCCTTCCTCACAATGTGACATCATCCCAGTAGCTGAAGATTTACGCAGTCAGATTACGTTGCCGCAGCTGCTGCAGCGAACGGAAAAATATAGTCCCAACCATCCCCAAGCACAGCGTCTAAATGCCAGCTTAGCAAAATTACTCGCATTGCAGCTGCTGCCTTTCCAGCTGGTAGACTCTGCTCCCTTCCGTGAATTTGCTGAATGTGCTGTACCACAGTGGCAGGTTCCAAAAAGCCATTACTTTTCACACAAGGCCATTCCAGCACTATACCAGCACGTGGAAGACAATGTTATCCAGTCATTGGGAAAGGCAGTCAGCAGCAAGGTGCATGTCACTTTAGACACGTGGTCCAGCAAGCATGGACAGGGTCGTTACATTTCCTTCATGGCACACTGGGTAACTCTGATTGCAGCTGGGAGGGATCCAAGACGGGGCTCTGTGCTGGAGCTTGTTCATCCACCACGCCTCCAGAAAGCTGCTTGTATGAGGTCTGTCTGCTCCACCACCACCACCTCTTCCTCCTCCTCCTCCTCCTTCTATGTCTCTGGCGAAGTGGCAGTTAAACCCATGCCTGACAGGGTCTACGGAATGGCTCAAGCAAAAAGATGACATACTGTGCTTGAGCTGGTTTGTTTAGGGGACAGGAGCCACACCGGGTCAGAAATTTTGTCAGCTCTGCAGGGGCAGGTGCAGAGATGGTTAACACCAGGCCAGCTTGAGCTGGGAATGATCGTCTGCGATAATGGCAGCAACCTTCTCATCCGCCCTACGCAAGGGTAAATTGACGCATGTACACGTCCTAAATCTGGTGGTACAGGGTTTCCTAACCAAGTACCCAGGGCTGCCAGAGCTTCTCATCCAGGCCAGAAAAGTCTGCAGCTGTAAGGTCCTGGAGGCCCTCACCCCCTGGCGCCCCTTTTTGTGCCTTTTACTACATGTCCCCTGCAGATTCCAAAACCCTTGTATAAACAATTCACCTTCCTGATTCTACCGTTCTGGCCCTGGATCCACACCTGCCCTTCATCCTCCCTGATTAGCCCTGCATATAAGGGAGTCCCACCCTCAACCCTGGACTTCCACATTGAAGTTACTGACTGCGTTACCTGTTTACTAAAGCTCCCTGAAACCGCCTGACCATCTCCTGAACTCTCTGCTAAGACCCCAAGGACCTTCTGTTATTTATCTGGACTCTCATTGCTTCACTCACCGGTAACCCTCCCATCCTGCTCCCCCTCTGCCCCCATCTAAGCCTTGCCGTGTACCGAACCCCTGCTGTACCACCGACTATTCTCTGCCAGCCTTGCCGTGTACCGAACCCCTGCTGTACCACCGACTATTCTCTGCCAGCCTTGCCGTGTACCGAACCCCCTTGCTGAACCCTGACGACGCCATTGCCTGTACCCTATCTGATTTCATGCCACTGTGTTTACCTGCAATAAACACTCATTGCTATTCTGAATCTGCCTTCATCACTGCATCCTGGGCTCACAACCCCAACCTGCTACACCCACCGCAGTCAAACCCTTACAGAATGTGGAAGTCCAAAACCTGTGAGCCCGCGGTGATCCATGCCATGGTGAAGAACTTGAAAGGTGCCTTTCTACAGATCCAGCAGTACCTGGACTCCCTGCTTGATTATGTACAGCAAAACCCAAGGGGCACCTCATCTAAGGTGCGCGTTCCTGCTACAGAGGGAGCCAGAGGACCGCTGACCCCAGAAGAAAAGGCAAGGAGGAGGGCGCTAGACCTCTGCTTCTACTGCGGGGGCCCCTTGCATCAAATCTCGGCCTGCTCGCTGCGCCCACCTAATCCAGGTACAAAATGCTTTCATACCCCTGTTCCTGTAAAGCCTGTTTGTACCGAGCCTGCACCTGTCAAAACCACCAGGCTGGTGGTTAAAACAGTACCCACCAAGCCAAAAATAGCTACACCAACGATCAAGCCCACAAAGTCTTCGTTGGGGAAGCCGGTGCCTGCCCTGCAGAAAAAGACTTCATCACCCATCAAGCAAGCACCCAAAGAAAGACCCCTATCCCAGCCTACTCCCAAAAGAAGCCGGGTAAGCAAACCTCCTGCACCTAAGCGTGTCCCTGCTCCCAGGGAACCTGAGTCAAGGGCTACCAGATTCTCTGCACCTAGAAACCTGGTTACCCAAGAAGCTTCTTCTGAGGAGTCAGACCAGGAAACCCCTATGCAGAGTGCCGAATCGGAGTCTGACCCTGAAATGCCCATGGAGCAGGAATCCATGGACGCTGAGCCAGCCATGCCAATGGAGATCGAGCCTGGCCTACATCTCATGGCTGGTGTTGTCAGAGATCCTGAATCCAGCCGCTACCTCCATGCTGCCTATATGCCTCACCATGTCCTTCTGATGACTCTGAGTCAGAAGAGGAAGTTGCTGATGCTGGTTTAGACCCACTCAGACAGACTGCACGCCGCACCCAGGGACCCCCAGGTCAGCATAAGGGGTATGTTGGCGTTGCGGCATCTGTTTGTCGCCTGGCTGGAATGACTCACCGTACCACTGTACCTTGCTATCACATGGAGACGGACTACATAACTCCAGCTATCAAAACCATCTCGAGTACACCTTGCCCAAGATCTGCCTTCATTGGTGCCCTGCAACCCGCAGGATCTCAGGACGTCGCTGCCCTGCAACCCGCGGGATCTCAGGACGTCGCTGCCCTGCAACCCGCGGGATCTCAGGACGTCGCTGCCCTGCAACCCGCGGGATCTCAGGACGTCGCTGCCCTGCAACCCGCGGGATCTCAGGACGTCGCTGCCCTGCAACCCGGGGATCTCAGGACGTCGCTGCCCTGCAACCCGCGGGATCTCAGGACGTCGCTGCCCTGCAACCCGCGGGATCTCAGGACGTCGCTGCCCTGCAACCCGCGGGATCTCAGGAGGTCGCTGCCCTGCAACCCGCGGGATCTCAGGACGTCGCTGCCCTGCAACCCGCGGATCTCAGGACGTCGCTGCCCTGCAACCCGCGGGATCTCAGGAGGTCGCTGCCCTGCAACCCGCGGGATCTCAAGAGGTCGCTGCCCTGCAACCCGCGGGATCTCAAGAGGTCGCTGCCCTGCAACCCGCGGGATCTCAAGAGGTCGCTGCCCTGCAACCTGCGGGATCTCAAGAGGTCGCTGCCCTGCAACCTGCGGGATCTCCTGACCTGTCACCGCCACGGGGCCGTCGCCGCCGCCGTAAGGCCAAGCCGCTAACTGCCCCGCAAGAGCCGTGCAGTGCCAAGGAGGTCGCCGCCGCAGAGCCGTGCAGTGCCAAGGAGGTCGCCGCCGCAGAGCCGTGTAGTGCCAAGGAGGTTGCCAAGGGCGCTGCCCCACCGGTCCTTTCCACGGGTGCTGCCCCACCGGTCCTTTCCACGGGCGCTGCCCCGCCGGTCCTTTCCACGGGCGCTGCCCCACCGGTCCTTTTCACGGGCGCTGCCCCGCCGGTCCTTTCCAAGGGCGCTGCCCCGCCGGTCCTTTCCAAGGGCGCTGCCCCGCCGGTCCTCTCCAAGGGCGCTGCCCCGCCGGTCCTCACCAAGGGCGCTGCCCCGCCGGTCCTCTCCAAGGGCGCTGCCCCGCCGGTCCTCTCCAAGGGCGCTGCCCCGCCGGTCCTCTCCAAAGGCGCTGCCCCGTCGGTCCTCACCAAGGGCGCTGCCCCGCCGGTCCTCACCAAGGGCGCTGCCCCGCCGGCCCTCACCAAGGGCGCTGTCCCGCCGGTCCATGTCAAGTGGACGTCGAAGAGTCGTGTCACCAAGAGGATCAACACCCCTGAAGGCACCATGACTATGGAACCCTTGCCGCCGGAGTTTATTTACGGTTCAAATGGGACTGTAGTCAGATGCGCGGACCTGCAGGTGTTTTCAAATGCCGAGAGTGCCTGGAGATCGCTTCGCAGTGGCGAAGCTCTGCCCAACTCTGGTCACCATGATCATTATTCTACCCTCCAATGGTGCAATGCCTTTCTATCCCGTAATCCACCGGTGTGGCCTTGACCTCGCCCTGGGCCGTTCGGAGTCCAGCCCTTAGAGGGGGGGCTCTGTAAGGTCCTGGAGGCCCTCACCTCCTGGCGCCCCTTTTTGGGCCTTTTACTACATGTCCCCCGCAGATTCCAAAACCCTTGTATAAACAATTCACCTTCCTGATTCTACCGTTCTGGCCCTGGATCCACACCTGCCCTTCATCCTCCCTGATTAGCCCTGCATATAAGGGAGTCCCACCCTCAACCCTGGACTTCCACATTGAAGTTACTGACTGCGTTACCTGTTTACTAAAGCTCCCTGAAACCGCCTGACCATCTCCTGAACTCTCTGCTAAGACCCCAAGGACCTTCTGTTATTTATCTGGACTCTCATTGCTTCACTCACCGGTAACCCTCCCATCCTGCTCCCCCTCTGCCCCCATCTAAGCCTTGCCGTGTACCGAACCCCTGCTGTACCACCGACTATTCTCTGCCAGCCTTGCCGTGTACCGAACCCCTGCTGTACCACCGACTATTCTCTGCCAGCCTTGCCGTGTACCGAACCCCCTTGCTGAACCCTGACGACGCCATTGCCTGTACCCTATCTGATTTCATGCCACTGTGTTTACCTGCAATAAACACTCATTGCTATTCTGAATCTGCCTTCATCACTGCATCCTGCTACACCCACCGCAGTCAAACCCTTACAGCAGCCACTTCAGACGGTTATTCCCAGCAAGCGTTCGCCTGGCAGAAATTCAAAGAGAATTCCACCTTCCCACAAACCGTCTGATCTGTGACATGCCCACCAGGTGGAATTCGACATTAGCAATGCTGCAGCGTCTGCACAAGCAGCAGAGAGCCATCAACGAGTACCTGTGTGAGTATGGCACAAGGACAGGTTCAGGTCAACTTGTTTTTTTTTCCCCCCCTCAGTGGCTGATGATCAAGGATGCATGCACTGTACTGTCACCATTTGAGGAGGCAACGAGGATGGTGAGCAGGGACAGTGCATGCATCAGTGACACAATACCTTTAGTGTTCCTGCTGGAGCACACTATGCGGGGAATTATAGATGTGGCTCTAGAGGCAGAGCAGCGGGAGGAAGAGGAGGCCTTCCCTAGCTCTCAAGGCCCCAGTCTTTCTGCAGACAGCATTCCAGTGGGTCCTACTCAGATCAGACAGGAGGAGGAGGAGGATGAGGAGGAGGAGGACTATTTAAGTAGTGGGGGCATTGAAGGTGGGGATTCCTCAAGGCAGGGTTTTGAGTGCCCAGAAACAGAAGGGCTTCTGCGTGGCTGGGAGGAGGAAGTGCACGATACGGTCATCCTCATTGACCAGGAAGACTCGGCAGCTAATGCCACCTCCAACCTACGCTGCATGGGCTCCCTAATGATGCAAAGCCTGCTAAAGGACCCCAGGATTTGTGCTATCAAGGAGAGGGATCATTACTGGTTGGCAACCCTCCTTGATCCACGATACAAGGGGAAAGTTGCAGAGCTCATCCTGCCCGCACAGAGGGAGCACAGGATGACAAAACTTGAGGACGTTCTAAAGCGACACTTGTGTAACACCTTTCCAGGCACTGTTAGATTACCAAGTGCTGACACACGTGCTTCTGAGGCTGCAGGTGATCAAAGGAATAGCGGTGAAGGCCAGGGCTGCTTGACTAATGCATTTTTTAATTTTTTTAGTCTTCGACGCCCAGGGACGTCAAATGTAGGCACCCATTGCCAGCGTCTTCACCATATGGTGCAGGACTACCTAGGGGCAAGGGCAGACCTGGATACCTTTCCAGCAGATGATCCACTGGCTTATTGGGTGTTGAGATTGGATCACTGGCCCGAACTTAGCCAATATGCTATGCAGCTACTAGGTTGCCCTTCATCTAGCGTGCTTTCCGAAAGGACGTTCAGTGCCACTGGAGGTTTTGTCACAGACAAAAGAGTGCGTCTGTCCACTGACTCTGTAGACCGGCTGACATTTCTACAAAAAATGAATCAGTCTTGGATCAGCAGCTATCAATCCCCTGATGCTGAAGTAATGGAATAGATAGGGGATGTCCTCTTCTGCATTAACAAAACCTCCAGCACTGAACTCTTCCACAATACGACAAAAGGGTTACGGTGTGAAGGCACTTGCTGCCATGAAAGGCACAATATCTGGCTGCACTGACGCCCAGTAAAAAAAAAAAAAAAACTTTTCAATATTAGGACCACATGGTCCACCCCTGCACTCTTCCACAATACCACAGAGGGGTTACTGTATGATGATACTTGATGGCCTGGCATTAAAGGCACAATATCTGGGTGCACTGACGCCCATTACCAGAGCAAAAAATTTTCAATAAAGTACCACATGGTCCACCCCTGCACTCTTCCACAATACCACAGAAAGGTTACTGTATGATAGTACTTGCATGCCTGGCACTAAAGGCACAATATGTGGGTGCACTGCCATTGACGCCTGCATCAGATTCATATCCTCAGAGTGGTTACGGTGTGACGGCACTGTTGCCGACGCTAAAAGCCCAATTTTAAAGCACCTATTGTTACTTTCATCCAAAGCCTGCATAAGTTTCACAATAATTTAGCCCAAAAAAACACTAAACTTTTTCTGCACGTCCTAAAATGTCTTTTCATACAGGCTGCCGCCCCAAGCAGTTGTTTATGGATAGATTAACCCCTTAAGGACCCAGGACGTACCATGTACGTCATTGCAGCGGGTCTCTTTTAGACCCGCTGACGTACATGGTACGTCCTGCGGTTTTTTTGAGCGCTGGAAGCGATCGGATCGCTTCCAGCAGCTCAAACGCCATTGCAGGATGCCTGGGAGTCCAGGCATCCGTGCAATGGCGGTGAGAAGTGCCAGGGCACCTTGTGATCGCTCCCCGGGAGCGATCAACATCCAGTTTTACCGGAGAGGTGCCCGGCACTTCTAGAGAGCGCTGGAAGCGATCGGATCGCTTCCAGCTGCTCTGTGTATATTGCAGGGATGCCTCGACATCGAGGCATCCTTGCAATATGCTTACCTGCCGCCGGTCCGCTTAGTGATCGCTCCCCCCGAGCGATCACTTCCGGTAGCGGCAGGAAGTACTGAGTGCCACGAGGTATCGTGGCACTCAGTACAAAACGATCACATGAGTGATCAGGTGCTCTGCTGGGTGCCTCGAGGGATCAAGGCACCCAGCAGAGTAAAAAAAAGTGTAAAAAAAAAAGTAAAATAAAAATCAATAAAAATGAATAAAATAAAATAAACTGACAGCCAAGATGGCGCTGCCCTTCTAAGGGCAGGGTCATCTTGCGGCTGAGTGGGATGTTCCTAGCCTGCCTCATCAGAGAGGCAGGCTAGCAACATCCAATTAGAAGTAAAAAAAAATCTAAATAAAATTTCTAATTGGTCAGGTCAATATTTTGTAAATATTGGCCGTGACCTCTGTGATTCTCCCTCCCTCTCCTCACTTGTGTTTTGGTGAGAGAGGGAGATCAGATTTGACAGGTTAGAGATTTTAGTGAGATTAGAAAAATTGAGGCAGATTTAGAGAGATTTTAGGGAGATTTAGAAGAATTGAGGCAGGTTTAGAGTGATTTAGAGAGATTTAGGTGTTTATTTGTATTTTCTTGTGAAACCCAACGGTTCTTCTAAGAACCAACAATCCTCTTAGATTATAAAATTTTATAATTATTATATATAATGTCTGAGAGGGTGTACAGCGCCGAGGAGGCATATGCCATCCTGGCGTCAGAATCTGAGGCATCTGCGTCAGACTCCGACCCTGATTTCGACCCCGCCAACTGCTCAGAGACGTCGCTAGATACATCATCTACGCTGGCTGATGTATCTAGTGATGTTTCTGATGCAGATCCTGGGTCACCACCTGCCAGCAGGAGACGCACAGCTCCAGCTGAGGAGTGGGTAGTGCCTCATCGCCAGAGGCCAGATATCCCTCCTTTCACGGCAAATCCTGGCATCAATATTGATGTTGCAGGATTTACCGCCACACAGTTTTTTCAGGTGTTTATGGGGGATGATTTGTTGGGCCACATCGTGGCCCAATCAAATCTGCATGCCATCAGCATTGTGCTGCGAAGCCAGACTCCTACTTGGCAAGGCAGCAATGGACCCCGCTAGATGTGCCAGAATTTCTGAAATTCTGGGCACTTACTATGCTGATGGGCATCATAAAGAAGCCCTCAATTCGCTCCTACTGGAGCAGTAGCCCCATCTGCTCTACCCCCATTTACCCCCAATCAATGTCACGTAGAAGGTATGAAAACATTTTGCGTTTCATGCACTTCAGTGACAACAGCCTGTGCCCTCCTAGAGAGCATCCCCAGTTTGACAGGCTGTATAAAATCCGCCCCCTGATTACCCACTTCGCCGCCAGGTTTGCAGAGGCTTATACACCTGGAAGGAATATCTGAGTGGATGAATCCCTAATGAAATACAAGGGAAGGCTGGGATTCAAGCAGTATATTCCTTCCAAACGCTCCAGGTATGGAGTGAAGGTGTATAAGCTCTGTGACAGCGAGAGTGGGTATACTCAGGCCTTCCGGGTGTACGAGGGAAAGGATAGTAGCCTTGACCCTCCAGGTTGCCCAGAACACATGGGAACCAGTGGCAAGATTGTGTGGGACCTACTTTTTCCCCTGATGAACAAAGGGTACCACTTGTATGTTGATAATTTTTATACGAGTGTCCCTTTGTTCAAGCTGCTGTATTGTTTTGATACAGCAGCATGCGGTACTGTTCGCAAGAACCGCGTAGGTTTCCCAGCACAGCTTGTCCGCACCCGGTTAAAAAGGGGGGAGTCCTCAGCTCTGCGCCAAGAGGAGCTGTTGGCGGTCAAGTACAGAGACAAGAAGGATGTATACCTTCTATCCACCATCCACACTGAGAGGTCTGTGAAGGTCTCTGTACGTGGCAGAGCTGAGCGCATCAGGAAGCCAGTGTGCATCAAAGCCTATAACCGGCATATGGGTGGGGTTGATCTGGCAGATCAGCTGCTCCAGCCCTACCAGATTATGCGGAAGTCAAGGGCCTGGTACAAAAAGGTTGCAATTTACCTGATGTAAATTGCAACCCACAATGCCTTTTTGCTCTGCAAAAAGGCAAACCCCGGAGTGACGCTGTCCTTTTTACAGTTTCAGCTCCAGGTCATTTCGGGGCTTTTGTACCAGGATGCACCTGCTCCCCGGGCGGTGATGGGGGACAGAGTTGGGGCTACGCATTTTATTTATAAAATCCCCCCTACTGAGGGCAAACAGAAACCCCAAAAAAGGTGCAGGGTGTGTTTCAAGAGGGGGCAGAGGAGAGACACAATCTTTTACTGCCCAGAATGCCCTGGACAACCCGGTCTGTGTCTTGGGGACTGTTTCAAGATATATCACACTGTGCGTGATCTGTGATTTTTTTTTTTCCTTTCTATTTTTTCTCACACTCCAGTTAGTTAGTTCAGTTTAGTTTTTTTTTTTTTACTGCACCAGACTTTTACATTTTATTCGTACATTTTTATGTTCTACAATTGGTGCTGTATTTTGCCAAAATCTTTGCACACCCATGCATGGGGGCATGGTGTACTCAGGAGACCTTGCAGAAAACAACCTGGAGAGTTTTCATGCAGTAACAAACAACAGTGTCTCCTAAATCACAGTCCAAATCTAATGTGGGCGTAAAAATCTGAAAATTGAAAAATTACACCACACACCTTCTCAAATGTTTTGGGCTAAAACCGTTGCATCCATGGCATCAAAGCACTCCATATGCAATACCTTGGGGTGTCAACATAACAAATATAAACAATTTTCTGGCAATAATTCAAACTGGGGTATGCGGTAGACCCAAAACCAAAGATAGGCCTAGCTGAAGAAATAATCTCAATTTCAACTCCAATGACAAAGTCATAAAAATTGTATTTGAACCTTCCCAAAATCCTGGCAAACCTATGCATGGGGGGCATGGGTGTACTCAGGAGACCTTGCAGAAAACAACCTGGAGAGTTTTCATGCAGTAACAAACAACAGTGTCTCCTAAATCACAGTCCAAAACTGATGTGGGTGTGAAAATGAAAAATGACCACCAAACAGTATCCAATTTGTTTGGAGCAAACGGTTGCATCCATAGCATAAAAACACTCCATTTACAATACTTTGTAAAAAAACTTATGTAAAAAGGACCCTAAAAAGAAGATAAGCAAAGAAGATACTGTATGTCAAATTAGAAAATTGACAAGCACATGTCAAAGATTGGCGTAGCACCCCAAAAACAACAGAACAAATCTATATATGGGTGGTATCACTTTACTCAGAAGATGTTGCTGAACATATTTTGGGGTGTTTTTTGGCAGTAACCCATAACTGGATTTGACAATTCATGCCTAAAGTACAATGTGTGTGAAAAAATAACCCAAAAAGTGAATACCTGAAAGTTTGACATAGAGCTAGTGCATGGAAAGTGTTAAAATACAACTCTTTGAAGCACCCTAGGGTGTGCCCTTTCTAAAAATATATGATTTGATGGGGGTAAATTACTTTGGCCGGCTTCAAAAATGTCCCAAATAGGACATGGGTGCATGATGACGAAATGTGAAAATTCCAAGTTGGAAAACTGAAATGCGCACCCCCCAAATAAGGCCTATTAGCCCCAAATGACCCGACATACCTATACATGGGTGGTATCAATTTACTCAGAAGATGTTGCTGAACATATTTTGGGGTGCTCTTTGGCAGTAAACCTTAAAGTTCACAGTACATGTATTCTTAAATTGCGTTCCAAAAAAAAAAATCACCAAATTATTTTTTTTTCTCAAACTTTGGCATAGATTTGTGGTAAAATGGTTTGCATGGAAAGAGTCAAAATACCCCAAGTTTAATACCTTGATTTGTGTACTTTAAAAAAATATGTATATGTGGAGGGTTATTCAGGAATTAGTGACAGATATCAGTGTTACAATGTCACTATCACTTGTTTTGAAAATAAACTCTTTGGAAAAGGCAAAGTGCTACTTGCACTTATTGTTGCATAAAATAAGGAAAAAAGCGAGGAATATGTAAACATTGGGTATTGCTAAACTCAGTACTAAATTTAGAAACTACTAAGGAATTAATTTTTTTTGACGGTTGTTGATACATAAGAAATTTTGGGGGTCAAAGTTCGAAAAAGTGGTGTTTTTTCAATTTTTTTTGTCATATTTCACAATATTTTTTATAGTAAATTATATGAAATGATGAAAAAAATGGTATCTTTATAAAGTCCATTTAATGACGAGAAAAACAGTGTAAAATATGTGTGGGTTACATAAACGAGTAAGAGGAAAATTTGTCCTAAACACTAACAGTGCAGAAATGTAAACAGCAGCGGTCACTAAAGGACGGATTTGTGTAAAACCGCCCGGTCACTAAGGGGTTAAAGGAAAAACATTTACCGTCATATGAAACGTCATTTATTTGTTTTTAAGTGTTTCTATACATCCTAGAAATCCGCCACTTCACGGGCAGGTTATGGGGACCTCCTAGGCACGATATTTGAAGGAATTTTTGGTTTTTATTTTTAACCCTTATTTCATGGAAAACTCACTGTCCCTTTAAAAACTTTTTTTTTTTACTTTTTGTCCTTGTTTCCTGTCCCCCAGGGCACTACCCGGACCCCCATACACCTTTTATGGCAAATATGTAGCATATATGCCCTCTTAGAGGGCACTCTAAAAAACCAATTTTTCAGCCCCATTGACTTGCATGGGGGTTCGGGTTCGGGTTCAGTCCCGAACAAATGGGAAGTTCGGGTTCGGGCTCGAACCGAACTCGGGAAGTGTTCGGCTCATCCCTATTAGTGACCAGACGGTTTTAAAATTGTCAGTCCAAAAGTGCCCACTGCTATTTTTACGTTTCTGCGCTGTTTGTGCTTAGGTCTAATTTTCCTCTTACTCATTTATAGAACCCACACATATTATATATCGTTTTTCTCGCCATTCAATGGACTTTCTAAAGTTGTGGCCCTCTGGTCTGGAGCCCTCACTGGACAGCACGTCAGTGCACATTTGAGAAACCTCTCTGTTGAGGCCCCCAGACAGGCCTAATGGTATTGATAACGGGGCTGCTGAGGTGTGGGGGATTTGCTTGGCCAGGGTGCCCTTCCTCAGTCAGTCTTCCAGTGCCCCGGGGTGGCTGGGTGGGGTCCTTTCCTCCCTTCTCTGATTTTCGTGGAGTCCCCGGCTCCATTCCATATGGGGAAGGGGTGGATTTGTTGCAGCTGGATTGCTACTCCGGTTTGCGGTGTTTTGGTTTAATCCAATAGGTTTACAGTTATATTTGGTGTGTTCATGGTCATTGTTTGTGTACTGGGAGCATTGGGCTGGAGGTCTCTCTCTGGTCACTGTTCTTCCCTCGATTGTGCCCATCACCAGACAATTGTTTGTCTTTAGTCCTCTCCCCCCGGTTCCCCTATTTCTTGAATCCCCATCTCCCCCATCTATATAACACCAGTCTTCCTTCTTTTTTTAAATTATTTTCCTTCCCTTCTTCTCTCTCACTCTCTTCCTCTTCCCTCCTCCCACCTTTCACTCCCCTCCCCCTACTGCCGCCCCTTACGCCCTTTCTTTCCACAGCTCTCTTGCCAGCCCCCTTAGCCACATCCCTCCTCTGCCCTTGCATCTGCTTTTAGATGGTGGGGTAGGTGGATGGAGCATGGGCCCGTCTCAAGGTGTTCACCCACAATCTCAAAGGCCTCCTGTAGCCGCAAAGGAGAAGGAAGGCGATGAGGTATTTTAAGAAGCTGCGAGCTGATGTGGTCAGCAGACTCACTTTACCCATGTAAGATACCAGCGTTTTGGGGGGCTACACTACGCACTATCACTCCGCCGGCAGTTCTCACAAGACGGGGGTCTCAGTCCTGATGTGCGGTAGCCTCCACTTCCACCTGGACCACCAGGAGTCTGCCCTGGATGGCAGCTACCTGAAGGTCACTGGGATGTTTGGAGGACAACCAGTCACCTTTGTTAGTGTTTATGCCCCTTTGCCCTGGATGGAACTTTCTGGAGAGCTCTTGAGAATCGCTTCGAGCAGCTCCCTAGCAGCGGAGTTTTTGTGGGGAGCGACTTTAAAGCTGTTATTGACCCCTACTTAGATTGACGCAGCGTGGCCCTCAGCCTTGCCTAGTCCCGCCTCTCCATAAACTTCTGCTGGCCTGTTCATTCTGTCAACCTTTACGACTCCTGGTGCTTGTTCCACCCTAGAAACAGAGACCGCTCTTTTTATTCACATCTCCACAACTCATACTCCAAGCTGGATTACATCTTTTGCAGCAGGGACATTATAATAGCATTTATTTCCTCCACTGTCCACGCAATTTCATGGTCTGACCATGCCGCGGTCGAGACGTTGTTGCTGGTTGGGGAGAGAGCGGGTCCGCTAGTGTCTGGCAGTTTAACGCCTCACTCCTCCTTGACCCGGGCCTGAAGGACACGCTGACACATGACTTAACTGAAGTTTTTGACTGCAACGTTAACCCAGAGATTAGCACTACCACGGTGTGGGAAGCACACAAAGCTTACATGCACGTTAAAATCATAGCCATAGACGACTTCTGGGAGGCGGGCCGACTGGCCGCTTTTAGCTCGAGCTCTGCCTAGCACCCTTCCTACCCTGCTGGGTTCGAGATTTCAAAGGTCTACACGGCTGTATTATCGGGGCAGAAGCTCTCCCTATTAACAGCTGCTCACTCTACATTGTTTTCGGCTGGTCCCGGAGACGCAGCACTCCATTCCCCGGAGTCACCAGGCCGATTCCCGGCCGCCATTTTAGGCCTTACTGGTGGCCTACAGGAACCTCAGCCCTCACCTGTCTCCTGCTGCTGCGCCAGACAGGTCCGGACGCGCTGTTCCAAAAGCTACCGGTGTCGGAGGTGAGCGTCCCTATTGTCGACCACCCAGGTGGTGTCCGAAGTGGACATTGACGATCGCCAATTCTGTAAGCTGTGTGGCTCCGTTTTGCCGGCGAGTGACCCCAGACAGTAACGGCCATAGTGGACGCCCCGGCCTCTTACCTCACGGCGCCACCGAGTTCTTAACGCTGGACCCATAGCTGAGTCAACCCTCTCGCTGGTACCATCCCACGAGGGTCATAAATGGCAGTCTCCTTCACTGCTACCGCGGGAACAACACTCCACTACGCAAAGGATACCCTCAGTTGCAGAGGGACCACAACCTCTGGACTAATTTTTGTGTCCCAGAACTTGCCTGGGGCGACCCCCCCCCCCCGATTTAATTGATCTGAGCACGCACCAACCGCTGCTGGTCCCCAGGTTTTTAACTGTTTTTTTTTTTTTTTTTTTTAAGGACCCAGAAATTGCCTGAGGCGACCCCCCGCCCTTTTTTTTTTTCTGCACACCGATCCCTACAAACTTACACCTGACTTTTGGGACACAGGGAAGGGAGGGGAAAGCGAAGGGAATAAGGAAAGAAACACAAGGGATAGGCAAGAAAGGGGAAAGAAAGAGGAAAGGGAAAAAAAGAAAAAGAAGAAAAAAAAAAGAAAAAGAAAAAAGGGGAAGAAAAAGGGAAATGAAAACAAATAGACAGAAGGGAAAATAAAGAAAAGGAAAAGAAAAATATATATAAAAAACAAATGAGAAAAAAGAGAGGAAAAACAGGACGGAAGAGGAGGAAAAAAAAAAAAAAAGATACAAAACTACAATAAATATTTTTCAGTCCCCTTTAATTAGGGGGCGCCCCTTTTTCAAATTTTTTCACACTTAATTGTGGTCTCAAGACCCTTGGTCTACTTCGTTTTCCTCACCTAAAACTTTACTACTCCTCCTCTGGTTAGGGGACGTCCGTGCCCCAGTTTTCCTTCCCTGCTTTGGCACAGCTGAGGACTTATCCTACCATTGCTCTACCTTTCACAAACACAACCGAAGATCAGCCTTAGCTTCTTTACCTCTTATTCATGATGGAGAAATTTGTATCTTCCAACAAAACAAACAAAAAAACCACAGATAAACTATCGTCGAAAGTGACCTCAAAGCTATCTCAACGGTTGACTCTACCATCCTCTCCGACCACTACTCTCTTTGACCCACAACTGGATCTATCGCAGATGGCTCAGTCAGCCTCTCCTTCCTATGGCAACAGTCGACAAGACTCCCGAGTCTGTATGGAGGACATCTCAGCGGTGTTGTCCCCTTTGCTTGATGAAAAGCTCGGACGACTCTCCTCGACCATTGAATCCGTTTTGTCGCAGTTGACATCGCAAGCACAGCGGCTTACAGAAGTCGAGGAACGGGTTTCGACCCTTGAGGATGACGTTAATCCACTGAAGGCACAGATGGAAGCACAACAGTCGGTCATTCAAACGCTGACAGAAAAGTTGGACGACTTGGAGAATCGAAGCCGTCGCAATAATCTACGAGTGGTTGGCCTCCCAGAGACGGTAAAAGGTCAAGCCCTGCAAGAATGGGCTTCCAACTGGCTACCTGCCCGATTGGGCTTTGATGCCCCCGACCTATCCTTGACTGTGGAGCGAGTGCACAGAGTGGGCCCCGATCTGAATCCGCAATCAGGACGACCTCGCGTAGTCATCATGAGACTTCTCAACTTTGTCGACAAGTCCAAGCTTCTACAGACCTTTCACAAGACCAACGCTTTGGATTACAATGGAACCCCTTTGAGACTGTTTCAAAACTTTTCGGCTTCTGTGTCTCTGAAACTAAGGGCTTTCTCGCCCCTGTGCTCGGAATTGGTGGCAAAGGACATTCGTTTTTCACTGCTATATCCGGCTCGCCTCCGAGTGAATTTTAATGGAACGACCCATTATTTCGATTCTCCGGCTGAGGCAAGCATGGCGCTCCTTCCAGGTCAACCCCACGGAAGGTCTGATTCGCCCCTTCCTCCACGTACGCCATCTACAAGAATGCGCACAGGAAGGCCTTGACGTGGTCTTCGCTGGACATTCATCTTATCTATTTTTCTTCGCACTATGGCGCAATTCTGGTTTGTTATGTTACAATTAAGGTTCTCGGTTAATTTAAGGTCAAGTCTTTTATGGTTAAATGACTGGTGGTTTTTAGCCACATCTGATCCTTGGGTCCTGTTGATCCTTTTGTCTAGGTTTCTGTTGCAGGTTGGGTTTAAACCTAGACCCTCTTTACGTGTTCTGGTTCCATTTAAAAGAAATAGTAAAAATGTATTGACGCTCAGAAATAAGGTTTTAAGACTACCACACACTCCCCTCGCTGTAGCTGGGACGACCCGGGTCCCCCCATTAGAAATGGCTATGCCATATCCTTCATGAAGGGAACTTTATGGTGCCCCGCCACCCCGAGATCCTCCCATGACATCTCTTGAGCCACCTACCCTTAAATCCTCCCTCAGACTCCTCTCTTGGAACGTGGAGGGTTTGAACTCTCCCATTAAAAGAAAAAGGATACTTGCGTACTTAGTCACGTTGAAACCCGATGTGGTCTTTTTGCAGGAGACCCACTGGTCTTCCCCTGACAACCATCTCCGAGCCCCCTGGATTGGGTACCAAACGTCTGCCCCTTATATAAATAAAAAAAAGGGGTACCGCTATCCTCTTAAATAAATCCCTTCCGTTTACAGTCCTCGATGAAGCTAATGACATTCATGGTCGCTTTTCCATAGTATTGATGTCGGTCCTAGGAGAGACCTATTTGTTAGTGAACATCTACGCCCCTCACCCTCCTCACTTACAATTTTTTTCCGATCTGTACGCAACTCTCCTTCAATATACTTTTACACATTGCATAATAGGCGGGGATTTTAATGCGGTCTTGGACTCTGTCTTGGACCGCTCTCATGTGGGCTCCCGCCCAGCGCCCTCACGGGCCTCTGCTGGCCCCACCTTCTTAAAGGATCACTTAACTTTATTTGACGCCTGGCGTTATGTCAATCCTGAAGGAAGGGACTACTCATTTTACTCACACCCCCATGATTCCTTTTCCCGTATTGACATGTTCCTACTATCCTCGACCTTCTATCACTCCATAGTTGACGCAGCGATATGAATGATACATATTTCTGACCATGCACCTGTCACGGTAGATTTCCAGTTAAAAACTCCCCTCCCACACTCCCGAAATTGGCGCTTTCCCGCTACTCTCCTTCACTCTAACAATTTCAAAGCACACATAGAACTTAGCTGGAACAACTACCTGGACGATAACTTGGAACACGTGGATGATGTTAATTTGTTTTGGGAGGCAGCTAAACCGGTCATGAGGGGTTGCATAATTGAATATATGTCCCGTAAGCGTAAAGAGGTTAACAAAAGACTATTGGAGGCGCACTCCTCCCTAGTTAATTCTTATAGAACTCATGTCGCACATCCTACCCCTACCACATCGGAACAGTATAAGGCAGACAAACGAAACTATGCTAGGTTGACCGAGGAGAAGGCCCAATATTCCTGGCTACACCAGAGGAACAGTTTCTTCCGCTGGGGTAACAAACCGGGGAAACTCCTGGCTAATTTACTGAAATTGCAGCACCCGTCGACCCCTGGCTATAACTAGGATTAAGACCACCTCTGGTGAAGTGTTAACCAACCCATCGGACATCAATAGGTTTTTCCGCGACTACTTTGAGACATTCTACAAGGCTGAACTCGATGAGTGGAATGTCCAGGCCAAATTTTTTATAGCGGCAGGGAGGCCGGAACTAGATCCCGAAGCAAGAGAAAAACTAAATGCTCCAATTAGCTCAAACGACATATCGGCAGCCATTTCTCGCCTTCGTTCCCACAAAACCCCCGGCCCAGATGGCTTCTCGGCAGAATATTATAAAATGCTAGAGGGCCACCTTGTCCCACACCTCACGACCCTGTTCAACAATATACTACAGGGAAAGGCCCCGCCACCCTCCTTTAATGCTTCCCAGATGATAATGATTCCCAAACCAGACAAAGACCCTTTACTGATAACGTCCTATCGCCCAATTTCCCTGTTAAATACCGACTTGAAATTATTATCGGCCATAATGGCTCGGCGTCTGCAGACCCCGCTAACGCAGTTTATCTCCCCCGCTCAAACGGGGTTTTTGACGGGCCGTCACTCTACGCAAAATGTCAGAAAAGCCCTGGCTGCAATCTGGTCATCAAATAGCCACACACCATCTTCGGATTTACTCCTTAGCTGCGATGCCGATAAGGCCTTTGACCGCATATCGTGGTCCTATCTACGACGATTCTTAATATACCATTCCTTTGGAGTCCCAATACTTAATTTATTTAATGCCCTATATGATACTCCTTCCGCTACCATCACGACTAATGGCCTTAATTCCACCCCTTTCTTGCTGGAACGGGGCACTCGTCAGGGCTGCCCACTCTCCCCACTATTATTTAATTTAGCATTAGAACCATTCCTAAGAATTTTCCAAACATGCCCAGATTTCAGTGGAATACAAATAGGCTCGCAGGAGGTTCGAATAGTCGCTTTTGCAGATGATTTGCTCCTCTTTCTGTCCCGCCCTGATACGGCGCTCCCATCCCTTTTAACGTATTTAGAAGAATTTCACTTAGCATCGGGATTTAAGATTAACTATGATAAAACGTTAGCGATATCATTGGGTACGGATTACGAGCGTTTGCTTGGGCAGCGCAATCCCTTTCGTTGGTGCCGAACAGGGACTTTTAAATATTTAGGTGTGCTTATACCGACAAATATCGCTAGATTATATGAGGTTAATATCCCCCCTCTCCTGTCCCAACTTAAACACCTGTTAACCTCCTGGGCAAAACTACCGCTATCTTACTTGGGGAGGTGCAGGCTTATAAAAATGGTCGCATTCCCGCATCTGCTATACCCGATACAAATGCTCCCAGTACTTCTCAAATGCAAAGACATAGCACACATCCATGCTCTGTTTACCAGATTCATCTGGAATGGGGGAAGACCACGCATAGCACTACGTAAACTTCAGCTTCCCTATAATATGGGGGATTGAATTTACCGGACATGTATTCTTATAATGTCGCGGCCCTGTACCGAGTTGTGGCGGACTGGGTAGCGGACACATCCAGGTACACGGATTGCACCTTGGATCGAGCCATGTCCTTCCCACTATCCCCACTGGCTTTCCTTCATTCCCCCCTGTCAAAGATCCCCCTGACCCAAAGATCTAATCCCCTGCTTTTCACAGGACGAGAGGCGTGGTATGGAGCTAGAAAACAGCGGGGCTTATCCTTGACATCCTCGGTTTTCCAACCATTGTTACGCAACCCCGCTTTCCAATCTGGCTCTGCGGCCTCTGCATTTAGGGTCTTGGCAACGAAAGGCTTAACTCAAATAGGTCACCTGTTATCAGGACCAACTCACTCCCTCATCTCCTACAGAGATCTATGTGTACTAACAGCCCCTGCTCCCCTCCACTCGGTATATTATATGCAACTATCGGCATTTGTATCAACACAGTTAAATACCTTAAAACCGCAGGACTTCTCCAATCCCCTTGATACTCAGGCATCTATGGGACCGTCCACAGCATCATTTCGCGCACTGCTTCGGCCTCAATTTGACTGGTCTGTAGCGACAACAGGCTTAGCGGCCTGGTGTGTTCAGCTTCCCAAACAATCGCCCTTTACCTTAAAAACGGCCACTAATACTTTACGGAAGCAGATCCCCTCGGCTCAATATGACGAAATGTTTTTGAAAGTACTACATGGCGCCTATATAGCCCCGGATAGATTGGCCCGAATGACGCCCCTTAGTTCTGGTCAATGCCTTAAATGCGCACAGGCCAACGCGGATCTTTTTCACTGCTTGTGGTCCTGCCCATTAGTGTCAAATTTTTGGAAGTCCATACGGAGATTTGGCGTTCAGATCCTAAATATAACGGTACCCACCACACCAGACTGGGCTCTGTTTAACCTCTTCTCTGATAGCGAAAGATGTGGGTTGGACAGAAATCAGAGGACCCTATTGGGAGTGCTATCCGCAGTAGCTAAAAAGGCTATTTTGGGGAATTGGATCGCCGCCTCCCCCCACATTCTCGATGTTTTATTCCCGCTTTTACGCTCTATTTCAATATGACTGGGTGGAGACTGCTCTGCATAAAGACGATAAAGTACAACAATTTTTGGAAAAATGGGAACACTTTATGTCATATTTACCAGAAGACGTCATTGTAAAACTGAAAAGAGATTTTGAATTTACTAATTGGTACCTGTCTAGATCCCTATCATCCCCTCCCCTACGATCTAACGCTCAGGCACACTTAGAACTTTCAGAATTTTCTAACGTATTGCCATTAGTGTAATAGGTCCGTGGTACGAGATTCTCCTTGTTAGCTATGGGATGGGAGGGATGACTTCCTAAATGGGAATGTGAATATGTATATTGTACTTGAACTGAGTTTGTCAATTTCAAAAATAAAGTTTTAAAAAAAAAAAAATCATAGCCATAGCTTCCAGCTGCAAGTGGGAATGTGTGGCAGAAATGAAGCCTCTCACAACTCGGTGGGTGTCTTTGAGCACTCTCACAAACAGACCGGAAACCTCTTCTTGCTTTGGCAACTCTTGGAGGCTCAGGAGAATCTTATCTTTCTACACTCTCATCAGGTCCAGGTGGCTCTTCAGTGGATGGGCCAG
This sequence comes from Leptobrachium leishanense, assembly GCA_009667805.1. Classification (NCBI taxonomy): domain Eukaryota; kingdom Metazoa; phylum Chordata; class Amphibia; order Anura; family Megophryidae; genus Leptobrachium; species Leptobrachium leishanense. The sequence continues at coordinate 226,804,816 of CM019063.1, forward strand.
CAGTTCTTTGCGAAAAGCCTGACATGCTCTGGCTGTCAGCTGAAGCAGCAGACTAGGGAGCGCACAATACACGCGGTGCACCTCTGATTTGGAGAAGTGACATACAACTCCCGTGAGTGCTCTAGGCCTTCCACTTCTATTATGCCTCACTCTATGACGGCTCTACATCTAACCCTGGCCTAGTCAGAAGAGACCTTCTCCAGGAATTCCTTTCTCGAACACCCTTGCCTACATTCAATCGCACGCAGCGCAAGGCTTTAAACACCCCTATATCAGCAGACGAGGTGCTGGAGGCTATCAAACACTTACACTCCTCTAAAACCCCTGGCCCAGATGGGTTCTCTGCAGCCTACTTCAAGGGTTTACGTCTGGTTTTGGTACGACCCCTCATTCAACTGTTTAATGCCTACATGATGGGGGTGAAGGTCCCATCTTCTGACATGCCCCTGGCCTGGATCGTAGTTATCCCTAAGCCGAGCAAGGACCCAGCTCTATGCTCCAGTTACAGACCCATCTCCCTGACTAACTTGGACATGAAAATTTACACCAAAATCCTAGCTGAACGCTTGAGTCGCTGTATCTCTGACTTCACCCACCCTTACTAGGTGGGGTTTATCCCCGGAAGGGAGGCCCCCAACGACATCAGAAGGGCCCTCAATCTGATCCACGCAGATAAGACTTTTAGTAGTAGCTCTTTTCTCCTCTCTTTAGATGCCGAGAAGGCCTTAGACCGCGTCGACTAGAGTTACCTCTGGGCGATGCTGGTCTCCTACAGCGGACAAGATCCTGGATCTCACCTTGATGGGGGTTGAGGCGACTGTCATCCATGACCAGTTTCCTTTACGTTGGTGCCAGCTCTCCATGGGGATCCAGCTGACCTCCTAATGGGATAATTTATACACTACAAATTATGGAGCCCTGCTTCCCACCCTCCATGCTTTACTGGCCACCTGGTCCTACCTGCACCTCTATCTTTTCAGTCGCATATACGCCGTCAAGATGACCCTACTCTCAAAATTGCTCTATTTTTTCTGAACATTATCGATCCCTGTTCATAAAGTATACATTCCTCCAGACGGCGATCTACTCCTTTATCTGAGGTGGACGAAGAGGCAGACTACCCAAAAGCCTTATGTTCCAGTCCAAGAGGATGGGCGGCATGGAGGTCCCGCACCTTTATTCTTACTATAAAGCAGCACCGTTTGCAATGCTCTCTGCCATTAATTTACACCATGGGGCCCTGAACTCTTAACGAACAAGCTATAGAGGGTCACAGACCACTACACACGTTATTGTGGGCTCCTTAAAGCACTTCCTGGATTCTCCACGCTAGCCCCACTTTGCAACACTCCCTTCATCTTTGGAACCTCTTGAGGGACGAGCTGTCCCTGCCAGAATCAGGCCTGCTTTGTCTTTTTTCCATAACCTTCAGTTTCCGGAAGGTGACCCCCCTGGGTGTCTTTGGCTGGTGGAATTGTGCCGGCAACACCAAAGTATGAGACCTACTTATTCAGGGTAGCCTCGTCACTCTCGCATATCTACGTGAGTCCCGAGCATTCCCCCCCTTTGGAGGCATTCTGGGCCCTTCAATTACTGCATTTTGAAACGGTTGTCCAGGTGTTGTTGGCTCGATGGGCCACCTTTTATGCAAACAGTTGTAGGCATCCGCAATACAGACGCAGCATGATATCGCTACACTACTCTCACCTCTTAGACAAGATGTTACTGCAGGAGGCTTTTTCTGTTGCCTGGGGCGCTGTCGGCTTTCTTTCATGGATGCAGGGCCGACAGGACATACTTACATGCCTGGTGGGACTGCGGCATGGTCAGACCCATTTGGAAGGTGATGGTTGGTAACTTGAGTAGGGCATTGGGAGTGGGCTTGCCCTTGAACCCGTGGATAGTGCTCCATAACTGACTACATCCGTTGGCGCAGCGAGTACTCTTTGGTCTCTACGGTATGCGCAGCAGTGCACATCTGCTTGGCTACAACATGGAAAAATCCCCCAGCTCCCATGGATTGATGCCAAAATTTGGCAACTGATCACCATGGAGCACCTATCAGCTTTTGTCCTGGACTGCATGGGGCATTTTAAGAGTATTGGGTCCCCATGGCTGGCAGCATTTGCTTCACCGACCTCTGCCTGGTTGGTCTTCTTGGGTTAGCTTGCAATTCAGATAGCGCAAGGGGGTCCTCCTTGATGGCCCTCTGGCCCTGAGCCCACAGTGGTGGGGTGGGAGAGTGCCTGCACCTACAACATCTTCCTTACCGGGGGTATGGCAGGTGAGCTGTTCTTTCCTCTTCCTCTCTCCTTTTCCTCTTCCTCTCCCCTCCACACCCTTATTTTCTCTAGTTAACCCTGATCACTTCAAGTAGTCTCCGAGCAATTATTCTATGTCTTGGAAGACAGGGGTGCCTTTTTTTCCCTTTTGACTTATGCCCCATTTGATGCTAACCGCGAAAAGATATATTGTTCCCTTGTACTAACTCCTTTCTAGTGAAGTGCTGTTCTCCCCTATTGCACTCTGAAATTAAATGATGAAGGTTGTGCCTATGTATGGTCTCTACTTTTGTTTGCCTGTGGTGCTCCTGTTTGGGGACCTAACTGTTTATGTACCATCTGCTGACCTTCAATAAAAATTGTCAAATTTTTAAAAAAAGCACCTAACCCCAAACAGCAACCCTATTTTCCACATATGAGTCGCCTTACTATTCTGAACCAATATAATATAGAATATTTTTGGATTGGCTTTCTGCTGTACAAGAATTTTATCTACCCATTTGTGTGAGTGCATGTTGCAAGAATAACAACTGTACTACATTGCTTAGTAAATCTCATTCCAGGTTGACTTCTTTATTAATTTTATATATGTCTGCGTTCCTAATTTAATAAACTCTCACTTCATAAAACACAAATACTCCAAAACTGTACTCCTTGTCTTCTCTTTAAGTCTAAAGGGGCTATTCAGAGAGAAATTTTAGCAAAATTTTGGTGCTGTCCCATTCGGCGCACGTCAGTGATTTCAGTACGCCAACCCTGTGGTGAATTCAGTATTCACCGCAGGGTCCCCGAAGTTCACCATACTGGGTCCTCCGAATGCCGCCAATCAGCCTGTCAAACAGACCGTCAAAGACAGTTGACATTCTGCCGAAGATAGCCGACGATTTCTTTTGTAAAAGTTGGGATGACTTATAGTGTTGCTCTTATATATAAAAGATGGCAAAATATCTCTTTATTACATGTTTATTGATGAAAATTTTATCTGTGGATGCTTATTAAAACTGCAATGTTTTCTCTTGTTTACACCAATAATGAATATGTGTACTATTGTTTTTCATGAGTGCCTATGTTGCTTTTCTTTTTGTACTATTATATAAAACACAAAATAGAAATATCAACGTGCTGTAGTTATATTGGAGGACGTAGTGGATGTACTCTATCACAATTAATTTTTTTTTTCTTGAAAGAAAGGAAACCCATACTTTGCTGATGCACTGGAGAACATTCAATGCTCCCATGAAATATTCATCTTGAGCAGATAGGAAACCTGACTATTGGTATAGAATGGACTAGTGTTTCTTGATGCAGAGCAGCCTCTGCTAAAACATACTTTATTTTATGCAAATGATATGGCATTTGACAGTTCCCTTTTCACATACTTTGAATAAAAATTGTGAATTTCAAAACCAATCTTTTCATGTGTGGAGAACGTCAAAGTGAGCGTTGGGTCTATTGCAGAGAATTTTGTTTTCCTGTAATGCATGTGGAATAATATGCTCATCTTTGAAAGCAGAGCTTTATTTGATGAAATAAAGGTTCAGGCTCTCTCATTTACCTGTAGAAAAAAAAGATTTATTCAATATTTAATTATTAGTATTGAGTGCCATTAGAAGCTCTTAGAAAAGGATCTTTTGTCTCAGAAGTCTTTCTAACGATCAATTACATATTAAGCGATCCAAGATGGAAAACTCTCTTGGGATGGACTCACAATTGCATTTGTGCATTTCGGCCTAGGAAGCAGAGATCTGCTCAGTGTGAGGATAGGGTAACATAACATCAGAGCAGCGATGTTACGTGACCCTGACTGAAATATAGGTGGTCTGATTTCTGGAAACCTGAAGCTGGCATGTAAGGGGTTAATCTGAATGGGTTGGTCCCCCATTGACAATTAACCCCAAAATTTTAAATATTAAAAATATAACCCCTCCCTAAAACTATTAAATAAACCCTAAGACCTTCCCTCACCACCCCTAAGCTAAAACTAGAGTGAAACCTCTAAACTAAGTTAATTATTATATTATTATTATACTTTATTTATATAGCGCCATCAAATTCCGCAGCGCTGAACAATGGGCATGATGTAGACAGGGTTACAATACATTGAGACTGAACAACATTTGATAAACTGATAGATGAGGAAACGATGGCCCTATTCCCGTGGGAACTCACAATCTAGAAGGGTTGGTGGTGGAAACAAGAGGAGAGGAGTGCAAGGTGAGAGTGATAGACTGGTTGGGGCAATGAGGTATATTAGTAAATTGAGTGGCAGACTTTCCTGTAACAATAATTTAAAATCTCCTTCTAAATTAATACTTATGAGACAGCGGTCAATGATGTCAGGGAGGTCTTTCCATGCCAGGGTCTTCATCCCTATTGAAACTGATAGGCCACGGGCTATTTAACCCATTTGCTTTGGATGAGGTGTGTGGGATGTCCTGGGGATTCTCCGCTGTGTGTAGAGGATGTCTCCCACATGTCATGGGGTCTACACAGCAAAGAGGGAGACCCCATGTGCTTGGTGCGAAGTTCCAGGGCAGTCTAAGTCAGACCATCTCTTTAGACCTCTCCTGGCGCACTGCCATCATTGCGCAGGTGTGCATTGATGTCAGTTTCAGGCATCCCCCCCCCAGCAGAACCGGGAGAGTGCCTGAAAGGGAGGTGGGGTCCTTTGGGCCCCTTTTCCTCCCAATCTGTAGGCCCCAAGCAAAAAAGAGAGGCCTCACTGGAAAGGTCGCAGTCTGACCTTTCCAGCAATGCCTCTCTTAACCCCGTACGTGCCAGTCTCGCGATCCGGCACCGATCGGCGCTGGATCGCAGACTTCTCCTGGATGGGGCTGACATCTTGAATGTCAGCTCAGCCTGCACGGACTCCCCCCCACCCACTGACATCATTGCACATGGGCGCCCATGTATCAAATAAAATGGGATGCAAAAATTGTTTAAAAAGTGCTTGATAGTGAAAGGGTTAAGATATATATATATACATGGTAATAAATATATCTAAATTTATAACACTCCCGGGAGTGTGTGCCTTCTTGGCGAATTATACATTTTGGCGGCAGCTTGCACACGGGCACTGGTTGCAAATCCTTAGGATGCTTTATGGTGTGTATATATATATATATATATACACATTTATATACAAAGTCTGAATTCCTGCAACTCCTTCCAGTGATAAATTAAAGCAAAAAATATATATAGAGGTGCAATAGCCAAAATACCAAGGTCCATATTAGATACTTGGTGCTAACTTAACCAGAGCTGTTGTAAACATAGGCTATAATGGCTCTGGGAAGTTTACAACAGCTCTGGTTAAGTTAGCACCAACTATGTAATATGGCCCCAACTATAAAGAAAAACGAAGACTGGCTGCACTCATAAAATAAAATTTGTTATTTTATTTTTTAAGACATTAAAAAGTGAAACCTATAAATATATATATACACACCATAAAACATGCTAGGGACTTACAACCAATGCTCGTGTGCAAGCTGCTGCCAAAATGTATAATTTGCCAAGAAGGCATGCAATCCAAGGAGTCTTATAAATTTATATATATTAATTCCCATATACACAAACACACAAACACATCAGCAAAAACCCAGAAAAAAATTGAGAGCTTTAGGAAGCAGTGTACATAGCACCAACAACACCCACTACATACATAATTACATATAAGGGGTTATTCACAGAGCACAGAAATGTTGCCGACATTTCGGTGCTCTGTCGTTCCCTGCACTTCGGGGAATCAAATTTACCCACCCTGCGGTGAATTCACCATTCACTGCAGGGTCCCTGAAGTGTAGCAAATTGGGCCGCAAACCTAACGCATACCCACCGGCTGCCGCCGCAAACCCGCCAGCTGCCCCTGCAAACCCATCGCCTGCCGCCGCCAACCCGCCTGACAATTGCCGCAAACACGCCGGACAGCCAGCAAACGCAGCCGCTGAGTCGCCGAGCACAGCACCGACCAGCCGCAGAAGAAAGCCGACAAGCTGCCGGACAGGTTAAAAAAACCACAATACGATTCAAAGTGTCAAAATTGAAACGCTATTAAAAAATATCGCTATTAAAAAAAAAAGGAAAAAAATTGTCCCTGAAAAAATCCTGAAAAATGCCTAAAAGATCCAAAAAAAATAAAATAAAAGACTTATTGCTGCAGATTAAAAGAATAAACGGTTTATTAAATATTGAGTAAAAAAATAATTTTTAACATTCCAACCTATGGGATTAGTCTGAATGAACCTGCCGAATGAAACCACCGTACATCAGAGCATTTCACTGACATTTCACTGCTGTTTGGTGTTCTGTGAATAGATTAACCATTGCGTCTCTATGGGGGATTTCACTGCCGCCGAACAGGCATTGTACTTGCTGGCAATTTGCCAAAATTTGGTGAACTGCCTGCTCTGTGAATAACCGAATGGCCCCGAAATGGCACAGAACGTGGAAATTCACTGTTTGGTGCCAGATCAGCTCTTTGTGAATAACCCTGATAGGTATGCTAAAAGTGTGAAATCTTATAGTTCATTTGACACACATATAGGCCCCTATTACACGCTTCGTGCAGCGCATTTGCGTGCGTGCAAATGCACTTTTGCGCGAGGACAAAACCATTTGCGCAGAACGTCTTAGTACGACGTTCGCGCAAACGATGCGCGTTAACGTCCAATGCGAGTGACCCTGCGCGAACCCAGCGCGAGCGCATGTTCCTGCGCGCATCTTTGAAAACGTCTTTGAAAACTTGGTGTTAACAGCAATAAAAAAAATACAGCACAGTACAGTTACACATTCTACACATACCCAGACATCAAAAATTAATAATTTGTCAAAATTTTTTCCTGCAGCACTTATACACAGATTGACTTTGACAGGCGCAACAACCTAACTTTAGAAAATGGTGGTTCTTAATTCTGATTGCCCACCGATTCCTGCACGCAATGTTCATTTGCACATGAATTTGCGCGTCGGATTTGCACACGTAAAAAGTTGAAAGTGAAAAACTGCACTCGGAGCGTACTACTGCGTTAATTTGCGCGCGCAAACCTTTTTTTGCGCGAGCGCATTTGCACGAAGCGTGTAATAGGGGCCATAGATGTTTATGTTTTGTTGGTTTCTTTTCTTTCCTTCTCCGTGGACTTTTCGGTAATTGGCTCATCTTGGATATCCTTTTGGGATATTAAAATCCAGATTGCAGGGTGGAGAAATTGCAGGAGATATGCCCAAACAACATAAATTGTAAAAAACAAGGAAACAAACCCTGGACCTATTGATGTTTTTTCGAGCCTCTCCTTAATTATATTAGTCCAATCTCCCTTAGCACAACTTGGTTATGTTGATGGGGCAATTACCATATAGTAGATTGCTTCCTCCCCTCATTTTTTAATTATCTATACTAGCCCCTTAGTCCCACATACAATTGTCCTCCTCTAGACCCATTTTTAATGTACAATAGTTTAGTGTTTTAACACCTGAAACTTAGTTCTCGAAAGCAGCTAAGTTCCTTCTTCCCTTTGTAGGAATGAGATATAACTAACCTTAAGTACTTGCAATAAGATAGATAAATTGTATTGATTGACATATCCATTTACACTCATATACATTATGGGCCCTATTACATTCTCCCACTAATTCGTCCGCGCAGCTCAATTTTTTTTACACGCAGCGTTAAAATGCGTGAAAATTAACGGTGGTATTACGATCCGAAAGCATTTTCTTATCCGTCAAAAAATAACATTCGTAAAAACGACACGCAAAATGAAGAGTAATCCACGCGCAGTAACATTGCGCACGTAAATCAGTGTGCGGACTGTTTTTTTCGTGGGATTCAGCCATTCAGAATTAAGAACCTTAATTGACATCAATTTACCTTAATTGACTCACTTAAGTTTTTGCGCCTGTCAAAGTAAATCTGTGTAAACATGCTTCAGCAATAAAAAAAACACGCACAAATTCACAATTTTTTTGTTTGGGTATGTGTAGAATGTGTAACTATACTGTGCTGTATTTTTTTTTCTGTGCTGGTGTATTTCGTTTCGGCCAGAACATTCCGATTTGCAGTTACCACCAGCTTTTCAAAGACGTTAAAATTATGCGCGCAAACGTCGTTCGTAAAAAGATGGCATAGATTGTATTACCATCCACGTACCAGCGCACAAACGCATTTGCGCTCACAATCATTAAGTTTAGGATGCGCACAGTTCATCACGCTCGCGCAGATCCATCCGTGTTAAAAGATAACGCGCATCGTTTGCGCGAACGTTGTAATACGACGTTCTGCACAAAGGGTTTTGCCCCTTGCGTTAATGCGTTTTTGCACACGTGCACTTTTTTGTGTAAAGAATGTAATAGGGCCCTATAAAAACATAAGTAATTATAAGGTTGAAGTTACTTCTTATGATTGAACACATATTTTTTTACCCTAGATATAAAATAGGCAAGTAACCAATATGTCACATATAAGGCATTAAATAGTCCTTTATATTTAATCTAAGATTCCTGCATATAATAAGGATCACACAGGCATCCCACAAGAAATAACACAAATTACCTATGTGGTGATCCTCTTTTCCGATACATATATATATGGCATAATAATTTGTGGAAGATTGTTAGTGACCATTAGCAACCACTTCCACAGATGCTGAAAACAAAACTGAATGGATGGAGATTAGACATGTGCATTCGTTTTAGTACTAAAACGATTTAGTCCGAATTTTGGGATAATTTAGTTTTTGTATGACTCAAGAGAAACGAAACTGCTCAGTACAAAAAACGAAAGAAACTAAAATAAAATGCACCACATTTTAGTTTCAGTCCTTTTTGTGATATTACATTGAGTGAAGGAGACCAGCAATGAAGAGCGCAACATCGCAACATCCGAAGTTCTGCACCCTCCACATGCCAATGCAGTAGGATGTTCTATACAGAGAGGGGCATTAATTAATGCAGGAGGATGTTCTATACATTATACAGAGAGGGGTATTAATGCAGGAGGATGTTATATACATTATACAGAGAGGAGCCTTTTTTTTTTTAGCCCTTTAAATCCAGTGGCTGTGAGAGCTGAGATCGGCTGCTTGTTACATTATCTCTCAATACAATGTATCAGGCTCAGCTGTTACAGTAACTGACTGTAACAGCGCTCAGTTTCAGTAAAACAAGGAAATAATATTGTTCTAACCTCTTATATATAAAAATATTATTTACTAGTTTTACTGAAACTCTGAGCGCTGTGATGAGCAGCAGTCAGTTACTGTAACAGCTTTGCCTGACACGGGGAAGTATTACAATGTTGGTGCTAACTTAACCAGAGCTGTTGTAAACTGAAAACCTCCATAGGCTATAATGGCTCTGGGAAGTTTACAACAGCTCTGGTTAAGTTAGCACCAACTATGTAATATGGCCCATAGTGTGCTGAGAGTGAGAGATACTGTAACAAGCAGCGATCTCAGCCCTCTGAGGAGCCACTACAATAGAAATTGTATCCACTGGTTTTCGGATGAATGAAATAAATTAGTTTTCATACTAAAGAACTGAAAACGAATTTCTTTAGCAACTAAATAAATTGCATTTTAGGACTAATCCATTAGTTCAAAACGAAATTTTGTGCTGTGCACATGTCTAATGGAGATGATGAATAAAACGCCCCTAGTAGGAGTTGCGGAATGCGCATGCGCAGTATTGAGTGAGGACAACGGGCAGTTCAAGGTGGAACGCCCGCCGGAAACCCGGAAGACATGTGGATGAAAAACTGTTCTATTAAGCCCAGACAAGCAGCAAGACCAGAGAAAACTATAAAAAGAGGCTGATACCTATCTATTTTTTTTGGATAAATTTTTAGAGACTGCTCTACTTTGAGGGACACTTACTGAGGAAGCCTATACGGCGAAAACGCGTTCTGGTGATCCTTTTTTAAGCTCTTTCATTTACTTTATAACACTATTTTCTTAGAATATTCTATTATATGGTCTTTTAATAGAAGTAAAATTATTCTTGCATAAAAACGCATAAATTACATTTTAGTTTTGCATATATATTGCACTTGCCTATCATTTATTATACATAAGTAAACTATGATCTTCTAATTTATAATCACAAGGGTGGACCCAGAATCTCTTTTTTTCTTGCTGTATTCCCTGTGTTCTTTGAGGTGTGTGGACACCCTTCCATTCCAGTATTTAAAAAAAAAAACACTCGCTATAAATATAAGCGATGGGTCCACATTTACATTCTTTTCACATATAGATGTAATCCAAATACATATGATACACATATATTTATATTATGTAGGCTGCATTCCAATGTTTGGTACATATAAAACAAACAAAAATTAAAAAATATATATATACAGTATATATATATATATATATATCTATCCATAGGTCAAGAGTTTTTGAAATGTTTCACGCTATATTGAAGTTCTCTGAATTTTGTATGATATATTTATATATACACACACACTAGTGGAGCAGCGCTTTTAGCCATATAGGGTCAGTAAAAAAGAAATTAAAAGCACGTAGCAGTCTTGGTTTCAGCACACAGTACAGTGAACCAATGTTTTGGTTGGACTTTTCTTGAGATACTTTGGAGGCATACACAATAGTATAAAAGGCTGACAACCCTCAATTGGGATGCACCCCTCCATGTTCACAGGTGTTCCATCTTGGCTGCCTATAAAGGTCTAGAGCTGCTTGGGGGCTCCATGAAGGGTTGTGCCTCCAGCAAGTGAGCTGGTCCTGTAAGAAGTTGATATATTTTCAACAGGTGAAACGCGTTCTGGCTATCTCTTTATTATTTGTTTTTACCAGTACTGCTGCAGTTATCATTTCGATTGGGGTTTTTGGATGTTGTACCCTTCCAAACAACTTCTGAGCACATTTCCTGCGGACCTGGGTTAGGTTCTATACTCTGTGAGTACATTCCACATATTTTATGTTTCCAATATAATTATGGTCTGCACTATGGTGCATTTGGGTGGCCAGGTAATTACCCAGAAGCAAACTACCTCGAGCCAGGGAGGCTCTGTCTCATGTGAGTGCTATTATATGTATATACGCTCACAGCCATTCTATACGGGTCGCACTATGATGTGTTCTCTCTGTTCCCTTTGAGGTCGTTTATGGAGAAGTGCTGACAGTTTTATTGTTCGGAACTGTGACCTATGATCTACGTAAAGGAACATTGTGATCCCTACACCAGTATACTTTCAACGATGGGATCCATTGGTGACTGTGACAGGCTTAAGCATAGTAGGATCATAGTTTGTGAACTGAATCCCCATCATTTGTTCCCTCAGGAAAATGGTGATCTTTTTTGAAAAAGAATGATTTGATGGAATGTGGTAATTGATATGGAGTGCTCCTTCATTGTATACAATAGTATAAAAGGATAATAAATTAGAGAATTATTGGAAGGGAAGAGAGAAAGCAGCTTTAAACTAGTGTAGTGTCGCTTTGATAGATGATTTGCCTTTAGGGCCAAATAATGAAGTCCACTGAGTGATGACTGTATGTAGCACACATTAAAGAACTGAAATGGTTAATCCTTGGCATCACAGGCTTTTCCAAGCTGTTTACAATCTAATGGCAGGATAATGGAGGAATAACATATTTTCTGATCGCAAATTTTATAACTGTGCCTTTCATGCACAAAACGTGTGAAAAAAGTCTTTTTATCAGTGTGACAAGAAAAGGGATCAGCTGTCATTGTTATTGCCTGTTAATTCTGTTTACTTTTTAAACAGTTTTCAACATTTCACTTTAAAATTGCCTTATAAATATTAAATGAAAGCACCGTCAGGTGTTACATTTAAATTCCAATTCTAACCATTGTTGCTGCGATGCTGAGATTTCTACTGGGAATAACAAGTGAAGACACAGGGCATATGGGAAAATTTCCAGCAAGAGGCAGTCTGGTCATTATCCCTCAGGGAAAATGATGGAGAAAATAATATCCAATAATGGATACGTAAACTTACTTTAGTGTGTGTGTGTGTGTGTGTGTGTGTGTGTGGTGTGTGTGTGTGTGTGTGTGTGTGTGTGTGTATGTGTGTGTGTCAACCACGGGCAGCACTTGGTTTGTTTCTTTATATATATCCTAAGACATACTTGAAAATGAGAAACATCTCAATACTGTATATCCATCCTGGTAAAATACTTTATCGATAATCTTATCAGGCCATGACCATCATATCATGACCACTATATATGCAATTAGTGCAAACCTAGGGCCTATTAGATGTGAGTAATCAGAATAAATGAGTACGTTATCCTAAACAAAAGATAAATCCAGGTAAAGTATCCATGTAATTGGGCAGACTAGATGGGCCGAAAGGTTCTTATCTGCCGACATTTTTCTATGTTTCTACTGTATAGTGGCCCCATTTCTTAATCATAATGGCTCCTTTCCTATTCCAGCTGAGGAGCAAACAAAAAATGGTTTATTAGATGTTAAATAAAAACGTTAATATATTTTTTTTTAACTGTGTAGGTGTTTCATACTAAGGACACGCTAGATTCTGACCTTTGTTTACATAGTCTAGAAAAATGTCAACCCTAGAGAGTCAATGCCATTTCAATGTAGTGGAGAGATGACTCTCTTTCAATCCACTTACTAGTATTCATTGGCAGGAAGCTCATAAATAATATAACATGACGACTGATGTTTTACTCCTACCAAATAGACTTTACCCTATTATTGATATGAAGATCAGATCAGACAATGCATGAGATTGGTAGGTAGGTAGTCAACTTTTAAAATGTCAATAATTCACAGAAAATGTGGTATATTGCAGTAAAATCATTACAGAAATGTTAATGTTATCGAAGGATAGTATTGCATGGGATATATTGGCTTACTGTGCTTTGACTGACTGATACTCTGGTCATTTACTGTCCAAAACACCATCAGTGCAGGTGCACCCTTATCATTAAATCCCACGTAGCTGCAAAAAAATACTATGGGGGTTATTCAGAGAGATCCGAAATATCGCCAAAATGTAACCAGACACTGAAATTGAGCGAACGGGGACATTTCGGGGCCATTCGGCTATTCAGAGCAGGCAGCTCACCAAATGTTGGCGAATTGCCTGCACGTACGGAGCCTGTTCGACGGCATCCCCCATAGAGAAGCAATGGTTTGTCTATTCAGAGAACACAGCTGTTTGGTGGTTTCATTTGACAGGTTTATTCAGACGAATCCCATAGGCTTCAATGTAAAAAAATATTCCCGTTTTAATACAATATCAAATAATCCATTTATTATTTTATTCTGCTGTAGAAGGTCTCTTTATTTATTGATTTTTTTGGGATCATTTAGGCATTTTTTTGCCCAATTTTTTTCTTTTTTTTTCTTTAAATCGTATTTTCTTTTTTCTGTAACAGACCTTTTTATTATCATTCATTGGATCTTATATGTAAATTCCAGACATTTTCATTCAGGAGTTTGTTTGAAAACAGTGTTTCAATTCTTAAACTTTCAAGCATTCTGTTTTTTTTTTATCATGTTCGTCTGCTTGTTGGCTTTTTCCGCCGGCTGCTCTGCACTGTGATCGGCGGCTCGTCAGGTTTTTCCAGCGTGTTCGGTAGAGTTTTTGCGGCGGTTTCTGCGGGTTTACGGTGAGTGTTCAGCGAGTGTTCTGCGGGTTTGCAGCGAGTTTCCCTGCACTACGTGGGGGGGGGGCCTGCGGTGCTTGCTGAATACACCGCAGGTTCGGCGAACTAGAATCACCCCGAAGTGCAGGGAACGAAAGTTCACCAAACGTGCGGTGATTTTTCAGTTCTCTCTGAATAACCCTGTTTGACAGCACTACATTACTTATTCTGGAACCCCAGGGTCATATGCAAGAAGTGAATGTCACTTGCAGGATATGATTGAAGTCAGAGAGCTTAACTCATCCCCCTTTGAAAGAACACAAAGTCCTTTATATTTTCTTCACTTTATTGGGAAAGTAAAAGTAAATAGAAGTTGTCTTGAGTGTAGAGAGGACTTCTCTTGACATGCTTTGTTATGGGGAGAAGGTAAAAATAGGATGCAATCACTCAGTACAGAAAATGATCTTTAATCACATGCCTCCATGGTAGACTGGAGGATGGGCAGCTTGCTGTAGCAGGAAATGGGGCTGGACCAAACTAACTATGTGAGTTAGACAGGGAGAGTGGACTAATCCATTTTAAGTAAAAACATAGGGGGAAACAAATAAGAAATCTGATTCCATGATATTACTGCATGAATGCAAAAAAAAATTGTAGTTAGATTTTTTCATAAGGCAATAGAGAGCCAAAAGTGCAAAATATAGTAGCAAATTCAAAATTGACTTAATGCAGCAGATGTCAAAGAGAACATTTTCAACTGCATAAATCCATGTGGCACAATAATACAGTAGCGGCGTAATGACAAAAATAATGAAACTCAAGGTTAATATTATACATTGAAACATAGTATTAACATTAGTTTAATTTAAAAAATGTATAAAGTAGAACAATAAAGAGTAGATTAAATGTGTAATTACAACATAAATTTTTAATTAAATTACATTGTTTATGAAATATGCTTGTTTTTTTTTTTCCTGATAATAAAAAAAATGAAAACAAATATGTTTATACTTTACATACAGAATTTACATTACTGCACATAGCACCAAATAGATACCAAAATCCCTATTGTGTTGTTTTGCTTTTAATCTTGTAATTGAGATTCATAATTTCTATAAGAAATAATGTATTCTATAAGAAATAAAATTATTATTAAATTGTAGTTCTCTATATCTGCTTAATTGCATTTCCTTTGATTTACAACATTAATTAATTTAGTTCTTCTTGACAGAAGAGGATTGCATTGGGTATGTAAAGAACTTTAGAGGTTATAATTTTATTATTAATGAAAACTTTTGAGGGTGTTCTTTACTACATTGTATAACTCTTTCTGTTGCTTTGTGCTACAATGTAGCTACATGACCCACCATTGCGACATGTTAAAAGAGCTAAACTGGCCGTCGCTGAAATCTAGACACACCCTTCACCTTTCCAACCTGGTGTTTAAGAGCTTTTCTGGGAAGCTGCCACCCTACCTGAATAGACTGCTTCCCCCAGCAGCAACCTCATCCTATAACCTCCGATCCAGGACCTGCACCTTACTTGCAATACCACAGTACAAAAAAAAAGTGTCTCGATCCTCATTTCCCTACAGAGCACCGCAATTATGGAATAACCTCCCAGACACCATCAAATCTTCCCCCAGTCTGAAGTCACTTACAAGATCTCTTTTAACATACCTCAATACGGAATGCACCTGTAAACATGTAACATAGTGACTATATTTCTTATTTATTGTCTGTTAATCTTTATATTTGTATTGTTTATTTATATCTTGCATTGTATTACTTTGTATTTCTGTAACAACTGTAACAATTCAATGTTCTTGAACCCAGGGCATACTTGAAAGCGAGAGAAATCTCAATGTATCCTTACTGGTAAAATACTTTTTAAATAAATAAAATAAATAAATAAAATAAATACATATAAATGTAAACCAATATTTTTTTTTTCCCGCTGAATTTTCCTTGCCCTACTTGAAATATTTGCAGTAACTTCACCTGTTACTTACAGATAGTAATCCTGTCAATGCGGATCATGGCCTGGGTTGGTCTGGAAATCAGCTTACATATTACACACAAACAAATGAAAATAGAAAACTAGTGAAAAAGCAAGTCTATCTCAAAGCACGGAGCCTGAACGCAATTTCCTTTCCAATGAATTCTGTCCCGATTTCTATAGGGGTAATTCTCTTTCATTGAAAGAATGGTTACCGTCATTTTTATAGCACCCGCAAATTCTGTAGTGCTTCACAATGGGGTAGCACAAACATGAGACGTAAATAACATGTGATGAAGACATGACCCTACACATAGGATAACTGTCTAAGGTAATCCAACACTTACCAAGTGCTCAGCCAGACATCCCGTGAGTTTACAATCTAAGGGACGGGGGTACGTGAAACAAATGGTAGCAGAGGGAAGGTAAAGCTGGTGGCCAAAAAGAATATAGCAGGGATTGCATGGGAAGGACTGGAAGCTTGGGTTTAGTAAGGATAACAAGAGAAAAAAGTGGAAGCAGCTGGAAAGAGAGCTGACGTTTGGGACTGGGACTGGGTGAATGGGATAGCAGGGTGGAATAATGGAGATCAGTATGTGAGTGTGAGGAAGATGTGATTGCTGTATGGAGAAAATAAAACCATGAGATTTAACAAGAGTGGTCTCTTTGTAATGGAGGTATTTACAACTTCAGAAGAGGGGGAGGTAGAAGCAGAGGGGATATCTAACAAAATTAGATGAAAAATTAAATGACAACTAATCAATCAGATATTTATAAATGGAGACATAAAATAGAATTGCAAGATTAGAACTGTCTGGAGTATAGTTGTGGACAACATGTTGAATCCTGGATAACTGGTTACTTCTTTCTGGTTGCATAGTGAAATAGAGGTCAGTCTGTGAGTGTGTGTGGATGATATGATTGCTGTAAGTAATTACCCATATAGAATTCTGCAAACCATAGTGGGAGATGTATGGCGAAATTACAGTGAATACTTTGTTTATAGGACTACCACCACAGTTTGCCGTACTGTTTACCATTGTTTTCATCGTAGTTGCCAGCGTAATTTTCATAATTGTTTACATGGGTGTTTCAGTTGAATTTGTCCAGCATTGTTTCAATTGAAGCTCAATGGAGATCACTGCTTTAAAATCGCCAAAGTTTATTCATTGGTGTTGCAAACGATAATCAGAGTTTGCTCAGTTTACAGAAGAATAATGATGGTACTGCTGTTCGGTGGTCTTCAATGTTGTTGGCAGTAATTTCAGGTGTTGTTGTTGGATTTCCATTCTGTGTATTGGCAGTGTTCACCGTATTTACAACAACAGTGATTTTTTTCTGATTGTTTGCAACAACAGTGAACATAGGTACTATGTGAATAAGCACTATAGTCTTTATCTAAAAGGAACACGCAGGTTATCTTGCCAAACAATAATCGCTGCAGTTCCTTTCCATATAAATAATAAAGTACATAATTCACAAGGAATGCACTTTTATTTATAAAGTTACAACATCACGCTTAAAAAACCACTGCCCATTAATTGCATCCACATTAACAGGATAAGCATGTCTAGATTTTTTTTTTTAAAAATTGACATTTAAACACTTTTATGCCTCTAGAGAAACTAGAATAAATCAATAAAAGTTTTAAAAATGTGTAATTTTTTTATTTTCTTGCTTTAACCCTTTCGCTGCTGAGGCTTTTCCCGCCCCTGTGCTGAGGTCATTTTTACCGGTTTTGCTCATCATGTTTAAACGTGTTTTGAAGGCTTATTTTAGTATATTACCCAGACATATTATATATCGTTCTTTCCGTCAGACTCGGTAGATTCATAATATGTCATTATTATATGTATACGTTATGTCATGTCTGTATATTATAACAAAAAATGCAATAAAATATGTATTTTCAATAATTTACAACGTGTAAAGTGTTTTTTTTCACATTTTAACATGCGAGCAATTGCGGTTATATTTTGTATGGGGTGCGCTTGTTAAAAAAATTAGAAATGGGGTCTCGTTACATTTTTTTTTGGGGAAAATTACGCGATTTTTAACAAACGCACCGCATACAAAAATCGTTAGTGCAGCATCATTGTTCACATTATAATTGAAATGGGAACAATATTGCTGCATTAACGAACCAAAAAAAAGAAAAAAAAATGTTTATTTTTTTTTAAAATATATTTTTATTTTTAATTTTTATTTTTATTTTTTTTTAAAAACTTTTTTCACATTCGAGTTTGGTATCGTTGGAACGGCCATGCTCTGTCCGATCCAACCATACCCAACGTTAACCCCTAGCTGCCACGGATCGGGAGATAGGGAGTTCATTGGAACTCCCTATCTCCACTGTTGGTGGCAGTTAGGGGTTAACTCTAGGACTGGCGTCATCCTGCTATGCACGATGACGCCAGTCCTCAGGGGGAGTTCCCGGAGTCTTGGCCGACATCCAAGATGTCGGCCAGCTCCGGGAAAGGATCGCGAACCGGCGTTTTTCAGCGCCGATTCGCGATCCAGCTCCCCAGGGGTTAATGCCAGGCACCATTTGGAAGGGCAGGCTGTGCCCTTCCAAATGGTGCCTGGGTTAACCCCCGCAACGCCGCCGATCGGGAGGGAGAGAGGTCCCCCCCTCCCTTTCAGGCGCCTCCTCCGCACATGTGGGGGGGGCGCCTGAATTAGGGGTCATCGCGCTGCCACGATGACACCTAATTTCAGTGGCTGCGGTTCCGGATGCTGGGCTGACATCGAGGATGTCAGCCCGCACCGGGGGGGCCAGCGATCGGCCGGAACCCGGCCGAACGCTGACCCCAATGGGAGGACGCGCTCAGCGCGTCCTCCGCATACCAGCAGTAATGCGGAGGACGCGCTGAGCGCGTCCTCCGCATTGAAGTGGTTAAACTTTGTCATTTCATCTTCTCTGGCCATGCCCCTAAACTAGGGGTGTTTTTTCAGCTCTTACTTCCTGAATATTCCCTGCCTCCTTCCCACCCACTATTCCACCCATCAAAGCTTCACATGAACTACATTTCTTGCTCCATCTTACCCACAGCCCCCCATGCACCCCACTAGTTCACATACTCAGCTATTACCCTCACCTAGTGTGTCACCCCTCTCCTCTTAGATTGTAAGCTCTTGGGCAGGGTCCTCTCCTACTGTTCTGTGTGTTTAACTTGTATGGACATTTGTTATTCTGCCTCTCCCATTGTACAGCTCTACGAAACTTACTGGTGCTTTATAAATACATGTGACGGCAAAATTGTGTTTTCGCGTTGTAAATTAATTGGAAACCTAACTGAAACATAATAACATTGTAAATGTCAGACAGTGTCCATAAGGGGTTAGGGTGATGTGTTAGGATTGGGGTTAGGGTGAGGGTTATGGGTTTGGGTTAGAGGTTGGAGTTTACAACGCTAAAATACATTTGGAATGTCTATCACATAATTTACACCGCTAAAATCCAGTTTTACTCTTGTGACTGTATGAACTAACACAAGCTGTGCAGCTCAGGTCCTCAGACTGGGGAAACTGAGAAACTGAATTTTAGCATCTCTGCAACTGTGAAAGCGAAACTCACTCACCCGCTGACTCGCTCACACACTCACCCGCTGACTCGCTCACACACTCACCCGCTGACTTTCTCACACACTCACCCGCTGACTCGCTCACACACTCACCCGCTGACTCATTCACACACTCACCCGCTGACTCGCTCACACAGTCACGCTCTCTCACACACAGACTCACACCCACTCACACGCTCACTTGCGCTCTTTCAAAACTCACTGTCTCAAACTCCCTCACACACTCTTGTGCTGTCTCTTGTGCACACTCTCTGTCACTGAGCCTTTTCTTGTGCTTTCTCTGCTTTATCTTGCTGTCTTTCTCTCTTTACCATTTCTTGCTGTGTCTCTGCACTTTTCTTTGTTGTCCCTCTCGCTGCGGTCTCTTTTTCTCCCTGTGTGTATGGATTTCTTTACTTCCCTGTCTCTGCAGTAGATGGGGGTTCAAAGTTCAGCCTCGCTCTCCCCTCAGCTCACAGTGCAGGAGGGAGGAGGAGCAACTCAGTCACACATGCTCAGTGCGTTTTTTATGCATACCAAAGTTGCACACTGATTGGTTAGCTTAAAGTGCCTCCTGAGGTGGGCTTGGAAAATGTCAAGATATAAAAGCGGGTAAATGGGAAAAAATACCATATTTACTTGCATTTTATGTCTGCTGAATGAGACTAATGATTCATTCAAAAGGCACAGCATGTTTTTAAAAGCACGATAGCAAAGCATACATGTCCCTTTAATTAGAATGTGGCTTACATTGATACTGGTAATGGATAGAGCTACAGCAGACGTCAGCAACTTTGGCCATCCAGGTGAATTGAAACTACACCTCCCATGATGCTCAGATTCTCAATAGATTGTCTGATTTTTATGGGAACTGTATTTCCAAAACATCTGGAGGGTCAAGGTTGTTGTCTCATGAGCTAAATCAGGGCTGCCAATCTCACAGCCCCCCAGATGTTGATGTCTACAATTCTACTACAGAGCTTTGTAGCCACTGATGAGAGTTACACATAGTAAAACCAAAAGTGCCTCTTGACCCACATGCCTTTTAACCCAATGTCTAAAAGTAAAAAAAAATCTTAAATTTTTCATTCCAAACTATTTCAGATCATGTAATACTAATGTTATTTATAAATAAACAGATTCACAGATGACTATAATACACATTTATATAAATAACAGTAATGATATACTGACGGCAGCAAACACCACACTTTAATATTCACTACATTTCTCTAATCTGTTTCACAGCAATATTTTTCTTCAGCTGGTAAATAAATTTAAAAAAAAGATGAAATATCTTCAGCGCATGCATAGATAATATTATCAGATCTTCTTATTGCCAGGCTACACAATTTCAGTGTATGGGTTTAAACATCTGGAGATAAATGCCGGGACAGGTAATTATTCAACTTGTGTCTTCTGCTTATTAAATAACTTTAAGTAACCACTGATAAATTATTTTTCTTCTCCTTAATTTCATATTGTGCTGTCATTAGTTACATTAACACATGGGAGACACAGCGCATTTGGGAGATTTGTAGACACTGTGCCATTTATGAGCCATTTCAGTACCGTCCTTGGAATGATTTGTAGCGAACATAGGATTTAAAACTAATCGGTTGACTCTGAGAGCAGTTAATTCATAATGCCATTTAACTGAATGACCTCTTCTTCAACATTACTAGAGCTCTGAATTTTGCTCATAAGAACAGACAAAAAAGGATTGATGATTTTAGTAATAGTACAAAATATGAACAGTACACAATGTCTCGCTGTATTAAAACAATCATTTACGCGGGCGCTCTGATATTACATGTGAGATGTTTAACAGTAACAATATATCTGTTTTCATACATTCACTGCGGTTTAGTGGCAAACATCACACAGCATGATTTGGGATGATCGTGGTGAAGATGGAATGCAGTTTGTGGTTTTCTGCGTCCTCAGGTCAGTGTTTTTTCTGTGTATTCTGATGAACTCGTCAACACCATACTATCCTAGAGATTTCCAAGTGATTAACTCCAAAAGGAACATTTAATTTGCTGCAGATGTTGGGTCCTATTCAAATCAAACCCAATGTAGTTATCTTGGGTTATAATGGCCCCACTCGTAAATCATAAAAGCTACCCTGCTATTCCAGCTAGAACACAAGCTTTACTTGCGGCCTGGCTGTTGTGGATGCATATGTTACTTTGTATAGGAAGTGCTAATTTGCAGCCAGCTGGACAATAACATGTGATTCCACGATCGCTCAATATTATCATCTTGAGATGGAATTTTTTTAAATAATACTGACTCCGTCTCAATACCTGGTGATAAGTCATCTGCACCTGGTTCTTTAACTAGCTGTTTATGCAAAAAGAAAAATGCGTCTTACGTCATTTCCATTTGATATTTAACTCCTTCACTACCAAAATTGAGTATTCTTTATCTTCAAAAGCACCTGCTTGTGCCTCTACATAAAGTATTCTCAATGTGTTCTAGTTCTGGAGCAATTCAAAGGAAGTTAATTAATTACAAATGGATTTTTTTTTTGAAAATGGGCTCATAATGTAAAGGTTTTAGCACCTGCGGACCGTGACAGCCAAGGTGCTAGAAAAGTTCAATCAGATTTGAGTTCGAACACCACAGGCTTAGGACCACGTGAATTATTTACAATCTTATGCTTAGACTACAACGCGTTGTTACTGAATTACGCTATGGTCCCTGTA
This sequence comes from Leptobrachium leishanense, assembly GCA_009667805.1. Classification (NCBI taxonomy): domain Eukaryota; kingdom Metazoa; phylum Chordata; class Amphibia; order Anura; family Megophryidae; genus Leptobrachium; species Leptobrachium leishanense. Next base: position 226,826,964 of record CM019063.1, read on the forward strand.
TTCTTTATTTGTATATGAACCATGACAAGGACGAGTGAATATGGTACGGGGTCATCCCGGATGGGACCCAATGCTGAGAAATTGAGACTTATACATTAGGCTCTGATCCACGTGAGTGGCCACTTGACTGAATATATTGAAATGTATTTATAGTGCTGTACTATACTAATTGTGTCATCTCTATTTTTATTTTATGTTTCTGTGAAAATCGACATCTTTTGGAAGACTGCTTAGGGGTAATATCCTCAAGTGTATGTGGTTTAAGGTGACAATTGTATTGCCTTGCATGTATATATTCACTTCATATGCTTGATGGTAGTGCACACCTAGTAGGACACTGCATATTTCTTACAATGTGTGTTAGTAATACTAAGGTCTTGATCACGTTAGAGGTCAAACACATATTTCTCACTGCTTGTCTTGGGGATCTATACAGGCACTTTCCTATTTGTTGTCTGTGTAGCGCTCACTCCCGGAGGAGCCGCTGAATTTAAACCTCGGGTCAGTCTCCCCGCACTAGGGAATAAATATACACCAGCACTGCTGTGGATTTTATAAGTTATATAGTTTACTGATCTCAAATACACTGGCAAATATATAGAGCAGCACTGTATACATATATATTTACAGACGTTCGTAATGCGAGAAACGCGTAGCGGAAAAGAAAAAGGAATTTTAACCCCTTCATGCTGAAATGTGAGTCCCGTACAGGTTGTGTCCCAAGAAGGTGTACGTGTATGCGTGTGTTGGTACCCGGGTACTAGATTCAACTGTCCAGTGAATGGTTTCAATGTGTCTTTGACTAGTCACGTTGGGGCCCTGTAGGTTTAGACAAACTGCAGCGTGCTTTATTATTTTTCACTGTGGCCGGGAAGGCCTCTCACCCATCCGCCAGATACTCTGCGCTCTGCTCGACCCAGGACGTCTTTCCGCTCGACTTGACTGGGACTCTGTGCCACCGGATCCGTTTGTCTTGCTTGTCCGTTTCTGCCACAAGATGCTCAGCTCACCGCCTGCACTCCCGTTAGATCATCGCTGTCTCCTTACTCGGGGTCCTTCTGCAGCCCTGTATCTTTTAAACTTCTCACCGATAGGTTAATAGGTCTTCTGGCAAATGATTTGGGCTGATCTCCAGCTCCGCAAAGCAGCACCTGCGCTCCGGCCTGGTCACAATAAACGTAGTACAGTTCTTTCCTTGGTTGTCCAGCATTAATGCACCAGGTCTCTGTCTCCCTCTGGTGGCCATTGTAAGTAAATGCAGCAGAACAGTCTTTTTAAAACAGTGCTACACTCTCCCCCCCTAAACTCTTGGGTCCTGCCAAGGGCGTGTAACAGGTACATGTGTCGGTCATACATAACACAACATAACAGAACCGTTCTAACTTTAACCTATATATTCAGGGTTGACAACAGGCAGCAAATATCCTCAATCTCACCCAAACCCCTTGACACCTCTGTAAGTAGGGCTGACACTTCAGGAAACCTCCGCACAGTTGTTATAGCTTCCTCTGTGCTATGTCCTGGTGAATCATACGTGAGTCTCTGAGGGGGTCGTACTGAACGTTTAGTTTCAAATTTTTCAGGATCCTCTTCAGTCGGGAGAGGTGACTCCACCTGCTCAATTCTCTCTCCTGCAGACTGAGTAGATACCTCTTCGGTGTATGAACCTTCCAGGGAAGGCATAGAACTGTCATCACCCGATACATCTTCAGGTGGGTGAGTCGCATTTACGGACTCATCAACAATCTGAGCAAACACTTCCTCGGAATATGAGCCCTCCAGTGAGGGCATAGAACTGTAATCTATGGATATTTCCTCTAGAACTTCAGGAACTTCCTGTGCTTGAGTCATAACCTCAGAAATATCAGGCTCTAAATCACTTTCACCCTGGTCAGAGACCGGCTTGATGCCCTGGGACTCAGGTGTCCACACCCAGCTCAGACACCAGCCTTCTTCTTCACTGTCTTCTTCACTCTCTCTAATGTAACGTAACTGATAAGACCGAGTAATAGAAGTCGGACAAGATACAGGCGGACCAGGCAAAGAGAACTCGTCTCCAATCGATACTTGTACAGTCTTTCCTGACCGTAGGATCTTCTCCGTCCCTTCCGTTCTCCTCAGCTTTCTCACTTCTGTAGTGGCTCTCTGTTCTTTGACCCTCCGTGGACAGGCCAGTCGTAACATCGAGTGTGCCTTCTTAGGAGCAGGACTCTCTTCCATCACCAGTGGGGTTAAGAGGTGTCTCAACACTTCAGTGTTCATCCCCACTATCATAGAACTTCGATTAGCTCCCGAGGGACGAGGACACACAATGGCCAACGTGTCACATACTCCCAGTGGTCCAGCGATTACTGAACCAAATTCTAGCTTCACCTGTATATATCCATCATAGGGAAACCTCTCAGTCCCCATACCCCAGATTTCGAGATCCTTCAACCTCTTCAGGGGTATATGTTTCAAATATTTCTGGTAGAAGTCTCGGTAAATCAGCGTTACTTGAGCACCCGAATATAGAAGAGCCTTAGTATAGACTCCTTCCACTTGAACCAGGATGATGGGCGAAGGACCTATCAACTTGTCAGGGAACTTTTTCATAGTAGCAGGAGATGTAGACCCAGTCTGTTGTACTCTAACCCTTGTCCTCATACGTGGCAACTGCGGGCGTACGTTGTCTTCCCGTGACGTAGGACCAGACCTCCAGGGAGAGGATCTCCTAGGTCTAGCAGGCACATATAGGGACCCTCCCTGTCTCCTTTCCGGGCACTGAGCCTTGAAATGGCCGAATTCTCTACAGGCGAAACATCTTCCCCACGAGGATGAGGGCACACTTTCTTCCTGTGGCTCATTTGAAAATCCCGTCGGAGGCCACGGCAACCGCTGCTGTTCGTATATCTGAGAGAGACCTCTGTATTTCAGTCTGCATTTCTGCTACTTTCAAGATGGCCCGGCATAGATCCGTATGTGTCTGTTCCATCTTAACTTGGGCTTCTTGTACTTTCTCAAGAGTCTTTTGTATCTCACCATACACCTGGTTTGACGACTTTTGAGTTATCTCCAGCTCATATGTCTCTTCCGGATCATCTTCATCTGATGAACACTCATTATACTCTATGGGTTGCGCATAGACCTTTTCTCCCCTTCTTCCAAGCTTCTCTTCCAGAAGGGCTTCTTCTTCCCGAACAACTCGAATCAGTTCTAGGTAATTTAACTCTTTATTACCTTCTCGAGTGTTTAGTTGCAACATCACAGGATCTAAGGGTAAAGCACCTTTCAATATCTGACGCATTCTAACCTGATCTACTGTAGTGGGGTCTGTTCCTTTCTTCAACAGTACTTGGTACAGTATCTTATCCAGGCGCCTCATGTATTCTGTCATCTTCTCACCCTTTTTCTGATAAGTATGTTCATACTGGTACATAAGCTGAGCAGCCTTTTCCATTCGCCCGAAGACTTCCTGTAATATGTTCAGGTAATCTAGAGCAGTACAGTCTCTCTTACTCAGCTTCAGATTCCTGACAGCCTCTGACGCAGGTCCCTTTAAACTCTCAGTAATTCTTTGCTTCTTCGGTGCTTCAGAGACGTCCCACTCATCCAGAGCCTGCATCGCTTGTTCTACCCATTCTTCGAAGGTTTCTTCTCCCACCGGAGTTGGCAAGTTTCCTGAAATTTTTTCCAACTTCCGATATCCGAAGCTGAGGTAAGAAGGGTGGGCCCTCTGCAACCTAACTACGAGGTCTCCAATAGCAGCAATGAACTCCGGCCCGATCATGGCCAGCGGGCTGGACGCAGGAATGTTCACTGAATCACCACGTGGCTTACTTGGCTGGATCAGACGAACTTCCACGTCGTCGGTTAGCTGCATACTCATGCCCTGAAAACACACAGGAACACCCTTTCTCCACTCAAAAAGAACATACATGTGAGAAGTCTCTGGGTTCACTTTAATGTCCGCTAGAAACCCCCACTGGTCAGGTGTCAATGCTGCCACGGCCCGGTGGATCTGTTCTTCTGCCCAGGTGTCTACAGGAATATCCATTACTACATTCAACTCTAACTGGCCACCCTGTGCTTTACACCACTCTGCTGCTTCGTCTGGATCCATATTTAACCCTTTAAATGCAGTTTTCCAGAGACTGAATCCCGGACGGGCCCCCACGTGTAGCGCTCACTCCCGGAGGAGCCGCTGAATTTAAACCTTGGGTCAGTCTCCCCGCACTAGGGAATAAATATAAAATCCACGACAGTGCTGGTGTATAAATTATATAGTTTACTGATCTCAAATAAACTGGCATATATATAGAGCAGCACGGTATACATATATATTTACAGAAGTTCGTAATGCGAGAAACGCGCAGCGGAAAAGAAAAAGGAATTTTAACCCCTTCATTGCTGAAATGTGAGTCCCATACAGGTTGTGTCCCAAGAATGTGTACGTGTATGCGTGTGTTGGTACCCGGGTACTAGATTCAACTGGCCAGTGAATGGTTTCTATGTGTCTTCGACTAGTCACGTTGGGGCCCTGTAGGTTTAGACAAACTGCAGCGTGCTTTATTATTTTTCACTGTGGCCGGGAAGGCCTCTCACCCATCCACCAGATACTGTGTGCTCTGCTCGACCCAGGATGTCTTTCCGCTCGACTTGATTGGGACTCTGTGCCACCGGATCCGCTTGTCTTGCTTGTCCATTTCTGCCACAAGATACTCAGCACACTGCCTGCACTCCCTTTAGATCATCGGGTCTCCTAACTCGGGGTCCTTCTGCAGCTCTGTATCTTTTAAACTTCTCACCGATAGGTTAATAGGTCTTCTGGCAAGTGATTTGGGCCGATCTCCAGCTCCGCAAAGCAGCACCTGCGCTCCGGCCCGGTCACAATCGCTCCTTGTCTCACGTGCGTCTTGCTCTAATCGCCCCTTGGCGCGCACTGACTCTCCTCTGCACGAGGCTGCGGATGTATGTCCTTTCTCCCCACCCACTTCCTGTATTCACCGCAAAGCATGCTGGAAAACGTAGTACAGTTCTTTCCTTGGTTGTCTAGCATTAATCCACCAGGTCTTTGTCTCCCTCTGGTGGCCATTGTAAGTAAATGCAGCAGAACAGTCTTTTTAAAACAGCGCTACATCTGTTTTATACATTTCTTACTTAGGGTAAATTGTAGGGAAGAGCACTTTTGGATATAGCTGCCGTATAAGCCTAGGCTTGTAGTTTGTGTGTCTGCAGTCCCAGTGCCCCCTTTTTATCTGGTTTTCAAGGGTGTAGAGCTGTAGTAACACTTTTTGACCAGTAAATGGCTCTGCCTGTCAAATAGCACATACAGTTTGGAAATGTGCTGTTGATATTTTGGAGCACAGTTTCAAAGTATGGCTTCTGCAAAGTTTTATATATATATACACACACACAGGGTCCTGTTAGTGGTATTATGGAAAACAATTTGGTAGTGAAGAGGTTAAGGACTTAGTAATAGTGATGGGCCGAACACCCCTGTGTTCGGTTCGCATTCGAACTCGAACACCCAAAAAAGTTTGACAGCAATTCGAACACCATTCGAACACAATTCGAACACCATGTAAGTCAATGGGGCTCAAATGTTTGAAAATTAAGGTCCCCTCAAAGAGGGCATATATGCAAGATATTGGCCATAAAAGGTGTATGGGGGCCCGGGTACTGCCCTGGGGACAGGAAACAATTATTTTTTAAAAAAATTAAACCTTTCACTGCTGAGTGCTGAGCCATTTCACCGCTGTGCTCTGAGCTTATTTTTACCGCTTTTGCTCATGTTTAAACACGATTTGAAGCCATGGGAAATGTTTGACCAACAATGAGTGGGAAATGTTTGACCAACAAGGAGTGGGAAATGTTTGACCAACAATGAGTGGGAAATGTTTGACCAACAAGGAGTGGGAAATGTTTATGAATCCTATAGGCTTCAATATTAAAAATATTCCTGTATTAATTCAATATCTAATAAACCCTAGGAGAATCGCGATTTGCACAGCTGAGGGCAGTCAGCGGCAGCGGAGAGTGGAAGGAACGTCCGCTCTCACGGACGTTCCTTCCACTCTGCAGTGCGCTCGTCTGACACCAACCTTAGATGTCGAGTGCCGAACATCAGAATGAACAATGCCGCCGATAGCCACTCAAACTAATTTCTGACAACCATCTCAGAGCAGATAATAGTGTTGCTATTTTCAAGATAAAACTGCATATAATTTAATCCTAACGCTTCCAGATTGTTATAAATACACTATATAGATTATGATGTGTATTTCAAACTGAAGCTGGCGTTGTCATCCATTTGGTACATGGATAGGAAAGGTCCTTGTACACGAAAACAGTCATTTTTAACATGAGCGAGTGAACTTTTATTATCATATTTCACGATGGACAGACTATATTTATATGAATTTAAGGAATGTCTGATCGTACTTCACATACGAGAGATTTCGAGGTAACCTTGGAATAGTAGTAGCAAATAGCTGTTTTTACACAAATAATTCAAAATGATAAAAATGCTCATATTTCAATCAACATGTAAAAGTTCAGATTCCTAACCTTGACCAGGAGAAAAAATGTAGCAGTGAATAACAACAAAATGCAGAGTGGGATATAATATTGGTTGAGTTACACAGTACATTCGGTAACATATTTTTTTAGAAACGTTCGGGTATTACAAAACTATATGGCGTTAGATATTTTGACAATATAAGGGGTCTCTTGTTGTTCTCACTGTCTCACGGTACAGGGAGGTCCTCAAAGCAGGTTAATAAAAACAATACTGGGATGCATGCTTTTGCGTCACATCTTTTAACCCTTTCGCTGCTGAGCCATTTTGCCCTTGTGTGCTGAGCTCATTTTTACCAGTTTCGCTCAGGAGCCTAACTTCCTTCATACCCAAGCTATCCTTGGTTCCTGGGAATGCATTTCAAACACAGGTCTCCAAGGGTGGACTGACAACTCTTGGGGCCACTGGGCAATAGAAGATCATGGGCCCCCATTGTGTTTTCCCACATTCAAGTCACACCCATATTCAAGCATTGCCCATATGTATATTGTAGTATCACAGAATTTATTTCTCCACTCTATTTTCAAATGAAAATATAGCTACCACTATGCTGCAGCAGCCATCACTCTCTCTGCTAGCTACTCTCTAGTTACACAGGCTGCATGGAACAGTCCTTGCAGCACATTTGGGAAGCAACCAAGCACTTTCTAATTTAAAAGATGGCAGGTGCCATGTGTGGCCATCACATGTTACATAGAGAGAGTGGCAACTCTAGGAAACATAAGCATGAAGTGGGGCAGATAAGGCTCAGCTTTCGAAAATGTGTGGGTATAATAACTGAAGAGACATAATACTTCCGGGATACGAACCGGATGGACTTTCTTTTATGTTTGAATTTTTTAATTAGTTAATTGATTTAATTGATAAGTTTATAATGTGTGTATATAAGGAGGGAATGGATGGACTATTCCACGTTCCTGATGAAGTCTGGATAGATGAAACGCGTTGAGCAATACCATCCAGCGACCTGGCAGACTGTGGATTTGGTGATGTTGATATGATAATTGTTTTTACCAATGTAAGCGCAGTAAAAAACGCTATTTTAAATACAATTGGCAGTCTATACTATGTGTATATCTTTCATTTAAGGCATTTGCATCTAACTGGTGATTTAAAGAACCAGAGATGAGCCTGGCTTCTATCAATTGATACTTTGTGAGTGGCCATTTAGCATTGTGTGTATAACTGGCTAAGGGGGTATAATCCTATGTATTCTATTTTTGTTTTGATACAGATACCCCGTAATTGTTTTAATTTTAACATAATAAATGGAGTCTTAGACACAAAAGGAGGTACACAGAAAGTGACAGTCAGCGACAGAGACAAAATTATGGCTACACCTAAAAGCTGGTGCTAAATGATTTTGCTTTTGCAAAGTCTTTTAGCACCCCCTAAACCCCCCCCCCCAATAAATCCAATACTGACCTTTCATCACACGCCAATAACGGTGGCCTGATCCACTGCTTCTTGTTGCTGGGAGCAGAGTCAGACTGGGAACAAATAGTTCCCAGTCTCCCTCCACGATCACTCTGCAGCTCTGTGCGATCTCAAGAGAGTGATATTGCACAGGACAGGCAGCATGGAAGAGTAACCATCCATGGGGTCCTATGGACTCCAGGAGATGATATTCATGGTGGCAAGGAAGTGCTACCATGAGTATCCCAGCTGTTAGCGCTACGCTCTGGGGTGAGGTGCTGAAATGGGGACACTATGGGGAAATCTGCAGCCACAGGTTTTCCCCGTTAGTGCCCCCATTTTAGCTTGAAGTAAGGAATAGGGCCCAGAGACAATTGCACAGACATTGATAAACCATGACAAAGCTATTGAGACAAACAGAAAGGTAATATGAAACTGCACAGATATATTTATATACAGTAGAGCAGAGATGTAGTAGGAAAGAGACAGCCAGACAGATATATATACAGTTGGACAGATATAATGATATACATTTCAGAAGGGCAGATATACATACAGTTGTATAGACAGTCTTCACTCTCCCTCAGCACTCGGGCCACTTTCTAGGTCAGGGCCCTATTACTCTGTGGTCAGTTCGCAGCCACATGTCTCATCTCTACCCTTGTGGTTGACAGTCAGAAGCTATTGGTCAGGGTTGCTTGGTTTCACAGAGACCTTCAACTACTAGCTGCTTTAAAGAGGAGTAAGCTGAATGAGCTGCCAATCAGCTGATTCACAGTTCATCGTACATCTGTCATTAGTCTGCAGCTTGATGGGCAGCAGTAATAAATGCAGGCAGGAAAGGCGTAGAAGTGAGTTAATACTAATAAGGCAAAACATAACAGCTTGGTAGTCAACATTGAATGGATATGAATTATGAATAAATACCATACACGAAGACTCTGGTACGGTGGCTTACACAAAGTAACCCTCTATTTTCTTAATTTCTCATGATAGGCTCATGAGGTAAGTCATGACGAAGATTCATTTGTATTAATTGTTGACTGCAATCAACTTGGGTAACAATATCGGTAAGAGCCCCTATGCCAGCAACCATACTCAAATGTGCATTCAATGGTATGAGATGTTCATGGCATGCCCAGACATGCCTTAATGCTTAGTGATATGGTTCTGCCTGTACTCAATTTAAATCTGTACTGAAGCAATTTGAATGTATCTTATTTAGTTCAGTCAGCTATAACTTTGTGTATAATTGTCAAGGACTTAGAGGAAAATATAGGAATTCAGGTTACCGACAGTACCATACAGAGACAAAGCAAAAAATGCATTGATTTATAGAAGCAGAAACAGGAGAGGCCAAGTTCAAGGAAAGTAAGCCAAGGTACAAGGTTGAAGGTCAAGCCAGGTCAACGCACTGGAAAAATCACAGGAACTATAAGTCACCTAACTGCACTAGCAGTGACGACTCTCTAATTAGGTCAATTAGGCAGCCGCCTAAGGCCTCGCGCCTTAGACAGCAAAGAGGGGACTGTGCTGGGAAGCATTCTATTGCCAAGTTAAGAAATCCGTGAAAAATCAACGGCTCAGCATCAAGGTAAGGTAACTGTTATTTTTCATTTTATTTCTATTAAAAGGCCCCCCAAAATCCTCAGCACCAGGCCCACCGAAATCCTCAACATCAGGCCCATCGAAATCCTCAGCACCTTGCCCACTCTTGCAATTTTTCATTGTGGCCATTAGTGGGGCCTCGTGTTTTAAGTTTCACTTAAGGCCTCGTCACAAAGTCTAGAACTGCCTCTGTGCAATAGCAGACTCAATACCAGACAAAGGCCCTAGTGGCTCCTCGTTCTTTAAGCATATCTATATTGTGCTTCACCTGCTGAAGCTGACAATGTGATAGCTTAGGTGCTCAGAATGCAGCCTCTCGCATCACCATCATTTGGGCTGAATCGGAGTGATCCAGAGACCTAGGAGATTTATTTAGCTGAAGATATGGTTGGCTCAATGAGAGGACAGAGGCATACAGAGCCAGCCTGATGTGGTTGTGTTGGCCCATAATCATTGTCAGGGCTTTAAGGTAGGTCCTTGTGGACCTGATGTTTGGACCCTGAAGTTGTGCCCAGAGCAGTCTCAGCATACTGTACACCCTTCTCCAACTGCCATCAGGGTTCTTTGGGAACCAGTGTTCCTCTATTTCAACCTTAAAGGGACACTACCACTTACATAAACTGCAACTAGATTACTTTAAAATGTGCATTACAAATAAAACCACTTTATAAAACATGTGCTATTTTTTTCTTTGCTTGAAGTAATTACATGTAAAAAGGAAAAATAAAACTATTTAATTATCTCCATACCATTTTGTCGATTTTTCCCATGATGCAACATTTACAAAAGGTTTTTCTTTACTTCTGTGGCTAATCTGATCTACAGTATTTAACAGTTTAAAGAGATTAAGGAGGCAATGTTTAGATAAGGCTACAAGTAACTGTTGGTCTTCGGGACAATTTTTTATCAAGGGGAATTTAAAGGCAGGGGCGTACCTAGAACATTTGGCACCCGGGGCGGATCCTATAATTTGGCAACCCACCCCCCAACTTTAAAACGTAAAAAAAAAAAATACGCAATTTTTTAAAATGTTTTCAAAAAAGATTTTTAGCTATAGCATTCTTGCAGGACATGACGTATACATATAATAATGAATTATGAATCTGCCGATGGTGGATCATGGCTCATGCGTCCTCTGTACTGTGCAATAAGAGGCAAGTGTAGATTCTTTTTTAATAATTGTTATTTTTAAGTGATTTTGCAAACTCACAATATATCCATCCTCATGCTATAAACAAACGTACACATGTACAAAAATTGCGTATCTGGTCGGAGCGAAATGCGCTAGGGGACTCGAATGGTTTCTCCAATAACGTCACCAGTATTGAGAGATATGCAATATACAGAAAAGAGAAAAACAAAATCTGGGTGCCAGTAGGACAATAAATTGTGCGGATATTGACAGTATTCATGTGGTTAATCAACTCACAAACGAAGATCCTGAACACCGGCTCTGAGTGGATGATCGCTTTTATGTTGTTAATCTGGGATCTCTTCACAGGTAACCCACTCCTTAAGAGTAGAGATTCTTCTCCATATTCATTGGGCAATAAGGAGAAAAAACAGAAACAGGATTCTGTGTATATCTGACGCCAAATATTGCAATGAATAACGTGACGACTGAAAACTCACACTTGTTGGAGCTATTCCAAGCTCGAAACGGAAGGCATATGGGTTTCGTAGGTCAAATCCAATAAATACCAAGCATGCAGGAACTGGTTCTCTTTAAAAATTTATTAAATAAAACAAAATAAAAACTAGACTCTGGTCCAGGACGCGTTTCGCCGCACAATACTCAGCTTCATCAGCTGGTCTTTACACATTAAGATACCTTGCATGCTTATATACATTACAATTTAAAAGAATTAAGGGTAATTGTCCCCACATGTGGTTCATTGGTGGTCAGCATGCGTTCATAGCCTCTTTCTGGAGTATTTTTGTGTGTATCACCGTCAGAGCCATCTTGCGCATGCGCAATTGAGGCTTCCGCGTTCCACCTTGTGTTCCATAGTGGTTGGTTCCGGAATTGCGAACAGTCCTGCGTTCCAACATGAATACGTATGCATATCCGGGATCACGCTGTCTCCAAAATGCGGCTTCGATCGGGGCATAACAGAGAAGCAATATAAGGAGAACAAATTTTAAAAAATATAACATCTCATGAAAAACAGTATCTAGTGATCCAATAGGGATACAAATTGTATCTCAAAAAAACAGGCCGTTTTTTCAACCAATGAATGGGTCAATAAGGGATGCGCATAACTCCTACTGTATAGCCAGGTGGTGATTATGGCATGATTGGATATTATGCCACACTAGTATCTTTGTGGTATGGCCAAAAATAGTGTACTAGATCATAGCTATAACCTTCTCATATAGACATATAGTCTGTGATTACGTGTTCTTGACATTTCATATGATCAAATATTTACTTAAGTCACGTCCTAGTGTGAATATATACTATTTGAAGAATTGCCGTATTACCATTCATTCTGTGGTAAAGTAAAGTAGTGGTTATATTACCACATATGTTAAACATAATGGTGACAAAGTGTATCAATAGCGCCCTCTTTAGAGCATTCGGAGTATCCAGACTTATATTCAAATATAAAAATCGTCACCAATCAGGTGTAATGAAATGCCATGATGGTCATATCATAGGTCACCATGTTTGCAAATGAATTTCATAAAGTGAATCGTATGTAATTTGTTACTCATATAAATAAAAAAGAAGAAAAATTGTGAAAAAATTTGAAAAAAAGCCCTGTTTATAGAAAATGCGTCACCTCAAAGTCATCATTGAGGCCACCCGGTGCCAAAGTGCCCATCTCAAAAATAGTGCGCATCTCTGTTTGTCACAACCTTTTAGGGAAATCTTCCCCTATATCATTTGGTTTAAGCTGTTTGATCACTGTAAATTTTAAACCCATCGGAAGACTATTATGTTTTGTTTTATAATGAAGGGAGACTGAATGTTTTTCAAATCCTTTTTAATATTTCTAACATGTTCTGATATTCTTACATTTATTGCCCTTTTTGTGTGGCCCACATATTGTAGGCCACAGGGGCATTCCAACATGTATATTATATTTTTCGAGAAACAATTAAGAATACCCTTTACAGAAACTTCCTGTTTGTTTTTATGATTCTGGTATGAACCCCTAAACCCTTTTTTATTTCCGGTCAATCTACATGCCAGACATTGCCCGCAGTTATAGAAACCCTGTTTAAGTCCAAAGTGTCCATCTTTGATGTTTCCCTTTTTGGCTTTACTATGGACCAAATTGGCCTTTAAATTTCTGGCCCCTCTAAAAACAATCTTTGGGGTTTTGCATACATAACTTTTTAAGTCGTTGTCGTTTCGTAGAATATGCCAATGCTTTTTGAGGATTCTTTTTATGTGTGTAGCTTTGTTGTTATAATCACAAATAAACCTCACTTCTTTTCCCTCTTTTTCTTTTTTAGGTTTATATTCAAGCAGTCGCTCACGATTATCTTTAGCGAGATCCATAATGATACGATCTAGAATCAACTCACAAAGGAAGAGCCTGTTCACTGGTTTGGGGGAAACCACTCACCATCTGGTGTGGCTGGGTACTCGGGGGCCATATTGTGGGAGCTTACCATCCTCTTCCAAACGTACACATGTGGCTGGTTTTGTTGATGGGAGTTGTGTGTGTGTTGGGGTGGAAGGTTAACCCTTTCGCTGCTGAGGCTTTTCCCGCCCCTATGCTGAGGTCATTTTTACCTGTTTTGCGCATCATGTTTAAACGTGTTTTGAAGGCTTATTTTAGTATATGACCCAGACATATTATATATCGTTTTTTCCGTCAGACTTGGTAGATTCATAATATGTCATTATTATATGTATACGTTATGTCATGTCTGTATATTATAACAAAAAATGCAATAAAATATGTATTTTCAATAATTTACAATGTGTAAAGTGTTTTTTTCCACATTTTAACATGCGAGCAATTGCGGTTATATTTTGTATGGGGTGCGCTTGTTAAAAAAATTATAGATGGGGTCTCGTTACATTTTTTTTTGGGGAAAATGACACTATTTTTAACAAACGCACCGCATACAAAAATCGTTAGTGCAGCATCATTGTTCACATTATAATTGAAATGGGAACAATATTGCTGCATTAACAAACCCAAAAAAAAAAAAAAAAAGTGTTTAATTTTTTTTTTAATTTTTTTTTTAATTTTTTTTTTTTTTATTTTTAATTTTTTTTTTTTTTTAACAAAATTTTTCACTGTAGTGTTTGGTATCGTTGGAACGGCCATGCTCTGGCCGATCCAACGATACCAAAATTTAACCCCTAGCTGCCACGGATCGGGAGATAGGGAGTTCATTGGAACTCCCTATCTCCACAGTTGGTGGCAGTTAGGGGTTAAGTCTAGGACTGGCGTCATCGTGCTACGCACGATGACGCCAGTCCTCTGGGGGAGTTCCCGGAGGCTTGGCCGACATCCAAGATGTCGGCCAGCTCCGGGAAAGGATCGCGAACCGGCGCTTTTCAGCGCCGATTCGCGATCCAGCTCCCCAGGGGTTAATGCCAGGCATCATTTGGAAGGGCAGGCTGTGCCCTTCCAAATGATGCCTGGGTTAACCCCCTGTGCGCCGCCGATCGGGAGGGAGAGAGGTCCGAAGGACCTCCCCCCCCTCCCTTTCAGGCTCCTCCTCCGCACATGCGGGGGGGCGCCTGAATTAGGTGTCATCGCGCCCCCGCGATGACACCTAATTCTGGCGGCTGCTGGTCCGGATGCCGGGCTGACATCCAGGATGTCAGCCCGCACCGGAGGGGCCAGCGATCGGCCGGAACCCGGCCGAACGCTGACCCCAATGTGAGGACGCGCTCAGCGCGTCCTCAGCACACCAGCGGGACTGCTGAGGACGCGCTGAGCGCGTCCTCAGCAGCGAAGTGGTTAAACAGCAGTAAGCAGACAGGGCTTCATATTCTGCTGATACCCCCTTTACCTACCTTTTGCTGTCATCTCTCTCTGTACACAAATCACAACCCTATCCCCTCTCCTAGAGCTGCTGCGGGGAAGGAGAGGAGCTATGGAGGGAGGAGAGGGGGATTTTTATTCTCCTAATGCAAACGCCTTTCTCCACTGCTCGTTGTTTGAGAACACAGCTCAAAGCTGACACACAGTGACAGTGGCACCTCCTAGTACCCCCTAATGATACTCCAATAATCACTGGTACCTGGGGAGGCCCGTCACCCGCCCCTCCCCTAAGTACACCACTGCTCTGTGATATGCTCACACAATCTTTGGCAAACTGCCAGCAAGTACGGTGCTGTTCGAAAGCAGTGCAAATCCCCATAGAGAAGTAATGGTTAATCTATTCAGAGAACACCGAACAGCAGAGAAATGGCAGTGAAATGCCCTGATGTTCAGTGGTTTCATTCAGCAGGTTTATTCAGGTGAACCCCATAGGTTTCAATGTTAAAAATATTCCCATTTTTATGCAATATCAAATAAACCATTTATTATTTTAATCTGCAGTAAAAAGTTTCTTTATTTATTGATTTTTTTTAGTACCTCTTAGTCATTTTTCAGAATTTTTTCGGCAAAACTTTTCCCATTTTTTTGATAGCGGTTTTTCTTTTTACTGTAACAGACCTTTTTATTATCAATCATAGGACCTTATATGTAAATTCCAGACATTTTGGTTCAGTAGTTATTTTGAAAACAGCAGGGTTTGTGGTGGCAGCATTCGGCTGCCGACTCCCTGCACTTTGGGGAATGCTAGATTCACTGCAGGGTGGGGAAATTTGATTCTCCGAAATGCAGGGAACAACAGAACACCAAAATAATTTTGGTGCTCTGTGAGTAACCCCTTTAGTGGTGAGGTTTTTTGCTGCCCAGTGGAAAGTGCCAGCCTAAGCCTTGCCTACCCAGGACATACATGAAAATTAGTGAAATCTCAATGTTTCCTTCCTGGTAAAATACTTTGTAAAAAGTATTTTTAAGGGTGTCACCCTAGGGGGTGGTCTCACCCGGTGCGGGCCGCCGCCTGCCCCCCCTCTAGGTAAGCCCCTGCTTAAAGAGACAATACCACTTACATAAACTGTAACTAGATTACTTATGCTTTACAAATAAAACCACATGCTGCTGTTTTTTTTCTTTGAAGTAATTGCATGTAAAAAAAAAGAAAAGAAAATTAAGTTTATCTCCAGCTTCCATTTTGTGGATTTTTTCCCACGATGGAATATTTTATGAGATCTATACAAAAAATGTTTTACTTTACTGAGCTTCCAGGGTATTTAACAGTCAATGAGGTGGACGAGGGAATTTATTTATTTATAAAAGGATTTTACCAGGAAGGATACATTGAGATTTCTCTCGTTTTCAAGTAAGGAATGATTAGATAAGGATACAGGAGGTCTATTGTGAGCCAGGCTACTCAAGATAAGCGATGGCAGCTGAATGAGATAAAACAGGGAGTTTAAAAGACTTTTAATATACCCCCTTGGGATGTCCTTTAAATACATCCCACACAATACAATGATTTGAGTCAGTGATCGACCCATAGACTCCATTCTATGACATGGTAAAGAGCAAGTGATGTAAAGATATGGGGGGGGCAGTTTACAACAGAAAAGATCACACAATTTTTGCACCCAGTGTCACACATAGAGTAAAAGGATTTACTTAAACATACAAGAGAAAAAAAAGAGCACATGTAAGAAATCAGGAACATAAAGGGGGTAATTCAGAGAGCACTGAAATATCACGCACATTTCGGTGCTCTCTTGTTCCCCGCACTGCGGGGAATCAAATTTCCCCATCCTGCAGTGAATTTAGCATTCACTCCAGGGTATTCGGAGTGCAGGGAAAACACGCCGAACACCTGCCGAAAACCCGCTGGAACTGCTGCAAAAAACATGCCAAACAAGTCAGAAAAGGCAGCCGTACAGCCGAACACAGCGCCGACCAGCTGCCGGAAAAAGCTGATGAACAAGGAAAAAAAAACTATCAGGGTTATTCAGAGAGCGTGAAAAGCAGGAGAATGACTGGAGAATGTAAAATTCTAGGTCAAAATAGCCAAACCAGAAACATTCTCCCTTTCATCTCACTTTCCAAATTGGCTATTTTGACCTAGAATTTTTCATTCTCCAGTCATTCTCCTGCTTTTCACGCTCTCTGAATAACCCTGTATATGATTGAAAGTGTCAAAATTTAAACGCCGTTTGTAAAAAAACTACGTAACAAAATTGTCTGGAATTTACATATAAGGTACTATGAATAATAATAAAAAGGTCTGTTACAGAAAAAAGAAAAAACACTTCGAAAAAAGAGGGAATTTTTTTTCCGAAAAAATCCTGATAAATGCCTAAAAGATCTAAAAAAAAATCAATAAATAAATAGATTTTTTTCTGCAGATTAAAATAATAAACAGTTTATTAGATATTGAATAAAAACAGGAATATTTTTAACATTGAAGACTATGGGGTTCGCTGGAATAAACCTGCTGAATGAAACCACCGAACAGCAGGGAATTTCAGCAACTTTTCACTGCTTCTCTATGGGGATTTCACTGCTGTCGAACAGGCACCGTACTTGCCGGCAGTTTGCCAAAATTTGACGAACAGCCTGCTCTCTGAATAGCTGAATGGCCCTGAAATATCACCGTACGGGGAAATTCCCTGTTTGGTGACTTTTCGGGGCCATATTGGCTCTCTCTGCATAACCCCTAAAATAAACACAACAAGGTCATTTTTTGATGGTAGTGTCCCTTTAAAACATTTGACAAGGATAAGTGCAGTAGTATTCTGTAGGATTGACGCACCACAAACAGGATATTTATACACACCTCTACCTTTACAAATCAGTGGAACAACAAGGAATTTGGAAAAAACCTGACAGTAAATGTGGCATTTAGGTCCATAGTAAAATACGTGAAAAAGGGCATGCTACACTGAAGCTTTTTTAAATCAGAGATATTGCTGTTAAAATGTTGCACACAGTTCATTCCATCTTATTGAAGGATTTAAAATAGAGCGAATAAAGAAAATAACAGAAATTGTGACCTGTAACTGTATTGCCCACTGAATGTCGGAGCTGTAGATATAGCTGTAGGGTTTGTGTCACAATAAATTGTATTTGTATTTTCTGTCCAAACCTTTAGTTCTAATTTTATATGATTATTTTTAAAAAAACTTACATTACAGACCAGAATGAAATTAGATTTTATATTTACATACAGTATACACACACGCAAACTATTTTCCAAGCAGTATATAATCATCATGGATCATCATATCTGATACTGCTCAACCAGCCATCACCCTGCATAACAATGCACGACACCTGCAGTGTCAAAACCTTCTGGAACTGTTTGTGCTAAACTGTATCTGGCCCCCTGGCTCATTGCTCAGTGATCCCTCTGTGGAAAAGGATCTCAAAATTCTTAAAGTTAGGTCCATATATTTGGACACAGGGCACAATTTCCATACTTTTGGCTCTGAATGCCAACAGAATAAAATTTAAATGAAACAATCCAAATTAATTTGAAGTGCAGACTCGCAGCTTTAATTTAAGGGGTTGAACATAAATATTGAGTACAAATTTTAGGAACTGCAACCAGGGGCGTACCTAGAACATCTGGCACCCGGGGCGGATCCTATATTTGGCACCCCCCAACTTTAAAATGTAAAAAAAAAAATCCACGCACTTTTTTTAATGTTTTCAAAAATATTTTTAGTTATAGCATTCTGGCAGGACATGATGTATACATATAATAATGATATATTATGAATCTGCCGATGGTGGATCATGCATCCTCTGCTGTGCAATAAGAGGCGAGTGTAGATTCTTTTTTAATAATTGTTATTTTTAAGTGATTTTGCAAACTCACAACATATCCATCCTCATGCTATGTACACACGTGGCTGGTTTTGTTGATGGGAGTTGTGTGTGTGTTGGCGTGGATGGATTTGTGTGATAGGAGTTGTGTGTTGGTGACTGGTTTTGTGTGATGGGAGTTGTGCGTTGGAGTTGTGTGTGGGTGGCTGGTTTTGTGTGATGGGAGTTGTGGGGGTGCTGGTTTTGTGTGATGGAAGTTGTGTGTGTGGCTGGTTTTGTGTGATGGGAGTTGTGTGTGTGGGTGGCTGGTTTTGTGTGATGGGAGTTGTGTGTATGTGCTGGATGGCTGGTTTTGTGGATTGGAGTTGCTGTGAAGAGAATTGGTGTGTGTTTTGCAGGTATGAGATAGAAACATAGAAAATGTCGGCAGATAAGAACCTTTCGGCCCATCTAGTCTGCCCAATTACATGGATACGTTACCTGGATTTATCTTTTATTTAGGATAGCCTTATGCCTATCCCATGCCTGCTTAAATTCAATCACTGTTTTGGCCTCTATCACTTCTACTGGAAGGCTGTTCCATGTATCCACCACCCTCTCAGTAAAATAATGCTTCCTGGTGTTACTTTTAAACCTTTGCCCCTCTAATCTAAGACTATGTCCTCTTGTTTTGATACTTTGTTTCCTTTTAAATATACTCCCTACCTCTACCTTGTGGATTCCCTTTACCTATTTAAATGTTTCTATCATATCTCCTCTGTCTCGTCTTTTTTCCAAGCTATACATGTTAAGATCATTAAGCCTTTCCTGTAACTTTTCTCCTTCAAGCCGTACACCATTTTAGTAGCCCTGCTATGGTCTTTTTTCTTTACTATTCCAGTTTTTTTAGGACTCCCTCTTCCCTGTCCCTGTTTACCCTGGGCTGCCTATTCCCTGATGATGCAGTGAATGCAGCCTGGCCCCCTCTATGCAGGACCTCACCATGAGCCAGGCAGCTCAGTGACAAATTTATGATCAATGCAGTGCTGGTTAAGGAAAGGTCCACTTTAAACAGCAGTAAGCAGACAGGGCTTCATATTCTGCTGATAACCCCTTTACCTGCCTTTTATTGTCATCTTCTCTCTCTGCACACAAATCACATCCCCATCCCCTCTCCTAGAGCTGCTGTGGAGAAGGGGAGGAGCTATGGAGGGAGGAGAGGGGGATTTTTATTCTCCTAATGCAACGCCCTTCTCCACTGCTCGTTGTTTGAGAACACAGCTCAAAGCTGACACACAGTGACAGTGGCACCTCCTACTAACCCTTAATGACACCCCAATAATCACTGGTACCTGGGGCGGCCTGCCCCCTGCCCCTCCCCTAAATACGCACTGCTCTGTGTGATATGCTCACACAATCTTTGGCAAACTGCCAGCAAGTACGGTGCTCTTCGAAAGCAGTGCAAATCCCCATACAGAAGTAATGGTTAATCTATTCAGAGAACACCGAACAGCAGAGAAATGGCAGTGAAATGCCCTGATGTTCGGTGGTTTCATTCAGCAGGTTTATTCAGGCGAACCCCAAAGGTTTAAATGTAAAAAATATTCTGATTATTATGCAATATCTAATAAACCATTTATTATTTTAATCTGCAGTAAAAAGTCTCTTTATTCATTGAATTTTTTTAGTACCTTTTAGTAATTTTTCAGAATTTTTTCGGCAAAATGTTTCCTCTTTTTTTTATAGCGGTTTTTCTTTTTTCTGTTACAGACCTTTTTATTATCAATCATAGCACCTTATATGTAAATTCCAGACATTTTCGTTCAATAGTTTTTTTGAAAACAGCAGGGTTTGTGGTGGCGGCATTCGAAGGCCGACTCCCTGCACTTTGGGGACCCTGCGGTGAATGTTAAAAGTAAAAAAAAAAAAAAAAAATTTTAAGAGTGTCACCCTAGGGCATGGGTCAGCAACCTTGGCTCCCTGATGTTTTGGGAACTACAATTCCCATGTGGCTCAGTCAGCCTAATGGGTGACTGAGCATCATGGGAGATGTAGTTATAAAACATCTGTAGAGCCAAGGTAGCTGACCCCTGCCCTAGGGGGTGGTGTCACCATGTGCAGGCCACCCCTCCCAGGTACACCCCTGACTGCAACCATTTTAATACACAGTCCCCCATTTTCAGGGGCTCAAATGTAATTGGACAAATTAATCTCTCTATATAAATCTCTATATATCGCCGTCGTCGGCTGTGTGCGCACCCTTCACAGCTGCTCATTCCGCCCTCCCTCTCAGCAGTTAGAAAAACTCCTCCTGTCGATGAATGGAAACCGCCCCCTTCTAAACAAATCTCCAGTTATTGTCTCCACTGCCCAGTTTGTAATCTCCCATAGGAACTCCCATAGCCACCCCCAATAAATATCCCCTCAGCAAAAACTCCCCTATGCATTAAATACTCTCCAACTCTCCACAATAAATATCCCCTCAGGAAATAATAACCCCTCTTCCCCACCCAATAAACAGACCCTTAGCAAAAAAAAAACACATTCCAGGCAATAATTACATGTGGTGATTTACATATCAGTACTCATTTACATCTTTTATTCAAAGTAGGCAGTAAAAGAAGACCTCGATAAAGAAAAAAAAAGTGACAGAATGCACAAGGGGGTCCACATCGCCTGCCCTGCGTTGATTTCAATCTCTTGCAAACACTCCTGCAAACCACACTCTACAACAATAGACTGCCCTCCGGGCAGGCTTAACACCTAGTATAGTCATAAATAAAATGTTAATTTTTATTATTTTGTTGAGAATCCTTTATTGGAAATGACTGCCTGAAGTCTGGAACCCATGGACATTACCAAAGACTTGATTTCCTCCTTTCTGATGCTTTTCCAGGCTCTAGCTGCAGCTGTCTTCAGTTGTTCTTTGTGGGTCTTTCTGTCTTTAGTTTTGCCTTCAGCAAGTGAAATGTATGCTCAATTGGGTTGAGATCAGGTGATCGACTCGGCCATTGCAAAATATTCCGGTTTCCTTCAAAAACTCCTGGGTTGCTTTTGCAGTGTGTTTTGGATCATTGTCTATCTGTACTGTGAAGTGCGACCAATCAACTTTGCTGCGTTTAGCAGAATCATATCTCTAAACACTGCTGAATTCATCCTGCTGCTTCTGTCTGTTTAAAAATGGTATTATTGTCTGTAACCAAAAGTTCCCTCCATCTTTGTGCCCTCTGTTAAATAATAACTTTAAACAAAACAAAATCCGTTTTCCTATTTATAATTACCATAATTGGAATTCCAATAAACATCTGCAAGTTCCGTCTCAAACATGAAAATGAAGAAAGACGCACGCTTATGCTAGCGGAGACATTGAAATCAACTACACACAATGTATAGCTTTCATGTCATGTCTGACTTTTTCTTTGTTCAGACATCTATTTATTAGATTTCAAACACCCAATGAAATTGTTCGTCATAGACAGAGTTCCATTTCCACCCCAAATAGGAATGTGATATAACAGCCAATCAATACAGATATATTTCCGCATCAGAGTTTGGCCAGTACAGTTGACAAAGAGGCACTTATTACCATATATGGTTCAGATATGTATTTTTTTCTGTCTTCCAACTTTCGCGCACTTTCCCAACATTCCTAACAGGGTCACGTGCCATGAAAAGGAGGGGGGGGAACCACAGCCAAATATATTTACTACAGTACGTATTTGAATCACAAAACATATATATTCATACAGGAAATTAAAAATCGAACACCCTCACACTCCTTGGCACCCTTGACCACACCATACGTGGCCTTGGTGGCTGTTGGAAAAGAATGGATGCTGGCCTCCTGCAAAGGGACCGTGGGCCAATGTGACAAAGCCAATTCTAAATAACAATGGGCGTAAGTGGGCACCTAAATGTTAATATGTTAAATGTATTGATAAACTGATTGTATTTTAGTTGTTTAGTTTGTACTAAACTAGTACAAGTACTGTCTATCCCTGTCTCTATAATTGTTTGCCCTTAGATTGATTTGATGTTATTTATTTGCTAATCTTGTCTAGTGTGTAACTGATCAGGTTTCTCTGTCCCCTGAAGGAATTCAAATTCCCTAAATGCAAACAATGTATTCTTTTGATTGTGTCATTTTATCATCACCACCTGTTTCCCATATAAACTCCATCTCAAATTAAAGATCATTCTTCTTCCCTGCACTAAAGGGGTTATTCAGAGAGGTCCGAAATGTCACCAAAATGTAACTGGACACTGAAATTCAGCCTACGGTGACATTTCGGGGCCATTCGGTTATTCATAGAGGAGGCAGTTCACCAAATTTTGTGAATTGCCTGCACGTACAGTGCCTGTTCGAAGGCAGTGAAATCCCCCATAGAGAAGCAATGGTTCATCTATTCAGAGAACACCGAACAGCAGTGGTTGCCGAAGTGCCCTGCTGTACAGTGGTTTGATTCGACAGGTTTATTCAGGCGAACTCCATAGGCTGCAATGTTAAAAATATTCCTGTTTTAATACAATATCTAAGAAACCAATTATTATTTTATTCTGCAGTTTCATTTTTTTTAAATAATTTTTTATTTTTTCTGTAACAGACCTTTTTATTATCATTCATTGGACCTTATATGTAAATTCCAGACATTTTCGTTCAGTAGTTTTTGCAAAGAGCGTTTAAATTTTGAAAATTTAAAGTGTACTGTTATCTATGTTTTTTACCGTTCCCCAGTGTGTCAGCTGCTCTTCGGGATGATCAGCGGCTCGTCGGCTTTTTCCGTCATGTTTGGTGTGGCTTTGCGGGTTTTTGGTGAGTGTTTGGTGAGTATTCGATGAGTATTCGATGAGTGTTCGGCGGGTTTGGGGTGGGTTTTCCCTGCACTCCGGGGACCCTGCAGTTGTACTTGAATACAGAGCAGAGTCGGCGAGCTAGAATCTCTGAATCACCCCAAAGTGCGGGGAAAGAAAGGGCACCAAAATGTTGGCGACATTTCGGTGCTCTCTGAATAACTTCCTAAGTCTTGTCTGGTGTTTGGGGAGAGATACATAGAATTATACAGCACTCCCACAAGTTTTGGCTGAGAGTTGTGAGAGCAGGAAAGCTGCTGCGGGACTGCTAGACTGGAGAGAAGGGACGGATGCTAGAACAGGTTCAAGTCTGGTCCTCAAGCTTCAGACCAGTAAACAACAGTTACTGTTACATTGTCGACACGGGACGTAAATTTACACAAATGCTCCACTTTTCTTGCAGAAAAATACAAACGGCATAGATAATTCCAAAAGTGAAAATATTTTTAAAAAATGTTGGATAATATTTCTGAACAAAATGCTATGTAATAAAGGTGGAAAACGCCTTTGAATGTATACATTTTAAAAGTATTTGCTTTGTGTGACTATTTTTGGTTATATGGCTAATAAACGTACAATCTCAAAAACATTTTTTGAAAGTGTTAGCTTTACAATAATGATGCAGTCCCTTCTTATGTCACATGTATAGAGGGATATGCATATTTACTTAAATCATAACAAATTACTGTCAGGGTTATTCAGAGAGAGGTGAAAACCCAGAGAATGGAGGGAGAAGAGAACAATCTCGACCAAATAGCTGATTTGGAAAGTGAGATAAATGGGAGAATTTTTCTGGTTTGACTATTTTGACCTAGAATTTTCACTTCTCCAGTTATTCTCCTGGTTTTCACCTCTCTCTGAATAACCATGTGTACCTAATTTGAAGATTACAACATTATCTGAACCATTTGTGTAAGGCAAACTATGCAATTTTTTTTACATTTCATACAGGGTTATTCAAAGAGAGACGAATTGGCTCCGAAATTGCACCGAACGGTGAATTTCCCCATACGGTGCAATTTCATTTTCATTTGGCTATTCAAAAGGCATGCAGTTTGCCAAATATTGGCGAATTCCCAGCGAAATACGGTGTTGTTCGACGGTAGTGAACTCCCCATATAGAGAAGTAATATAGTTAATGTATTTAGAGAACAGTGAACGGCACCGAAATGTCAGTGAAATGCCCTGATATTCTGTGCTATCATACAGCAGGTTTAAACAGGCAACTGCCATAGGTTTAAAAGTAAAAAAATATTCCCCCTTTTTATTACATATTTATTAAACCGTTTATTCTTTTAATTTGCAGCAAAAAGTCTATTTATATTTTATGATTTTTTTAGGCTTTTCCGGGATTTTTTCGGCTGTATAAAATGTTCCTTTTCCGATATTCTTTTTTTAAATAGTTTTTTTTTCTATAGCAGACATTATTATTATTCATAGAGCCTTATATGTAATTTCTAGGTATTTTCATGCAGTAGTTTTTTGCAAACAACTTTTAAAACTTGTTTTGTTTTTTTTACCCATTCGTTGGCTTGTCGTTTTTTTCTGGCGGCTGGACGGCGTTCAATTTGGTGAATCGTCGGCTTTTATTGGATGCATTCGGCGGTTTTGAGGTGGATCGTCGGGTGCGTTTAATGTTTTTTGGGTGGCTTATCGGATTGATCCGATATTTTTTGCGACGTTTTTTCTGCTTAATGGGTGAATTTTAGGACTCATTCAGCAGATTTTCCTTGCACTTCGAGGACCCTGTGGTGAATGCAGAATTCACCCCGGAGTCGGGAACAAAAAAGCATCGAAATTCTGGTAGAATTTTGGTGCTCTTTGAATAATTCATGTTAGTTTATGTTTTTCCTAATATATTTTATGAAACACAAGCATGTTTGAAATGAAAAGGAAACCCTGACAGAATATAGAGGCTTCATGTAGCTAAGCTGTATAAATGTTTTATAGGAAACTGACCTTTGGGGTCATTCTCTTAGCACTTTTCTCATTATTACTATTTATTTATATACTTATATTTCGAGAGGAATATTCTCGAAAGCTTGTCTTTTAAATGTAACGTTATTCCAATAAAAAGAGGTATCACTACGTACTGCTATACTCGTAATTTTGGCATCTGGACAAACACGGCCTATCGAATATATATATATATATATATATATATATATATATATATTAGTAAAGCCCGAAGTGCGGTTAATCCTAGGATTACCCAGTTAATCCTAGCATTACCCAGGCTTCATTAGCAAAAGTCCGAAGTGAAATGAAATTTCGGACTTTACCCGACAAAGTATCCAGAGGCCTCTGGGTACCCCGGTTTCCTGCACTGTTTTTACCGGGTAATTCGCACATTACCCTAGTGCTGTTGGATAAAGTGTGATGTGCAACGAAACATCCGCACTTCATCCGGGTAATCTGCAAAATACCCAAACCAAGCGGGGTTGGATGCTCTGCAGATTACCCAGGCGAAGCCGCGGATAGTCCTCAGATTACCCGGGTGAAGCTTCAGACTTGCACATTATCCGGGTTAAGTGTGGATTTTACAGCTCTTCCAGACTGCTACCCAAGGGCAGTTGGGTAGTCCTAAAATCACCTGGGTAAAGTCTGGAATTTTCTTTTTTTTGCAGCTTTACGCAGCGGTTTTGGGTAATGTCAGGATTAACCGGGTAATCATATATATTGATGGGCCTAAATACTTTCTGCTCTTTGTAAGTGAGGTCCTAGCAGGGGCCTAAATACTTACCTACAATAACAGTATTATGCTATGGTTATCTCATTTTATCCTTTACAGACTTCAATTCTCTTTTTTGCTGTTTCACCGTGCCTAAGGAGGAGGCCGCTGTAGAAGTCTGAGGATACGTATTGCTTATTTATATATATAAAAAAATAATAATTCCTCTCCTGGGAGCACAAATTTGTTATATATATATAGTGCCAGCATATTCCGCAGCGCTGTACAATGGGCACAATATAGACAGGGTTACAATACATTGAG
Organism: Leptobrachium leishanense; assembly: GCA_009667805.1. Lineage (NCBI taxonomy): Eukaryota > Metazoa > Chordata > Amphibia > Anura > Megophryidae > Leptobrachium > Leptobrachium leishanense. Next base: position 226,853,194 of record CM019063.1, read on the forward strand.
TAACATTTTGACAAACCAGTATAGGAGGGAACTAAGGTCCTTTTTCCCATGGGAACTTACAATTTACAAGGGTAGGGGGTGGAAACAGGAGGAGAGGACTGCAAGGTGAGAGTGATGGACTAAAGTTCACTGAAATTGTAAACAATGATAATAATCATCACAGTTGTTGCAACTACAGTGAACTTCAGCTATCCACAGGACTCCATGGAAGATCGTGCAGCCAGGTCACATGACCGGCAGGATCTCGCCTCTCACGAGATCCTGCTGGTCGGTGGAGTGATCACGGAGGGAGACAGGGGACTTTCTTCCCCCAGTCTCTCTCTGCTCCCAGCAGCCAGAAACAGCAGATCGGGCTGCCGTTCTCACCGCGCATCAGCGGAATCCGTTACCTACACCTCTAAGCTGGTAATAACTTTTTTAGTTAGTGCCAGCTCTTAGTAACTAGTGTCAGGACCAAGTGATCGTAACGTAATCTGTCCTTTCAGTTTGCACTTCCCATGTTAGGTATAGGGAGCGCAAAGTACAGTAAAATAACGCTCGTTCTTTTGTGATTCATAGCGCTCATGGGTTTTATAACCCTTTAGCGATTTGAAGGTGATGTGGCCACAGCGCTATGGCCTCCTTTAAGCCATCGGTAATGCTGACGCTAGTGTTAGCTTGAAGGAAGTGATAGAGCCCCTAGTGCACTAATCTTGCTATAGTATTTGTTGCACATATGCTGAAAGTATGCTCAATAATTCCAATGTGCGAAGGGAGCGGGCTGGGTGAAACCAGAAGTGTTTTTATTTAAATGTTTTCTGCAACACATAAAGCATGACTTCAGTTCTGGTAGGATTTGTACTTTGATATTTTGTTCCTTATACACCAATACACATTTAGATATATAAAGTAACATTTACCTATGCAGGAATAACTTCCTTATAGAAAGTAATAAACAATTAAACATGTACAGATATATGATAACTCACTCTACATTATAGTAGGCTAATGGTGCAATACAATCACTACAGTATAACATGAGATCCTATAGTCATCACATTCCCGGTATGCTGGTGAGCTATGACACATCAGCACAACCCACTGACATCTGTATACTTTATCTAATTACTCAGCAGCCATTTCTAATCACAGGGATGTGAATTAAATCACTTTTGCCTAGACCCTAGATTTGCTCCCTCTTACTTGCAACACAAAGCATGACTTCAGTTCTGGTAGGATTGTACTTTGATATTTGGTTCCTACCAGAAATGGAAGCTCTGCTCTTTGGTTCCCACCTGCTAAGGGAAACATCTTGCATGAACACGTGCTCATCATTCAGGCTTTTCACTCTGCTGCCATCTACTGGTGGTTTAATATAAATGTCATTAGTTTACTTTATCAGAGGTTTATTTTAATGGGGTACCTGATTTATTTTAATGGGGCACATGATTTTGACATACCTTACATATTCTACAAATATCTCCCTGGAAATATATTTTATGTGTTTGTTTTTTTTTTAAATGACATTCCTACTTAGCTAATAAAATAACACTTTAGTAAATTTGGGACAAGTGGGCAGCCTATCCACATGTTTGACATTTTCTAGATCAGTAGAAACGGCACCTAGCTATGGTGCCATTAAAAGATAATGCCTGGGATCTATTGCAAGAAGAGAAGTTGGTTTGAAAATTTCACACGCAAATGCATAATGCACACTTTCCTCAAGTCACATGCCCTTAAACTGACTTGTTGTAATCCATATCATTTTTAGTGCTAGTACTATGTGCATCTAATAAAAAGGTAAAAAAACCACATACAAATGCTCATGGAAAGTCGAATAAAGTTAGTTACTGCTCAACCTGTAGTAGCAAAGCAAGCAGAATCCATCACTCCAGGACTCTTTGTGGTCAAAGAGAATGATGCTTTAACTACTTTTAATAGCACTCATGATATCTATGATCAGATTTACTAACCTATACAGTAATACCTTGGATTTTGAGCATAAATCGTTCTGGAAACGTGCTTGTAATCCATAGCACTCTTATATCAAAGCGAGTTTCCGCATAAGAAATAATGGAAACTCTGACGATTGGCTCCACAACCATTTATTCGTATAAAATTATTACAGTAATACAAAATACTGTACAATATAAAGTATAAATAAAACAAATTAACCTGCACATTGCCTTTGAGCAGAATTGTGGCTGGCAGTGGTGTGAGGTAGAGAGGAGAGGAGGGTTATTGTTCAGGACGTTTATTACTAATGGAATCACTATCTGTTGGGAGGGTTTCAGCACATCCGGTGTAATGTGCGATACTATTACGCATGTTACACCGTGTAGACCTCTCCGTCAAGCTGTCAGAATGCTGCGACAGACGCCAGGAGGAAAGGTGACCATGGCCGCAGTTGTGACGTGACGCTCGGCAGACAAAGCGTACGTACTTTGACATTGCTTGTATAGCAAGTCAAAATTTATAAAAAATTGTTTCTCTTCTTGCAGAACGCTGCCAAACCAAATTTGCTTCATTTTAAGTAACAATTGTAGATTTCAGGCATACAAGGGATCAGAAACTTGCGACCCTGCTTCCTTTATCATACTTTTGGACTAAGTGACACAACTTTAGAGTGGATATATCTCTGAAATCACTCAATCTTTTGTTACATCCACCACTACTACTATAAATATAAATCTTCAAAGTCTAGCAATACCAAGGGACCACTGCATTCTCTATTATAGAGCATGTCAGTCTGTTTCAACCCTATAACTTATAGAAACTGCTTTCAAAGTTTTCATCTGAACTACATATTGCATAATGTGTCCTCTGACTTTGGCAATAAAGAAATGAGTTATATACCATTGCCTCAGAGCGTGTATATAATTCTTAGTTCAGATGGAAAAAGAAAGCTGTCATGATGTAATGTTAAGACCCGCTTCCTGAGCCAGTTACTATCTCTGGAATGAGGATTAGTGTTCTTGGCTAATTTTGCAGACAAATTTAAAATGATGGCATTATTGCAGTTTGCACAGTTTCTTAAAGCTTTGCAGCGTTTGCTAATATGTTCTTCATTACAAGTGGCTCCCGTAAGGAACATAATTCTTCCGCATATCGGAGAGTGTGTAGTTTCAAGTTTTAGGACTCTAGCGCTGTACTATAAAGAACATATTCTTTCATTCTTGTGTCATTCTGAATTATTATATATTACTTCTATATGTTCAGTTGTGATAAAGTTTACTGTATGTAATTGTCTTGCTAGTACAGCTGCACTTTATTCACCTTTCTACACCTGGTTTATTCTGAATAAGGTGTTGCATTCTTTAGAACAGTAGTTGCCTATGACATGTACATCTTCCCTGTTTCTAGCGTTGCCTGGTATCCTTACTGTGTCCTACAACACCAAGCAATGCCCAATGTTTGATACCTCAAATAGAAATTCCACCCTTGTTTTTGTATTTAAAAAATGTTTGTACTTTGTGCGCTATTCTTCTCTGGCACTGCTCACCATGGCTGGCATCGCCATGCCCTGGTGTCATGCAATTATTTATGCCTTGCTGTATCTTATGTCATGTACTGTGCACATTGTTCTGAAAACCTTATTAGAAAAAAAATTCCATTGAATACCCACAAAATTGTCCTCAAATGCTCTAGTTCCAAAGTAGGTTTTGATGTGAAGCAATCTCAGCCATGGCCAGTGTCTAACATTATCCAATACTGAATTGGTGGTTAATAAATTCCATTTTTTATTTATTACTAATCTCACCAAATGTTATCTCCCTTGCACGTACAGAAAAGCTGGTGGATCAATAATATCGACAAGTGTATTTTATTCTCATGTTGGTTATTCCTTTTACCTGAGTTGAGGAATTGGATTTACGGATTTATTATCTGGCACTTTGTTGATAGGATTAGAGGAAAAATGGGCTGAAAATTTCTTATAATTTTTTTAATGAAGCGTGGAGTGGTGGAGCAGGGGTCAGCAACCTTGGCCTTGCAGATGTTTTGTTACTACAAATCCCATGAGCCTCAGCCAACCTAATGAGTTCTGAGCATCATGGGAGGTGTAGTTCCAAAACATCTGGAGGGTCAAAGATGCTGACCCCTGGGGCAGAACGTCAGGTCAACTAATACACTCACAGCTGAAACAATTAGCTGTGAAACTAATGTCTATTAGTAATTTACAGATCGATATATCTGCATTATACCATAGATTAGATATATAAATATATGATGCTGTATTGTATGAGATAAATGGATTATACGGTAAATGCCTGCATTACACCTTTTATCGCGACATAATCCGTAAAAAAACTAAACAAAATACGCAAGAACAACCCTTTGACATGTTGTCTTTGCAACATACTGAATTGTTCACAATCGACTTTCTGAATTTGCGAATAATGAACCCCAATAAATATATTAGAGAGAGAAATGTTTCTTCAATCAAGAAGCCTTAAAAGATGGAAGTGTTGGAAGAGTATCTTTTAGAAGTCATTGTATTTACTCACTTTTTTTTCCTTTTCAGCATTCTCTTCTAAAAATATTCCCTCATATGAAATAGTGAGTGCGTATGGCAAATTATTATCATTGTCATTATTTATATAACAGCAGCATTTTACATCTTGCTTTACAATAGAGTAGAACTAAATTTTGCAGCTTCAGCCTTGAGTCACTGGCCTGCTCATTGATGACTACCCGTGCCAGGAGGTGAACAGGATTTTCACCTGGTGTGCTGGGCATATGGTGGAGCTTGTGCTCTAGTGAGGAGTAGAATATATTGGAACAGGTTCCCTCATGTTCCTTGTGGTGGTCTGACATAGTGCCCCTGACCGCCCAAAATCATCTGGTCCCAAGTTTGAAAAACACCAGTGGGCTGCCATCAGAAATGTTAGGACCCCTTTCTGGACAACAGGTCCCTTAGGCCGGGTGCACACTAGGCGTTTTCCTCTGCGCACTAGCGTGCATTAAAAAGGATGCACTTTATGACGGAAGAGATTGGTAGACGCCAGACGATGCGTTAATTTTGATGCACGTTGTAAAAACTGAATTTGAGATGAAAAAAAAAAAGCTGGGCTTTTGACATTTGACGTTCAGCACGCGGCCAACGTCGCGTCAATCCTAGCGCAAAAGCCTTGGTATTTCCATGATGGACGTCTTCAGCGCGTGTTATGCGTTGCGCACATACTACGTGTGTTCTTCTCGATCCGCGTAATTATATGCTACAACACACATCATAAAGAGCGTCATAACGCGCGCTAGTGCACAGAAGAAAACGCTAGTGTGCACCCGGCCTTAACCTGCCCTGGCCCGTCCTTTCCAAAACACACACACACAAATATTTTAGACAACATCGTCTCTAGTTCGATGTGGTCAGTATAGCTGCTATAGGAAAATATTGACATGAGCCAATAATCCTTAGCGACTCTCTTGTTGCTGGCTTTATTATAATGAAGAGATACCAGGTGATAGCTTGTTATTGTCATGCTGATTGAATAGTGGCTTCTACACAAAAATAATTTGCAGCAGGCAGTTGCTAAAGCTGTGCTGCAAGTAGCTCAGTTCAGGCTCGGCTCATCGCTCAGCTCTATTGGAATAGAGGCAAATAGGACCCGATATGTCAGCAGTATGTAATGAGCGTGTTGGCTGTGTTACGTAATGTATGCATAATATGTTCTGTAGTTTTTATTTTTTTTAAAGATTTTACTTACCTCCTGGTTACTATTGTTGCAGGGTGGGGGCTAAAACCCAGATACCCAGTGGGTTTCAAGTGATCCCTGAAATGAGAGAATGGAAACTTAATGAATAAAATGACATAAATAGCATTCTCCACCTAATTAGAAAACTATAGGTTACATAAAAGGATAATACAGGTGTATGAACCTGTCACCAGAAGATAGGAAAGAACAATATGTAGGAAATTAAAATGTAAGTTTTAATAAGGTTGCAGAAATAAGTAATAACAACCTAGCTATAAATAACAATTGTAAAATAAAATAATAATGGAAATATATAAATATATTAGGAGATGACTGACAGGGCTATCAAGTATGATAAATGCCCAAGGGTGATCATGATATATATATATATATATATATTGTTTATTATTGCAGAAGCCACTTGCACATCACAGCAATTCGATGAATTGCATCCCAGAGCTCCTGTGTCACATTCCCCATATGCAGCAAGGAATTCCGGGTAGGATATGCAAATGACCCATGTCTCACTTTTATGCATCATAGTTACATAGGCTGAAAAAAGACATGCGCCTATCGGGTTCAGCCTCCTGGATCTGTTATTACACGGAACCCTGAAATCAATGCTATGCCACACCGTGGCTTGGTAGCAGAGATAAGGTTTATGCAACTGGTCAAAGCCACTCCTAGGACAGCGCTGTTTCGGGTTTGTTGAACCCTCATCAGCTAGGAGCTAGGCATGACCAGTTGCAGTGGATGCTTGGACCATCGATAAGTATATATATAAACCACCGAAAAGGACACACTCCAGGACTTAGAACTCAAGTAAATAATGATGCTTTATTAAATAACCATTAAAAAAGTGCCCACAAGCACTGACCGATGTTTCGGCCCTCTCAGGGGCCTTTATCAAAGTAGTGGGCATATTGCACGAACAGCATATTTATACAAAAACATAAAAGACATGGCATGCCGCCGTGTGAGCCGCTCGATGCCCGAGGGGCATGGCGTCCAACTCCAGCCGTGTACGCTTGGTGATGACGTCAGTGTTCTGCTGTGGAGGCGCTCATTAGCAACTAGTAATAGCAGTAATAGCATACCTCATTATATTGTTGAAATTTCTTAAGAGCGATTACACCGCTACTTGAACAGACACGACTAGCGAGTAGCGCCTGACTAAGGGGTACCCCACACTTTCTGCTCATTAGCAAATGTTGCTAGGGAGACGCGTCCAAGCTCACAGAGTATTTTATGTGCAGCATTTATGGATGGTGTTTTGAAGTTTGATAACTTATAGTGTATTTATATCCCATTTTTACCATCTTTACCCATGGACATTGTCTAGATCAGCATGATGCATATCCACCGATCTTTTTTTATACATTTATTTTTGTTGCAGCCATGTCGCTCTCCATATTGTTTCTATTACTCTGCGAGCTTGGACGTGTCTCCCTAGCAATTAGCTCTATTGCCCCCATCCATTGGGATGGAGACAACCTGCTAGGTACTAGAGATGAGCATTCATTTCAGAAAAATTTGGAATTTGTAACGAAATTTGATAATTCGTAGTTCGGAAGTACTTCCAAATAACGAATCGATACGATATGAATTCGAAACTAAACAAAATGGTACATTACGAATTTATTTCGTTTTACACTGTGTCATAACATAAGAGAAAAATTTGAATAACTGATATCAACTATCGAATTTGAAATGAACTATCAAATACATATCAACTATCAACTTTAACAGCAAAATTTGAATAATTGGGGTTTTATTTAGTGATCCAAAATTTGAATTGATATCAACTATCGAATTGATATATGAAATTCGAATCGATATGAAATCGATACGAAAAACAAAACACGATTTAGAACAGCAGGTGGACTAAACCTGATGGACCCTTGAGGAAAGGTCCAATTATTGGTTAGCACCCGTATCGTGTATATATAATTCTGGTGTGCATTATAACAGTTTTCTTGTACTAAACCTGATGGAGCCCAAGCCTCTTGGGCATGGAGTTCACCAGAGCTTCACAGGTTGCCACTCGAGTCCTCTTCCACTCCTCCATGACGATATCACGGAGCTGGTGGATGTTAGAGAACTTGAGCTCTTCCACCTTCTATTTGAGGATGCCTCACAGATGCTCAATAGTGTTAAGGTCTGGAGACATGCTTGGCCAGTCCATCACCTTTACCCTCAGCTTCTTTAGCAAAGCAGTGGTCGAAATTGCACCGTACAGGGAAATTTACCGATCAGTGCAATTTCGGGGCCAGTTCGGCTCTCTCTGAATAGCCCCTTAAGTAAATAATAGGCTTTCAGACATTGCTCACCTCTCCGACACATTGAAAAGTAAAGCATTGTATTACGCCAATAATAATTGGCACACACTTTCACTCCCATAATACTTACCACAAGGTTTGATTTTCATAAGGAATAAATGTACATTGCTCTTTTTGTTTCATAATTATTAATAATATTATTATTATTGCTGCTATAATTTCATTTTCTGAGAAAAAGGCAAAGCAGTAAAGGTTGCTCAAGAAATCTAAATTAAACAGATTGGGTGGATCGAAGATTTCTTTTCGCTCTTTTAGTATTAAATAAAAAATATATAGAGAGAGATATACCTGTATTTATGGCAATTCCTTTTCTTTGCCTGGTCACTTAATTAGTTTGGGGATGAACACCCGTCCTTTTTAGATGTCGTAGTTTTCCACTGTAGAGTCTCATTGCAGATTTGTTTACTCAGTGGTAATCTACATCTTAATATATAACACATCTGCGGTATCTGTCTGGCAGCTCATTGATTTTTGCTTTAGTTTAACTTTCAATCTTATGTGTGATCTGTGTTCCATTAGTACCACGTTTTATGAGGCATTCTGCATTGATTGATGATATTTGTTATACCATGCCAGCAGACAGGGAACTTTCTCTGGAATTAATCTGCTTCGAGGATTGCAGGCACACTTTTCTTTTTTAATGTCTGCAAAGTTTAGCAACACTATGTTACTGGAGAAACAGTTTATATCGAGCACATTACCAGTGCTCACTCTCCCCACACATACCGTGCTACAATTTGAACGTGTTTTCTTCCCTTATTGATAAATCTTTTTATCTATCGCACTTTCTATGTCGAATAAAATAAATTTTATAACATACTGCTACACTGCCAGCTGAATGGCAGCACTCAAACGACCATTCATACCCTACCCCTGTACCACATTTCTGAAGGCAAAATTTAGGCTTAACTACCACATTACTACCATAAACTACCATAGTACCGGCTGGGTGGAGTATAGGAAACATCACTGCACTGCATGGTGAGAGCCTGTGGAGTTATGGGTTCGATCCCAGTGCGCAACCTCTCCAGTAAGTGTCCTTGGGCAAGACACCTAACGGTACATACTCGCCACCCAGGACATACTTGAAAACGAGAGAAATCTCAATGTATCCTTCCTGGAAAAATTCTTTCTCAAAAAAAAATATAGAAAAAATATTTTTTTTGTTAAAAAATATTTGATTTAGAAAAAATTACTTTTTTATATATATTATATACACACACTTTATTTTCCATCATCATATCATTTGTACACTTATATAATCTTTTTTACAGATACATATTCAAAACATTTGTTTTCTTATTTTAACACATACACAGGGTTATTCAGAGAGCGTGAAAAGCAGGAGAATGACTGGAGAATGAAAAATTCTAGGTCAAAATAGCTGATTTGGAAAGTGAGATGACAGGGAGAATTTTTCTGCTTTGGCTATTTTGACCTAGAATTTTTCACTATCCAGTCATTCTCCTGCTTTTCACGCTCTCTGAATAACCCTGATAGTTAAAAACGAACTGAAGACCGAAAAAAAAAACAACAATAGAACCTTTTTTTTTAACCCTCTGCTGACATGGGGTGTACCAATGCCTTCCCTGCTGCAGGTGAGTGTGAATGACAAGGCGGTATGGAGTGCCCTACTGTATCTATTAGCTGTGACAAGCCCGCCTACCAGTTGGCACGCGGCACCCGTCATTGGTTGCTGTGGGACGGCCTGAACTCAGGAGGGGCCCGCCGCTGCAGCCACCGGCGTTAAGACAGTAAGGGGTTAATTTAACCTGTTCTGTGGTATATTTTATATAGCCAATAAGTTATTCACTAAACACTGTTCTTTCATTAAAAGAATGGTGGATTTATTCCGGCGAGCTTCAGTGGATTAACTTGGATGAAACCTAGGTGAATGCACCATTTTGGGAACTTGCGCCATAGTTCAACATACTTTTCACCTTTCTTTTTCAAGTTCTGCTGAACTTGTCTATTGTAGTTCTCAACATAGTTTTCAGTCAGGTTTCTACCATAGTTTCTGACAAAGTTATTAAAGTAGATTTCAGAGAAGGTTCCATTGGTGTTTGAGTCAAAATTCTCTAGCACTGTTTTACCATTGGTTTCAGTGTTGTGTTGTGTCTATCGGAGTTCAATGGAGATCGCCATTAAAAATCTCTAATGTATATTCACTGGTGTTGCAGAATTCAAATGGAGAGTAACTGTAGTTTACTCTGTTTACTGTTGATTAACAATGGTATGGTTGTTCAGCCTTTAGCATTGTTCACCATTGTTTGAATCAGCTTCAGCTGCCATTGTTGAATTTTGCCTCTCTGGATAGCTGAAGTTCACCACAGTTGTAACAATGGTGAAATTCAATCATGCAATGGCGTTTAGGGAATGATCCCTAATTTATCTTTCAGATATTTGGTAACATAGCAAACTGCATCATTAGCTGGTTAGGTTTTATTACCTATTTTTTGAGTATTTAGCCTTTTAGATGTGAAATTTAAAGTTACACAAGGTAATAGCATAGCATTTGTCACAGATAATAAGAATAAACAGATATACAGTTGTGTTCAAAATTATTCAACCCCCACTGAAATTGAGTGTTTTGGCCAGTTTGACATTGATTTTGATCATTCAGTCATCTTGCTTACAATTAAATCAAAGAGGCACGTGTAGGTCAGACAAATATAACATAACATTTATAATGAAATAACCACAAATGTCTTTTCTGTGCTCACATCATTATCAGTTTTATTCAACCCCCAAGTGACATTCAATCTTAGTACAACATCCTTTTACAGTTATAACAGCTTTTAAACGTGAAGCATAGCTTGACACAAGTTTCTTGCAGCGATCTAAGGGTATCTTCACCCATTCGTCATGGGCAAAAGCCTCCAGTTCAGTCACATTCTTAGGCTTGCGCACTGCAACTGCTTTCTTTAAGTCCCACCAGAGGTTCTCAATCGGATTTAAGTCAGATGACTGCGATGGCCACTCCAAAATGTTCCAGCCTTTAATCTGCAACCATGCTCTAGTGGACTTGGAGGTATGCTTGGGATCATTGTCCTGTTGAAAGGTCCAACGTCTCCCAAGCCTCAGGTTTGTGACGGACTGCATCACATTGTCATCCAATATCTCCTGGTACTGAAGAGAATTCATGGTACCTTGCACACGCTGAAGCTTCCCTGTACCTGCAGAAGCAAAACAGCCCCAAAGCATGATTGACCCCCCGCCATGCTTCACAGTAGGCAAGGTGTTCTTTTCTTCATAGGCCTTGTTCTTCCTCCTCCAAGCATAGCGTTGATCCATGGGCCCAAACAGTTCTAATTTTGTTTCATCAGTCCACAGAACACTATCCCAAAACTTCTGTGGTTTGTCCACATGACTTTTGGCATACTGCAGTCGACTCTTCTTATTCTTTGGAGACAGCAAGGGTGTGCGCCTGGGAGTTCTGGCATGGAGGCCTTCATTACGCAGTGTGCGCCGTATTGTCTGAGTTGAAACTTCAGTACCCACATCTGACAAATCTTTTCTCAGTTCCTCAGCAGTCACACGGGGACTTTTCTCCACTCTACGCTTCAGGTAGCGCACAGCAGTCGAAGTCAGCATCTTCTTTCTGCCACGACCAGGTAGCGTTTCAACAGTGCCCTTTGCCTTGAATTTGCGAATGATGCTTCCTATGGTCTCTCTTGGTATGTTTAACATCTTTGCAATCTTCTTATAGCCATTGCCCTTCCTGTGAAGAGTAATCACCTCTTCTCTTGTCTTCCTGGACCATTCTCTTGACTTCACCATGTTTGTAACCACACCAGTAAATGTCTAGAAGGAGCTGAGTATCACAGTCATTTTGAAGCTGCCTAATTGGTGCTTATTATGCTTTATTGCTGCTCCGTGACATCCACAGGTGTTTTCAATACCTGATTGAAAACACTTGAATGAACCTCTGATCTTCAGAGTGGTAGTCTTTAAGGGGTTGAATAATTGTGTCAATGAAGAATTCACAAAAGAAACATTTACTACTGTATTACAAAACCAATTGATGTCATTTTAGTTGCATATGGTTCTTTAAAAAGTCCTTGTAGGATTTCATTCTGAATACAATTACAAATGTACACTAAATTCCCTAAAACCCTTTACAGCATTGGGGGTTGAATAATTTTGAACACAACTGTATGTTCGCTATTCCTCAGATTTACAAAAGAAATGCAATACAAAGAATTCCCCTGAGTTAATTGTTGTTGGAAACCTGCAAAATTGCCAAATAAAAAAAGAGACAACCCAGCAGAGCTTCTATCATCTCCCCATTATACGTATAGGAAACTGCTCCTGTGAGTAGCTGGGAGATGACCTATGAGATGCCCAAAATAGAGTTCTGATGAACCCCCCCAAGACCTAAATTAAATCTGTGTCATGCAGTGGAAACAAAACAGCCAATGTGTGTCTCCGACATGTTTGCAAAAAGAGCAGAAAAATGTGCATTTCCCCAAAATATAAATCCCAAGTGGCTAGCTACAATGTGCTGAGTCTTGACCACAAGGACAGACCATCTAGCAAGGCAATGACACAGTTTAGAGAATATTCATATAGTTCCTTCTGCTGGTACAAGAAAACTGGGAAACGACCATCGAATGCCTACGTTTGACCCATCAGTAGAATAACATAGACAGCAAATTAACTGTCTTTAAGACCATACAAATTAGGATCTGCATTTACAGTAAAATCACACAACTGCAGTACTATAAGTTTAAAACTTGCAAGTCTGTACATTAAGATTCCACTATTACAGTTATAAGGTGCAAGTCCGGAAATTATTACTGTTAGTTATAATAGGCAAGTCTGTAAATACATTTTTTTACCGTTATATTTACAACCCCCACAAGTCCGTACTTTAATATTTCCACTGTTACGGTAGAAACTCTAAAGTAAAACGGCTGGGATTTACAGTCAGATTCGCATTTACGGGGTGTACAGTAAGGCTCATGTTTCTGGGATTAAAGATTAAAACTCATATGTCTGGGATTTACTCTTAAACCTGCATGTGCAGGATTTACAGTAAAACGGTGAAATACGGAAAGTGCAAAATGTATTTACTCTCTGTTCTTCGGGGCTTCTTTACTGGCCCAATATTTTTACTGGCCAGGGTCTGTTTCTTTCAAACCTGTTTTATCCCACTACTTCTTGTACTCTATTTACCCTCACCTAGTGTCACCCATCTCCTCTTAGATTGTAAGCTCTCAAGCAGGGTCCTCTCTCCTGCTGTTCTGTGTGTTTAACTTGTATGTTTATATGCTATTTTGTCTCACCCATTGTACAGCGCTACGGGACTAGTTAGCGCATTATAAGTACTTTTAACTGTAACTGCAAAACATTCAAAAATGTTTGGAGTACATGGATTTTTTCCTTCTGTCTCCTGTTGTTTAAACTAATATCAGATTTTTTTTGTATGTGGTGTGTGACTGTCAAGCCAACATGCCTTACCATGTGATTACCTGCCTTGAAGCAGATTTTCTGCATTATTAACAAGCATTTAATGCAAGGATAAAATCAGACTCCGCAAAAGCCCCAAACGATATGAAGACACCAGTAAAATTGTGTAATTCTGATAAGTGACCGTTATGAAACTGTGTTTTACTCCATTGACAAAGGTATTAAAATGACATTTCTTAGTTCACTGAAACCTTTCACTTAATAACGCATGCAGTGTAAATGCTCTAACGCAGAGGTATAATCAACCTGTATCAAAAGTAGTTGAATGTGATGTTGTTCAAGTAAAGTCCCATCAGTGCCGACCATCAGTAAAATGGCAAAGTGCTTCACTTCTATCTTGATTTTTATAGCATACTGAAACCAAGTAAAACACTTATTGATGCTGAATTGGGAGTTTCGGTGTGAGTAATATGCATAAAAGAACAATTTTTAATAATGTTTAATTCTCCACAGACAGTAAGGAGATATGTATAGTGAGAGGAAATTGTGTTACTGAACATTTACTTTAACTCCTCTAATAACCTAGAGCTATAGAACAGTATTAGTCTATAGAGATATGTTTAATAGGCCACATATTGTGGTAACTAGAGAACTATATTCTAAAATTAGGGCTGAGATGAAATTATGCCGATCTAGGTAAAATATCACAATGGCTGTACACTCTGACTATATGCTGCAGCAATACATCAAGAGGGGCCAGAAGCACTAGAAAAAGGGCCACAGGCCCAGTCATGGAGTGTCAGGGTAGGTACCTTATAGGTACTGACCTTACAGGTGATGAGGCCGATATGCAGGTCTCGGGGATGCACATTGCACACACTTCGCGGGAGAGGAGAACAACACAGGAGGGCTGTGGGACAGGGCACACTGGAAGTCACAGGTTGGCTGAGGGTGATGGGGAAAGCCTTGAGTCCAGGTGCGAGTGTAGTTGCTCCTGGGAGAGCATGGTGGGTTGATAGGGTAAAGCAGGTTTCTCTGGAGCTTATGGTAGCAGGTCTTACTCCTAAGAATAATAGACAACTATGAAGCGAGGACCAGAGGGCGTGGAGCCTTTATTGATTGGGCACATGGGTGAATCACATGACCAGAGGTGTGTGTGTGTTATGTGATTTTAACTGTTTGATACTGGTGCTGTGCAGAAGGGCAGCACCTTTCATGCAGCCGTCTCTTGCAGGTAATGTCACAGGAACGGGCAGGCATGGTCCTGACAGTACCCCCCCACCCCCTCTTTAGAATCGCACTCTGGGCGATGAAGTGACCGGAATACCAGCCTGGGCACACTTCTTCCTCCGGCGTCTTCAGGATGGCATAACCATAGAGTGGCAGGAGAATGTTCACAAAAGGGTCACCCCGGTGGGTGACGGGTTCTACAGTAGCCATGGACCAGATAGGTCTCAGTCTCATAGGGGGAAAAGCAACCACGAGGAAAAATAAAGTCCACAGCAGATTCTTTAGGGATCTTGCGGGTATGCCATTTCCTCTGGCGGCACCGTGTCTGAGATCTGGACATGGTGATATCTTCCACGGTGGGTATCTTTTTGTCTTTTGGGGGTAGAACAGTGCCAGTAGATCCCACATATCCGCTCGCTGACCTGGAGGTCCCTGTGAGCGCCGGGCTGTTTGTGGTTCACCATCAGAGTCCTCAGTGTCCCAGACCCCTGGCGCATATTCATATAATCGGCTGACAATATGACAAATCTCGCTGGTAGGGAGCACTGGTAGCACTGGCCATAAAGTGCTGCCTGGGACTGATGGGTGTGTTGATGGAGACCGCTCTGGCTTCAATCTCCATAGGAGGATCAGACTCCTCAGACACTGGGTACTCTTGCTCCATAGATTCAGACTCCAGGAATTCTGTAGGTTCTGTCTCCATGGGCAGTACTTTGTCCTCAACCTCCTCAGAGCTAGCCTCCAGGGACACCAAACCTCTGGGTACCATGATTATGGATCGTCTGGGGGCAGGTTTTGGTGCAGGTTTCCTGGGAGCTGGCTTGGGCACTTTCACAGGCTTTTTCACCGGTGCAGGCTTTGGTGCTTTAACAGACCTGGGCTTAGGTGTAGGCACGGTAGCTTTCACCAGTTTAGGGATCGGCGCAGGCTTGGTCGCCTTACCAGGTTTAGCCACTGCAGCAGGCTTGGCTATTGCTGTAGGCTTAGGCCCTGGTGCAAGCCCGGTCTCTTCACGCGGGGACAGCATAATCTTGACACGAGGCGTACTTCTTGGCATTGGAGTTTTTGCAGACCTTTGCGCAGGGATTTCCTTCTTGGGTAGTCTTATTGGGCAGTCTACCAAGAAATGGTTGGAACCCCCACAATACAGGCAGAGACTGAGGGTCTGCCTTCTGGTACGTTCCTCTGGTGATGGGGGATCACGTTGCTTTCCAACCAGGAGTACGCACCTTATTGGAGGAGTCCCATACTGTTTGCAACAGCTCTTTCATGAGGGTGGACAGGTGCTGGAATAGGTCCTGGAAAGTTCTCCTTATCACCTCCATTACAGCGTGCATTACTGCGGTCTCATTCCTTTCTGGTTTCATTGTATGTCAGGTTTAATACCTTGCAGGTACTTGCCTTTCAGGTGATGAGGCTGATATGCAGGTCTCGGGGATGCACACACTTCGTGGGAAAGGAGAACAACACAGGAGGGCTGTGGGACAGGGCACACTGGAACTCACAGGTTGGCTGAGGGTAATGGGGAAAGCAGTCCTTGAGTCCAGGTGCGAGGGTAGTTGCTCCTGGGAGAGCATGGTGGGATAGGGAGGAAACACACAGGGTCTTGAGGGGGAGAGCACGGTGGGTTGGTAGGGGAAAGCAGGTTTCTCTGGAGCTTATGGTAGCAGGTCTTATTCCTAAGAATAATAGACAACTATGAAGTGAGGACTAGAGGGCGTGTGGAGCCTTTATTGATTGGGCACATGGGTGAATCACGTGACCAGAGGTGTGTATGTGTGTTATGTGATTTTAACTCTTTGATACTGGTGCTGTGCAGAAGGGCAGCAGCTTTCATGCAGCCGTCTCTTGCAGGTAATGTCACAGGAACGGGCAGGTACGGTCCTAACATGGAGATCCCTTCTGGCCCATGACTAAAAAGAGCACACGAGCATGATCCAGTTTTCTCGACCCTTTGATATCTCACAGCATTCATATGCCCTTTCTATCTTGCCTGAACTGGCATTTGCCATGCCCAGCTTACTTATTTGCAAGACTGCAACATAACTTGTTGAATAATATGTCATTCCTCAGGACTTATTTCTGTCTCTTTCGAAAGAAGCAATCCGTGAAACAATATATATTTTTATATAATATAAATGCCATTATAATATTGTATACAGTTTTTGGAAATAAATAAATAGCAGGCTTCAATGTAAATTTAGGAATGTTTGAGACAGAGAATCATCAAATAGTTCAAACAACAATCTCCCATTCTCTGAATGGTACAATACTGGGAATTTAAATTATTAATTTGGCTTAGTATGTAAAAGTCACTTTCTAACCTTGAGGGGTTATTCAAAGAGAGCCGATCTGGCCCCCAAATGCCACCAAACAGGGAATTTCCCCATACAGTGACATTTCGGGGCCATTTGGCTATTCAGAGAGCAGGCAAATTTTGGCGAACTGCAAGCAAGTATGGTGCCTGTTCAACGGCAGTGAAATCCCCATAGAGAAGCAATGGTTAATCTATTCAGAGAACACTGAACAGCAGTGAAAAGTTGCCGAAGTGCCCTGCTGTTCGGTGTTTTCATTAGGCAGGTTTATTCAGGCGAATCCCATAGACGTCAATGTTAAAAATATTCCCGTTTTTATCCAATATCTAATGAACCATTTATTATTTTAATCTACAGTAAAAAGTCTCTTTATTTATTGATTTGGTTTAGGATCTTTTAAGCATCTTTCGGGATTTGTTAAGCAAAATGTTTTTTCCCTTTTTTTTTTTTTTTAAAGCGTTTTTTCTTTTTTCTGTAACAGACCTTTTTATTATCATTCGCAGCACCTTATATGTTAATTCCAGGCTTTTTCGTTCAGTAGTTTTTTGCAAACAACGTTTAAATTTTGACACTTTCAATCATATTGTTTTTTTTTTACCCTGTTCGCCAGCTTGCCATCTTTTTCCGGAGGCTGTTCTGTGCTGTGATCGTTGGCTTTTTCCAACGTGTTCGGCACGTTTTTTGTGACGGTTCTGGAAGGTTTTCGATGGGTTTTCAGCAGGTGGTCGGCGGGTTTTCCCTGCACTGGTGCATGGTGAATTCACTCCAGGGTGAGGAACTTTGATTCCCCAAAGTGCAGGGAAGTGCGCGGTACGAGAGAGCACCGAAATGTCGGCAACATTTCGCTGCTATCTGAATAACCCCCTTAGTGTTCTTAAACAGTAACAGTCAAATATTCTAGTATTTAAAAATTATTAAAAGATTCCAAGATGGCTGTATTCGCATATTATTTAAATGCAATGTGGCAACCATCAATTTTATGAGTCTTCAAGGGGTCATTTCTCCTAAACCTACTACAAATTGGTAAAAAAAGTAATATAAATTTCTTGTAATTTTAATATTTTTGTGGTAATGCATCAAAATTATGAAATGTAATTTTCAGATGTAACTGTTTTTAGATGTAGTGCTTATTATCAGTTGTAAATGCTGTACACTGCTATCTTAGTAATGCATTGGAACATTAAAGGGGTTATTCAAAGAGAGCAGAATATGCCACTGAATTGCACCAAACGGTGAATTTCACCATACGGTGCAATTACGTGGCAATTCGGATATTCAGAAAGCTGGCGATTTGCCAAATATTGGCGACTTGCCAGCAATTCGCCTCAGATTGCCGTAATTCTGCAATCTTCGGCGGCAGTGAAATCCCCATAGAGGAGTAATGGTTAATAGAAACATAGAAAAATGTCGGCAGATAAGAACCTTTCGGTCCATCTAGTCTGCCCAATTACATGGATACTTTACCTGGATTTATCTTTTGTTTAGGATAGCCTTATGCCTATCCTTATGCCTATCTATTCAGAGAACCCCAAACAGCACCGAAAGTTTGAGAAATTCCCACATTTTCGGTGCTTTCATTCAACAGGTTTAAATAGGCAACTCACATTTCTATGTAAAAAAAAATCCCGTTTTTATTATTTTTTTATTCAACTGTTTATTCTTTTCGTTTGTAGCAAAAGGTATTTTTATTAATTAACTTTTTAGAATTTTTTAGGCATTTTTCTGGATTTTTTCAGCAAACATTTTGATTCAGATTTTTTTTTTAAATCGCGTTTTTTATTTTATTCCATAATAGACCTTTCTATTATTTTTTTATAGGACCTTTTAGGCTAGGGTCAAACAAAAGCATTTTTACACGCGAACGTAAAAAAGTGCGTCCGAACGCATTGACGGATTTTTTCACGGAATATGCGAGAACGGTCATACGATAACGCATTTTCGTGCGTGATTTTTTACGGATCCAAACCAGGAAACTTTGGGTGTCTGGACGTTATGTTGGCCGGACATGAGCAGGGTCTGACGTCTCCAAATCACACACACACACCGCTAGCGGGCGCAGCGCACTCTGTACGTCAGTACTAGCGGTTCTGCGTTCTCGAAAAAATGCGTTCATTTTCCACTTTCGTTGCGCGGCCGGACTTTCGTGCGACCGTACTTCGTATATTGGCCGTCATTGCCCGTCATTTGCTGCTAGTGCGGCCGTAATTAAGTGCGCCAGAACGCACGTTAAAAGTGCGCTGGTCTGACCCCAGCCTTAATTTCCATGCATAGTGTTTTAAATGCCTTTTAAAAAGTGGGGGTTTTTTTTCATTTTTTTTTTTATTTTTTTTTACCTGTTTCGCGACTGAACGGCTTTTTCCAGTGGCATTCGGTAGATCGTCGGCTGCATTAGGGGGTCTGTTCAGCCGATTGTCGGCTGCGTTCAGCAGTCTATCAGTGGCGTTTTGGCAGATCCCGTTCGGTTTTTCAAACCGATTTGGTGGTTTTGCAGTGGTTTTTCGAATCGATTCAGCAGTTTTAGGATGCGTTCGGCGGGTCGATTCGCCGCACTTAGAGGACCCTGTGGTAAATGCTGAATTTACAGCAGGGTCAGCAAATTAAACTTGCCGAAGTGCACCGAATGAGAGAGCACAGACATTACGGTGCTCTCTAAATATCCCCTTAATTGTTTGAAAATAAACTATTCTTTCAGCATCCCAGCATTCGATGCTACTCTTTATTTCATTGTGTTTTCCATTATCACACTTACAAATGTGTTTTGCTGAAGCCTCTGGTTGTCAGATTTCTTGTCCCCTTGGTTCTATAGGTCCACAAATTCTGCCATTAGCTGCCACATTACTACCTGAACTGTTGCACATCATTAAAAAAAAAAATCAATGTTAGAAATAAGTATTACATATAATTTAATTTCCACTATGGTAGACAGACACATCAATAAAGCCCATATAAAGCTCACTTACACACAGCAAACATTTATTTGAGTAATAAAAAGTAAACTATAAGCGGGACAGCTCCAAAGACAGATTTAAAGATGAAGACACATGAATGTTAAAATTTGAAGACTAAAGTATTAGTATAAAAGCTGTAAAATGTTGTGTGTCTTTATGCCTAGTAAAAGGTTATCATTCTTTATCTTTTTATATTTCTGCTTGTTAAAGTTTGTTTTAACATTTGTAACACAAAACTGTTGTGATCTATGAACAGGGACTTGAAAGGAAATGAAAGCTGGCTACTACTGGTATTCTTATAAGAGCACAAGGCATATAATGCCAAGCGGTGCTACAACGGGTGGGGACAACCACTGCTCATGGGATATACTCATAGTATATATATACATGGGATATACTCATACACTATAGTCCTTAGTCCTTAGTAACTGACTGTTACTGTGGGAGTTGTGGAAGACCTCATAAATGCAAACTCGTGGAGCGAAAGTTTGGTTGGAAGAACACTGAGGAACTATTTTACTTCTTTGGTATTCCAGTTCCTTAGCAGTACAATGGCAGGTGGGCATGAGCATTTTGAGGTGGACTGCTAGGTAAGTATAGATGTGGGAGTATTTGGTTAAGTGATTGTAAAGCGATTTTTTTTTCTTGCCTATAAAGTATAGGAAGTACAAATAAACAGTATCCAGGTGAAAAAACAAGTGGAGCAGTAACAATTGTGTGAGGATGTGCAGTAATTACTGAGCCTCATGCAATGATTACCGAACATCATGGAAAAGGGCATGGTTTTCTTCTCCTAAATAGTTATTATTCCATCAAAGATGTAGTTGGTGGAGTCCTAAAATAATTAGGCTTGCCATGAAGTTAGGAGTGGCCCTTTTGCTACCAAGTTGTTTTCCATAAAACCATTGCCAGGACTTAGTGGATTTATGAAAAACAAATTTGCAGTAGCCATACGGCGAAAATGTGCCTTAAAATAATAAAAGCACATTTTCAAACTGCATGCATTATTTCACAGGCAGACGGCACCATCGGCTGGCCATAAAGGACTACTACATCCCCATACTATAGCTTGGCTCCATTTTTATTTGGAAAAACAAAACAGATTTCAAGCTGTCATGCCTGAGGTGCTATAACTTTGGGAGCACATTCTGGAACCCATTTGCTATCTGTAATAAGGAGCAGGGAATCATCTGGGATGTGATGGGATGTATACTCCCCCTATATTTTTAAAGGAGGGTTGGGATATTTAAGCCCAGGAGGACAAAGTGTGTGTTTTTTTACTAGAACCTTGCTGGAAGGTTTCTCCCATCTGTTGATTACCCTGCACTAATTTTATAAGAGGTCAATGATCCGGAGGGCCAGTACTCCCTGGCATTGGTTTCTATTCAGACGGACACTTATCTGTTGGTCAATATCTATGCCTGCTTCCCCCACACCTTCAAATTTTCTCTGACCTCTATGCCAGTATACATCAATTTGGTTTCACTCATTTTATTGTAGGTGGCGATTTCAATACGGTAATGGATCCAATCCTGGATAGGTCTCTTCCTAGGAAATCAGCATCCTATACGGTGTCTGATAAGGGCCCAAATCACTCATCAACTACATTTGATGCATGGCGTTAGCTTGATCCAAAAAGAAGGTTACTAATCATTTTATTCTCACCCTCATGACACCTTGTCCTGAAGTGAAATCATCCTTATGTCACTCTCCTTCTCATCACGTGTTGTTGATGAATCGATAGGTATGATACATACCTCGAACCATGCGATTTCTGCAGATTTACTATATAAATCACCTCTGGTTAAATCTCGTAATTGGTGCTTTCCAGGATCATTGTTTAAATCGAGTTATTTCAGACACATATTGAGATGTGCAAGAATAATTATATAGATGACAATATAGAGCACACAGAGGATATCAATTTGCTCCGGAAAGCCGCCAAGCCTGTCATGAGAGGCCATATTGTTGAATATGTAACCCATAAGAGGAAGGAGATTAGCCATCGACTGGCGACGGAGCACGCCGAGCTAGTAACCAGTTAAGAGCCCATCTGGATAATCCTACTTCAGCAACAGCAACCTCTTATGAAGAAAATAAAATACACTATGTAGCAATTGTTGAAAGAGTCCAATACTCCTGGTTCCACCAGAAATAGATATTTTTGATGGGGTAATAAGCAAGGAAAACTGCTTGCTCATTTGCTTAAGTCACAGCAGCCCTCGTTACCTCATATTGCCAAAATATGCACTTCTTCAGGGAAGGCCCTGGCAGACCCTATAAGACTTAATTTGCTTAATTTCAGAATTATTTTGAAAGATTTAATAGAGCTGAGGTGGATGCGTGGGAACCCCAGGCTGAATTCTTCCATTTGGCATACATGCCTGAAGTCACCTCATTAGAGAGAGAGACAAATTGAATGTCCCAATTCGCCCTGATGAAATCAGAAATGAAATAAATGAAATTGAAGCCCCATCAAACCCCAGGCCCAGATGGCATTATATATGCACACGACTGCACACTCACATAAGAGGAGCCCCAATTGGCTCTAGTGCTTAACATCTTATGGGTATTTGCTTCTTATTCACAGGGACCCATTCACCTGTATGGTTTTCTGCTTTTAAAATCCTTAAGGACAGTAAAAACGAGGAGACAAAAAAAACCAATATATGTACATATATTTTTCCAGCTGATGAAGTCGGTACGCCGACGAAACGCGTCCTGGGCACTTTAATGATTTTATATAAAAGTGCTTTTTTTCACCTTGCCGAACCCATGTCGTATTGGGGAGAGGTTTAGTGGATTTTCTCCTCAAAAATTCACCTGCCTATACCCCAAGAGCCTGGAGGCTCCACCCAGAGTAAGTGGAATATTGGCATGCTTTGGTAAATTTACAAGTTACCACAGAATTATACTAGGCCCAATTGGGTTTTTTTTTGTCTCCTTGTTTTTACTGTCCTTATAAGGATTTTAAAAAAAGAAAACCAGACAGGTTAATGGCTCCCTGTGAATAAAAAGCAAAAACCCATAAGGCGTTAAGCACTAGAGCCAGTTGGGGCTCCTCTTAGGCTAGGGTCAGACGAACGCATTTTCACGTTGTCCGTGAAAAAGTGCGTTCGAACGAATGGACGTATTTTTTCACGGAGTACGCGATACCGGTCATACGATGCGCATTTTTCGTCTGTGATTTGTACGGATCATCAATAAAACACTTTGTGCATCTGGACGTTATGTTGGCAGGACATTAGCAGCGTCTGACATCTCCAATTCACGCACACACGCCTCTAGCGGACGCAGCGCACTCTGTACGTCTGTACTAGCGGTTTTACGTTCTCGAAAAAATGCGTTCATTTTCCACTTGCGTTGCGCAGCCGGACTTTCGTGCGACCGTACTTCGTATATTGGCCGTCATTGCCCGTCATTTGCTGCTAGTGCGGCCGTGATTAAGTGCGCCTGCACGCGCGTTCGCACTGCCTCAGTCTGACCCTAGCCTTTTGTGAGTGTGTAGTTGTGTGCATATATAAATGAAAGTATAGAAACAGCCTACACCATTGTTTCTTTCTCTGTGTTCATTTCCATATGTTCCATGGAGATAAAAGACCTAAAAGGAAAAAAAAGAACATCAAAGTGTATGTGACATAGGTTGATCGGATTCAGTGCGCTATACCTATTCCTTATTATCTTTGGACTCTTGTCTATGTTCTGGCTTATTGGGGAAACCACCACTGAGGTATATAGCGACCGGATTTGTGTTTGATGGAGGATATTGCATTTGGGTGTGGCGCTCCACTTTTTTCTGATACCAGATGGCATTATGTTTGAATTTTAAAAAATGCTGTGTGGCTACATAGTCCCTCATTTGACTGTTTTGTATAACAATATTCTGCAAGGGAAGGACCCTCCTGCCTAATTTAATGAGTCTAGAACCGTGCTCTTACCTAAACCAGTTAAGGACCCTATGTTGACTTCTTATCGCCCCAGCTCATTGCTCAATGTAGATTTGAAAATTTTCTCAGGCATAATGGCCCAACGATTGCAATTGTCCTTGACCTCATTCATTTCCCCCGCCCAAGCAAAAAAATAAACCAACATCAAAGCTCAAAGACCCAGAATAATTCTAGAATGCTCCATGTTATTTGGTCTTCTTGTTAAGCGGCTGAATGAAAGGCGCACTCCAAGCACCCTTCTTGACACGGCTTATTGTGGTGAATATGGGTCTTGAAGTCTGTGAGTAATATCCCACTAGTTTTTGGAAAAAGAGAAAGGTTGACAAAAGGGGATTCCCTTTCACCGACAACCTGTTCTCTCTGGATTGGGTATGTTAATGAGGAAATGTCATTTCAACATTAGCTGTCTGAAGATTTAATTATGTGTGAGTAGACAGGATATGTGAAGTAAATGGTGCTAAAACGATCAAGAAATATGTCTACTTGAATTGACCGGCTGGCCTCCATGCACTATTAACTCTCAAAAATGCTGTGGGATAATGACATCAAACTTTGCTATGACATCGGTATATATGGTGATTGTTGATTAAAGCTTAATGCAAATAATAAGGCACAGTGGAAATAGGGGGACTACATGATTCATTCCTTCTACTCTGTCACCAGGCATCTCTAACATCTTCCACAGCTGGGATCAACCCTTATGCCTCTCATCCGTCCTCCAGGAAGGTCTCTCTAGGGCCCACTGCCTGTCCTTCTTTCAGTGAGGTCTCAAGCGCTCTGCCCCTCTTCCTTCCAGGCAGGAACCAACCCCTCTGTTGTAATATACAGTTTAACAGAGCTGTCCTTGTGACACATTCTTTTCACTGTGAAAATGGCAATGGATTTGCAATTTTGCCCTCAAAAGACGTTGCTATAGTCAACAATGTCCTGAGGTACTCCGCAAAAGCAGTGTAGCCAATGTGTAAAATAGCACGTCAAGCAGTTTAGTATCCTCATATTTTTCACAGTATGTGAGGTTCCTCTTATACAATGTATTAGTAAGGCATCTGGAATCTGACGATTTGTTATACCCAAGGAAAAATGTATATTTCAAGCATTTGGGACACTGCTTTAGAAGTTCATGCAGTCAGCAGAAATTTATTTCAAATGTGCTTAGAAGGATTTCAATATATTCCTCAGTATGCCCAGCAATAGCATTCAGTATATAAATCCCTCTAACAGGTGGCTTTAAGAGATTTATATATGAATTTATTCAAAAAAAAGAAAGTTTACAACCTTTTTCATGCTATCTGACATATTTTACTCCCTATCATCTCCAAGATTCTTTGTATTTTTTTTCCCATTCAGAGATCATCGCAGGTAACATTAGCCATCGTTTTCTAAAATTTCCCAATTGTTGCTGCACTGGAACAATATACAAAAAGGGTATGTGAGCTTTGCTCTGGCCCCTGCTCGTTTTACACTTCACTGTGTCGCATGAAAAGTATACTGTTAAAGCCATCTGTCAAAGCAAAATTTCAGACTTCGATTTTAAAAGTCCATTACTGCTCTTTCCCAAAGGACTGGTGTAGGCGCAGGAAAAATAGATCATAACATGTCTAGGTCATGATGAGGGCTATAAAAAGCAATGTCACTGTCATTGCTGAGCTAGTAGCTACCTGTCCTGTGGTTAATCATTCTAGCGCATTTTTTGTGTCAATCCACAGGGACACACATAATATACAGTGTAACTTTTGAACTAAGAGGCTAAAATCAGAATGAAGCTTGATAGCGTGTTAATAGTTTTATCAATTGACTATAGTTAAAGACCTCGGGCCAATCCCCAATCAAAGCATTAATTATGGCTCACAAGTGAGAAAATCCCGAGCGAGACGCTTTCCATAGCTTTCTATTATAGTCTCTACTCCAAGCGAGTAGCTATATTAGTGGCTTGAGTTGGGATATTTGCGAGCCGCTGGTCAATAAACACTGCTGTTATCGGTTCCTGGAAACCACGGGACCTCAAGCTTGCACATGCATGGCTGAAGATCACTAGGAGCTATTTATCTCCAGTCGTCTGCTTCTCCCTCTGCACAGGGGTATGAGGCAGAAGTAAGGGATGTTTTGATAAGTACTTATTAAAATTTAAAAACTTATTTTTTATTTATATATTTTTTTAATCTATATATTCAGCGCTGCGGAATGTGTTGGCACTTAATAAATAAATAATAATATTTATAGCAGTATATATATATGATCTGTCTTTCTTTTTAATGTTCTTTCACTGCAGGATGGCTTTGCTTATGCAATTGCAGTACATGTAAATATGCATGCAATTTATTTAACGGAACAATAACTATTAAACTTCACTTTAACGCTATACACTGTTACCATCACTGGAAAATGCCCTCTTGTTTCAAGACGTGCAGCATAAACTGGAATTTTTTTAATAAAGGTTTACATAAACTATGCAATGCAAAACGTTTAATAGAAATTGTGAGACCATGTGGAAGATGTTACAAGCTAAACCATGTTTGTTTTACCGTGAACTGAATAACGTGGATTTATAGCCACACCTGAGCAATAGTAATAACAGTTGTTGTTATGTTTAATAATTAAATTTTTCCATTGGTGAATTTCCTTGGGTTGCTGGTAATGTTCTACTGTATAAATGCACCGTGATGCGTGCGATGAAATCAAGTGGGACCATCTGGTAGGGAAATGGAAGGTACCTGTGCAGTTGTTAAGGAGTTGGACAGTGAAGACATCTGGCACTATTGAGTGCATCATCTGCATTGATTTTATCTCCAGCTATTCTCTCGATTGGAGCCATTCCACTCTAGCAACGAGTACCCAGATGAGGTTAGATTAAATACACTTAAGCATTCATCAACATTTCTACTTTCACACAATTTGTTGTGCATTTTAGATAAACTGATATTCAGCTGCGATGAGGTTCATGTTATTACTTTACAAGCAACATAAAAAAGTTACATTTTGTTTTCTCTGCTGACACGTGTATTTTCTCAGACAGCGGGTAGTAAAAAGAAGCCTTGCAGTTTGATATCTCATACAAGCCATAGCCACGAATAAATATATAAAAATTGAGAATGACATACAATGCAGTATCGCATCACTTGATGACATATCCCAAACAACATCTTACTTGGATTCAGCAGCAAACACAATCATCATACTAGTCGAAGGGTATATTATTCTGCAGGGCAATCAATTGCCTTTGGCCTCTTGTATTAGTGTTTATATAGTGACGACTTCATCGGGAATTAAAGACTGGCTGCACAGAGCAGAACCGCCGGTAGTCTGGCTCATCTACAATTTCACAGCACAGCTGAGATTTGTGTGTCAACTACTTGGCAGAGATAACTTTTTAATTGTTTTATTTACATGTTAGCATGTTTTAATGCTTTACTAGTTACATTTACTAGATCCATTCACACACTCAGCAGTCCCACCCTCCCTCCCAGGACCCACCTCTATTTTCAGGCATCCTTTCCAGCTGTCTACACTTCTTTCTCTAATTACTCTTACTAATCCCAGTCTTTTAATTCCCAGGCAACCATCAATTACTCTCAGCTTGCAGTCCTCTCCTCCTGTTTCCAACCCCAACGCTTCTAGATTGTGAGTTCCTATGGGAATAAGGCCCTCATCTCCTCTTGTACTGTTTGTCAAATGTTGTTCAATGTATTGTAACCCTGTCTATACTGTGCCTATTGTACAGCGCTGCGGAATATGCCGGCGCTTTATAAATAAAGAATAAGAATAATAATAGTTACCACCATGTTAAATTGATCCCTCTAACTAATTGAAATATTATATATCATTCTGTTAAAGGTGACCTTTAAAACTCTTCAGATCGTTCTCAACATCAGGTAGATTTGGAGCAAGCAGAGCTAAATCTGTTGTGAAGTCATAGGACTTTTCAATTCACTTTTTGATTAATTCAATCCTGACTTGTCACTAGCAGATAATGTATCCCATAATAATAAGAGATCCACAGGGTCTGAATAGACCCCATATAGGATAA